>OU343217.1:198831977-198941906 GCA_910596185.1 Chrysanthemum makinoi | reverse complement strand
GATCCAATGGTTGAAACAAGGTGGGAAATCATCAGAGGTCGACAAGGAACAAAAATAAGTCAATAAATAAGAAGAACGAAGCAGAAAAAAAGAACCAAGTAGTGTAATTTAATTTTCTTAAGTCGTTTTAAATAATTCAAGCTTTCCTGTGTATGTTTAAATTTTCAAGTAATTGTTTAAGTGTTTTTTAATGTATGTGAACCTTTATCAATAATAAATTTCAAGTTTCCAGTTTGAATTCAGTTTATGCAATTTTTATGTCAAAATTCTCAAAGTATGCAAATGTTGTTATCATTGTAGTTAAGGATTTTAAGCTCATATAAGTTTTGACACAAAATTATAAGCTCTTAGGAAACCTTAAGAAACCGCTTTTATTTAACAATTCTAAAATACAAGAAATTACTCAAAAATTAGATAAAAATTCAAAAATTATCAAAGAAGGGAGAAGAAGCTTGGAGCAAGGTTAAATGTGGATTGTATGGGGAATTATAACCTCGGGGAGTGTAGGTGGTTACTTTTATGGTCTTTAGTTCTTTAATCTTCACCAAATTTCACTTGTAAGTTTATTTCGAAGTTAACGCTGAAATATTAATTAATATAGATGAGATAATGTATTGCTATTTTGATTTTTTTAGGAATAGAATTGCATATTAGTAGCTTGTTATATCAAGATTTAAGATCGAAATGGTTTAGCTGGGTTTAGCTTCAAACCGCCTTCAGGGGTGTTTGGATTTGTTGTAAAAAACTGTGATAGAGGTTATTGGTGCTGTTACTTGTTGTTGTTACATGTTCCATTAGGTAATTTTAGCGCTCGAAACAAATTAAACCAAACCTTATTTGGTTAAAAGTCAAAATTAGTTTTAATCGTGCCTTACCTCATAACCTAGATTTATATTGTTAAATTCACCATAGTAGCTTAAAACTTGGTATTTTAGCTTAAAATCATCTTATTATAGCTTATTTTAACATACTCAGTTCATAGAATCAATTATATGTTCACAAAAGTCAACTTATTATTTTACATTAAAAAGTCAAAATATCACCTAGACAGTTTTTGAATAAAATAGATAATTTTATATAGGGTTTAATATTGAGTTTCATGCTTTGTGCTTTTGGGATATCAATATTTAGCTACTCATCTTAATTAGAAAATATTAGTTTATCTCTCTAGCTTATAAAGTGCTTATTTCTCACTTGTTTTAGACACTTTTTCATAATCATGCCCTCAGTGCACGCTTCATGAGCTCATTTCACAAGATTATAACTTGCTTATTAGTAAGGCTTAGCTTGTGTACCTTAGCTTTTTGAGAAGCTCACCCAACTATCTCAAAGTTCCAAGTTTAGTCTTTCCATTTGTAGCTTATTTGATAAGCCTCGCTATGGCTTTTTGTTTGTCCCATTCCATTCAAGACAATGATCAGTATGGTTTTTCATTTTCTTCATAAGCTTCTCACAAGCTTATTAGTGTAATCCAATCTTTAAAAATTATTTTTAGAAAGCCCTAGCCTGTATACTTGCTTGCTCCATTGCTTATTTTTATTTCCAAGCTTATTATAGTGCTTAAAAATTAGCTTAAAAGTGCCTAGTAAACCAATAGTGTCCTGTTCAACAGATAAGCTAGTGCTTATTTGGATTTTATTCAGTGCTTATTTCTAAATTATTTAGCTTTTTCAGTTGTAATATTAGTTTGTTAACAGTTGTCCAGCTTATTTCTAGTTTACTCTTGCTTATTTCTAGCTTATTAGCTTTTTGGCTCATCATTGTGCTTATTCCATTTAATTTGCTAACTGTTAAGTAATCTTAAGCTTAAACTGAGCTTATTAGTGGATTTTATAAAAAGTTATAGTTTTAAAATTTGCTTATCTAATTGTGCTTAATAAGTTTGTAAAAGAAAAAGTCCAAAAAGAAATAAAAATAAAAAGCCAGTGCTGATTTGTCCCCGCAAGCCACACCATTTCACCACACACACGCTACAGTTGCCCCTGGTCTTGACTGTTTAATTTTGCACAATTTAATACATAACCCTTTGTTTTCTAAATTAGCTTATAATGATTACTTAGCTTATTTATAGCTTATTAAAATAAGTTGTCGCACCTTTTGCATTTTTCCTAGCCTTGTATTGTTATTAAGTATTTTATAAAAAAGTTTCAAAATTTTCTTAATAGTTTTAGTATTTTTAATCATTTAATTAGTTTAAAATAGTATTTAATTCATAATAAAAAATATAAA
This sequence comes from Chrysanthemum makinoi, assembly GCA_910596185.1. NCBI lineage: Eukaryota > Viridiplantae > Streptophyta > Magnoliopsida > Asterales > Asteraceae > Chrysanthemum > Chrysanthemum makinoi. Next base: position 198,939,677 of record OU343217.1, on the reverse strand, counting down.
AGTCAAAAAAATATAAATCTTTTTTCTAAAATTTTATTTTGTCATATAGTAAGTAAGAAAATTATTTTTAGAGTAAACTGCAAAATACATCCCTGTGGTTTACAGTTTTTGACACCTTACATCCCTGTCACAAACTATTTGCTATATCCTTCAAGTTAGCCAAACGCTAGCCATATACATCCCTGGTCACTTCACCCAGTTTTCGCCGTTAATCGCAAGGGGAGGGCTATTTTGGTCTTTTTATCGATGGGATTTAGGATGTATTTTTGCAAATTATTTTTATATTTTTTTTTAATTTATTATTTTATTATTATTATTATTCCAAAAGTTTGTAAAAATCCTAAAATTTTGTAAAAAATTCCTAAAATTATATAAAAATTCCAAAATTTTATAAAAAATTTATAAAAATTCAAAATTTTATAAAAAATTATTAATAATCCTAAAATTTTATCCATAAAATTTTTATAAAAATTGAATTTTTTTATAAAAAATTCCGAATTTTTTTGATAAAATTTTCTTTTTCCGTTTTAATATAGACTGAATTTTTATAAAATTTTACAAAAGTATTCAAAAAATATATATATATATTTATGTCGAAATTTTAAAAAATTTATTTTTATAAAATTTTTTAAAATTTTTTGGAATTTTTATAAATTTTTTATAAAATTTTAAAATTTTATAAAATTTTTGGAATTTTATAAAATTTTATAGAAATTAAAATTTTATAAAAAATTTATAAAAATTTATAAAAATTTTATAAAAATTTTTGACAATATATATTTTTTTGAATACTTTTGAATTTTATAAAAATTTCGCCTAAATGTATTCAAACCGGAAAAAAGAAAATTTTTATAAAAAACCGGACTTTTTTTTAAAAATTTTTATCGAATATTTTATAAAATTTTCGAATTATTAATAATTTTTTATAAAATTTTTATAATTTTTTATAAATTTTTGAATTTATAAAATTTTCTTTAACTTTTTACAAAATTTTCGAATTTTTACAAAATTTTCATTTTTACAAAATTTCGATTTTTTACAAACATTTCGGAATAATAATAATAATAATAATAATAATAATAATAATAATAATAATAATAATAATAATAATAATACAAGAGAACCCAAAATCATCCTCACGGTGATTTTCGCAGAATCATCCCTATCTCAAACCTTCAAAGATAACCATCCTCAGTCCACAAACGTTTAGCAATAATCATCCCCGAGCACTAACGCCGGTATTTTACCAGTTAGTGTTAAATAATATTTTCGCGGTCCCTCCGCTAATATTTTGTACCGTTAGTCCTCATTTTACGCTTTTACTTTTTACGCTTTTTCGTGCTTTTTTCGGCCCTCATTTATCCGTTTTTCTTTTATCCGTTTTGTTGTTTTCGCCCTCATTATCTTTATGCCATTTTCGCTTTACGCCGTCTGCTTATTTTATTGCCTTCGCTTTGATGCGGATTTTTTAGTTTTTTTTATATGGTCCGGAATCGAGCATTTATGATCTCGAGTTTTTTTTAAGATTTTGTCCCGGATCCATTTTTTTGTCTTATCCATTTATTGTTTTTGTCCATTTTATTGCTTTTTCAGCGATTATTTTCCGATTTTTTTTTATCTTTTTTACGCGGTCCGGAATTTTGTCCATTTTATGTCCCATCCATGATCCATGCCATTCCTTTTTATGTTTTGTCTCGAGTTTAATTGATCATGGTTCATCCCGATGTTTTGAGAGTTATCCATTTTTATGATGGTTATTTTTCGAGCGGATTTTTCGGTCTGCATTGCCTTTCGGCGCATTTTGTCCGCGAATTGCCATTTTATATGATCAGTTTTTTTATCCGTTTATGTTTTCACCGTTTTGAGTTTTCTTTATAATGATTGTCTGGCGACATGGTCCATTTTACGGTCTCGTCTGCTTTTATTTTCGTCCGCGATGTATGGCGCTTTTCGTTTCTTTCGCTTTGTTTCGTCTGGCGCTTATCTATTTTTATTTCGCCTATTTTTTACGGATGAGAACATAAAACGAAAAACGACTAATACATAAAAATGGACGAAACAGATAAAAGCGACGAAACCGTAAAATGGACAAAACATTAAAAAAACGAAAAGTATAAACGGAAAACTCAAGAATGGAATTAAACATAAAACGGATAAAAGCAATGAAACATATAAAATTTGACGAACGATAAAACTGATAAAATCAAAAACGGATTAAAGATGAAGGATCTGAACAAAATGATCTGGATGGAATGGAAGGAATGGATGGAATCTGGAATGGAATGGACGAAATGGAATGGATAAAAAATGGATGAAACGGAAAAAACGGAATGGACGAAAATAAACGGACCGAATGGATAAAAAATGGAATGGATCGAAATGGAATGGATAAAATGGATGGAACGGAAATAAAAATCTGACGAACGGCAATGATTTTGGATTAAACGAAATCTGGATAAAAGTGGAGGACAAAAATGGATGGAATGGATGGAAAGCGAATGGAATGGAAGCGAATGGATAGTGGATGGAATGGAATGGAATGGATGAAGGAAGAAATGGAATGGAATGGAACGGAATGGGAATGGAATGGGAATGGAAGGGGACGAATGGACTGGCTAAACGCCAAGCGACTCTGACGTGATGGTTAACGTACCGAGATAGATTTATCTGCGAAAAATACACAAACCAATGGATGATTTTTGCGCTTTACTTAATAATAATAAGAAGAATTAAAAAAAAAAAAGTAAAGTATAAAAATAATTTGCAAAATACATCCCTCATGATGAAAAAGACCAAAATACCTCCTGCTAGCAGGCTAATCGACTTAAACTAACCGAGTTAGTGACCGGGATGTATAATGGCTAACGCATTAACGAGGATGTAACTAGCCAATAGTTTGTGACAAGGGATAAAGTGTCAAAACTGAACCATGGGAATGTATTTTTGCAGCTTACTCTTATTTTTACACTCGTAGGACTTTTATTTCAAATTTTACTTTTTACAAGACTCAAGAGATAATTTTTACATATAACGACGTTTTCATTCTAGGTCACGCTTTTAGATAATTTAGGTTTATCGTTTAATTAAAATATCGATTTAAGTTTATTTGGATCGATTTGATCTGATCTGGATTCGATCTGATCCATTCATATCTAATCTCATCGATCTACGATCTGATCTGACCTGATTCCGATCTAATCTGATTAAGCCGTGACCGCTTTGGACTTTTATTACGGTTGACCATTCACAAGTGGTTGACTTGTGTGATAAAACCTGACGGTCTGGAGCGAATCAATAGCATAAGCACTTGTGGTAGGTGCTTAGAAGTCAAGACAAGAAGCATTAGTGAAAGGTGCTTAGAAGTGAAGACACAAGACATTAGTGAAAGGTGTCTTGTAGATCTAGTCAAAGGCATTATTGAAAGGTGCCTTAGATGTACATTCGATATGGTGTGTTTCAATGTACAAGATAGACTAGTAGTAGATCCAAGGATATTGATATCCTTGATGATGTTGTAAGGAGTAGATCTCCCTGGGATTAGTCGGTGTAGTGTGGTAGTAGTTCCTCCATTGATATGGAACTAGGTGCTTAGCCTAGTACCTAATAAAGGGTAGGCGATGTTGTGAAGGTGTAGTTCACCTTGGAGTGAAAGAACTAGGTACTTAGCCTAGTACCTTATAAAGGTAGGCGACGTTGTGTAGGTGTGGTTCACCTTGGAGTGAAAGAACCCCTGGGTTAGCCTATAGACCTAAAAAGGGTAGGCGACGTAGAAGGCTTCTACCATAAGAGATTGGTGTAGTGATACTAACTCGAAAGTATGACTCGGGAGTGGAATAGGGCAAGGAAGGTGTCCTATATAGCCGAACCACTATAAATACTGTGTGTGGTTTTGTGCTTCTTATTCTTATCTTTTCATTACTTACCTTTATATGCTTGTTTATCAACATCCAACACACACATCCAAATAGATTGACATAAGTCGATCTAAATAGATTAAAAGGAAGTTTTAATTGGCAAAACTATTCAACCCCCCCTTCTAGTTTTCCACATAATATATTTTGACCCTTTTGACTTAAATTGAACTCTTTTTTGATTTTATTTGAGCTAGTTAATATATTTTTAACCCTTAGACTCTTCGACTTAATTATGAATTTATGACTTGTTTGAACCTAATGGAACGTACGTCCTTGACCTAAAGTCTCCCCTGTTCGGAGCAGCCTAAAGTCTCCCTTGTTCGTAGCAGTGCCGAGTCTCCCATGTTCGGAGCAATCACTATTTGATAGTATATAATAGTTGTTATGATGGACTATTCGTACAAACAATACATTCGCATTGTTAGTCCCCGATTGGTTTGCCGTTCGCACTCCAACTTATACGTACCGTTCGTACGGCTTCCTTGTGTATAGAAATAGGTAGTATGGATAGCGCTATTAGAGGTCGGCCAACCTCTCATTTCCCTGTCTACGGAAAGCATATTATTAATTTTTGGGGATTTTCCGCATAACTTTACTATATATGAGGCGTTATTATGACTATATGTGCATTGACTACCAGACTTACTCATAGAAATGTATATGAACTTATATGTTACAAGTCTAGTATGGGCGGGATTTGTAACATGGTGAGTTGACAGGACATTTTCCAGGCATACTTTTCTCAAAATGGTTTCCGTACTACATAAAAGGACTTTTCTCAAAATGGTTTTGTACTACACAGAAGGACTTTTCTCAAAATGGCTTTTCGTAATATATAAAACCTGTGTACTCACCAACTATTTTCATAGTTGACCCATTTTCTCATGCATTTCAGGTGATCGTCAATAGCATTTTATAAGTCTTATGCATAAAGGAGTCTTCACATGTCATCTTTGGTCATTAAGTATAAGAAGTAATCTTTTGAAAACCAAGCTTTAAAGTTTTATTGCCAAAGTCAGCTTGAACAATATTGTAACATTGTACTATTTACTTAAATTTTAAATATGGTATTGTACTATATCTCTTTTGCGATGTATATTGAATTTGTCGCACTCGCATTTCCATCTGGCGGGTGTGACATTTTCCATCTTCCTTCTTTGATGTCATGGTTCACCTTGTATCTCACATTCTAGGAGAAATTAAGGCTTATGGTCCAGTATTCCTACATTATATGTATCCTTTCGAGAGATATATGGGTGTATTAAAGTGTACATAAGGAACCGGGCGGGACCAGAGGGAAGTATCGTAACCGGATACCTTGCTGAGGAGTTAATTGAATTCAGTAATAACATTGTGAAAGGTGTCGGGAATATTGGCATTCCACGTTCTCGTCACGAGGGAATAATTTCAGGGGTTGGGACAATTGAATTGAAAATGATCGACCTACACCGTCATGCTTTACAGATTGCCCATTCTATAGTCCTACAACACATGACATGTCTTACTCCATACATTGAACAACACATACAAAATTTACGTGTGGCATATCGCGTGAGAAACATCAAATGGTATCAAACTAAGCATAACAAAGAGTTTTCATATTGGCTTAAAGACATCGTGGCAGAAAATTTAGGTCAACCAAATGTTGATTAACAGTGAAAAGGTTGGGAGAGGGACCAAGATGTGTGGTTAGATATTATCAAGGATACGATATTAACGGTTATACATTCTACACTGAAATGAAAGATGAAAAATGTACAATGCAAAATAGCGGAGTTACATTAATAACCTCGACAATGGAATTTGATAGAAGTAATCATGATGCAAGGGCTACAAATGCCAAGAACTCATTTTACGGTGTTATACAAGAAATATGGGAGTTGGATTACAATACTTTCACTATACCCCTCTTCAAATGTAAGTGGGTGACTAACAACTCACGAGGTGCTATGGTAGACAAAAAAGGTTTTACACTTGTATACCTTTCAACAGACGGCTATACATACATTCTTTTATTCTCGCAAAATTAGCCACTCGGGTATTCTATGTTAAGGACCCAAGTAAATCAAGATGGCACATTGTCTTGCATGGTAAACGACGTATACTTGGTGTTGATAATTTGGTCGATGAGTAAGAATGATCATTTTGACAAGTCACCACCTTTTTTTGATGGCGTTCCTCAGTTAGATGATGATACTGTTGAACCTACATACTTATGATCCGACCATAATGAAGGATTATGGGTTGAGTGATGTAGTGCTACAGTGAAGGTGTGATACAACTTAATTCTTTTTTATATTAATTATTTTGTTAATATATATATTATAACCAACATACTATATTTATATTATTATTTTTATTTACAGGATTGTGTAACATTGAAGAAAATTAAAAGATGTGTGATCTAAAGGATATTTTTATATTCAATACAATGTAAGTTATCCTATGACAAGTGTAACGTTATTTAATGTGTTAAAATTTCAATCTAATGGTAATTGTATCAAACATTTAAGTCATTTTTATCTTATAAAACTATTTATAAGATTGCTAAATATTTGAGATTCTCATAACCATTTATTTTTTAAATGTCCATTTTCTATGCACGTTTGGCTTAAGGTTCGAGTTGTCTTTGGTATGCACGTTATTCCATAAAGAATGTCTGATGTGATTTCGTATCTTATTCCTATCTCCAAAGGAAGATCCATGACTAGTGTTATCTCAAGATTGCTTTTTTTACGAGTAATACATTTTACCCGAGTAACCATTTACTAAAAAAATGTTTTATAAGTAGTAAAGATGATGTAGATGTTTATATAATTCAATAAAAAGTAAATTGTATTTAAATTAATAAACACATTATTTTAGAATGTAACAGTTTTACTTATTTAAACTCTACTCAAATAATTAGGATTATTAGAGGTGACATTCTCTTAGTAATATCATTAGCTCGCTTAGCCTTTTTTTTTGGAACATAGCTTACTAAGCTCAACAAACTAAAAATAAAGTGATAGATATATACTATTTCATAACTTAGAGTTAATATTTTAGGTAACACGGTGTGATACTTTGTGTAACTTAAAGTTAACATCAATAGTAAAATAATTGGCGATAAGATTGGCGGGTTAAGATTCCCCACTTCTCTTCTCTTTCGCATAGAAGAAACCACCCACTCACAATTACCCGGATTAGAGGCTACATATCCTCTTTCGCATGGAAGAAACCACCCACAATCCAATTACCTGGATCAAAAGGTTAACCACTTCTTATACTCCAGTACTTAAACAACCTTTTCAATACCTAATTTCCAAAAACGTAAAATCAAAGTTTGAAGCGTTTCAGTCAATTTTGTGAGGTAAAGATTCTAAATTTTTTATTTTGTTAAACGCAATTAGTGATTAGTTAATTTCTTCTGTCGTATGATTGTTAATGTCAAGTGTTAGTGGTCCAATCTCTGAGTATTGAGCATTTGTAGTTGAATGTGAACTTAATTATGATATGTGGTATGTAAATTAGGCTTTCTTATGAGTAGGTTTTGATTAATTTGCTTATAATGCTGTGTGTAAGAGCATGTTACTATGGGGTGTTTGGATTAGCTTATTTTATGGGCTTATCAGCTTATTGAGATTTGGGAAAGCCAATAAGCTCACCTTTTTTTGGCTTATTAGCTTATCTACTTAACCTTTATAATTATAAAATTCTTGTAAAGTTGAAGATAAATATGGGCTAAAAACTAGAATTGGATGGTCAAACGATACTTCAAGCCATCAAACAATGCTAGGCGTGATTGGGAAATTATCGAAAAATGAAAACTCTAATCAATAAAAACAAGTCTTATATTTTTTAAGGAAAAACACTTTATGAAGATTTTAATGAAACAAGAGAGGTATATTTTTATCACCTCAGGAAATGTAAGAGCTATGTGTTTCTGTTACAGTTTCGTATGAATTCAATGTCCCATATGTTGTCATATTCTTTGTTTTTTTATCACCAACTACTTTATTATATATTTTATGAATAAGTAATCTATCACTTAAGCTACATTTGGTATGCCAGGAATCAATAGCTTTTAAAAATAACATTATCTGGTTAAGGTCTTCGATGCTATATGTGTGTTTTGGAATTAAAGCGATCAAATTAAATCAAAAGTTGCAATGGTATTTTCTGCATTTTTTGGAAACAGGTATTGTGTGAGCATTCCCAATATCAAACTAATGATAATGAGCCACTGAGCTACTGGTTGCAGTTAGGGGTGTTATCGGGTTTGTCGGGTCGGGTTGAGTCGGGTTTTGAGTTTTTACAAAATGACTCGCAACCCGACCCGATAAGAAATCGGGTTCGAGTGTTTATCGGGTCCGGTGATTCGGGTTGTCGGGTTATAAGATAAATCCAACTTTAATTAAATAAAACTTGGCACGGTTGTGAAACAATTGGCTCCACTGATTCAAGCCCCGCAAATTGTTGAGCTGAGCCATGCTAGACTGTATATAACTATATATTAAAAAGTATATATAAATGCTTGCTACTAATGGAAATTAACTTGGTTGAAACTGAAACACCAGAGAACTTCTGGTTCTTCTATTCCATTGATCAAACAATTTATACACCAAAATACAATCGTCTAATTATTAAACATATACGCTCATTACTAAATAATACTCTTGCCTAATTTACAAATCCTATTGTCAAATATACAGCAAGGCCATATATATACCAAATATATATATTATTCCAACACCCCTCCTCAAGTTGGAGCATGCAAATTATGGATGCCCAACTTGCCAATGAAATAACGAAACTGACAACTACCAAGAGCCTTCATAAATTTGCGAACTGCCAATTGTGTTTCAGTAGGAACATAGGTTGGTAGAATAGTACCACGTAGTATCTCATCACGTATAAAGTGACAATCCACCTCAATATGCTTCGTACGTTCGTGGAAAACGGATTAGCAGCATATGAAGTGCCGCTGACATGTCACAATAAAGCTTCATCGGACGAGAGTGAGAAACTCCAAGACTCAACAACAATGCTTTTAACCACTTCAGCTCACAAGTGATTGTGGCCATAGAATGATACTCCGCTTCTGCAGATGATCGTGATACCGTATGTTGCTTCTTAGTTTTCCAAGAAATCGGAGACTTACCCAACTGAACAAAGTACCCGGTGAGTGACCGTCTAGTCAAAGGACATGCAGCCCAATCAGAATCACACCATCCATACAATTGTAAGTCATTGTCGCTGCGTAATAAAATTCCTTGACCAGGGCACCCCTTTAGATACCGAACCACTCTCAATGCAGCCTCCCAGTGAGCAACACGTGGTTGCTGCAAAAATTGGGCCAACAAATGAACACCATAAGAAAGCTCTAGCCGAGTAACCGAGAGATAGATTAGGCGTCCAACAAGTCTCCTATAACGTTCGGGATTTTCAAAAAAACTTCCATCATCAGAGGCCAACTTCTCATTCTGTTCAAGAGGAATACCAACAGGTTGGGCGCCTAGTAACCCGGTTTCCGTAATTATGTCCAACGCGTATTTTCGTTGACATAAATAGATCCCTTCTGGACTCCTTGCCACCTCAATACCTAAAAAAAAACTTTAGAACCCCCAGGTCTTTCATATGAAAACAATCACTCAAATACTTCTTGAATATGCATATGGCATTTCCATTATTGCCCGATAAAATCAAATCATCGACGTAAACAAGAACATTCAATTGAACATGCTCATTGTTTAAAGTAAACAAAGAGTAATCTGAGCAAGATTGAACAAATCCATACCTCTTTAAAGCATTAGCCAATTTAGAAAACCAACATCTAGGTGCTTGTTTTAAGCCATAAAGTGACTTTCGAAGACGACACACCGTCCCCTGTCGCGACAATGTTAACCCTTGAGGGAGCTTCATGTGTACTTCCTCTTCGAGATCCCCATGGAGGAATGCATTGTGAACATCCATTTGATGAAGTTCCCGTGGGCAGCTTGCGCAACAGCGAGAAAGTACGAATCGTTACCATCTTGGCAACAGGTGCGAACATTTCGTTGTAATCTATCCTTTCCACTTGATTGTTCCTGAAAATAACCAATCTTGCTTTGTGACATTCAATTGTCTCATCCGAGTTATACTTGATCTTAAAGACCCACTCGCTTCCGATGGCCTTCTTCCCCGGTGGTAACATTTCGTAGGTCCACGTTCCATTATTCTCCAAAGAATATAGTTCCCTTTTCATTGTTTCACGCCAACAGTGATGTTGCACGGCCTCAGAAAAACTGGTTGGTTCTGTACCCGCTGTTATAGCTTCTAAAACAATCTTGTGTCGCACAGAAAACTTATCAGAACTTAAAAAATGTGCAATGGGATAATGTTTACCGGGATGATGCGACTCGATGGATGAAGACGTAGAGGGGCTTAAATTATGTATTACATAAAGAAGATGATCTTTGAGGCAGACTGAAGGTTTTTTGTTTCTATGGCCTCGGCCTAAGCCTTCTTCTTCGTATTGGAATTACCAGTTAAACCCGCACCATTAGTAGCGTCAACTTCATGTTGAGAGCTACTAATATTAATATTTTCAACTTCATGTGTTGTGACAGCAGGTTCGCCAACATGTGCATTTTGGTTTACATTAGAATTTTCAACGACCGCTCCGATTCGAAAGTCGCTAATGTCTCGCTTCTTGAATTACTTTCTATTGTGACCTTATCATTATTTTCAGAGACCGAATCATCACACATATCCATATTTATGCTAGAACTAATTGGTTCCAAATGATGTGAACTAGTATCCATGTAAGGGAATTCCATTTCAGAAAATACAATATCTCGCGAAACCAAAAACACTCCTAGCTCAAGGTCATATACTCTCCATCCTTTCTTTCCATAAGGGTAGCCGACGAATATGCAACGACGACTTTTGCTAGCAAATTTGTCTCCTTGTCATATTTGATTATGAACATAACAAAGACATCCAAACACACGAAAATTATCGTATGAAGGTGGTTTACCATGTAGCAGCTCATAGGGTGTTTTTCCGTTCAAAACCATAGAAGGAGTTCGGTTTATAAGATACCCTGCTGTCAAAACACATTATCCCCATAAATCAATAGGAAGATTCGCTTGGAATCGAAGAGCACGAGCAACATTTAATATGTGTCTATGTTTACGCTCTACCCTTCCATTTTGTTGAGGTGTCCCTGTGCAAGAAGTCTCATGCATAATACCATGTTCCAAAAAATACTCGTTCAAACAAATAACTTCAGTTCCGTTATAACTACGCACAATCTTAACTTTCTTACTGTATTATATTGTCTTTCTACCATGGCAAAGAAATTAAGCAATTTGAGTGGAGCTTCTGTTTTGTTCTTAAGCAAATAAATCCACACTCCTCGAGAATAATCGTCAACGATTGTCAAAAAATAAGAAGCACCAAATGATGAAAGTGTACGATATCCACCCCACAAATCACAATGTATTAATTCAAAAATATCAGTTGCTTTATTTTCACTTATAGGAAAATGATCTCTTGATTGTTTAGCTCTAAGACAAACATCACACACTTTATTCACTAAATTACTTGTACTACGAGAACCAACATCTGGTAAAAGTTCAACAATCTTAGCTGAAGGATGTCCCAACCTTTTATGCCACAAATCAAACGAAACGTCTCTAAATTTCTTCAAAGCTGATGCTGAAGCTGCGCTACAAAAATAATAAAGCCCCTCTCGTAATTCACCCACTCCAATCTGGATCCTCGACGTGTAATCCTGAATAAAGCACATATTTTTAATGATTGTGAGGAAACAAATATTTTCATGAATTAGTTGTGATACAGAGATTAAATTGCACTTTAGTTGAGGTACATATAGCACGTTCAACAATTTTATTTTCCCATCAAGGCTCACTATCCCTGATTTGGTTGCCACAGCTTGGTCTTCATTTGGCAGCCCCACGAGACAACGTACTACATCTCTAACTTCAGTCAAACATCGAAGGCTTCCTGTCATATGTTGTGATGCTCCAGTGTCAATTATCCAAGTTAAATGATCAAAGTTCTTACCTGTCATGTTTTCATTACTTGATTTTTGAGCATTTAGAAGGTTCACTAATGCCTGCAACGTCTCTCCACTGATATTCCCTAGCTCCAAAGCACCATAACCGAGGTCGCATTTGCACGAGGTTGTCCTCCGCGTCTACCACCTCCTGGGTGGGGTTGATTTTTGTTGTTGTGATATTGTGCCTTTTCCTTTTCCCTCAAATTTCGGTCGATCTCCCCACCACTCTGGATACCCATTAATCTCAAAGCAACTATCAACAAGATGACCAGGTTTGTTGCAATTATTGCAACTTAAATTCTTGTCCTTGCCTCCAACACGTCCTCTCGATCCGATTGATGTCTTAACTGCAAAACTCATAACTTCGCCTTTAGTTTCATTCCCGCGACTAGCGGTACGTAGGCTTTCTTCTTGAATCACAGTAGAATACACCTTGTTCAATGTTGGTAATGGATCCATTGCGAGCAGATTGGAACGAGTTTGTCCAAAGGATTTGTCTTCCAAACCCATGAGAAATTGATGCACTCGTTCTTCCTCCCTCTTCTTCTCCAATTTTCCAGCAATATCACAAGCACACTTGCCACATTTACATAGTGGGAATTGTTCATAATTAATCAATTCATCCCAAATCACCTTGAGCTTACCATAGTAAGAGACGATCGACAAGCCTTCTTGTCTGCAACCTGCTAATTCATATTTGAGTTGCTGAATTCTCGGTCCATTGGCAACCGAGAACCTTTCTTTTAAATCTTTCCACAACGCACTCGCTTCTTCCATGTACGAGATCGTTGTCCTTAGTGATGGTTCAATTGTGTTCATGATCCATGACACCAACATGGACTGAACAGTCCACCAATCTTCTAGTTCAGTTGCTTCAGTCGGTTGTTTGATGGTTTCATCAATGAAACCAAATTTCCGCCTTGCCCGTAGCGATGTCTTCATAGCTCGAGCCCATTCTTCGTAATTAGGTCCACGCAATTGCACTTGCGTGATGATATTACCTGGGTTATCATTCGAACCCAAGTAATAAGGGGAGTTTGTCCCTTTGCCGGATCCACCAGCTCCATCCTTCGGATCTTTGTCGTTCACCATGTTTCTTGAAAAGATTACGGTGGTGGTAACAAGATAACCCTAGAGGGCTCTGGTACCATGAAACACCAGAGAACTTCTGGTTCTTCTATTCCATTGATCAAACAATTTATACACCAAAATACAATCTTCTAATTATTAAACATATACGCTCATTACTAAATAATACTCTTGCCTAATTTACAAATCCTATTGTCAAATATACAGCAAGGCCATATATATACCAAATATATATATTATTCCAACAGAAACTATGACATGATGTTCGTATAGATGTGTGTAGACGTATATCATGATCTCAATGTTAAAACTTATTTTCTGTCTCATTATTAAGCAAGTTAGCACTTCATGCAGTACTTAAGTCACGGAGCCTTTTTACAAATTACCCGTTGTTATTAATAACTAAGTATGTCATCAAGATTAAAAAGTCATAATGAGCTCATTTGATATAAAGGTATAGTTGCACACATAGAAAATCATACAGTATAGAGTTTAGGAAATTTATTGGATTTTTTGCAGTAGTGACCCAATCTTTCGGTATCTTCGGCCCTTTATTATGTTTTACCTTTCCATTCCACCTTAGAGATTCATGTTACCACAGGTTACCAACTCCAACTATTAGTATTTTTTTGTTTCTGCATTACTAGTTATTGTTAATGATTATGTTCACATCATTATATTGTGGTCTAACAACATTCTTTAATATGGTCAAATATGTATAACAACTAGTACATCTGTCGGCTTAGACCAGATCTTGCCACGGATGTTCTATCATAAAGTATTAGGGGTTGGGACGTTATTCTTGTTTGTTGAAGGAAAAGCATTTTCTGTTAAAGTTTGAAATATGTGAAAACCACTATTTTTATGTTATTTGTTAGGAATTGGAAATTCCATAAGGAAGTGTCGGTCACCTCAACTATAGTCTAGCATATGTTAGCTCGTAGACATATCTTTATTTAGTAGTTTATTAGTTAATTATTAGCTTAGTTTAGCTTAGTGTAACACCGTAGAGGAAGGACGGGTCTTTACCCACAGATGCCTGATCCACAGTCTGAAGAAGGACGTGTAGTATGTAACTATAAATACCCTCTACCTCCCAAGGTAGAGGGTTGGACCTTTCACTCAATCTAACATTCTTTCTTTTGTTTTACTTTCTCTCTCTAGAAAGGCTCCCATCTTCCACTTTCTCTCTCTAAAACTCTATCTCATTCGATCCATACTAGAGTTTATTATGTGTTTATGAAAACCAAAATGTTACAAATGGTATCAAGAGCCATGGTTTAATCATCCCTCTTACATGTTCTTGGATTTCTAGTGGATTTCATAAGGTTTTTGGGTTTGAATGAGTTTAGAGTGGTTAGAATCATTTGGATCATTTCTTGTGTTAAAGTTTTGATTTCGATAGTACTTTTGTGTTTAGAATCATTATAAGTGTTTAATTTTTGAGTTGGAAGGCTTGAATCATCGTGGTTGGGTTGTTTTTGGATCGAAAAGTGGTGTTTTTTTTGGATATTTCTAGGAAGCGATTTGTCTCTTCTGAGATTGCTTATTGAAGCGATTTGTCAGTTTCAAAGAACCGGTTTGTCCAGATTCGATGTATCTGAAGCGATTTGTGCCTTAAGTGATTTGTCCCTTAAGCGATTTGTCAACTTAAGCGATTTGTCAACTTAAGCGATTTGTCCCTTAAGCGATTTGTCAACTTAAGCGATTTGTCAACTTAAGCGATTTGCCCCTTAAGCAATTTGTCCCTTAAGCGATTTGTCATTAGAGCGACTTGTCATCAAAGCGATTTGTCAAGGACTAAGATTTGTCTATTCCTGCGATTTGTCTCTAAACCTAACATACAAAACCCTTGTTTTCAAACCCTAGTTTTCAAACCCTAGTTCGATCCGCAGAACAGGGGGTATATATAAAGAATTAGGGAATATCACAAACTCAACCATAACACCAAATTATCCTCACTTCCTTATCATCTTCTAGTTCCTTTACTACATTCTACTTCTCACTTCTTACGGTTTGGTCTTGATTTTAGTAAAATCCCGCGAAAGATTCTATTTCTCGGTTTAAATCACAGACTTGTAAAATCCCGTGTACACATCAACATCATGTCTTACACTCCTGATTCAGTGATTTTAGAAGTACTCAAACTGTATGATGTCAGACAACCATGAGAATATTAGCTATACTGAACGATTAAAGATGATGGAATCAATCAATGATGATTTGAGTTCTTCATGCTCTGAGTCCAATGAGAATGATTTGCACCTGTTCAAACTACAGAATGCCACGCAAAAGGAAAGCAGCATTGAACCTTATCAACAACTTCACTCTCACTAGATGCTACTTCTATCCATAACAATGGAACGAACATGTATTGCCCTCTTCCGACAGGACTTATCCACATTAACAGGAACTTTTCTGTTAAACCTAGAGCAATTGGAGCTGCAACTTGACAAAGAGAAGGTTCAAAAGGATAGTTCCAAAGGTCTCGCACTTCAAGTGATCTAAAAACATTTTCAGTCATGCATTAGAAGGGAATTCACATCAGATTATGATCAAGACATGACTGAAATGTCTTTCAAGAGACACACCGAATGGAAATTTGCGTGTTCATAGAGACACTTATCCATCTCATGGATAATGTGGAAAAGTATATTGAGGAAGTTACTCAAAAAGATGAAAAAATGGATGAGAGTCTGGTGCATACTGACGAAAGTTGTGATGAGCTGGGTAATGTATCAGTTGAAGAATCGGGTGTTGCTGAATGCAGAATGTCATAGAAAACAAATAATGATGTAACCAGCTATTCAGTTACTCCTAACATACAAGAAGTAGATGCAGTAATCGAAGGGAATGAATGTCGGGCACAATCAAAAGATTGTAGTGTTGAGTCGGGTAAACACCGATGATGGATCGTTGACACTGAATACGAGGGTCGAGATAGATAAGCTTGACACAGCCAGCGGACCAGTGACTCTTATTACACATGATGTGGATGCAGATATCAGACCGAAAATTAAACAGGTTTCATTTAATGAAGTACCCTTAACTGTTCAACATAGTGCATCTGCTAAAGTACTTAAACAAACTGATCACGATGCTGAACATAACTTTGATAAATGTTCTGTAACTGAGGCTGAGTCTGAGAATAAGTGTTTCAAAACAAAAGATATGGTTGATAAAAAGGCTCTTGATGAACTTTCAAACAAATTCTCAAATCTTGAAAAACATTGCATTTCACTTGAAATTGCGATACAGAGTAAAGAAGAAAGTTTTCAACATAACAAACCATGTACTTCCTGAATTCCGTGAACTTTTTGAAATTAAAAATTTAAAAGCTCAGCTTCAAGCCAAAAACTCGACTATCAACAATTTGAAGAAACATATTTCTGATATGCATGTGAAAAGTAATTTGGTTACAAGTAATTCTGATGTTAATGCTATTGATGATATTCAAATGAGAAATGATGAATTAGCGGTTTGTGTGGCCAAATTACTAAAGGAAAATTAGTCTTTGAGAAAGCATCACATAGAACTAAATGACTCTGTCAAAGAAGCTAGAACTAAGTCAATAGAACAAACAAACTCTTTGATAGCAAAAATTGATGAACTCAACGCTCAACTTCAAGAAAAGAGTTTCGCTATTGTTGCCTTAAAGAATGAGCTTAGAAAAACCGTAGGAAAAGTGTGAACACGAAGTTTACAAAACCATCAACCTTGGGGAAGCCAGTTTCTCATCCCACTAGAGACCGGTCCGTTGTTAAGCAGCCTACTGCATTTATATCTGAAAGAACAAAATCTTTAAAGACAAGGCTTGCCTCCCAAGTTGATGAGAAACAAGTTTTGTCAAAACCAGTCACTTCACCTAAATTGCCTAAGAATTATGCTTCTAGTTCCTCTAAACCTCAACATGCAGTTACTTCTACTCCCAGCACCTCTAGGATTGGTTCAAAAAATGTGTCAAACCCAAGCATTAAAATTCAGGATTCATATGATATGAATGACCTGTGGAAGAATTATTATCTAGAAGAAGCTAGGAAAAAGGCACAGATTCGAAAAGACGGAATTTTAGGTTCAAGACCTAGGGTGATGAATTCTACGAGGTTTCAAGGCACTGCTAGTAGTAGTAAATCATTACCTAGGAAAACTCCACAAAAGTCTAGGGATTGGCTTGCATATAAGAGTAGTTGTGTTTTGATTAAAACAATTCCCGTAGCAGATCACTCAAAGAACTCTAGATCTTTATCTAAATCTAATCAACCTATTTGCTCGAATTGTCTTAAATGTGTCTTTAAAGCTAATCATGATAATTGTCTTTCAAACTCCCTGAATAAAGTTAATGCTCATGCTAAGATACAATCCACTAAGACTATAAACAGTGCTAAGGTTCAACTTGTTAAGTCTAGGACTTTCAGTAAGTCATCTTCAGTGCATAAGAAGCAAAACAAACCTAAAACTTCACCTAGATGGATACCAACTGCTAAATATTTGGAGTCTAGGAATATCAATAAGTCTTCCACTGTGCATAAGAAGCTTAACAATCCTAAACCTTGCCATAAGTGGATACCGTCTGGTAGAATGTTTAAGGATGCTGGACTTAAGTGGATTCCTACCGAAAAGCTGTTTACCGATTGCAAAATCAAGGTGGACGGTGAAACCCCAAAGGTTTGGATACTAATGTCACTAACTAATATATATGCAATCAAGCTTGTAATGTTAGTGCAGGTAGTCCTTACTCAATTGCAGATACTTCGATCCTTCACTACATGGACTGGCTTAAAGTATGGATAACAAATGGATTGATATCTCATAATTTACGGGTTCAAGTAACTCAACCTTGATATTCAATCTGCTATGATGTCTGTTCACATCAGTTCAGGCCTCGTTCTTCAACACTATGGTGCAGCAGATAACACTTCAGGCCCCGTTCCTCAAAGAAAAGAAAGGTGTACGCTTCAGTGTGTTTTATCTTCAAAAGAAGAGAAATCTTCATGTTTATGACCATTCTCATCGACATTCTTCATCAACAAGCTTCATGTTTTTCCCACGCTCTTTCAACCCTCAAGTGGATCTACGTTCATTGGTGTATATTCTTATTCATGTGTTCAAATCAAAAATGGCAAGTTCGGATGCAATTTTTGAGGGGGAGAAGAGTGCATATACTACATGTTGATGGATGCTTGAATTATGGTCATATGACTCTCCTTCAACGCCTAATGCATCACTTACTAAGGATAACTGGGATTCATTGTTTGGGATTCATTGTTTCAAGATATGTTTGATGAGTACTTCCAACCTCTAACGAATGTTGATCATCCAGTTCCTGATGCTCCTGCTCCGGTTCTTGCTGACTCAACTAATTCACCATCTTCAATCTACATTGATAAAGATGCATCATCTAAGAAGTACTTCTCGGAATTCTCAAGAAACCTTATCTCCAGTTATTTCACAAGGCGTTGATAATGACTATCATGATATTGTAGTTGCACTCATGAATAATGATCCGCTTTTTGGTATTCCTTTGCCAAATATTCACGGATTATTGTTCATGAATAATGATCCGCTCTTTGGTATTCCTTTGCCAAATCTTCATGGATTATTTGTTCCTCCCAATGTGCACTCGATAAATCAAACACATGAACTTTGAAGAAAATGACAACCTCATCCTCTTGAAGACATTATTGGTGAATCTTCCAGATCAGACTCTACATGTATACCTTTAGGAAGAACGCATTGATGTTGAGGAATCATTTGTTCCGGTTCATTCAGTGGGTCAATGTACATCCGGTTGTATGTTTATTCACATGGTGGGCATTTGACACAAGTTGATTACTTTAGAGTTAATCATTTATCACTTATTTGAGATTGAAGTTGACTTTCACAAAGGCTTGTTCTTATTAGATAACTTGCTCGGGCTTAACAATTTAAGTTGAAGACTTGGTTTATCTAGTTACCAGCAGTTGGTTTTGATGGTTGAAGACCTGGTTAACTATCACTATTAGGAGTTACGTTGTTTTACTCGTCACACGCAGATGACGGTGTGGATAATCTCAAGAGGTGTTAATGTCTCATACTTTGTTTGAGTAGTGAGTACTTAGAGATTTGCTTGAAGCATAGATTCTCAACACCGTTCTTTCATCATTAAGTGCAAGCTTAAGATACAAATGTGGGGAATTTGACTTCAGTCTCAAGTTTGGTATATCGGGTTTTCTTCGTTAGTGGTTACTTCAAATTGTCTACATATGGGTTGATAAATAGATAGTAGAGAGTTTCAGAGTAGCTTGATTCTCACAGGATTCTTTTGAGCTAATTTGTTGTTCTTCTCTATTTCAAGAATATTTGGTATGTATAATGTGTTACTGATTCTGAGGTATCAAAACCAGCAAGGGGGAAGGAGACATACATCTTAACACACTACGACTTCACGTGATGAACTTAATACTTCTTCTCTATTGAAGTAATTACGGGAAAGACAAATGTCATAACCGTAGAGAAACTCAGTGTTTAACTCGTAACATTTGGTGTGTTATTCCAACTATTTGGGGGAAGGATGTATTATTCCAACTATTTGGGGGAAGGATGTATTATTCCAACTATTTGGAGGAAGGATATATTATTCTAACTATTTAGGGGAAGGATGTATTATTCCAACCATTTGGGGGGAAGTGGTCTCTGGATACTTTTGGTATGTGTTATCTCGCCTTCAAGAGGAAGAAATATGAGAAGAATATTTGGAACGTGAGATGATATTGCTTATCGACATCTTCTATATGGTTGATGATAAAGTGCTTCCGGTTAGTGCTTCATGTACACAATGTAATGATGATTTCGATGAAATCGCAACCATCGTGGAGAGATATGTGTACATCAGGGACACACAACATGTTCTCATGATCGAGCTTAAATCAGATATTCCGGAGTTGACATCCGCAGAAATAATCAGTGACTCAACATGTTACTTGGATGTCATCATCTCTACTTTTGTTGGGTACTTGTGTACATTATGGGTTGAGTGGTTATATGGAAGATAACTGGAATGCACTTGGTAAAATGAAGATGTTGATGTATTGTTCCGGAATAGACAACTGCTCAATCTCGAAGAGTATTGTGTATATCGGGGACGCACAACAGGTTCATGTGATCGGTCTTAATCAGTTATTTCAGATTTGATAACCACAGAAACGATCAATGTCTCAACTTGCTACTTTGGTGTTCTCGTGTTCTTCGGGGTGCTGAGCTTCATTCAATGAGACCGTTTTTCTTCACTTCTACTTCTTGGGGAAATGGTCTTTATTCTTAGATTGTCGGTTTGGGGGGAAACTACCAAAGTCTCACTTTCAGAAGGCTCAAGTTATGAAGACGATTCAAGAGTATCGAAAGCTTTGGTGGTGAAAGTTTAAGAGATGATGCCTTCTATCGTCTACAAAGTGCTATACGATGTCCCTATCTCGTTACTCGTATCATCATCCTTCTTAAACTATATCATCTTCTTTGTATATATTTATCAAAAACCATAATACAAAAATATAAAACCAAAAAAAAATTAATATATATATATATATATATAGAAAAATATAAAATTTTCAAAAATCCATAAAAATCAGAAAATTTGGAGAAAAAAAAAATTGTTTTTCTCAAAACATGTCTTCTGGTATCGATAACATCTACGGTCTTAGAAATGTCATTCAATAATGGCACGGGACTTTAGATGAAGTTCGAGCAGGAGGTGTAAATATTTATTTTCGTAACATGTCTCTAAAAATGGCTTGCAGTTATTTCAGACAGTAACCCGTGTCTAAAACCATGGTTTGCTATTATTTCAGATAGCAACCCGTTCTTCAATAAAGGAAAGTGCTGCGCTAAACCAATTTTCAAATATTTCGTGCACTTATCCTAAAATTAAACAAGGAAAGCATGTCGTCAAAAAGACTGCTGTTCCTACACAAATGTTTTTCCTTCTAAGATTCTTCAGAAAAATATTTGTTGTGTTCAAAAATGGTGGTAAATGAGTTGCTTGAAAATCAATCAGAATCAAGTTTTCATAAAATTGCAAAAACTCAATCACTGACTTCAGCGCTTTTAAAACTTTTCAATAGAAATAGTCATTGATTGAGGGGGAGAATGTTTTTCAAATTTATATCATCTATCGGGCTTTTCTAATTATCCTATATGCTTAACTGAAAATGATGTTAACCTACGTTGAAGGACTGGGTGCCTAGGATATGACTGTTAAGATTAGATGATTTGAGTTTGATAAACACATAATTCACATGCCTTTATATGATGTGATTGATATGTTGGATTGACTTGTATTAGTCGATTGCTGTTTGGGTGATGTCGACCACCATATATCTGTATGTATGTTCACTAACGTATGCAGATAGCATGGTTTATAAGAATGTTCCCGATCCGGATCCCACAAATAATGAAGATTGGGTGCCGAAAGGAAAGGGTAACCATATTGATAACATCAAATTAGCCGATCTTTATATATCAAATTCCCGTGTTTGTGGCATCATTTGTATTAATATGGTACTTAATTCGTTCATATTCGTTCATATTTGCATTTCAGGATAAATGAGGCGCTGGAGCGGAAAAGAAGTGATAAAAGGCCAAATTTATGTTCTGAAGAGTGATTTTCAAAGGCCTATGAATTATTTGTAGGTTACGTCGTAATCGATTAATGGTGTTACGGCGTAAATATGAGCTTTGAAGGATACGGCGTAACCAATTCCTATGGTTACGCTGTAATTATTTTGTGAAGGCTACGGCGTAACATGCAATTTAGTTACGCCGTAGAGATTATTTCGGATCGGATAAGTATGAGCTAATGGAGAATTACGCGTAACCCAATGTTAGTTACGCAGTAATTAATTACTTGGGCGCAAAGTTTTGAAGGCTACTGGCACGTAATTATAATTTAATTACGCCGTAATTAATTAAAAGCGGCAAGTTATATTTATTTTATCCATTTCGAGGACAAAAGAATAAATAAAGACGTTCGTCAAGGGGCTAAATATGCAAGTTTTATAACACATTTTATGTGTTATATTGATTTAAATGAAGAGAAGTCTCATTATGAAGAGTGGCACAAGTTGAGGGACTTAACAGGCAATATGCCAAAGATTATACTAATATAAATAGAAGAACCATGTGCACATTGATTTCATCTTTTGGGTGCTTTTGTTGGCTGTTGTACGAAGTCAGAAGACAAGGAAAAAGAGGCGCAACCTCTATTTGGTTTTTATGGGGCAACCCGATAGGGGTTTTGCTCCGGTACTCAACTAGGAGATCGATAGCTTTATCTTTGGCATGATATGTAATTATTTTCTGACTCATAATATTATTTTGGTTTCATTATTGTTTATTATAATCTTGATTATCAAAATAATTATTGGCGAATTAATTCTTATTGTATTCTATTTAATTGATTATTAATTTATTATTAGTCAATTAATTAATTGATGTTATTTCTTTGTTTATTTATCGTTTTTTATGGTAATTATATTTTTCATTCCACTAGTGATATGGAGATGTGAAAATTGGTCTGGCCTTTTGACATTCTTTTATTATTAATGTTTTGCTATTAATTGTTTCTAGTGTATGCATGCATAGTTTATGGTAGAATCACCCTGTTTGGTAGTTTTGAATGGCGGTAAAGGCTAGTTGCTTAGGAGATATGACCAACTGACCCTAGGTGAGTAGACGGACGGCACGGGAATGGTAAGATATGACCAACCGACTTCTACTTTTCAACTTGTGTGATTTGACCAACTGATCACCTACCGTTTGGATGAACTTAAGAATTAGGGGGTGAGTGTCTAAGTTCTAACGGCCGGCACTCACTATTATAAGTCTAGCATGTAGCGGTACTTAATGACTTGGCTTAGAGGACCAGGAACAACAGGACTTATGACGGTGCCCCTGATTTCTCCTATGGTGGCATCTTTGCTGATAGGTTAGGGTGAGTTGACTAAATGCTGTCCTCTCGACTTTAACCCCACTTGAAACAAGAATCTAGTGACATGTAGAACCCATGTATTGCGATAGTAAACCATCGGCTCTTAATGATGCTATTAGATTGCAAATGATCCCTGACTGTTCATCTTGGTGAGGATTCTAAGAACCATGGGGTAGGCGAATTGACCAAAGGAGTCTATCGACTGTTGCCACTTGTGGATGACCTCGGTTTAAAGAATTGCATCACTATCTTTCCATTAGCTTGTTTACCGAGAACCAAATCAATTGATCACGTGACACCTTAAATATTATCAATCCTTACATTAAAACTTATTTATTTTACTAATTTAATTAATTAGACAGTTAGGAATCAACCGTTCTTGGGACGACCTCGGTCTTACCATTCCTTCACTACATGCGACCGGCACATCGAACCTGCTTAGTGCATTAGGTAGGCTATAGGTAGACGAGTTACTATAAATGTAAAACCTGGTCAGTAAAACCTGCATCACATATATTGGGTCGACAAATGAAGAAACAGAGCTTAATTTGATCTCTCCATGGATAGTTGGCATGATTGATGCAACTTAAGAGGTCTCACTGCATCAGCAGATGGTTTCTTCCACTCACAAAGAACAAATGTAGCTTCGTATCCACCTAACGTATCTTTGTGCATGACAAGTAGTGAATAATACCATTTTCCAAAATATTTGATAAAATTGTTTTGAAAATGGAAAAATATTGTTTTGAAAATAAATTGGACTAAATTTTGAAAATCACCAGACTTCATCTTATCAAAACCTAAGTCACTCAATCAACGACTACGGTCATCGATTGAGGGGGGAGTGATTTAAAATAAAATATTTTCAAACGATATTTCTTCATAAAAGTCCGGTTTGTACAAAAATAAGTGGGTGATTTAAAGATTTAATGTTATGTCATGGTATGATTTTCTTTAAAAATCAAAGATCTTTCAAAATGAAATTTTTTCTGTTCTTGTTTGATTGTGAAATTGTTTTATTTTATTTAAAGATCTTTTAAAAACTATCATACCTAACACTAACAATCTTTAATGTCGAAAAACTGTTCCTTATCTATCATTTTTAAAATTAAATCAAGCCACGTCTTTCCCCGAACTTTTCTAAATGATTTAAATCAATTGGGATCACAAATCTCAATTGGTTTGAAATTTTTGATCGGGGGAGAGATTGTGATTTAAATCTCAAATCGGTTTTAAAGGGTGATTGTTTCAAAAGCACTCCTTCCTTCATGTGCCAAACGATTTTGAAATACATATTGTGGAGGAGCATTTAACCAAAAACCATAAGAGTATTTAAACAAGGCCACATATTCTTCCATATTTTCCAAACCTTATTAAATCACTTGGGATCCAAAATCTCAAAGGGTTTGATATTTTTGATCTGGGGAGAATTTGTGATTTAATATGAAATTTGATAAAAGATGATCGTTATGATTCAATGTGCAAGTTCTCTCCAATATGTGCTAAACTCTTTCGTATATCGATGCACATATTGAGGGGGAGCGAATGGTAGTTTCTTTTGGCAATCGTAAAAAGTACTTCAAAAGAACTCTTTCATCTGTGTGATAAAATGATTTCAAATATCCTACGCACATATTGAGGGAGAGAATTTACCAAAGAAATTCAAATGGCTTTTTCTACGGAAATTGTGATCAAGAAATTATTTCTAAGAACTCTTGCCTTCATGTGCTAAACAATTTAGAAAATTATATGCACATGTTGAGGGGGAGAATTTCTAAATGATCAAATCAATTAAGGTACAAAATGCTTTGATATTATATCACAAGTACCTTGATTGATTTTCCAAATAATTTTTCAAGTGGTTTCAAGAAGGAAAGAACAATACCAAAAGACCGACCAATTTACTTTATGCATGGTGTTATAAGGATGGTTAGGTTAGGTATTCGTTCCCACGATCCCGCGAGTCGGAGGGATCTACCCAGAACAATCCACTAGATAGTGTAGAAGTCCTTAGGTATAATGAAAAAGGAGAAAAATGAGAATACGGGAAGAGTGCGGACTGAGACAGAGCTAGAACTGGAATAAACCCATCAAGGTTCTAGTAATGAAGTCTCGGTAAGCACTGAAGGGGTTGAAGAATGAAAAAGAAATGAATGAGAAACGGGTGAAAAGAAATAGCCCTCCAATAATTCAACCTTATGGCAGAAATCGGGTTCAATACATATGCTACTGGTGGTTACTAAGGTAACAACGGTATTGAAGACAAGACGTCATGGACCCAGTGACGCGCTGCACTAAACTTCCCAAGCTACTCAAGTTCCTCTTAAAAGGGCTTGTTTCATTCTCACGGGGAACCCACATAATCTATCGACTTTCTCTTTTGAGATTGTTTATATTGAAGAAGGAGACCCTCTACCTAGTCTCCGACATAGGAACCAAATGTGCACTATTGAGTCTAAAGCCAAGAGATCATCCACAAAATCTCATTAGGACACAAAATTAATGAACACTTGATGTTTCACATAATGTGGAAAGTAAGTATATATTGAGAGTCCTACGCATTATCCTTGTGGTATTGCCGGAACATCCGAGTGATATGTAAAAGTATTCACAATGAAGATGGAAATCCTTCTAGATCCAACATCAAACAAGCTCTTGGTGGGTGACATGTGAGATCTTTTCTAAAGATCAAACTTGTGACAACAGGATAGAAACGATGGGGCGATTCATTCTTGAATCAACCTTGGTCCAGGAAATGGATTGACGGATACCTTGAAAAATCGGTCGTTGTGCTTAAAATTCTTTTCTCTAGCACATCGACTGTGTATTAATATTTCAAAATAAAAGGTGTTATGATTGATAATTGATTTTCTAAAAAACCTTCGTTGTATTGCAAAAACACTTTATATTGAGCAGTATACGATTGTTTTTCAAATCTCTTTTCATCAATCGTGAATCTCAATTTGGTTTACTCACTCCGTGTTGTCTTCTTTGAGACGTTCCGGTTTGAGAACGGCTAGAGAAGCTGTGAAACCCTGTCAAGGAGATTCTTCGGAATTATACCTGATCACAGGCGTACTTGTATACGATCAACGGGGAACCATGGGCCGTGTACCTCAATTCAACGAAAGTGATCAAAGACACTTTTGGCGCTTTATTGCTAATTGTTGTATGCGGTACACCCAACGCTTGCGGTGATCGAATTGAGAGGTCAATACATAGCCGCATGCTCACACAACACATTCATTTCTAAAGAAATCATGATAAGTGTATCAACGACTCTGATATTTATACTCCATGCTTCTACTACGCTTTGCAAATATCATGAATCAACTAAAGCTTCCGATACTCTGATTAGAAGATATCATGATCCAAAAGGTGAGCATGTCGGTCCGAAGGTCAGAACTTCACATCATGGCGATACATCAAAAGGATGATATGGAGATTTGCTGTGGCTGATGATCTCTAACCTGGCTAAAAGAATCACCAAATGTGGATCAGCAAAAGACCTCCACTAAAAGTACAAAGCATTCGGACTTTGAAGAATCACTGCTAAAGCACAAAGATGCAGATGTTGAAGAATTAAAGTCTACGAGCTCGGAACAGAAGACAAAGAAATAATGCTAGGATTCGAAATGTAAATCATGGGGTGACCTCCCTTAGGGGGAGATTGTTAGGAATTGGAAATTCCATAAGGAAGTGTCGTTCACCCCAACTATAGTCTAGCATATGCTAGCTCGTAGACATATCTTTATTTAGTATTTTATTAGTTAATTATTAGCTTAGTTTAGCTTAGTGTAACACCGTGGAGGAAGGACGGGTCTTTACCCACTGTATGCATGATCCACAGTCCGAAGGAGGACGTGTAGTATGTAACTATAAATACCCTCTACCTCCCAAGGTAGAGGGTTAGACCTTTCACTCAATCTAACATTCTTTCTTTTGTTTTACTTTCTCTCTCTAGAAAGGCTCCCATCTTTCACTTTCTCTCTCTAAAACTCTATCTCATTCGATCCATACTAGAGTTGATTATGTGTTTATGAAAACCAAAATGTTACATTCTTTAACTAGTAACTATAGTCTGTTGTATGAAGTAAAATAGAAATTGTTGGATATATCAAAAGTTGAAACTCCGCAAGTTTCATTCTAGTTTTTCAGAATATTGTTTGCTTCTTACTTACATTAGATAAGTTTCTTTCATACTGAGGTGATTAATATCCAATTCTACTACGTTAGTAGATAACATAAGTTTTGATGATTCCGTTCACATATTTGGCCCACCTCTATCACTATATAAAACTTATTATGTTTTCGAAATTTAGGTAATAGAATGTCACGAAGAGGTAAGCGAGGTAAAGCCAATGGTAAGAAAATATATCCACCTGAGTCATTCTATATCGATTTCAATGAGGATGGACTAGCTATTGGACCCACATGCGTTAGATTTTCTTCATGGTTCTTACTCGAGTTGAAATCACGTATTTCTTATCATTTGGAATGGGATAAAGTAACAGAGGCGATGAAGGATCAGTTATGGCTATCTACCAATGTGTTATGTTTATTAAAATTATATATGTGATGTAGTTTATTTATATATTTTCTTCATGGTTCTCACTCGAGTTGAAATCACGTATTTCTTATCATTTGCAATGGGATAAAGTAACAGAGGCGATGAAGGATCAGTTATGGCTATCTACCAAGGTGTTATGTTTATTAAAATTATATATGTGATTTAATTTATTTATGTATTTGTATCAGCGAGTTAATATCCTTTCTTTTTCTTTCTGAAAACCATTAGGAAACTTGGAACATTCCAAATGATAATGAAAAGGGCATACAAATGAGGATAGCCAATGATCTATTTAGGTAGTTTAAGAACAACCTTGTTACAAATTATGTCAACAAAAACAAATCACCATTTGAAGATTACAAGTTTTTGGACGATCGTGATTGGGAAGACTTCGTTGCATCCAAAAGATCGAGAGTCTTTTTAGTATGTGCGTCTAATATTTATATATTTTCTATTAATAACTCATGTATATTATTGATTTCATATTTTACTATTTGTTTTCTTTACATGCAGGAAAAAAGTGCTAAAGTGAAGGCTAGTGCAAATCGAAACAAGGATCTGGCCCGAGTAGGATGATCAGGTTATATTGGGAAAGAAGCTGAATGGCTAGAGGATATGGCAAAAAGCTATTTGAAGAATACCCAGACCTAGAGGGGTTGCAGTGTGTTCGCTCAGTGAAACATGTTTTAGGCCGTTTAGTACGTAACAAAGACACTGGGAAAAGGGAATTGACAGAAGCTCATCGTCAAAGGCTTAAACATTTGGTAAGAACTATATATATAACTATTATATTAACCAAATGTTCCAACCTTTAAAGCTTATATCATCTACACGTCTAATATGTTTTCACCATTGTTTCAACAGGTAAGAGCATAGCGTGAAATGACTACTGATGGTACTATACATATAGCAGGACAAGATCCGCTTACAAGGGTGCTTTGGGACGGACCACCGGCGAACGGGGCAAAATCATCAGTTGTTGGGAAAAAGAAGTGATTAAGAAATGCAGGTGTGAGGAAGCGTAAGGTAGTAGTTGACGATTTTGATGCATTTATGAATAAAGTAAAACTGAATGTGTTGGCTGCCGTACCCACCTTACAACAAGACTCTAGGACAAGTCAACAACTCCAATCTACTCTTGCTTCATGTGGATCATTGGATGAATTTAATGAAATCGAGGTAACTTTGTACATGTAAATACTTTGTGTGAGTACTCTGTGTAGTGTTATTGTGGGTTTTGTTTTCTGCTTTTAGTTTTAGTTTGCTGCAAAACACTGTTGTCACAAAGTCAGTCACTTAGTATCAAAACCTAACTTCTATCACATTCAAAAGGTTTCTCATGCATACTGGAATGGAATATTTTAACAAAAAAATGTTGTTGTCACAGAATTAAGATGGCTCATGCATACTTGAATGGAACGTTTTAACAAAAAAAAAGCACACACAAAATTTTGTTGTCACAGAAGTAAGATGGCTCAAACTGGAATTTTTTGAATGAATGTAAATTTGATCCAGTGAATTTTGACTAAAAGTTTTAATTTTTCGAGTTTCAGTATGTTGTTCTTTTAATTTGAAGATACATACATAACAGGAGTATCTTTGTATGCATTAATATAATATGGATTAGATGAATTAGGAGCTTATATACTGAGTTAACCTTCGACATGTTTTAGGGGTATTTGGTATTTCAATGTAACTATCTGACGTAGAATGATGAAAACTAGAAACAGAGTTGCAACAAAATAGGTCGTACATTTATTGTTTGGATCTGCTTTTATATATGTTTGAATTTGTGAAATATTGAGATAATCACTTGTTAGTTTTTGCAAATTATGATTTCTTGCAACTATTTATAAACATCTTAAACTGATTATTGAGACCGGATTTTTTAACTGGTTAAAACTAAATTTTTGCTAATATAAGTTACAATAAGATATTATGTTGAGTTCTGTACATTATAGTATTTTGTTCATATAAGTTAGAAATAATAAAAAAATTCTATGTTGTGTAAGCATGTGAGTTAATAATGGAATGATTTGGAACAGAAAAAATAGTAGCTAGAGGGCAAGTATATCTAAGTAGAGATGGGATACTACATGGATTACCTATGGAGCCGGGTTTCATGAAGGTACAAGTAGACACAATAGAAGAAGGATGCTCAGCATTCCCTATTGCTAGACCGACCGATGAAGTGAAAACCTTGAATGAAGCGTTAGGTGGCCAATTTATTCAATGGCCACGAAAATACATCAGGGTATATATCCGTTAATTATATGTGAGTTTGTGCACTATTATAGTACTCTGTAATTATTAACCTATACATTATTAAATGTAGGTTTCCAAGAAAATTTCATCACACAATTTCATAAGTCATCCGTCTCGCAATGGGCTATCGAGATATCAAACTACCAGTACACGTGTTTGCCATACACTAGTAAACGCTCAATCATTATACTCTATATACACATGTGGATAACTTATTTTAAAGTACACAGAGTCAAGTTCCTGCATTTTTTCCTTATAACTACATCAGATGTTTATATATATGCAATCATCGAAGTTTTATCAACTTGCAACCATACTATTCTTATCTAAAATCATAACTAATTGATTTGAGTTAATGGTTTTTTATGTAGATTGATGAATCTATGCCATCACAAGCACCATTAATTGGACATGGTCATCATCAGATGGTAGTTTTGGAATAATAATATTATACTTAAACTTCGAATCTATATAAATTAATATAGTACCTGTAACTAATTGGTATTATAAAATGGTTTGTTAACATAGATTGAAGAGCCATTGCCATAAAAAAAAACAATCAAAAGAGCTATAGCGAAGTTACCAAATAGGCAACAAAAGATTCAAGCCTTAGCTAATCGTTTCATAAACCGCAAAGACCGAGACGAACAGATCATTGTTGCATCTCCTGATGGAATGTATGATAAAATCATGTACGAGTATATTGAATACGAGTCTTTGTTAGGTTGGATGACAAATGACTGGCTTGATGGTATAATACTACATTGGTGGTGTATGTAAGTTTGTTAATGTTTTAATAATTATGATAACAAAAATTCTTTCTAATCAATTATAATAATTATTATATGAGTAAATTACATAAATGGTCACTATGGTTTGTCCATTTTTTCACATTTAGTCACTGAACTTTTTTTTTGACATAGATAGTCACTGAAGTTTCAAATCGTAACAGATTCAGTCCATTTCGTTACATAAATGGTCACTGAAGTTTCAAACCACAGTGACCATTTATGTAACCAAATCGAAACCTTAATGACTGAATTTGTAACGATTTGAAACTTCAGTGACCATGTATGTCAAAAAAAAAGTTCGGTGACTGAATGTGAAAAAATGAACAAACCATAGTGACCATTTATGTAATTTACTCTTATTATATTCTTGATTTAGGCACATGTTTGAGATGGTAAGTAAGGAAGAGTTTAACAAATGTACATTTTTCAACCCTACAATCGTCCAAGGGCATGTGTGCGATCTCGAGAGAGATTTTGCGATACAGCATATTCTCACTACTGTTGAAAAATATAAAGAGAAAGATATATTTCTTGCACAGTATTTGCAAGAGTACGCTATTTTCTTGTTATAATATAGTTTTAATTAACATACTTTGTTTATACTAAGATGTTTATACTTTTTGTGTAGTTCTCACTGGGTGTTATTTTTAATATGCCCCAAGACAAGGACCAGATACATATTCGATTCATACAATCGAGATAAGAAAAAGACCCCGAACATTTTCTATTTGAGCAAGACAGTGGAAAGGTTAGTACTTGATTAATTGTTAATATGTATGTATGTTTTTGTTAACTGTTAAGAACTAAGAAAGAAGCTCACCTTGATTATATGTATATAGCTAGTAATTTGTAGTAATTTTCCTAATTTATTTGATGGTTGTGAATCCACTAAGATAATAGCAGCCTATTAATATGGCATTTTCTAGTTAGGGTGTTTGGATTCAATCACACATAAATAAGTAAACAATATCAGTAGTTTTTCAATGTCCTATTTTTGTCCATCCTAGAGAAGCTCTTCTTTAATTATTGTCACTGCTAACATTAAGTATACTATTCATGGCTACTAAGACTCTTGTCGGCGCAAGTAATGGCACCGCCATTACACATCTTGTATATAATACTTGTGCCCATATATTTGTTCTCTAAAAATAAATGCTTAACAATATTCTTGTTTAGGGCTTTTGGCAATTCATTCAAATGGACTATGCTTGAGGTAAATCATCTACTATTTGTGTGTATATTAGCTTTTAA
Organism: Chrysanthemum makinoi; assembly: GCA_910596185.1. Lineage (NCBI taxonomy): Eukaryota > Viridiplantae > Streptophyta > Magnoliopsida > Asterales > Asteraceae > Chrysanthemum > Chrysanthemum makinoi. Next base: position 198,907,789 of record OU343217.1, on the reverse strand, counting down.
ATATATATATATATATATATATATATATATATATATATATATATATATATATATATATATATATATATATATATATATATATACATACATATAATATGTAATGTATAGCTGTTATTTGATCACAGTGTAACCAGCAAGTAGATAAGTGAGAATGCGGTTATTATGTGATGAAGTTTGTTTTTGAAACTTTGTATGTAAAACAAAAAACCTTCTTGGACCAGGTAAATGTTTATGCACTTTTTTTATTTTCATTTAATCGAATCGCTTATGTGAAATTATTAACGTTTTATCTTATTATGTTTACAGCTTCATGACTCTATAAGAGCTTTAAGGAAAGATGAGTTGGACGGATGGATAATCAATGGGGGAGGAAAGTTTTTCAAGGATTATTGGAATGACGATTAGGCGAATTGATGAATTCTATAAGATCGGTACGTGGGAAATATTTGGTTTTCACCCGGTTGCTCAATTGGTTTTCTAGTTGTTGCTGTTGGCGGGCCACTTTAGTAGGTTAAGTGATGGCATTTTATTTGTTTTCTAAGTGTGTCGTTTGAAGGTTTTAGTGCTTGTGTCAAGTCTTTGTCTTCAATCAACTAGGATATATGTTTTCATTTAAATAGGATGTTTTGGATCTTTTGTTTGTTGATGGCTTGTGCCTCTTTGTATGGCTAGACCTTTTTGTTTATTTAGTAATACTAGTTAAATACCCGCGCACAGCGGCGGCGATAAATATAATTATATAATAAATATAGTAAATGAATTGCTAAACCAACTCTCCTCGCAATTCCTTACCTGCTTAGTGAATTCATTTCACAGCACTCCAAATGTATATGTGTTAGTTGTATGTGTTTGTTTGGGTTTTCCGTATCTTTCTCGTGACATTATTATTCCCGAATATAAAAAGACATTCACAATCTCTTACCCATCAAACAATTTCCCAAAAGTAAATGATTTTGATAAATAAAGTTTGTATTGATTGAAATAAATGTTAAAGTTATAAAAATTTGAATCAAAATAAAATGAACCTACTAAATGTAAAAACTAAAAACTCATAAAAATATATCAAAATTAATGTTGAATTAAAGAGCACAAAATTTTAAAAATTATGGTGAAATTAGATCATAAAAAAATTAAACGAATTAAAAGATATTTAAATTTAAAAATAAATGTGATTAATTAGTTAAGAAGTGAAATGAGTCACCCCATTATTAGAGCTCCTTATTTTAGTTTGTTAGAGCTCCTCATTTTTTGTTATTTTTTAGTTAGAGAAGTAACACATGTCACTCAATGATTGGAGCTCCTTATCTTAATTTTTTGTGAAGCCCACAACTTAAATGCTTTATATAGTAGTATAGATGTTGATTTAAAATGAATTGTTGAGGCGGCCCCCAGTAGAGCCGATCGTGTGTCGATCGAGGCTGGATGGGCGATCGATTCCAGTCGATCGTCCTACTGTGGAGCTTGTCGATCGGCAAAAAAAAAACGTATCTTGGTCGTGTGCTCGATCGACACCACAAACCAAAAACATTCCACTTTTTGTGTTAATATGATGAATACCTGTTATGAGATTTGGTCATCAGCTACTACAAAACTTTTGGAATAGCGGCTGTTATTATGCCCAAAAATATAAGAATTGTGTTTAGTGGTATTTATAATAATGTGATGGGCTAGGTTAGCTATATAACTGGACTTTTTTTGGGCCACTACTAATACACTCACACATTGACACTAGTATAGTAAATATATTGGCTAAAAAAAAGAGAATGGTTTAATAAGGGTATTGATCGGTTCGGTTATCGGGTTATTCGGTTCGGTTAGTTAGGTTAATTAATGAAATTTTATTTTGTGTTAAAAATGTTTTTTTTTTAAATGAACTTGGTCGCCCTTACTGGAGCACCTAATCGCCTGAAGGTCGCTGAAGAGAGAAAGCGACGTGACATGAAAAGTAAGGGATTGAATCCCCTACGAGGGCACTGAAGTACTTATTGTGTTGTGATTGTTTAATAATGTAATTCTGGGTCAAATAGCAATATACTCCTGTCAATTGTCAAATAGCATTTTGCTCCAGAAAGTTGTCAAATAGCGTTTTGCTCCAGAAAGTACCCATTTTAAGGAACGCCACAACAAAACCATTTTGAGGAACAAACCTATTTTAAGGAACGCTACAACAAACCCGTTTTAAGAAACGCTCCAAAACCAAAATTGACTTAAAAAACCATTTTAAGGAACGGGTAAAACAATATTATAACCTTTTAAGCACTATACTTGTCAAGAATGTCAGTTCTGCGTAGCGAATTAAAACAATAACTCTTTTAGACATTAATGTTGACATTTTTGTCTTTCTTTAAGTATTATGACCATTTTACCCTTCGAAAAATATTTCAAAAAAGTATTTGAAAAAGATTCAAAAAATTATTTTGGAAAAAAAATTTGAAAAAAAGTATTTTGAAAAAAATTTAAAAAGGGTAAAATGGTCATAATATGGTCATAACATTTAAAGAAAGACAAAAATGTCAACTTTAATGTCTAAAAGAATTATTTTTTTAGTTCGCTACGCAGAACTGTCATTCTTGACAAGTATAGTGCTTTAAAAGGTTATTAACCATAAAAACAACCGTGACTTAAAATCACTTTTTGGGAAAGACAGTTCAAGAACCGGTTCAAAAACCGTTCTTAAAAATCTTTTTAACCGAACCTAATGATCTAAAAACATTGGTGATCAGATGTTTAAGTACATATGTTCCCCGTTTAGAAATTTGGTCACATTCTTGTTTATTAAAAAACGTAAAGAAAATACTTGTGCATGCATGCTTAGTTAAGATTATTGGTTTTATACAGTACAACTTATATCCCCTATTCCGATATTCGATGAAGGGTGAAAGCTAAAGATACGCAACGTGATTTTTCAGAACTACCGATGTACGCAACGAATTTTGAAAATTACCATTGTACGCAATATATTTTCAAATTTAGAACAATGTACACAATATGACCGGTAACTTACAAGTTACCAGGTCACAAACTTTCAAAAATGACAGAAATGGTCCCTATGACTTGCGTTGACTTTCACAGGTCATCCCTTGACTTTATTTTCGGTTAAAAAAGTTTGTTAATGGTCATTATGGTCATTAACTTTCAGATTTAGTTCGTTTTTTCCGTTTTTGTCAGTTTTTCTTACGTTTTGTCCGTTTTCTTCGTTTTATCGTTTTCATCCGTTTTTGGCTTTTTCTTACATTTTTGTCCGTTTTATCCGTTTTCTTCGTTTTGTATGTTTTCTTTCGTTTTTTACTGTTTTCATCATTTGTTTTTACGTTTTGTCCATTTTTCGTACGTTTTTATCGGTTTTAATTCGTTTTTGTCCGTTTTTCTTACATTTTGTCCGTTTTTCCAAAAAGAAAAAAAATTTTCCAAAAAAAAAAATTGTAATTTTTTCGCAATTTTGAAAAAATAAATAGGAAAAAAAAAATTTCCGAAAAATTTTTTGAAAAAGAATTAAAAATTTGAATAAAGAATTTCAAAAAAAAAAATTGAATAAATAAGTATTTTAAAAAAAATATTTTTCAAATATATTATTTTTTAAAAAAATCTTCAAAAAAAATATTTGAAAATTTTGAAAATAAAAAATTTCAAATTTTTTTTTAAGATTTAAAAAAAAATATATATATATTTGAAAAATATTTTTAAAAAAAAAATATTTGAAAAATATTTTTTTTATTCAAATTTTTTTTTTTGGAAAATTTTTTTTCTTTTTGGAAAAAATTTTCAACATGTTGAAATAGTATAAAAACGTAAGAAAAACAGACAAAATGTAAGAAAAACGGACAAAAGCGAATTAAAACCGATAAAAACGTACGAAAAACGAACAAAACGTAAAAACAACAGATGAAAACAGGCAAAAACGAAAGAAAACAGACAAAACGTAAGAAAAACGGATAAAAACGGACAAAAATGTAAGAAAAAGGGCCAAAAACGGATGAAAACCGATAAAAACGTAAGAAAAACGGACAAAACGTAAGAAAAACTGACAAAAACGGATGAAAACGGAAAAAACGGACTAAATCTGAAAGTTAATGCAATAAGGACCATTACTGAAACTTTTTTAACCGAAAATAAAGTCAAGGGATGACCTGTGAAAGTCAACGCAAGTCACAGGGACCATTTCTGTCATTTTTGAAAGTTTGTGACCTCGTAACTTGTTAGTTACCGATCATATTGCGTACATTGTTCTAAATTTGAAAATATATTGCGTACAATGGTAATTTTCAAAATTCGTTGCGTACATCGGTAGTTCTGAAAAATCACGTTGCGTGTTTTTAGCTTTCACCCTTCGATGAATCCCGTTGTTATTAAAGTAGTCTTTCATTGTATAACTACTCCTCTAATAGTAAGGGAGAGTGTTTACTATTGTATGTCACAATATATACATCACAAATTTATGTTATGTGTGTTATACGTGATTTGAACTCTGAATCATTTGTTGGTGAGCAACACAACCTGGGCACCTCTTAAGCACTTTTTGTAGTTTAGGGTTTTTATGATACAAAACGAAAGAGTAATCATAGAGCTAGTATGAACTCCCCGCTTAAAATTATAAATTGGTTTTCGACCATAATTATTTCACAAATAAGCATGTGACAAATAAAGGGTTGTTCGTTGTTGTTGCTTAATGTAGATTAGCTTTGTAATAAAAAAACGATCCAATCATAATTATATCTGATGAGTGTTAATGTGGTAATTGAAGCACTCGGTCCAATATAATCAACGGAAAATTTACCATGCTTATTGGAAATCTAGATGAAAGAAAATAGCTTGACATCACTGAATCTGAGCTCAATCTTTGGTATTTTAGAGGCGAACACGTATTCGTTTCTATAACTCTAAAAGAACCCACATAGTTGTGTGCACCCCCACATAGAGGATTAAGAATGGGAAGCCTTAGTTGAGACTTTAGCCGCAAGACCAAATTAATCATAGAGGCTCGAATCATTCTCGATTAGATAAGTAATTAATATACATTCATGAACATAATGATTGAACACTCAAGGTAACATGTAACATATAACTTGTCACTTATATACATCTCGGGTTAATTTATCTCGTGCCTTGCAAGGCTACGGAACTTTAGCCTAAGTAGAGAACTTATTATTTCAAGTTAACATCTAAAAGAAGAAGCTTATAGTATGTACAAAGAAAGAGATCTAAGGATAAAATCCACGGGCTATAATGAACGTGATCACTTGTGGAAATATTAAGAGACGACACTAAAAAAAGGTTTGTATTCTGATGATGATGATCATTGAGCATGTGTCGGAAACACATTGGTTGTTCAATTGACAACCTTTCGGTCACTAATCTCCCTTGTGATCGAAGGTATGCAACTTGAACTCCTAGTAAGACCGCCCTTGTTAATAACATTACCGTAACCTCTCTTTTGATCTCTAGGGCTAAGAGACTTAGCCCTATTTCCATCCTGCCGCGTACTTTTTTTCAGCATCTCCTTCATAGCAGTGGCTTGAAACAAAACGGGATTCGTTCTGTCAAACCTATTAAACCTCACACAAACGCTAGTGTGTTTGCTCAAGGCCTCTTCTATCTTCCCTCCACTTTTCTCCATCTCTTCCTTCACGGCCTCTGAACATAGTCCACATATCAACTTTCCTAAAAACTTCTCACGCACTCGTGCAATGTACTCAGGGGTACACTCCTCAGACATCCCACAACACTCGCACTTTGCGTCTTCAACTTCTGAAATAGTGGGGAGATTTAACTGATCAGCAACAACATCATCAACTTCTTTGCTTAGCTCAAAGGAGATATCGGATATCGTTCTTTGTAAGGTCTCCATCGATAACCTTGAAGGCTTTTGGAGATTGCATTTAGCATTATTGTAGGAAGCCAATAGGGTATCTCTGTCTGGAGCCATAACAAGATTGTTTTGATAGTTAGTTTTAGTGTTGTATAAAAATAAGGATAAGTGAATATTTGATGGTTAGAAAGGTTATGAATTGGGTCATTTACTATATAGTGTGGGATTTCATGTGTATGTGGATGATGTGTACTCATTCACTCAAACTAAAAGGATGTGGACAAAAAAGTACCTTACCTTTTAGGTTTCTGGTGTGAACCAACAGTTTCAATATAATGACCCATTCTTGAAGGAAGTCTATTCCTATGGAGGCAATCAAGTTGCTTAGAATTATCGAGTAGATACGTGATTAGTTAAGTTTTGATTGGCTAATGCCAAGATAACTAAGACTAATTAGATTAAGGTGTGTCTGATATTGCTTATTAATATCACGTTTTGTGACTAGATAAGTGATTAGTTAACTTTTGATTAATATATAATTGTCAGTAAAATGAGTTGATGAATTTACATTCTTTCTGAACGACAAATATATAATATAGATAAGTACAAACTAGCAAGAACCTAGATTTCATCGACACAAAACAACAGCACTAATTCTAACACTACAACATCGATGACGACCCTAATGTTACATCTAAAACCAAATAGAAACGAGCATTTGTGAAAATTCATATAAAACACAATCCTGCAATGTTTATTTCATTATGCAATAAGCATATGATATGTGCTTTGACAAGTTATTCAAATTGGTTTATAGTGGTTTGAGTAAATTACGCCGTTCGTCGTTAACGAGTGTTATCGAAGTCAGTTAGTAAGAAGGACTAACAGCAGATAACGTTTGGTAATTAAGGACAAACGGTATATTTTTTCTGCTAAGTGATGAAATTTTACGGTCAATGCAAACCACAAAGACGAACAGTGGGCCTCTACGAAATTCTGGCATGACTCTTGGAATGGTAATTCTCCTCTCAAATTCCAATTCCCTCGTTTATATCGATTGGCTATGAACAAGGATTGTTTGGTTCGTGATTGTTGGAATAATGGTTGGCATATTGAATGGGTTCACACTGTTTCTAACGGTTCCAATGCTTATCATCTGGCTATCCTTCAAAATTATCTTTCTGCATTCATTCTCAATGATTCCGAGGATGCGTGGGTTTGGTCTATTGATCCTCCCTCCTTCTCGGTTAAAAGTGCTCGTTGCCACATCGATATTGGTCTTCATCCTCATGTTGGTCCTGAAACAAGATGGAACAAGCTCCTTCCAAAAAAGATTAATATCTTCATATGGAGGACTCTTTGTGATCGCCTCCCTTCAAGATGGAACCTGAGCCAAAAAGGTCTGGAGATGAACTCCCTGAACTGCCCTATTTGCTATAAAGGGATTGACACTTTGTATCATACTTTTTGGATCTGCTCTTTAGCCGCTTTTGTATGGGCTTGTGTTTTCAATTGGTTGGATCTTCAGCCCCCCTCTATTTCGAGCCTGAATGATCTTTACTCTTGGATTGATGGTATTCGCATGTCGACTAATAAGAGAACCATCATAGACGTCATCAGTGGTGTTGTTCTTTGGTCTTTGTGGAGCTTTCGTATCGAGACGATTTTTGGTAAAGAACCTCCGGAACGCAGCTTATTATTCGACAAGATTGTTGACTTCTCTTTTAGATGGTATTCTTCTAGATGTAAATCGCACTCCATTTCATGGGACAATTGAATTCAAAACCCGTTAGTGGTTTATTCCTTGTAATTTTTCTAGCGTCTTGCTAGCTTTAATAAAATTCCGCCGTTCAAAAAAAAAACTCCAGTGGTTTTTTAGTGTTGTCACTGGATAGTTGCTTATTAATTGGTCCCCTTATTCACGATCAATTAATTATGTATCATTCGCCAAAAAAGTATAGTTAAACTTAGCAATGTCTATATTAAACAATGAACCCAACAATAACGATCATAATCCATTGAACCTAAATGGTTCACCAGCTTATGTGCATGAATCGTACAGTATTACTTCTAATGCACGTCACTCGATTAAGCTTTTCATGCATCCTAGTAACGTGGAATTTGTAACTAATTAATACTTAGTAACAAATAACTAAAGATCATATTACTTTTCGTGTTTTCAAACACAACCTTTTGGGATTATTTTTGAAAATATAAGTGTCGAGATATCCAACCAAGATTGTAAAAAGCAAAGACAAGGTTGGATTTTACGAAGACGTGGATAGGTTTTCTCCTTGGTATATCAATAAAACATATACTTGATTAAAATCGATCGACATTTATATGCTTTATGCTTATGTGGTTAACAATGGTGGCTCATAATGTGTTCACGAGAAAATTATATGTAGCCATACACACGTCAATTGGTTGAAATAAGGCATTCTTTTTTTTAGTTGAAGGGGCAGATTTCATTTAAGGAAAATGACTATTTTCACATGACTTCTATAGCCCTATCCCCCAAAAGAACTCTAAAATATAAAAGTAGGAGATGGATCACAAGTATAATAACGATAGGAAAAGAAAAGATATTTCATTGTTCTTTTTTGTTTCTTTTATGGAAAAGGGAACATTTTAGCTTGTTTTTATACCGTTAATGGAAAAAAATAAGGGCAAAATTTTGTGTCACCCAGGAGTCGAACACATGACCAACAAGTCACAAGGACTAGACCTCGGCTATGGCCGAAAAATATGAATATGGGGGGGCGTAGCAAAATTTGAACCCCGACATCTCTTTCATTGGGTCGAAATACTTTAGTAGTTTACTATATGTATGCACTTAAGTGTACTAACTATGAATAGACAGACGGAAAATTTTCAAAACAAATTAATTATACGAGGAGAGTTATTTTACATACAAAACTTTTCTTACATACCAAGGGACTCATCTCCACCGTCCATCTAAAAAGAAATCAATGAATGAAATTAAAAGCATTTTATTATTTCAAATATTTTTTATAATTTAAATATCTCTTAAACCGTTAATCGTTAAGTGAAAATATTTACACCGTCGCTAAGTGAAAATGTTTACGTTACTTGAAATTTGCATGAAAATATCATATATGATTAAACACTAATTTGATTATCACATGTGATATTAGTGTTAAATCATATATGATATGTGATATCACATGTGATATTACACTAATATCACATGTGATATTACATATCATATATGATATAACACTAATATCATATATGATATAACACTAATATCACATGTGATATTCAAATTAGTGTTTTATCATATATGATTTTTTAATGCAATTTTCAGTAACGTAAAAAAACAAAAAAAACTTAATAAAAAAACGTGAAAAATATGAAAAAAAAATTGTCGAAAGTATATCAAAGTGCCTATCTATAGAAAGATAATTAAATGCTCGTCACAATGATTTTTTTTTCCGCTTAACGATTAACGGTTTGAAAGTTATTAATATTTAAAAAAATGAGGATGAAAGTGGGTTTTTTTTTTAAATGTTGGGATTAATCTCATCCATTAGATCAAATAAAATTGGATGGTGAAGATTGATCCCTTGATATGTAAATAATCTTTTGTCCTTAAATGATCTTAAATCTTAATTATACTTGAAATATGTTAAAAGTTTCCTTAAGATTAGGGTGTAAACCGAGTCATATTCGAGTTGATTTATTCGGGTGGTATAACATCTATCAAAATACGACCCGTTTATTAATCGCGTATAGAAACTCAACCTTAAACCAGACCTGCATAACACGTGTAATCCGTTTATGACTCGTTTAACTTGTTTAAGTTAATAGGTTAAGCGGGTGAAGAAGGTTTGTAGTTTGTCGATTTAACTAGCTTAAATCCAAAAATGATATAAATATTTAGAAAATAGTAAAAATAACATATAAATAACTATAACAATTTCAAGAATATCCAAGCTATAAATTTAAGTCAATGTCATATTATGTATATAAAAAGTACATTTAAATCCAAATTCAATATAAAATCCATGTTATATATATTATGTTTAGATTCTTATATATTTACTAAACTCAAACACAACCTATTTATTTAACGCGTTAGACATGTTGAACTGTTTTTGGCACAAACATGTTTATCTTCAACCTAAGATTATTTAACTTATTGTGTAATTTAAATGTTTATTTGAGTAAAATTATAACTAATAAACATAAGAATATATTACGTGATTTATTATGTTTATCTCCATGATCATTATCTTAAGAGATATTGTAACTTGCAAAAACGGTGAGACACTAAACCAAGTGAAAAAAGTAATTAGGTTATAAAGTACCTTATGACAGCATTCGTAATGCCAGTCACTTTAAACAAAGAGTAAATTACACGGATGGTCCCTAAGGTTTGTCCAAAATTTCACTCACAGTCCCTGAAAGTTTAAAGTTGCATGGATAGTCCCTATCTCTGAAAAGAATAACACCTATGGTCCCTTATTTAACTGCTGTTAACTAAGTTCCGTTATAATTTACACTTTTAGCCCTTTTGGTTAACAATCGTTGCCTCGTCAGTCCTTTATCATAACGGACGTTTATAATTTAATGATTTTCGAATTTAGGCATGTTTTATTACGTTTTCATCCGTTTTCGTCCGTTTTTATACGTTTTCGTCCGTTTTTATACGTTTTCGTCCGGTTTTATACGTATTTATCCGTTTTCGTCCGCTTTTATACGTTTTTATACGTCTTCGTCTGTTTTTATACGTTTTCATTCGTTTTTCTTATGTTTCCATACGTTTTCATCCGTTTTAATACGTTTTCGCTCGTTTGCTTATATTTTTTTACATTTTGGTCCTTTTTTATAAGTATTCATCCTTTTTTCTTCCGTTTTTATAAATTTTCATACGTTTTTATCCGTTTTCATATAATTTCATCCGCGTAATACTTTTTTTTATCCATTTTCGTCCGTTTTTATACGTTTTTCTACGTTCTCATAAGTTTTCATCCATTTTTATCCGTTTTCTTATGTTTTAATACGTTTTCATCCATTTTTATACGTTTTTGTCCGTTTTTATACGTTTTCGTATGTTTTAATCCGTCTTTATACATTTTCTTACGTTTTTATATGTTTCATACTTTTTTATACGTAAGAAAAACAAAATAAAATGTATAAAAATGGATAAAAGCAAATTAAAACGTATCGAAAGGACGAAAACGCATAATATTTAAAAATAAGTATAAAAACAGATGAAAACGTATGAGAACGTAAGAAAAAGTACAAAAATGGACGAAAACGGATAAAAGCAGACGAAAACGAATAAAAATGAACGAAAATGGATAAATACGTATAAATACGGATGAAAACGTATAAAAACAAACAAAAGCGAATTAAACAGACAAAAACGAATGAAAACGGACGAAAACAGATAAAAACGTATAAATGCAGATGAAAACGTATTAAGATGGACGAAAACCAATAAAAACGTATAAAAAAGAATAAAAATGGACGAACACGGATAAAAACGTATTAATACGGATGAACATGTATAAAAACGGACAAAAACAAATAAAAATGGATGAAAACGTATAAAAATATATGAAAACGTATAAAAACAGACGAAAAAGGATAAAATGTGAGAAAAACGTATAAAATCAGACAAAAACGTGCAAAAACGGACCAAAATATAAAAAAATGTAAGCAACGGGCGAAACGTATAAAAACGTATTAAAACGGATGAACAAGTAATAAAAACGGATGAAAACGTATAAAAACGGACGAAAACGTATAAAAACATATAAAAGCGGACGAAAACGTATAAAAACGGACGAAAACGGATGAAATCGTAAGAAAACGTATAAACACGTGCCTAAATTCAAAAATCTTTAAATTATAAACTTCCGTTATGATAAAGGACTGACGAGGCAACGATTGTTAACCAAAAGAGCTAAAAGTGTAAATTATAACGGAACTTAGTTAACAGCAGTGAAATAAGGGACCATAGGTGTTATTCTTTTCAGAAATAGGGACTATCCATGCAACTTTAAATTTTCAGGGACTGTGAGTGAAACTTTTGGCAAACCTTAGGGACCATCCGTGTAATTTACTCTTAAATAAATCTAATTCTTTATGAAAAGCACTATTTAAATTAGAAAAACTTTAAAAAAAAATACCTATAACCAAAACCTTATCCTATTCTTGTTAAGAAATTGTGGGTGTGTGTCATGATATGGATGGATGACAAGCTTATTTGAATAATCAACATAAGCAATCATAAACAACTACAAACCTGCTCATATTTCGTTTTGTATGACTTGTAACTAAAGTCCAAAACACATTTTAGAAACTAGACGAGTACTCGCGTCTAGCAGTAGCGGTGTCTAGTTTTCTGCAAAATTTCGATGACTCATAAGTTTCTTTCAACAAAATGTATTTGTAGCGTTAGATAATCATTTTCGAATAACTATAATTCTGATGCGTGGTTGCATAGCAGCAGAAATATACAGTTTTCAAAAAAATTATGTGGGGTCGGTCTAAGTGTGAGAGTATATTTTCTAATAGGATTGTTTTAAGTTATTAAGATTTTAGTAAAAATAGATTCAAGCATTACAAAAAGCAACGGTATTATGTAGTTGGCAATATTATATTGTAGTTTAGAGGTATAACCAATGTGTGTGATAGCCTTTTCTTGCTTTATCGGTAATTTAGGCAGTGATAACTATTTTTTTTACATGTGTAGCGTTTATCATTTGGTGTGTGGCTTTAAACTTGTAACCTTACAAATTATCACCATAATAAGATTATTTTTTACCATCAATCTGCATAGATATTTAAGCATTGTTCAAAACTATTTGTTTGGGGTACAAATAATTATCGCTAAAGATAACAATACTATTTAGTTTTTGTGATTTTAATAAACTTATATAACATTATTGATATACTGGACAAAGGGCTATACAATATATATTAAATTTTAAAAGACGATTCATATATGATAGTCCCATAAGTGGTGCAAGACCAACATTTTTCAAAATACCATCATACAAATGACAAAGTACATGTGTCAAAGCAAAATAAACAATAAAAAACTACAATCACTTGGTTTCTCATTTTTCTAAATTTGTCACAGGTTCCACAGCTACTTCATCATTTCTCATATAATTTTGTCAAATTTGAGACCCGGTTCGACCCGAGTGGTTCAACCGGTTGAACCATTCAGGTAAAAAAACAAGTCGATTTAAACCGAGTCAACTCGACAGGTTGGGTCCAAAACATGTCAAATTAAACCGAGTCAACCCACAGGGTTTGAAGCGTCTTGGGTCAACCCGGTTTTCTATGTGTATTAATATTTTACTTCTGAAATATATGTTTTCAACATTTTCTTTTAAATTCAACTTTTCACTTTTTACTTTTTGGTTTTTCCTTTATATATAGTATATAGCAGGGTACCCGCACGTTTCGGCGGCGGATACCCTGTGACGATTAACCGGGGAAATAGATCTCGATGAGACCTGATTAACCAATTTGTATCGGTTTCAACGGGTCCTCTCTTGTTTATTTTCGGATGGCGTTAATTGGTTAGCCGAACCGGTGGCGACACCAGTTCCCGGTTGAACATGTTGGTCCGGTTCGGTCCGATTTTCAAAAGTATATGTACCATCAATGTAACACCCCCAATTTCGCGATACGCAGTGGAATTCAAACTGGGTGTTACTTCATGGCACAACAGCCATAACAATAGAAAACGAACTCTAATGGAGTCGTTTTAAAAGATTTATCATTCGATTTATATAAATATCAGAGTTTACAAAGATGAGGTCCCAGTAGTTTCACGGTTTACAAAATACATTAAATGGGTTTTCGAATGATAATAAAATTTATACCCTTCTTGAGTATCCGGGCTTCTCCGTGCCAGCCTTGTACAGTATGGACCTGAAATACATGCTTAAAACTGTCAACATAAAGGTTGAGTGAATCCATAGGTTTATTGTTAAAAGTTGAACACATAATGTTTGTGTGGGTTATGTTGTTATACACCCATAATGTTGAAAACAAAACAGTTATTATTTCACTAAGCATCATGCAATCAAGGCGTTAACTTGCTCCAAAATTAATTGGTGAAACTGTTGGTACGTGCCCTAATAGGTAAAATTGTCGTTTTACCTAATGTACTCAAATATAGTGCGTTTGTTTGCCTACCCGGTCAACACGAACGGGATTCGTCAATCCCGATAGATTTATCCACAATATTCGCGCCCACTTCACTCGTGATTAATGATTCATGATTTAGGGACTTAAGTTTGGCAAATGCGGTAACTTAGTGCTAATAAAACAATCAGATAAGTATACATTTTGAAAGTAATGTGTTTGGTTTAAAATAACGCATGTATCTCCACCAAGGGTTTGCAAAACAATTAAGTAATAGAAAGTGGGGCTATGAACTCACAGTAGTGATCAGCAGCGGAGTGTAACGATATAATGTTTATCGACGTAGAGTATGACAAGATCACGATGTTTAACGATTACCTAAGAAAGCATAGTATTCGTGTTTTAGTATATTGTACGTTATAAGTGTACAAGTATATGTAGTTTGTTGGCTTATGATGTTGTACATGAATCCTTAAATTAAAGTATTTCTTAAATGTTGTTTGGCTATCAAAATCAAGAGGTCGTGAATTAGTTTAGCATAACATTTATTATGTATAAATTTTATTCACTCAATGAGTGTTGTGATAAAAATAATTACGTGTGTCCTATTATAATGTTGTGAAATAGAAAGGTTTCAAAAATAGTTTTTAAGTTAATATAAGTTCATAGGTTTAAACAAGAGTTAAGACATGTGAAAATGGTATTTAGATAGTTTATATCTCATATGGTCATTTATCTAGTTTTGCCAAAGTCTAGTGAACAAGTTTTGGTCATTAGACTTATACTAGCCGTGCGGCTAAGTTATGGTTAAGCAATAATAATCAAGACCATATTAAGGATGTGTCTAAGTTAGACAACCTCAAGACAACAATCTTGACTCAATCTTTGTTTTATATTAGCCTCAATTGATCAATATATCACTTAAAGTTCTCACTAAGGTTGTTTTCTAGTCAACAACAGGTCATCATAGTTTTTGTCGTTTTTAGGTTTTGTCGTTCACTTTCTGCTTATGTGCCCCTTTCTTTTTGTAGAAAAAGTCATTCTGAGCAACTTTTGTGTTTTACACTTTTGCTGATTCGGACCAAAAAAAGGTCAAAATCGTGATTTAAAATCGTATCAGAAAGCTTTTGTTCCAACACTATATTTTCATCTAGTAAAACTTAACTAGGCATAACTTTTTAACCACAAGTCCTTTTTAAGTGATTCAAAAGCCCAAATTCATATTTTTATATTCTCTAACAGCTTCTTAAGCTTAATCAAGTCTAAGGTCCAAAGTTTACCTAAATCAATGGTCTAATTACAAGTATATACTTATATTTCATTGCAGAAAGTTTGGCTGCACATTCAGTCCTGCCAAAACAAAGATAAGTAGAGTTCCACAACTTGTTTTGACACGCGGCTTTCGCCAAAGTTCAAATTTAGGTCTTGGCTACATTTCATAAAACTGAGTCGACTTCCAGAAATGAGCAGAACCATGGGCTTTTCCCAAACGAAATCTGGTGTGCATATTTTGACATGTTTCGCCATTTTGGCTCTCATTTACTCATCGGGAAGAGTTATGAGGTGCGCCACCCGTCAAAATGACCATAAGACATAGTTCAAAAAGCCTATCCTACTGAATTAACCTCAAGGTTTACTGAGAAGATTAGTTTAATCAATCTTTGGGACTGTTGTCAGAATTCATGTTCATAGAACTTACCTAGGACTTGTGTTAGCTTGTTTTTATAGTCACAACCTCATGTACAACATCAATTAAGCCATATTACATATACTACTTATCTCAAATTACATAAAATAATTATAGAGCTTATTACAATCATATTGAATGACAAGAAAATAAACTCAAATCTTACAAGGATTAGGATGACAAGTTACTAGTACAACAAGAACAATTCAACCCTTAACCCTTCTAATCTCTAATCCTTGTCTTGAATCTTCAACCCACTTGGTTCTAACCCTTGTTAATCACCCAAGAATACTCTTAACCTCAGCCCTTGAACTCTTGATTATCTCCTAAACTAACCAAGGAATCAAAGACTTATTTGAAGATAATGAACCAAGAACTAGTTAGGACTTATAACCTTCAATCTTTAACACTAGAATGAACCAAGAAAACTTGATGATGATCGTGGTTGGGGCTGCTTAAACTCATGGCCAAGGAGGGAGGGGGAAGAAAGTTGAGAATGTTTTAAATGATATTTGGTGATACAAATGAGGAGATTATATCTAGTTGCATGTGGTAAATATTAGGTGTCAAGTTATGGTGCAAAGGGTGTTATCAAAGGCCATGTGTCTATGGTGAAGTCCCAAATGGACGCCACCTCTACTTGAGGTGGTTAATATGTGTATTTTTTATACCACTTTGTGTTTACGGAGTGTAGTTTGATCCCGGTAATTACTAACGTTAAGCCCTTAAGTCACGAAACTTAAAATCGGGTAACATAAGAATATAACACTTATGAAAATATCTAAACTTATCAATATATTCTAGACTAAAATACACAGTTGGTCCCTAAACTTGGCAAAACGCTTCGCGTTGGGACAGACCAGGGCCTTTTCATTTCGTCGGGGGTCCCTATTTCAAGTTTCTTACTCGTTACAGGTCCTTTGACAAAGTCAATGTCTAATTTTTGTTTTGTAGTCGAGGGTATTTTAGTCCATACATATTTATATTTTGATAACACTTTTATATTTTAGCCCTTCATTTTTCATCCTCGTCATCATCTCCCAAAATCATTCATCTTCCCAAATCACATGATGATAAAACTCACATGAAGCGTAAATCTTATAGCTGCAACATCCCAAGCATTTATAATTAAAAAAAAATTATTATCATTATCAAAATAATAGTTTTATAATCAAAGTTGATCAAAAACATTGGAAAAATAAATCCAGATAGGTCAACCCAGTTAGACCCGCGTAAAAATTACCCATTTTGAACTGAACCCATTTTGACCCGTTACCCAACCCTTCCTTTTCTAATCCATTTTAACCATAATGATGGGCTACAGCAATATGCTATGTACTAGAATAAATCTCCAAGTCAAAATGGATAAATTGATCACTAGGACTTTATTACTGCTTCTCGGTGAGAATCTCAGTTACATTTTTGTCTAGTTTTGAAACATAAATCATCAATGTGGGACTAAAGAATGTAAATCATGAAAGCCTTTAACGATAACTGGACAAACAACGTATAACCAATATGTTTAGAGTAATCCAGTGACATTCTCAAGTTTTACAAGTGCAAAAACAATGATTGTCAAGTAAAACGTTATCTGTTTCACTTCCATTTTGCCACCATGCTTTAAGTTTTTTTTAACATGTTTGGAAATTAAATCCTTCGGAAAGAAAAGTCCATCTTAAACTTTTGTATACTAAAAATTCTTAAAAGTCCATTTTAAACTTTTGTATACTAAAAATTCTTAAAAGTCCATTTTAAACTTTTGTATACTAAAAATTCTTAAAAGTGACATATTCCAGTTTGCCACCATTGCCATGTCTCCAGCAGCTCATCACTCGACACTATAAATTTTGTAACTTGACCAATATCTTTACATTTATTTTTGATTTGTTGCCTGCATATGCTATACGACACATAGAAGTAGTACAAGATTCAGTTTAATCATATATTAAGTGCCCTCCATAATGGTTGCTCAACATCGGTCAAATTACATGTATCCAATTATTGTTTTGTTTTTAAACTCCAGCAATTTCATCTAACTAAGTGTTGCTTCTTGCAGAGGTTGAGGAGGGCATATCATTACATGAAAGCCGAGGAATAAGGTTGTGAATTTCCAAGAATGTAAAGATTTAACTTACTCATATTCATTCTTTTGTTGGCCATTTGACGGTCTTATATGGACAATGAATAATACACCCTTGGCCAAGAAAAATAAAAGCAAAAACAATATTTTCAAAATTTTTCATGCTAAATAAGCCGGTATCCATTATAATATACAATTATACAGTAAATTTTTTGTCATATAGATTTGGCAGCCAGCCATTTTTTATGCCTTGTATGATCCTCCTTTTTTTCTTTTCTGGGTATATGTAATGATTTTAGTCGTTTTCGGTTGTGTATATTTTGGGTCCAGGTTAGAAACAACAACAATTTAAGAATGTGGTTTTTGTATCTAAGTTGCTACCTTCCTATACATGTCATTGTGGCAGTAACAACCTGTGAAGGGTCACAATTGTTTTATACTCAATTTTATGAACATCCTGCACTTGGCAGTCCATAGTCCCTCATGTGCTATTCCAATTCTTTATGAGCAATGTTTCATGTTTGTTGGGTTCACAACTTATTTTCAGCCAATTACTTATCCAAGCGAAACAATTACATTAGCATTATTAACATATCTCTGGTCTTTTGACTAGATAGATTTTGGATAATGACATGTCCCATCATGATCTCAGGTCACAACATTCATCTGCAGACCATCTAGAAACACACCATATGCTGGTCTTTTGACTAGATAGATTTTGGATCATGATATGTCCCATCATGATCTCAGGTCACAACATTCATCTGCAGACCATCTAGAAACACACACGGAGAACGGAAGGCTATAAAATATTTTTGTTTGTAAAAGTAGTTATAGTTTAAGTCTCAATTTAGAATCGTTTCTCTATAACTAAGGCTCTGATACCAATCTGTAACACCCCCAATTTCGCGATACGCAGCGGAATTCAAACTAGGTGTTACTTCATGGCACAACAGTCATAACAATGGAAAACGAACTCTAATGGAGTCGTTTTAAAATATTTATCATTTGATTTATATAAATATCAGAGTTTACAAAGATTAGGTCCCAGTAGTTTCACGGTTTACAAAATACATTAAATGGGTTTTCGAATGATAATAAAATTTATAGCCTTCTTGAGTATATGTGCTTCTCCGTGCCAGCCTTGTACAGTATGGACCTGAAATACATGCTTAAAACTGTCAACACAAAGGTTGAGTGAATCCATAGGTTTATTGTTAAAAGTTGAACACATAATATTTGTATGGGTTACGTTGTTATACACCTATAATGTTGAAAACAAAACAGTTATTATTTCACTAAGCATCATGCAATCAAAGCGTTAACTTGCTCCAAAATTAATTGGTGAAACTTTTGGTACGTGCCCTAATAGGTAAAATTGCCGTTTAACCTAATGTACTCAAATATAGTGTGTTTGTTTGCCTACCCGGTCAACACAAACGGGATTCGTCAATCCCGATAGATTTATCCACAATATTCGCGCCCACTTCACTCGTGATTAATGATTCATGATTTAGGGACTTAAGTTTGGCAAATGCGGTAACTTAGTGCTAATAAAACAATCAAATAAGTATACATTTTGAAAGTAATGTGTTCGGTTTAAAATATAGCATGTATCTCCCCCAAGGGTTTGTAAAATAATTAAGTAATAGAAAGTGGGGCTATGAACTCACAGTAGTGATCAGCAGCGGAGTGTAACGATATAATGTTTATCGACGTACAATATGAGAAGATCACGATCTTTAACGATTACCTAAGAAAGTATAGTATTCGTGTTTTAGTATATTGTACGTTATAAGTGTACAAGTATATGTAGTTTGTTGGCTTATGATGTTGTACATGAATCTTTAAGTTAAAGTATTCCTTAAATGTTGTTTGGCTATTAAAATCAAGAGGTCGTGAAGTAGTTTAGCATAACATTTATTATGTATAAATGTAGGATCGAAAAACACAAAGATTTATGTGGTTTGGAGGTCTTGGTTGGTGGAAGAAGATGAAGATCTTCATCCTTTTTAGAGAGAGAAACTAGAGAGAGGGAGGGGAAACAAAAGGATAACTTTTATTAAAACAAGAAACACACACACACCTAATGATTCACCTCACCCCTCATGGCGAGTCATGAGGGGTATTTATAGGCTCAACAAACCTTAAATTTGCCACTTAAACGATACTAGTTCCTATGGGCAAAGTATACTACGCATCTAGTCCAATTCACATAAGTGACGTTATCTTTATAAAAAAGCGAGGCTAACAATCTCCTTCCAAGATAGCGTCACACGTGAATGGTTACAATGAGACCTATAAATACAAAACAAAGTAAATTACTAAAGTAATGAACAATGTTGACTTTGTTGAAGCGCAGAGTCTCTGTAGTCTAGATACTGAGGCAAACTTGAAGTTCTCCCTTCCGACGATCTCGGCATTTGATCTTTGGCACTGACGGCACAAATTCTTGTAGCTCTGAACTTCAACTGTAATGGTCTAGTTAGGTTTTTACTCCCTCCTAACTAGTGAGCCTTTTTTTCTTTTCTTTTGCTCCCTCCTGAACCGACAACTCTCTTCCAACACGCTGCGGAGAAAGTAAACTCTTGATCGTACAATGGTTGTCGTTCTAGGAACATCATAACAACATAACTCACTTAGTATTGCATCAAAGTTAGTAAAAAGCCCCGATGTACACCACACTACTTCTCATTCTTCAGTCTTAAGCACAAATCCCTCCGTAATCCAATCACGGAGATGAAATACCAACTTCTCCCTCCTGATGGTTGCGAGCTATCGGAATCATCATAATGTTGCGTACATGCCGTATTACCTTCTTCTTGATGCAATATTAAAGCCTTAGCTTGATCAAAATTCCGTGAGAATATGTCGCAAAAATACTCTCAATACGACTCTCAAACCAACCTGAAAACGAACCTCCTTTGAATTCACCGGCTAATAGTAATGACCGCATGTGGAGAAAACCCTATACGACTGACTTGAAAAGGAAGTAAACATCCCAACTTTGTGACTTGCTGCTTGTTCTAAATTTTTGAACAATCCACAACGCCGTGTGACACGGAGCACTACAACGTAACTCCTTAAAGTGATGGTTACAAACTGTGAGCACTACAACGTAACTCCTTACATCAGTCATAACCAGATTGTCAAATTTCATAATGTGCTCCAACAAGTTATCTTGAGACATGCATCCAACCAACCATCGTCTCAAAGATAAAGAAGTCCACCCGTGAAATGTCACGTCAATTCCGCATCAATAATACCGTACAAAAACCCCGTAGTCATTTTTCACATCTTCGCTCAAGCCGTGAATATTGTATCCTTCCGTGAAATTTTATACCATACCAAAAATACCATTCGGATTTCCAATAATAAAGATTTTATCCAATAATTTGTGACACAAAAAATTGGATAACAAGCTTTTGACATTCATATTTCGCAAGTTAAAGTAATAGACGTGTATGTTGTTGAAACTAAACAGACCTTGATAGATCTTTGAGCTCGTGGATCGTTATGTATGCCTATGTAATCACAAGCACAATAAAAGATAATCTCTACAACTTATGTTCAGCAGCGGAATATAAACACAAGTAATAACTAAGAACTTCTTGATCCTCTATGGATCTTTATATTAACTAAAACTGAGTTTTTCAAATCGGTACATAACTCTTTCTAATGTGTTCCTTTTATAGACAAGGAACCCTAAACAATATCGCTAAACCGTTTCCCAAGAAACGTATAAACTTAAAACTAAATAAGATATACACAATCACTTCCTAATAAAGCTCATGTATATCCAAACTAAATATACTAAACACGGAATAAACACTTCCGCAGAAACAGACTAATAACTATTATTCTTCAGTAGATTATGTCTTCAGCAGAATCCACTATGTCTTCAGCAGAATCATTTCGGCAGAAATATCAGCATAATCCAAACTTCACATAATTCCCAACAATCCTCCCCTAAACTGGAATTTGACTCGGTTAAGTTCCAGTTTCTGAATAGATCTTACAGCACCAGAGGATTGGGCACGAACAACATCAGCAGCAAAGAATCTAAAGAAAACCATCTCAATAATGTAGAAACTCTGAAAACACCAGATCTTTGCAGCAATACATGACAAGAGGTACATCAAAACAAATTAGTTTCATACTATTCTCATCATATCCAGGTGTGTTAACTCCTGTGAGAGGTGAATCATTGAAAATAATGGATTTGATGTCTCTTTACCAATAGCCATAACTACTGGAGTAGCCATATGTTTAAGTTCGTAAACTATGGTACACTGAGAACCATCTGATTTATTGGCAAACCAGCAACCATATAAACGGATTTGATATGTCTTTACCTGTAGCCGTTTGCTCAGGACTAGTCAATTCTTAGAATTGGTGAATTGAGAACCAAATATGGAATGCCACTGCCTTTACCACAAGCCATATACATGTGGGCTAGTCAATTCTTGGATTCCAAAATGGAATAAACCATGGTGAATTGAAAACCATACAACACTCAGCAATTAAGCAGGGGTGGTTGCATACCCTATGATTTTTAGCAAATCATTACAGCTATCAACAGATTTGATGTGTCTTTACCAAAGCTGTACCCTTTGGACTAGCTAACTCTTTAATATACACAAGGTATATTTGGTGAGTCAATAACCAAGAGAAAGATACAACAAGCCTGCAAGAAGAGTTAGAGAAAACCAAAAACATTTTTTTTTTTTTTTTTTTTTAACTAAAAATTAAGAAAACAAATATTACAAAATGGTACAATCAAGATGAACCTTTATGTGATAGAAGCTGATTTTTAATCAAACCAACACATTGAGTAGCATGAAGTTCATCATTTCCAACAGGATTCGGAGGCACTTCCAACTTGTGTCTCAGCAACATTTCCATAAAATTAACCGATAACGGATAAAGCTTATCTGAGAGCATACACAAAATCATTCCACATGTAGTTTGAACCACATGAACACAAGGCAACGGATAAAATCTCCAACTCTCAATCTCCCACTTATGAGAATGCTTCCAAATAGAATACCCTTGACCATTTGGAGAATGAGAATCAAACATAACCTGAAGATCACCTAACAAATATAAACCAGAACCTGTTGCTGAATGAAACTTATAATACTGAATGACATGATCATACAGCATCTTCAAATCATGTCTGGTCACCAAATGAAGAATTTCCTTCAAGAAATTAAACTCAAGAATAGTATTATCCAGCCTATAAACAGTGTTAAGCTTTCCAGCTTTCCAATCAACCAAGACCACATGAGTTCCTTCAAGAAAAACTTCCACAGATCCAACTTCAATAAAGGTAGATTCATCAGCCTTGAGATCTAAAGTAGTAGTCCCAGAAGAATGTTTCTTAGCCAACCTGTCAGAACTCCTTGTAACCAAGCTCTGTTGCCCCGTACCAAGAATGTTATCAGTATCAAGCTGTAGATCATTTCCCTGAATCAGAGAATCACTTAAATCCACACTAGACAACATTTCAGAAGAAACCAAAGTGGATTCAGCAGCAACAACCACATCAGAAGAAAGAGTAGCTACTGAAGTTGTATCAGAGGTAACAACTGGAGAAATAACCAAAGGCAACACAGTATCAAAATTATCCACAATTTCAACTGTTTTCTGTCTCTTGGCTGTAGGAACATCAGTCATTGAAGCAATGTTTTCCAATTGAGTAGAAGAAGTGGAACCAGAAGAAGAAAACTGCATAACCATATTATACTGTCTAATCAAAGTATCATCAGACAAAGCATTGATTTGCTGCATTGACATACCAGAATTATACATAGCAGAATTCTTCACAACTCTCCTCATATAATTCCTCTTCTGAGCAACAGTCATAGGTTTTTCTCTTTTGGCTTTATTTCTTTGATCAATTAAAGCTCTTCTCTTTACAGCAGATTCTTGCTTCCTTAGATTACCAAGTGCCACCATTTTATCCACAAAAGTATCATCATCAAAAGATGCTCCTAAGATAAGTTTTGCAAGATTTGGATCAGATGCACCTTGAGAAGTATATGCATCCCATTGATCATCAGTTATCTTAGGAAATAATACATCAAGCTCAAATTGCCTTGCAGGAGTCAAATTAGAATCATACTGATCTTGAAGAAATTTAGCAACAATACGACTCTTCTGCATATTCTCATAATTAGCAAACAATCTAGCTTGAGCTTGATTTTCTTCTTCAGTCACTATACCTGAATTAAGTATATCATCAATCACATGATCCTGTTCTTTGTCAAAAGATGTCTCAGTAGAACCAATATCAGCACAATCAACGTGAGCTTCAGAAGAAACAAGCAAACCCACATCAGAGGAAACAGGTTGTGACAATTCCTCAACAGGTGTAGAGAAAACTTCAGAAGAAGAATTCAACTTAAACATTCTCCCAGCAACAAAAAACTCTACATCATCTGCTGAAGGCGAAACATTTGATTGTTCTGGTATAGACGAAGTTTGACCATAATCAGAAGCAACCTCCTCAACTATAACATCAGCAGATGCACCAACCATATGCGGCTCCGTTGAAGTGTCAGCAGACACCTTAGTCAAATATTGTCTTCTTCTTTTGCTAGTATATATAATAGGCTCCTTACTCTTTGAAGATTTAGCAATAGGAGAAGAAACATCTGATGTAAGTGCGGCATCAGCTAATATTCCAAGGGATGCATGAAGATTCTCTTCGTCCTCCTCCTCAGAAGAAATCAGGCTTCTCTTATTACCTTTCTGACTTAGTAATTCCTCCAAGTGTTCAACTTTTGTCTCCAATGCCACAATCTTTTTACCAAGAACAGACTTGGTTTCGGGAAGTTCTTTCTTAAGACCAATCACCTCACCTGTAAGCTTGTTCATCAGAGCATATAATGAGGCAAGTGTAATAGGATCCGCATCAGTATCATCTGATTGCTCAGTTGAAATTGGAACTACATTAGACCTTTCAGGAGCAACATTAACCTGATCAACATTAGAACATCCTTCACCAAATGGATTCCTAACAGGACTTGGTGTAGGCAATCTATCAGCATCAACCTCAACTTCAGCAATGTGATCCTGAACTTCATCATTTGAAACTTGTGTATGTTCTTGGCTAGGACAAGGTCTAGGTGAAGGTATGGATGCCTCAGCAACAGCAGTAGAACCCGCATCTACATCTACTGAAAGATTACCATCAGTAGTATTGACAGAGGGTACAATAACAACATTACCCTCATCAGTAGTAACATTCTCTGGAGGCAACATTGCTGCTAACAAAGGAAAATGTGTCCCCTCAAACTTAGTTCTCATCGTTGCAAATAACTTAGAGGTCAAAACTCCTATGGGATAGAAAGCTTGGGTTTGTGTAGAAACATTCAATATCATCTGTAAGAACCTAGGGTACATCAAAAACTTACCCTTTTGCCTAGTTATATTTTCAACCATATTATCAAAAATAAACTTAGAGAAATTATAAGTCAAACCCTTAGACAAACAAACAATACCACATCCCATTTGAGTTGAAAATTGATCCCATCCTCCAGACTTATTGCTTAAACACTGGAGCAACGTATGAACCATGAACCTCCACATAGGACAAAACTTATTTTTTAACCACATATCTGTTCTCGTACTTTGATATCCAATCGCCTGAAGCCCTTCAAGTACCATTGTAGAATCAGAATGATAAACTCCATTTTCATCATCCAAGTGAAGTTGTCTTCTGATCAGTTCCTCAGTTACCACATACTCTTTTCCATCAACACTTGCAACTATCTCAGTATCACTTCTTCTTTCTGCCGTCGCCCAAAATTGAGTAACCAAAGATTCATATATAGCATTTGGAGAATGCGTTAATGCATACTGAATCTTTGATCTTTGTAAAAATGAAATCATCGGCCGATACAACTCATCTCCCCGAGCAGTTCCAAGAAAAGCAACCTTATTATGATCATGTTTAAATTGAAGCGCCATGAGAGATTTTGAAGATTAGGGTTACAATATGCACAAAAGGAAGTGTTTTGAATGAGTTAAAAATCAAATCACTTAATATGGAGCGAATATATGCCGGTAGAGAATAAATGAAAATTTCCCAATTTTGGTCAAAGTTGACCAATGATGACGTGGATTTCTACTTGTACTCATATTCACTTTTAACTTCGGTGGAAACAGAAACCATTCTGCTGAAGTAGAACAATCAGCAGAAACAGATTACTTATTCAAGAAGCTTCAGTAAATATCTTTTTACTGTTTCACCCACACGCATTAATTCTCTTACCACTTGAACCCGTCTATAAAGCAATCCCATAGTACACATACTACTTCATCAAAAACCCCAAATTTCATTCCAAACCCTAATTTCATCAATAACCCAAACTTAGCCATAATAACCATGAGTATGAAACCTGAGATCATTGATCTCACAGCATCATCCTCATCATCAAGTGAAGATACCAATCCATGGTTTCATTATTTTCCAAAACCATCTCCAAAATCAAAGAAATCACCCTTTCTCCCTTCATCAGAAAAGGAAATTGTAGATAGTCCAAGTATATCTGTTGATGATTCTGATGACTCCTATAAGGAGGGAACATCTCACTCCCAACCCCCAGCACCAAGGCCTCAACGAAGGCCACGAGCCAAAAATCCACCACTTTCAGAAGATAGAGAGGTGGTTCTTGGTCTTTCTGCATCAGGTTTTGGTGCATCATCACATATCGTATAAGGGAAGAACTTAAGGAGAGTAGATGGGTTGCATTTTGGTTGAAATGCATAGATGAAGCACAAAGGACACATTTGTTTTTCTCCGTCATCATTTGTGGTCATTGTCATCATCATCGTTTGCATCAATCCATCCTCTCCATTTTGATCCTTAGCATCTTGTTAGGGTTGGTTATGCACATCACAAAAGCATAGCCAGCATTTAGTGTGAAAGATGTGAACGATCATGCATATCCAACAGCCTGTTAGATGTTGGAACGGATGATATATAATAGATTAGGATTAGTAGATCATGTAGATGCATTTGATGTTGCTAGTACTCTGTACACTGTAAGCTGTAAACTATTTCTGGAATGAATGAATAATCAATTTGCTTCAGTACTTCTTTTGTATGATTCATATAACTTCAGAAGAAACAATTGACTCACTTCAGCACTTCAGCTCTTTGAACTCAGTAGGAACATGCTCTATTACTTCTGACCAATACTCAACCAAAACAACACAAACACAGAGAAACACACAAACCAACAAAGAAACACACTAAGATAACATTAGCAGGTTAGAGTTAGTTAAAATCAACCAAATATACAAATTTACATAACAAAAAGCAAAGTTATACACAAATCCTCCCCTGAGGCATATGCCTCCCCTAAGGCCTATGCCTCCCCTTAAACTTTGCAGTTAAGGGTTAAGCATGCCAATATGGACCACAAGGTGTTGAAACCTTGGTCCATCAAAAGCCTTAGTTAACAAATCTGCCACATTATCATCAGTATGTATTTTGACCACTTTAATCAAATTTTTATCATATGCATCTCTTATAAAGTGATGCCTGATTTCAATATGTTTTGTTCGACTATGAAAAACTGGATTTTTAACAATGCATATGGTACTTTGATTATCAATAAAAATTGTTGTGTTCATGAAATTATACCCATAATCCAACAACTGATTTTGAATCCAAAGAACCTGTCCACAGCAATTAGCAGCAGCCACATACTCTGCTTCAGTAGATGAGGTAGCCACAATAGTTTGTTTCTTGCATTGCCAAGAAATCAATCTCTTTTCAAGGAATTGGCAACCTCCAGTGGTGGACCTCCTATCCAGATTAGCACCAGCATAGTCACTATCACTATATGCTTCCAACTTAAAAGGAGACTCTTTTGGGTACCAAAGACCTAGAAGAGGTTGGCCTTTAAGGTACTTAAAGATCTTCTTAACAGCATTGAGATGAGAAGTCAGTGGAGTAACTTGATGTCGCGAACAAAGACTCACAGCAAAAGTAATATCAGGCCTGGAAGCTGTTAAATACATCAAAGACCCAATCATAGACCTGTACAAATGAACATTCACAGGTGGATCAGCTTCATTGTTGGTCTTTGTCTTTGGAGCTTCATAAGGTGTAGTGGCAGTCCTTACACCCTCCATACCAAACTTCTTCAAGATGTCCCTCACATATTTGTCCTGACTGATAAAGATACCATCAGGTTTCTGCTGAACTTGAAGACCCAAAAAGAAAGTCATCTCTCCCATTGCACTCATCTGAAACTCTCCCTTCATAAGCTCCTCAAACTCCCTGCACCAAGCTTCCTTTGTGGATCCAAAAATAATGTCATCCACATATACTTGCACAAGAATTATGTCAGTGGAATTCTTCTTAAGGAAAAGAGTCTTATCAATTGCACCTCTTCTGTAACCATGCTTCAGCAGAAATGTAGAGAGCCTAGCATACCAGGCTCTGGGTGCCTGATGTAGTCCATAGAGAGCTGTGACTACCTTATACACATAGTTAGGATGATCTGGATCTTCAAATCCTTTAGGTTGAGTGACATACACCTCCTCTTCAATTTCACCATACAAGAAGGCTCCTTTAACATCCATTTGATAGACCATAAAACCCATATAGGATGCATAAGCTAAGAAAATCCTTATAGCCTCAACTCTTGCCACTGGTGCAAACACTTCATCATAATCGATCCCCTCCTCTTGTCTATAACCCTGGGCAACTAATCTGGCTTTGTTTTTAATGACAACACCTCGAGCATCTCTCTTATTCTTCAGAATCCATTTTGTCCCAATAGCATACTTACCATCAGGTAGTGGTACCAATATCCAAACCTGCTGATTTTGAAATTGTTGCATCTCATCCTGCATAGCTTCAAGCCAACTTGAATCTTCAAGAGCCTGAGTAACACTGGTTGGTTCCACTTGTGAGAGAAAACAAGCAAACAGACAATGTTGATAGTCTGTGTGATTGTCTCTCTGTTGATTTGAGACATAAGAGACAAAAGCCACTTGTCCATATTTAGAACGCGCCACAGTACCTCTTGTTCTAACAGGTGCATTAGGATCACCAATAATATTTGACTGTGGATGAACATTGTTGATCCTAGTTGTAGTGGTGGTGTTGACATCAATGGAAGAATCAAGATTAGTCACAGTAGGTTCAAAATCAGTATCATAGGAAGGTCTGTTGAAGATGCCTGCTTTAGGTTGATGATGACCAAGATCTGAAGGTTTTGGAAACCTTGTATAAGGTTCTCCAAGGTCTGTTGACACTTTAGTAGACATAGGAGTAGAGTCAACATGTCTTTCAGCCGAATTGAAGAGGTGAGGAGAAACAGATTCCCTTTCAGCAGAATTGGAGTTTCTGCCGAGTGCTTCATTTGAACTTTCTTCAACATTCCTCTCAGCATCTAAATTGGCTGCATACTCTTGTTTCTTCAGTCTGGCAAGGTCCTCAGCATAATAGAATGCATCTTCACCCACATCAGTATTATCTTTAGAAGTGTCACCTACAAAATTGTTAGGAGAGAAGGAAGGCACTACAATGGGTTGTTCATCATCATCAGACCCACTTTCAGAATGAGCTTCCAAAGTTTCTGCACTAGAAGTTGGAGATGCTTCAGAATCTGTATTTTGGTTAGCCACATGTCTAGCATAGCCCAAGTAATCAGTCAAGTAATCAAGGTCAAATGACCAAACATGACCCTGTCCTTGAACATTAGGCTTGTCTTCAAGATACCTCAGATTCAATGTCTCCTCAATTTTCTTTGCAGATACATTGTAAACTCTGTATGCCTTACTATGAGCAGAATACCCCACAATGTAACCATCATCAGCTTTCTCATCAAACTTGCCCAAAAGATCACTGGTATTCAAAATTGTCACTTGGCAGCCAAACGGTTTAAGGTAATGAATAACAGGAACTTTCCCAAAAAGAAGTTCATATGGTGTTTTAAGGTGTGGTCTAGTAATGGACACTCTATTGAGTACATAGCAAGCTGTACCAACAGACCTCAGTCCAAACATGGTAGGAAGTTTAGAGTCTGCTAGCATTGATCTTGCAGCCTCTATTAAGGTTCTATTTTTCTTTCTGCCACCCCATTTTGTTGAGGGGTTCTTGGAGTGCTATAGTCCCTTTTGATTCCCTTGTTCCTGCAGAGTTCTATCAAATTGCATTTTGAACTCGTACCATTATCACATCTAATTCCTTTCACCTTTTTATTCAACTGATTCTCAATAAGGGTAATGAAGTCTTTCAATACTTCAGATGTTTCATCTTTGGTCCTTAGAAAGAATACCCAACAAAATTTGCTATAACCATCAGTGATCACTAGACAAAAATATTTATGATCAATGCTTCTCACTTTAGTTGGACCAAACAGATCCATATGAAGTAGCTGAAGAGGTTCAGAAATAATGCTTACTGCTGTAACAGAAACACCTTTGTAGGAGGCTCTGTGCTGCTTTCCTTTGTTGCATGCAACACAGTTATGATCATTGGTGAATACTTTGGCAGGAAGTCCTTGAACCAGGCCCAGTTTAGAGAGCTGGTTAATGGTCTTGAAATTGACATGGGCCATCCTTCTGTGCCATTTGGTGGACTCATCCACAGATGCTTTAGCCACCAAACATGTTAAGTCACCTGCTGGTTGGACATTAGTTAAGTTGAATGTATAAAGATTGTGACTGCGAGGAACCTTCAGCAGAATTGAAGTTTCTTCTGGGAGTTTGAAGTCTTTAGACAGCACAAGACATTCATCCTCTGTGAAGAGTACTTTGTTCTTAGTGTCACAGATTTGTGAGACTGAAAACAAATTGAAATGTTGAAGTTCCTTGACATAATAAACATTCTCAAAATCCAGCTGAGGTGTTTTGATGGTCCCTTTTCCAGTAATTCGTCCATCACTTCCTCCAAAGGTTACATTGCCTCCTCCTTCAATGGGCACAAAGTTATGCATCATGTCCCTGTTTCCTGACATACTTCTAGAACAACCACTGTCAACAATTCCAACATCTTTATGCTTAAGGGGATGATCCTACAACAACAACAAAATTTACAGAGAATTAGTACACTATAGAGGCTCAAGTCATTGCTGACTTGAACCTGCCTTGTGGATCATATGAGTTGTGCCATGTAGAAGTATAAGATCCACTATTGTTCTTGGGTTTCCAATGAAACTTAGGTCTCTGTATATTCCAAGAACAACCTGCTGAGGTCTTGACAGCAGTATCCCGGTACCCTTTCCCATTAGTCATAGGGTTAACATATCTAGGCCAAAAACCATTTTTAAAATATTCACTGGTTGGTTTAACATATGGTTTTCCAATTGATCTTCTCCAAGGAAAAGAAGTATTATAATTAGTAGCTTGTGGAACATAAGGTGGTATATCATTAACATTGGTCCACATAGGTCTATTGTGCCTAGAGTCACCACACCTCCTCATTCTTTGCTCATGATAATCACAATCCTTAATTAAATGAGATTTACTTCCACACACAAAACATTTCTTCTGAAGAGAAGATTTATTCAAACCAAAAGAAGTATTCTTACAAGCAGAAGTATTCAAACCAAAACCATGAAAAGAATTGTTTTTAACAGTACTATTATGCAAAGAATTAAAAAGCAAGTCTTCAGAGGCAACTGTCTTGGAAGTGGATTCCTTGGCAGCAACTCTGGCATGCTTATTGGTAGTCTTGAGTGCAGGCAGGGGTGAAGACTTGGGAAGGGCAGACTTGGGAAGGTCAGACTTGTCATTTGAATCACACTCTGTAGACCCTTGCTTGGAGGACTTGTCACTGTTAACACAAGAGACAAAGTCATTAGTAGAAGTATTAGGGTCTGGCAAGTCTCTTGACTTTTTGCCATACAGATGGTGTGATCCATCAAAGTCATTAAGAGTGGACAGGTCAATGGGCATGTGCTCACCTCTAATTGGTCCACGAACAGCATGTAGGTCACCTTCTTTCACAAAATTAGCTAGGCCTGCTGGTGTAGATTTACGTGTGTCATCCCTAGCTTCTAAGCCTACATATTTCTTAAAACCTAAAGCCACTGTAGAATTGGGAGCTTGACTACTATAAATGAGACTAGCCAACTTATTACCATTCATCATCCATTCATTATTCCTAGCAATTTCCTCCTTAACTTTCTCCTTAAGCTCTAGATTTTCTGACACTACATCTGCTCTTAACTTCTCAGACCATTTTAATTCATTTGTAGCACATTCGAGATCTCTTTCTAAAACACCTATTTTCTCATCATAAGCTATTTCATTCTTCTGAAACCAAACCTTTTGTCTTTCTAGAGTTTTTAAAGCCTGTTTATAAGCTTCAACTTCCACATAGTATTCATTATATTTAGGTTCCAAAATATCATAAGCTTGCTTAAGTTCATTATAACGCTCACTACAACCAAACACACAGTTTTGTACCTGAGAGATGCCCATCAAGG
This sequence comes from Chrysanthemum makinoi, assembly GCA_910596185.1. Classification (NCBI taxonomy): domain Eukaryota; kingdom Viridiplantae; phylum Streptophyta; class Magnoliopsida; order Asterales; family Asteraceae; genus Chrysanthemum; species Chrysanthemum makinoi. The sequence goes on along the minus strand of OU343217.1, from coordinate 198,875,615 downwards.
CAATCTGATCATGCCTATCCTCTGAAGTACAGCTTGCAATCAACCCAACATTATCAGGACCATCATTATCAGACTCCTCATGTTGCTTCCAGTCTACATTGCTATCCAGAGTGACCAAAGCAGTTGATCCCTTTGACGTTCCTGCCTCCTTCTGATACTGCTGATAAGAAGTGTATCTTGTCTCATCACCAGCTTTCCTGTCTTTGCATTCTCTAGAAAAGTGCCCCATCTGTTGGCATGTGAAGCATTTAACCTTCCTCTTGTCAAACCTTGCTGGATCACGTCCTTTGAATCCAAACCTTCTTCCAGCTCTTCTTTCAAAACTCTTGATATCCATGGAAAGCATGGCCACTTGCCACCTCAACTTCATCTCTTCCATCTCAAGCGGGTCCACCTGATCAAAATCCTCATAAGCCAGTTCCTGCTGAGGATCATAATCAGCAAAGAAGGATCCAAGTACATCTTCCATAATGTTGCTTGATTTAGAGTGAGAACTTGATGAAGGAGCAGCATTAGATGATGATGGATATATGCTTGGACCATAGCTAGACTTTGGAGTAGAGGCTCCAACAAAGGCAATATGACTAGCAGTAGAGGATGATCGAAAAGGACTTCTTACATCATGTTCAAGAGCTTTAAGTTTGTTATACAGCTCATCAAAGGTCATCATGTCCAAACCACCTTTAGCTTTTAAAGCTATGCTTACATGTAGCCAGGATGGAGGTAATGACCTCAGAAACTTAGAGTTACAGTCATCATTATCCGGCTTTGCCTGTAGCTGATTCAACTGACTTAAGATCTTGTGAAACTTATCATAGCCCTTGTGAATTCCTTCCTCTTCAGAGATTTGAAAGTCCTGAAACTGTTGTCTTAGCATGGACTTCTTCAGTCTCCTAGACTCCTCATTCCCACCGAACTTTGCCTTAATTGCTAACCATATATCCTTAGCATCTTGCATGAAGTGAAAATCACTTAAGTGATCCTCAGGAATGGCTTGCAGAAGAATAGTTCTGACCTTGGTTTCTCTCTGAACTGCCAGCAACTCTTCAGCAGTTTTGGGAGGAACATTCATCATATTACCAGCAGCATCCGTGGTAGTTCTTTTTAAACTGTTCCCCTTCAGAATTATCTGCCATAGATTCCAATCAATGTTGGAGATCCAGTTCTGCATCTTCATCGCCCAAAGATCATATTCCTCCCTTTTAAGGTAAGGAAACTTAGCATTGCTATTAGAGAGACTTAGTTGTTGAAGATGGGTGGAGTTTTGGTTGTTGGTGAGTTCAGTATCAACATCTGAACCAGGCATGATGATTTTGTTATGGTTGTATGGGTGTTTAGAAAAAGCTTGTCCTTAGTATCGTAGAGACTCTCACGAGGCTCTGATACCACTTGTTGAAACTAAACAGACCTTGATAGATCTTTGAGCTCGTGGATCGTTATGTATGCCTATGTAATCACAAGCACAATAAAAGATAATCTCTACAACTTATGTTCAGCAGCGGAATATAAACACAAGTAATAACTAAGAACTTCTTGATCCTCTATGGATCTTTATATTAACTAAAACTGAGTTTTTCAAATCGGTACATAACTCTTTCTAATGTGTTCCTTTTATAGACAAGGAACCCTAAACAATATCGCTAAACCGTTTCCCAAGAAACGTATAAACTTAAAACTAAATAAGATATACACAATCACTTCCTAATAAAGCTCATGTATATCCAAACTAAATATACTAAACACGGAATAAACACTTCCGCAGAAACAGACTAATAACTATTATTCTTCAGTAGATTATCTCTTCAGCAGAATCCACTATGTCTTCAGCAGAATCATTTCGGCAGAAATATCAGCATAATCCAAACTTCACATAATTCCCAACATATGTCTATCACATCTCAGCCCAGTCCAATTGAAAGTGTAACATGTGTAGCCCAAATGCATGACAATTTGTCCACAGCTCCTGGTCCACCAAATTTTAATACCCGATCCAATCTCCACAAACTTACATCCGGTTATAAAAGATAAACGTTTTATACATTTCATTTACTTAACCTAACCCTAAAACACTTCACATCTTTATCTCCGCCCCCTTCAACCCAAACTCTCTCATGAATAAAACACATTTCACAAGAAACGAATCTCAAATCATCTCATCTTATGCTCTCAGATCCTTACCATACATGAACACAACTTTAACCACAAACGACCATCCTTATAGCTGCTTATCCAAATTTTATGACCATAAGATGATGAGCACTTGGCTTCAAGTTCTTTAATTTAAAGAACGCAGTTAGGTTTATGTGATGTTATTTTCTATTTGAAAACGAATCAAAGAGATGATATAGCATACTTGTTATTCTCATTTCTTTAATTTCGAATAGTATCACAGTTGGGTCTATGATGATATGTGATTCATTTGAAATAATTTATAAAAGATTACAAAAAAAATTGAATCCGAATCTGAGATTAGATGAAATATTTTGTGTTTCGAATAGATTGTTGAATGGAGTTGAAGAGAGATTTGTGAGGGTCCTTTGGGTTGAGTCTAGTTAAGGTTAGGGTAGTTTCTGATTGGTTATGTGATGTTACAGCTTCTCGTTTTTGAAACCATGGACCGATGAAAATGTTGACTTGAGGTCGAGATGTGGTAATTGGTATATGGTAGTGGTCTAGTCTACGCGTAACATTTTCTTTCATTCCTTATGCGTAAAAATTTCAGTTACGCGTAAACTTTGGTATTCGGAACCTTATGCGTAAAGCTTAATTGGTCTTATGCGTAAGTCACTTGCTTAGGCGTAAACATACTCGTAACTTTGCTTAGCCGTAAATCCAAAAGCTTATGCGTAAAATTTCCTATGCATAACTTCACAGTTATGCGTAACTCCACTGTAGATTCTAATTATGCGTAGAAAAAGGGTTTTGACCCTTTGACTTTTTCCGGCGAGTTTTTTTGACCAAAAAATTCCGACCAATATTCATAAAAACCCAGAAACAGCATAAAAACTGGTTCTTTTTGTCTGTTTGACCATGAAAAGATGAAGGTTTGACCACAATATTTTTCACAGAATTGGTACAAAAAAATCATAAAAAATCGATAAGATATATTGTTTGGACCATAACAGAAAACAAATATCTTGACATGAATGGACTGATAGACTTTTTTGACCAAGGATACACAAAATTTTATAAAACTATTTACCAAAAAGATAAGAAAAAAATTTCCGGATCTAAAAATATGAGTAAAAGCAGCCAAAAACTTATACAAAACCACACAAATCGATAAAAATACACAACCTGACTCGTTATACCAATTGTAAGACCGTAAATACTTGTGATTTATGTGGTTTGGAGGTCGGGGTTGGTGAAAGTAGATGAAGAACATCATCTTTCTAGAGAGAGAAATTAGAGAGAGGGAGGGGAAACAAAAGGATAACTTTTATTAAAACAAGAAACACACACACACCTAATGATTCACCTCACCCCTCATGGAGAGTCATGAGGGGTATTTATAGGCTCAAAAAACTTTAACTTTGCCACTTAAACGATACTAGTCCCTATGGGCAATGTATACTACGCATCTAGTCCAATTCACGTAAGTGACGTTATCTTTATAAAAAAACGAGGCTAACAATAAATGTTATTCACTCAATGAGTGTTGTGATGAAAATAATTACGTGTGTCATATTATAATGCCATGAAATACAAAGGGTTCAAAAATAGTTTTTAAGTTAATATAAGTTCATAGGTTTAAACAAGAGTTAAGACTTGTGAAAATGGTATTTAGATAGTTTATATGTCATATGGTCATTTATCTAGTTTTGCCAAAGTCTAGTGAACAAGTTTTAAAAACAAGTTTTGGTCCCTAAGGTTGTTTTCTAGTCAACAACAGGTCATCTTAGTTTTTGTCGTTTTTAGGTTTTGTATTAGCCTCAATTGACTCAATCTTAGCTTTATATTAGCCTCAATTGATCAATATATCACTTAAAGTTCTCACTAAGGTTGTTTTCTATTCAACAACAGGTCATCTTAGTTTTTGTCGTTTCTAGGTTTTGTATTAGCCTCAATTGACTCAATCTTAGCTTTATATTAGCCTCAATTGATCAATATATTACTTAAAGTTCTCACTAAGGTTGTTTTCTAGTCAACAACAGGTCATCTTAATTTTTATCGTTTTTAGGTTTTGTCGTTCACTTTCTGCTTATGTGCTGCCGAGTTTTTGTAGAAAAAGTCATTCTGAGCAACTTTCGTGCTTTACATTTTTGCTGATTCGGACCAGAAAAGGGTCAAAATCGTGATTTAAAATCGTATCAGCAAGCTTTTGTTCCAACACTATATTTTCATCTAGTAAAACTTAACTAGGCATAATTTTTTAACCACAAGTCCTTTTTAAGTGATTCAAAAGCTCAAGTTCATATTTTTATATTCTGTAACAGCTTCTTAAGCTTAATCAAGTCTAAGGTCCAAAGTTTACCTATATCAATGGTCTAATTACAAGTATATACTTATATTTCATTGCAGAAAGTTTGGCTGCACATTCAGTCCTGCCAAAACGACGATAAGTTGAGTTCTACAACTTGTTTTGACACACGGCTTTTTCCAAAATTCAAGTTTAGGTCTTGGCTACATTTCATAAAACTAAGTCGACTCCCAGAAATGAACAGAACCATGGGCTTTTCCCAAATGAAATCTGGTGTGCAGATTTTGACATGTTTCGCCATTTTTGCTCTCATTTACTCATCGGGAAGAGTTATGAGGTGCGCCACCCGGTGAAACGACCGTTAGACATAGTTCTAAAAGCCTATCCTACTAAATTAACCTCAAGGTTTACTGAGAATATCAGTTTAATCAATCTTTGGGACTGTTGCCGAATTCATGTTCATAGAACTTACCTAGGACTTGTCTTAGCTTGTTTTTATGGTCAAAACCTCATGTACAACATCAATTAAGCCATATTACATATACTAATTATCTCAAATTACATCAAATATTTATAGAGCTTATTACAATCATATTGAATGACAAGAAAATAAACTCAAATCTTACAAGGATTAGGATGACAAGTTACTAGTACAACAAGAACAATTCAACCCTTAACCCTTCTAATCTCTAATCCTTGTCTTGAATCTTCAACCCACTTGGTTCTAACCCTTGTTAATCACCCAAGAATACTCTTAACCTCAGCCCTTGAACTCTTGATTATCTCCTAAACTAACCAAGGAATCAAAGACTTGTTTGAAGATAATGAACCAAGAACTAGTTAGGACTTATAACCTTCAATCTTTAACACTAGAATGAACCAAGAAAACTTGATGATGATGGTGGTTAGGGCTGCTTAAACTCAAGGCCAAGGAGGGAGGGGGAAGAAAGTTGAGAGTGTTTTGAATGAGATTTGGTCATACAAATGAGGAGATTATATCTAGTTGCATGTGGTAAATATTAGGTGTCAAGTTATGGTACAAAGGGTGTTATCAAAGGCCATGTGTCCATGGTGAAGTCCCAAATGGACGCCACCTCTACTTGAGGTGGTTAATATGTGTAGTTTTTATACCACTTTGTGTTTACGAAGTGTAGTTTGGTCCCGGTAATTACTAACGTTAAGCCCTTAAGTCACGAAACTTAAAATCGGGTAACATAAGAATATAATACTTATGAAAATATCTAAACTTATCAATATATTCTAACTAGGTATATTAAATGTGTGATAAGTCTAATTGGGTGCGTTTATGTTGTTAAATCCTAATAACGTATGTTTGAGTACGCGTTGTAAAAAGTAACATATCTATTTAAAAATGATAAAGTAGTAATAGTTCATATAAGTTATGATTATTGGTGAAAATAAAGTATTTTGAACATATAGATTTATCGTAGTCTTGTGTTGGTCACAAGGAAAATTACCAGTTACTACCGGTTATCGTATTTGCTTTTACGTTACGGTAAAAGTCAAATAGTCAAAAGTCAAAGTCAAAAGTCGACTTTAAAAAGTCAAAGGGTAAAATAGTTATTTTAACTTATGAAAAATTACGGGTTGCTACAATTAACTTGTTAGCTTGTATGAAGTTTTGTGTGTATTATTAATTTGTATAATGTGTATAATAACATGTACTTTTCATTTTAGGGTGTTTTAAAAATAATATTAATTATTGTATTTAATTATTTTATATTTTGGATTATTTTGTAGCTTCTTTAAATTGTACGTTATAAAATTTTTATTGTATTTCTTAGTAAGGGGTGTTTTAATTGGTTGTTTTTAATTTGGTAGATGTGCTTTTAATTGGTTGTACAATGTGTATAAATTATTGTACTTTTAAGTAATGGTGTGTTTTAATAAGAGTATTAATGACACTATGCATTTCTCTCTCTGTTGACTAATTTAAAATTTTCAACTTTTCAACTTTCAACTTTGACTGTTTTTCTATTATATGTAGTATAGATAAACAGTTCTATTAAAAGGGTGTTTAGAACTGCTTTAACTATTTGAGATACTCACAAAAGTAGCTTAACATTCAAAACTGTATATTCAACCTAGTGGGTGTGAAGAGGTATTTGGGGCTAACAAATCTAGGTTTGAATACAATTTCAGCACTGTAGAATAAGCAATACCAAACACCCTTAACGGACAAATGATAAAGTACGTTCATATTTTTTTATTAATAAAAAAGATAGTAAAACTCAATTTGCAATTCATAACTTCACATCTAAAGCAAGACATGAAAACTCTGATAAGAAACTTTATCAAGCGAAGAACACCCTCTAAAAACAAGTACAAATAGTAATAGAAACATATATGGATTGCTATTAAATGCTACAATAACTACATACAACTGTAGGTGAATACATTGATCCATTAGTCGACTTCGCATCCAACAATGGCCCGTCCTCATCTGTTAAATATATATTTGTATATCATCAAACGTTATTTTTATGCTAATTAATTAAAATTTAGTTCGGATAACAAAGGAAGAGGCCCAACTTGTTTTTTTTATGAGGGATCATAAATTCACTCGATATGTTCCGAAGAGTAATGATGGCGGTGATTGGGTGAAAAAACTTAATAAAATCTGAAAATCCTTTCCATGTCTTGTATTAGAAGAGAAAAACTTTGTAAGTAACAATGAAAAGCCAAAATTTAACACAAATTTTGGGCCTAATTTACTGTTATTAGATATTTTAATACTTATAAACTCTTCATCAAGGCTTTCAAAATTACTATAGTTGATAATATGCGACATAAATAATACATTTCTTCAGTAAAGTCACACACATATACAAACTACAAAGAAACAATCTTTACATATAAAATAATTACCAAAAGCCCCTAAAATAGAATCCAACACAAAGTTGAAATACACGATAATCAATTTGACATACGTGATAAAATAAACCTTCAATCATACAAATCCCTCAATTTATTAAACAGATAATGAATAAAAATATATTGAATTTATAATGAATTATACCTGACTAAACATTATGGCTTTCAACCTAAAGAAATTGGTTTTGATCGTACAAGTGGAAAATCTATACTACCTTATAATGTATTTAGGACTTTTTAAAAAAGAAAGTTTTAAAAAAATAAGCTTACACACTTATTATAAAAGGAAGTACACATTTCAAAATAAAGTAAGACTACAAAGCATGTATTGATTTTTGCTATTAATTGTATTAATTTTGCTATTAATTCAATACATAGCTTTAAAATTAAGCTATATTCCTGAAAATTAAATACGCAACATTGTAACAAGACCAATTCAAAACATTGTAACAACACATACTAATTCATTAATTTGTACAATTAATTTTAGAAAAAGCGTGTAACCGAATAACATTTGTTCTCTGCAAAATATAGTCACAGGATATTCGCCACTGCATTGCGCCTGCTAGTGATATAAATATAAAAGGGTTGAATTTATCTTTGTAAAATCATAGTAATTGATTAAACACAAACATGCTCACTAATTGATGAGTAGATTGAAGCTATTGCTATTAATAGGGGTGAGCGTGGTGCGGGTTGGTGCAGTTTTTGGTAAAAACCAACCCGCATTCGCAATTGCGGTTTTTAAAAAAAGAGAATCCACATCCGCGCGGTTTTGCGGTTTCGGTTTTTGCGGTTTATGCTGTTTTGCTGATTTTTGCGGTTTTTTGGGTCAAAGTTTTTTTTTATCTTTTTTTTTAAATTATAATTTTGGGTATATATTTATTATAGAATGAATATATTATAATGTTGCATGATATGGCGAAACAAATATACAAAATGTTGTGTATTAGTATGAAATTACAAATCAATATAACAGTAAAAGTCAAATGAGACGAAGAATTTTTTAAACTTCGATGATAAATTGAAAGAAAAATAAAGTTATATTAACTAAAAACTAAGATGATAATTTACCATGATCCATTAGTCGACTTCGCATCCAACAATGGCCCGTCCTCATCTACTAAATATATATTTGTATATCATCAAACGTTATTTTTATGCTAATTAATTAAAATTTAGTTCGGATAACAAAGGAAGAGGCCCAACTTTTTTTTTATGAGGGATCATAAATTCACTCGATATGTTCAAAAGAGCAATGATGGCAGTGATTGGGTGAAAAAACTTAATAAAAACTGAAAATCCTTTCCATGTCTTGTATTAGAAGAGAAAAACTTTGTAAGTAACAATGAAAAGCCAAAATTTAACACAAATTCTGGGCCTAATTTACTAGTGTTATTAGATATTCTAATACTTATAAACTCCTCATCAAAACTTGCAAAATTACAATAGTTGATAATATGCGACATAAATAATACATTTCTTCAGTAAAGTCACACACATATACAAACTACAAAGAAACAATCTTTACATGTAAAATAATTACCAAAAGCCCCTAAAATAGAATCCAACACAAAGTTGAAATACACGATAATCAATTTGACATACGTGATAAAATAAACCTTCAATCATACAAATCCCTCAATTTATTAAACAGATAATGAATAAAAATATATTGAATTTATAATGAATTATACCTGACTAAACATTATGGCTTTCAACCTAAAGAAATTGGTTTTGATCGTACAAGTGGAAAATCTATACTACCTTATAATGTATTTAGGACTTTTTATAAAAGAAAGTTTAAAAAAAAATAAGCCTACGCACTTACTATAAAAGGAATGACACATTTCAAAATAAAGTAAGACTACAAAGCATGTATTAATTTTTGCTATTAATTGTATTAATTTTGCTATTAATTCAATACATAGCTTTAAAATTCAGCTATATTCCCGAAAATTAAATACGCAACATTGTAACAAGACCAATTCAAAACATTGTAACAACACATACTAATTCATTCATTCGTACAATTAATTTTAGAAAAAGCGTGTAACCGAATAACATTTGTTCGCTGCAAAATATAGTCACAGGATATTCGCCACTGCATTGCGCGAGTACCCTGCTAGTCATATAAATATAAAAGGGTTGAATTTATCTTTGTAAAATCATAGTAATTGATTATACACAAACATGCTCACTAATTGATGAGTAGATTGAAGCTATTGCTATTGATAGGGGTGAGCATGGTGCGGGTTGGTGCAGTTTTTGGAAAAAACCAACCCGCATCCGTAATTGCGGTTTTTAAAAAAAGAGAATCCACATCCGCGCGGTTTTGCGGTTTCGGTTTTTGCGGTTTATGCGGTTTTGCGGGTTGGTTTTGCGGGGTTTTGCGGTTTTTTGGGTCAATGTTTTTTCTTTATCTTTTTTTTTAAATTATAATTTTTGGTAATATTTATTATAGAATGAATATATTATAATGTTGCATGATATGGTGAAAGATATATACAAAATGTTGTGTATTAGTATGAAATTATTAACCATCTGCCTAGCGCAGATGGCCACCAACTACCGCAAATATCCGGGCCCATCCATGTGATGCGTAATGGCGCAAGTTCGAATCCGGCTTGCAGCATGGTGTGGGTATCGTGATCAGGTATTTCACAGGCATCAAACCTTTGTTGCGTAGGGTTGATGGGTACTAAAAAGATACACAGGGTTAAGGTGTCCCTGCCAAACTACACTTTTTTTTAGTATGAAATTATAAATCAATATAACAGTAAAAGTCAAATGAGATGAAGAATTTTATACACTTCGATAATAAATTGAGAGAAAAATAAAGTTATATTAACTAAAAACTAAGATGATAATTTACCATGATCCATTAGTCGACTTCGCATCCAACAATGACCCGTCCTCATCTACTAAATATATCTATTCTATATCATATATGATCATACTGTACCACCCCGTTAAAGAATTGCATTAAATTTTATTATTAAAAACACTACCTTATTTAACACTAATTTACAACACCCCAATGCATCACTTTTAACACGCTGGAACCATGTGACATTCTGAAACTTCTTCAAGACTCTTCTGCTATTTTTGTAAACCATTAAACAAAAATTTAATCAGTTCATTCTCATTCTTAGAGCATGGGGTATTGTGAGTTTACCACTTCTCCTCATTTGGGCCCCACGTGTGCCACATCACCTCCACATCACTCCAACACACTAACTAAAAAATACCCCCCAATCACAACTTACTCACTTCTCTTCATTTGGGCCCCACCCACCCTCATTTTATTTCTTTTCCATATTTTCCAAACACAATTAAATTCATTCCATTCATTTAAAATAAAAATACAACATAAAAAAAATACACTGCGAAAAAAAAAACATACGAAATTTAAAATACATTGCGAAATAAAAAAACATAAGAAATTTAAACTAATGTTGTTGTTGCTGATGTAGTTGCCAAACATGCTCAATGATATTTCGTTGAAGTCTTGCGTGCGTTGCTTTATCACGCAGTTCTTTGGCATTCTTTCGTTGTACATCACATCGCTCAATCCATGTCCGTTGTATATTTGCTCGCTGACAAACATAAATATCGTTCAATTCGGATATCGCAAACTGTTGGTCTTTCAAAATCATGTTATTCAATATGATGCACGTGTACATGATTCTTCTTAGCTTGTTGATAGTCCAAGCACGCGCCGGTTGGCTTATAATTTGCCAACGTCCTTGAAGGACCCCGAAAGCTCTTTCAACGTCTTTGCGAGCACTTTCTTGTTTTTGTTTAAACAAGGCATTTTTCTCCGAATATGCAGTGGAGAAAGATTTGACAAAAGATGACCAAGTTGGGTAAATCCCGTCAGCTAGGTAATACCCGTTTTCAAATGTTGCACCGTTTACTTGAAACGGAACCTTGGGGGCGATGTCATCAAGAAGGTCGTCGAATAACGGTGAATTATTCAAAACAGTTAAATCATTATTCGCACCCGCTACCCCAAAAAATGCATGCCAAATCCATAAATCATATGATGCAACGGCTTCAAGCATAATAGTTGGATATTTTTTATCACCTCTATGAAATTGCCCTTGCCACTCAACGGGACAGTTTTTCCATTCCCAGTGCATGCAATCAATGCTCCCAAGCATTCCCGGAAACCCATGGACCGTGTTATGTGCGTTATATAAATTGTGAATGTCACCCAAATTAGGCTTTCTTAAAAACTCGGGCATAAACAATTCAATTACACACATAGTAAAAAAATCTAGACAATCGCGTGCCGTGTGTGACCCCATTTGCAAATATTCATCAAATGCATCAGGTGCGGTGCCGTAGGCCAATTGGCGTACGGCAGATGTGCATTTCATAATTACACTCATACTCATTACACCACACGCATCGGGTCGGACTCTAAAGAAATCAAAATGCGGTGGAAGAGGATCAACAGTTTGAATATAATTTTCAATACCTTGTACTATTTGTAAGAATAGTTGACGGCTCATACGAAATCGACGCCTAAAATAGTACTCCGGATATTTTGGAGGATCAGAAAAATAGTCTGATATAAGACGTTTTTCAGCAATTTCACGGTCACGCCAGATGTAATTACGGCTGCATGAACTTTCAGCTTCATCTTCTCCCAACGATTGCCCATAACCTGCAGCGTTCAGAATCATCTTGATATCTTCTATATCATCAAGATCGGAATCCGAACCACTCATGTTTTTTTTGCTTAAGATGTAAATGAGGTAGTGTGTGAATGATTTGAAAGAAAAGAGTGTGGATAATTTTATGAAAATGAGGTATTATTTATAAAAGGGTGGGTAAAGTTTTTATTTTAAAAATAAAAAGTTTTTTTTTTTTTTTTTTTTTGAAATCAAACCGTTTGAAATTGTTTGAAAAGGTAACGGATATATTCGTTTTTTGAAGTTGTCGTTTTGTGTTTCATTGCAACGGCGAAAATGCTTGTGGCGAACGAGCGTGGTATCGTGGCGACAAACGAAATGCAACGGCGAGGGGACACGTCGGAAACGAAATCAAACGAATAACCCCATACCCCATGCTCTTACTCATCAATTCTAACGCCACCATCAATTCATCTATTTTTGGTATGCAATAACGCCACCATCAATTCATATACGCTCCATCTCTAAAAGGCCTTTAAAAATAAAAATCATACTCAAAACAAAATCAAAATCTCCCTTCTACTGAGTTTCACCCAATAATTGCGGTAAGATTTAATTATATTGAATCGATTTGGTTTATATTGTTGTTGTTTTTTCAATTCAATCGATGATAGAAGCTTCGATTAATTTTGTTTTTTCAATTTAAATGTTAATACAAGTTTTAGTTTGATTTGTTTTTATGTTTATGATGAAAAAATTTAGTAATGGTAGACGTAATTTGTATTGAATCAATTTGGTTTATATTATTGTTCAATTTTTATGTTTATGATGTAAACACAGGAATGATTTTCAGGTATTATGTTAATGACTTAGTTAAGTTCTCGCAAAATTAATTCCTAGATACATACACTGCCATTAAGTCAAATCTTATGTGTAAACTTTTAATCGGTTTTGCTTTTTCAAGGATAATTTTCGTTTCTTCTTGCAAATCATGAGGTGTGTTTCACTGTAGTTTGCTATTTTGAACTTTTTTATGATTGTTTTCTTATTTTATTTTTTCGTTTTACAGATTAGGTGTTAAAACTTTCATGAATCCATCAATTCAACCAACTCAAAAGGTATGTGCCTTTATCTTTTATTGTGTATTTGAAAAGCTCTTGTGTGTGTGCATAAGGTGTTTGATAAAATGCGTAATTGACAGATTTTCTTTTGGATTGTCACCCTTTAAGTGGTACTGGTAAAGGTCTACCGAAAATGGATTTTAACCAATAAAGATTCAAGACCGTTGAACTTTTGCTGTATCCTACTCGACCAACAGGTATACAAACACATACTTTATTTTACACCACTATACCAATTTGACCTACTATAAAAACACACGCATTACTACCTGATCTAACAGTTTCACACAACACAGGGTGGTGCTATACAAGCAATTATGAAAATGTTTATTGATAGACATAATGTCATATAGTGTATTTGAAAAGCTCTTGGGGGTGTTAAGAAGATGGTAGAACATGGTCAACTAAATCCCATCTCGCTAAGCATAACTCCACCAAATCATTAAGCTTTACTCGCAGAAAATGTAACCAGAAACCTACTAAATAGAAATGCCTTCCTTAAGATGGATTGACCAGATTTGTCATTTCCATCTCCTATGCTTTAATATGTTAGATGATTTGTATTTAAATGATAATTAGCTATTTGGGCCTCAGACTTTGACTATGTCCAATTGAACATGTATACATGATATTGACTTGATATTGCTATAGTTTGGAACCATTGTTTGCTGGTGGCTATCAAGCATCAAGCAAAATACCAGAGCAAAATCTTTTTTGGGGACACACTACAATTAACAATTCTTTTTACACTACAAATCACTTAAAAATTGTGTATGAATGTGCTTATCTTTGGAGCAGATATTTAGTAAGGTAAACAACTATTAATATTTGATTCAATTGATAAGAGCCATTTTCATCATATTTCAGTTGTTTACCTTTCTTATGCATTTTTCCATTTTCTTTTTTCTTTAGGTATGGGAAACTTAAAGGCCTAAATAAGCACAAAAAAAACTACAGATAAACATGGAAAAGAGCAGGTTCACAAATGACGACGAAGTTACGATATCTATCCACCAAATGGTGAGAGTTTGGGAATGTGGGCTGAAATAGCTGTTGCGTACTTAAAAGAACAAGTAAGAGTGACCCATTTTATACAGCTTGCAATTTTCTATTTTTCGGCGTACTTTGGCTTTAAATGTCAGTTTTTAATGCAAAAGAAATTATCCCTTCACAAGGTACATCGACTATTATATATTCACAGAAGTGATATCCGAGTCATGAAAAATTCTAACTACATAAAAGGTCAAACAAAGACAACCAAAGAAATTAGAAACCACAAGGCTATGGCTTCAACGACATCGGCACATTTCTTAAACCTGTTTACCTATCTTAATAAGTACTAAACATTTGTATAGGCACTTTTTGTATCGGGTGAGCTTCTTGATTTGGGTTGGCTAAACTCAAGTATGATTATAAGTCTATTATGATCTTATCACATTGGTATTGTTTGATTGTTTGAAAAGCTCTAATTGTTATTGGTTTAAAGTAGTTCTATCACATGGGTATTGTTTGTTGTTGTTTATTTTTGAATTTGTAGACTTAACATTAGTTATTAAGATGTTGTGTGTAAGCAACATTATCTAAAATCTAATGTTTTTTTTTGTACTAATTTGGAACTTTCTTTCACAGGCCACCAATGGATTGTTGACGACAAATTGGCCCCCGGTAAACCTTTTGATTCTGTGGTATTATCACGTTTGAAGCAATTCTCTGCAATGAACAAGCGCAAGAAGATGGCTTTGCGGGTATTCTTTTTAACAATATATAGATAAAATAATTTATCTATATAAAGTTGTCCCAAACACCCCTTATTACCAAGTATTTTTGAGAAAAAAAAAAGTCCCATACACCCCCGAATTTGCAATATAAAGGATATTTTAATCCTGTATAATTAACTTTGATTAAGTCGATACTATGAATATGTAAATTCATGATGTTTGAGACTTAAAAAAGCCCTCATATGTTCTAATAAATATGGGTTCAATATTATGGGCAAAATTTTTATAATTGTTCATACATGACAATAGGTTTTTGTTGGTGTATATCCTTAGGCATCTTTGTTTATCACTTAAGCACTGAACACATGTTAGATCACTTGAAAAAAAGTATACAATGTACAAGTTGGTGGTCAAAATATGATTATGCCCATAAGTTTGTTGACGTACGAAAAGTAAGAATATGATCACACCATTTGTCTAATGAGTCTCACACTTTACAGAACTCATGTGTAATGTGTTAGCTACCCACAGAAATAAATTTGGATTAAAACTCATTAGTTTTCTATGTGAACGATGCATTTTTCCACATCTATGGAAACAAAACAGCAACTTGCATTATGTTTATGGGTTGGTGAACAAAAAAAGAGACTATGATCACACCCTTTGTCCAATGAATATATAACTTTACAGAACTCATGTTTAATGTTTTAGCTAACTACAGGTACGAAATTAGAATAAACTCATTATGCTGGTATGTGAACGAGGCATTTTGCCACGGCTGCGCAAACAGGACAACAACTTGCATTAATGGGTTACATTTAACTTGAAAAAGTGATACAAAATAATATCCCTTTAAGTATCTGTTGTTTAGATAACATGCAATTTAATTGGTGAAAATTTGTAGAGTGATTGGAATATTCTGACTATTTAAGTATATTGAATACATGTATGATGATTTTTATATCCGGCTTTGATGTTTGTAGCGGTTACTCATTATTGTCTATGAAATTTAAGTGTATTGAATAAGTATATTGTTTATGCAGTACGCTCACAGGAAGCATGTTCAACAGTGGTGCGATGAAAAGGGTGACATAACCTACGAGATGTCGAGATGTCCTTAGGTATGTTATTATTGATGAAGTATGGCATTGTTTTTTCAAATATGGGTAAAAAGTAAATACATTTTGTCAATTTATATGGGTGATGTTTTGGTAACGGGTCAAAATAGATAATATAAAATATGACTTTAAAGATATTGGAAAACAGTTTTGAATATGTCAGCGAGTCAAATCAATGTGCAAGCAACTTCTTTATGCTTCCAAAGTGATTTTTGTAATTGTAATTTTTCCTGTGAGCTGAAGGTAGCAGTCCAAGAAATTTGAGCAGCAACAGTTTCCTTCTAAAGGTGGTTCTGCATATAGACAAGCAAACACAAATTACCAAGTGTAAGCTATATATTTTAAGCATTATGAGTTATTGACTTACTAATATTGACATTCTATTAAATGTATTTAGATTTAATTTGCAACAAAACTAATAGGTAATTGCTTTTATAAAACAAAATCTTTATGAGAACCATACTGAATGTTATTTCATGGCTTTACATCTTTCAAATCAAAATGAGGATGTTTAATAAGTAGAATAGACAATTATCATTATTATAAATAAATATACAACATTGTTATTACTCCGTAATTCATTAAGCAGAACATTTATTTCAAGGTTTACCATTTATTGCGAGGTATATAGATGAGAATACAAGATTTCAACCCAAAAAGTATAGGAGAAGAGTGGTTACAATACCGTTGAATGGGTGAGGTATATTACCAAAGTAGGTTCATATGAGATCAGGTGCTAAGATCAAACGGCTTTTTACAGACTTTCTTGATGACATGGTGGCCGGACTTGAGTTTGTTGTAATCAAGCTTAGTGTCTATAGTGTTGATCCCAATGCTCTCAAATTACAAGAAATTTGTAATTCCATATTGTTCAAGGTTTGTGCTATAACGTTTATAGGAATGATTGAATTGAAATTTGATTTATCTTGGTGATAAATGCATTTTTTTTATTTGAACTTATGATATGATTGAAATTTTTAGTTGATGGTTCTGTTCAACTAAACTTGCAAAATAAGGAAGTATTATCTTCATAGAATCACAGAAGTTATATGTTTCGGCCTATATTGTTTGATTTCTTAGCTGACTCGAGTCAGATGATCATACAACATCAAGAATATATTTCAACAACACTCAAAATTGCTCCAGTAGAAGCCATTTGGGTAACACAAAATTGTTTGAAACATAAAAGCAAAAATAGTTATTTTTAATATAAATGTTATAGTAAAAGGAGTATCTACTAATTTTGAAAAAGAAAAACAAGATCAAGGTCCAAGTCCGAGTGCAAGTGATTCACATCTTTGTCTTTAATAGTTGTACCCAAGAATGATATAAAATGTTGCTTTTGCTTTTCTCAAGTCTTTGGCATATCTCTATGAGGTCCTTTGTTCAATTTTCAACAAGCATGTACAACTGCATAATCCGACCAACAATGGTTGTGTCTAATATGCAATAATGTGGCCACAATTAACTCCTTGAATAGTCAACCAGAAAAGAACATAACTGCTTTTAAGATCTTATAATATAGTGAGCTCATTGGGTAACCATTGTAGTAAAACTATATAATGACATGTTTATACCATTTTTTTAACTCTATATAATTTTATCACTGATTTCCTTTTAGTTTGCTTTTGTTTTTCTAAACTTTTAGGTGTTTACGTAATGAACATACGTTGACGGCATTCCTTGCCTCTTTAAGACTATCTATCACTTGGACAAGACGATACATGCATGTTCATTATTTTAATAGTTACAAACCAAATTGTTTATCTTATCATTGACTTATTACTTAATATTTTCTTCAAAAAATAATAGAACCTATTTATGTTCGTTGTTGTTTGTTACTTTATTCATACACATAAATCCTTTAACGAATAATTCCTTTAAAAATTCTCATGATTCAACGGGTCTACACATACAATCAACAACATTTTTAGTGGAAATCAAAGGCGTCTCCCTATATAATGTGGAGGCTAAAGGCACATCAATGCTTTTATGATTTTGGTATGTTGGTGGTTATTGTTTGATAATATCTCGAAAACTACTACAAATGTCAGCTATAAATAAGTACTTCAAGGTCTATGATCAAGGTTCATGAGGTTTGACTTTTACTTACATTTTCTGTGGACTATTAGGTGTTCACGGAACAAACATTGGCTATTAAGTTGATTAGTGTTTCATATAAAAGTTTCATCTGCATTAAAATTTTCGGGTGTTTCAAACCATAGGCTTGCATTGAAGTGTTTCACAGATAATGGTATAACTTCGCCCATAGGCTTTTATATTAACTTTACCTAATCTACTTCCTATATGGTCCATATGAAACTTTTTATTTGGCATTTTTTAGATGAATTGTTATTTTTTATATGATTTTTTTTTATGAGCAGAACTAGATCTACTTCCTATATGGTCAATATTAAACTTTTTATTTGGCATTTTTTAGATGAATTGTTATTTTTTAGATAATTGTTTTTGATGAGCAGAACTGGATCTACTTCCTATATGGTCCATATTAAACTTTTTCTTTAGCATTTTTTAGATAAGTTGTTATTTTTTAGATGATTGTTTTTTATGAGCAGAACTGGATCTGCTTCTTATATGGTCCATATTAAATTTTTTATTTGGCATTTTTTAAATGAATTGTTATTTTTTAGATGATTGTTTTTTATGAGCAGGACTGGATCTACTTCCTATATGGTCCATAATAAACTTTTTATTTGACATTTTTTAGATGAATTGTTATTTTTTAGATGATTGTTATTGATGAGCAGGACTGTATCTATTTCTTATATGGTCCATATTAAACTTTTTCTTTGGCATTTTTTAGATGAATTGTTATTTTTTAGATGATTATTTTTTATGAGCAGAACTGGATCTACTTCCTATATGATCCATATAAAACTTTTTCTTTGGCATTTTTTAGATGAATTGTTATGTTCATATAAAAGTTTCATATGCATTAAAATTTTCGAGTGTTTCAAGCCATAGGCTTGCATTGAAGTGTTTCACAGATAATGGTATAACTTCGCCCTTAGGCTTTTATATTAACTTTACCAGATCTACTTCCTATATGGTCCATATGAAACTTTTTATTTGGCATTTTTTAGATGAATTGTTTTTTATGAGCAGAACCGGATCTACTTCCTATATTGTAACATCCCGCCTACTCACACCACAATATTGTCCGCTTTGCCCGCAGGCTCACGCTTAACTGCCAGTTCCTAAGAACTCCACCCGCAGTAGACCACAAAACGCGTTGTGTCATTGTAAGGCGAATGTTATCTTATGAGCCCAGCATCTCTCCAGGCCACAGCCGATGTGGGATTTGCCTAGGGTGTTACAACTATATGGTCAATATTAAACTTTTTATTTGACATTTTTTAGATGAATTGTTATTTTTTAGATGATTGTTTTTGATGAGCAGAACTGGATCTACTTCCTATATGGTCCATATTAAACTTTTTCTTTAGCATTTTTTAGATAAGTTGTTATTTTTTAGATGATTGTTTTTTATGAGCAGAACTGGATCTACTTCCTATATGGTCCATATGAAACTTTTTATTTGGCATTTTTAGATGAATTGTTATTTTTTATATGATTGTTTTTTATGAGCATAACCGGATCTACTTCTTATATGGTCAATATTAAACTTTTTATTTGACATTTTTTAGATGAATTGTTATTTTTTAGATGATTGTTTTTTATGAGCAGAACTGGATCTACTTCCTATATGGTCCATATTAAATTTTTTATTTGGCATTTTTTTGATGAATTGTTATTTTTTAGATAATTGTTTTTTATGAGTAGGATTAGATCTATCTCCTATATGGTCCATATTAAATTGATGTTTGGCATTTTTTTGATGAATTGTTATTCGGTATGTTTATTTTGGTTTATGTAGTAAAAATGTCCAAATGTTTTGTTCCAGCACACAAGGATGCAAGCAACGGTCAGGATGACGTTGTTTAGTGCCTTCAAACATCAATTAGAAGAGGGCAATGCTGTCATCCTTCAACGGTATAGTCTTGGGGAGATCCACTAAGTGATTTTGAATATAAGCGTAAGATATTCAACTATAATAGCTTGATGGAAAGTGATTTAGAAGGTATTCCATGTCTCTTTTACCTTCATGCATCAATACATGGTAAACACCTAAAATGAAACGGGTTATAGGAGATGGTAAACACCTAAAATGAAACGGGTTGTAGGAGTGATTAAATGATTTTGAATATAAGCGTTAGATATTTAACTGCAATGAAACATGTTGTAAGAGTGCTTAAGTGATTTTGAATATAAGCGTAAGATATTTAACTCTAATGAAGCGGGTTGTAGGAGTGATTAAGTGATTTATACCTACCACGTCCTGTTTTCACACATGGACAATTATACGTGGCTCTTTCACGTGTCAAAAGCAAAAAGGTTTTGAAGGTTGTTATTTCTGATGCCGATGGTAATTTATCAAAGACTACTACAAATGTAGTCTACAAAGAGGTTCTTCACGGTCTTTGATCAATTATCAATAGGTATGTACGAATATTCATATAATGCGATATGCCTTTGTTTTTTACATGTTTTATCATTCACACAAATGTTTTACTTACACCTTCTTTTTATGCTTTATTAGGTTCTCGACAAATTTTAATTGGCTTACCACTTCATCAACTTCCCACAACATACGCTTTCTTTTTAAAGGCTGTCAAGATTGGAGCTCACGTGAATGACCGATTATTACATTATTACTTACAAGAATTGTACTCTATATTGTAATTGACTTATTACTTCATATTAATTCAAATAATTGATTCACCCTGTTCACTTTCGTTTTTTTCTTGTTTTGTTTACACACTAATTTTCCATTTTTTTGCAATATCTCATCTAAAAGCCCTTGGATTCCACGGGTCTTATAAGCTAGTATTTGTATATCATCAAACGTTATTTTTATGCTAATTAATTAAAATTTAGTTCGGATAACAAAGGAAGAGGCCCAACTTGTTTTTTTTATGAGGGATCATAAATTCACTCGATATGTTCCGAAGAGCAATGATGGCAGTGATTGAAGAGCAATGATGGCAGTGATTGGGTGAAAAAACTTAATAAAAACTGAAAATCCTTTCCATGTCTTGTATTAGAAGAGAAAAACTTTGTAAGTAACAATGAAAAGCCAAAATTTAACACAAATTTTGGGCCTAATTTACTAGTGTTATTAGATATTTTAATACTTATAAACTCTTCATCAAGGCTTTCAAAATTACTATAGTTGATAATATGCGACATAAATATTACTACCTCCGTCCCTAAATAAGTGTCCAGTTTGACTTTTTAGAGTCAAACTAATTCAACTTTGACCTTAACTATTTTTGTGGATGTTATATAATACTTGATGCAAATTATATAAATGGATTGGGTTTTAAGTGTATTTTTCATTATATAATTTTTCATCAAGTATTATATAATAAAAAATAATAATATTTAAGGTCAAAGTTGTGCCAGTTTGACTTTGAAAAGTCAAACTGGACACTTATTTAGGGACGGAGGGAGTACATTTCTTCAGTAAAGTCACACACATATACAAACTACAAAGAAACAATCTTTACATATAAAATAATTACCAAAAGCCCCTAAAATAGAATCCAACAAAAAGTTGAAATACACGATAATCAATTTGACATACGTGATAAAATAAACCTTCAATCATACAAATCCCTCAATTTATTAAACAGATAATGAATAAAAATATATTGAATTTATAATGAATTATACCTTACTAAACATTATGCTTTCAACCTAAAGAAATTGGTTTTGATCGTACAAGTGGAAAATCTATACTACCTTATAATGTATTTAGGACTTTTTATAAAAAAAAGTTCTAAAAAAATAAGCCTACGCACTTACTATAAAAGGAAGTACACATTTCAAAATAAAGTAAGACTACAAAGCATGTATTGATTTTTGCTATTAATTGTATTAATTTTGCTATTAATTCAATACATAGCTTTAAAATTCAGCTATATTTCTGAAAATTAAATACGCAACATTGTAACAAGACCAATTCAAAACATTGTAACAACACATACTAATTCATTCATTTGTACAATTAATTTTAGAAAAAGCGTGTAACCGAATAACATTTGTTCTCTGCAAAATATAGTCACAGGATATTCGCCACTGCATTGCGCCTGCTAGTGATATAAATATAAAAGGGTTGAATTTATCTTTGTAAAATCATAGTAATTGATTATACACAAACATGCTCACTAATTGATGAGTAGATTGAAGCTATTGCTATTAATAGGGGTGAGCGTGGTGCGGGTTGGTGCGGTTTTTGGTAAAAACCAACCCGCATCCGCAATTGAAGTTTTTAAAAAAAGAGAATCCACATCCGCGCGGTTTTGCGGTTTTTTGGGTCAAAGTTTTTTCTTTATCTTTTTTTTAAATTATAATTTTTTGTATATATTTATTATAGAATGAATATATTATAATGTTGCATGATATGGTGAAATATATATACAAAATGTTGTGTATTAGTATGAAATTATAAATCAATATAACAGTAAAAGTCAAATGAGATGAAGAATTTTATAAACTTCGATGATAAATTGAGAGAAAAATAAAGTTATATTAACTAAAAACTAAGATGATAATTTGCCATTAAAATGTGTTTGAAATAATTTATTATGAAAGTATAAACAAAAGTCATAAAAAGTTATAAATATTAGTGTGTTATTCTAAAAAATAAAAAAATATATATGAATATAACATAGTGGTGCGGTGCGGTTATTTTGGTGCGGTTTTTCGGTGAAAACCCAACGCGCGCCGCAAAATGCGGTTTTTCTATTTTCAAAAAACCGCACTGTCGGTTTTTGTTGTGGATCGGTTTTTGCGGTTTTTTTGCGGATTACGGATTACGGTGCGGTTTCTGCTCACCCCTAGCTATTAATACGCATAGCAACTTAAAATACCATGCAATCTTTCAATATAACCATATACACAAAAAGTGAGGTATGAATCTTACCACAACACACCATGTATGAATTGCAAATAGTTTAAAAACATAAATTGGTAAGTCGAAGATTAAAATACCTTGAATTCATAACCAAAGAAACATAACTTGGATCCATGGTTAACGGATGGTTAACGGATTTAAGGCAATTGGTGTATGATAAAGTAGTTCGATTGTTATAATTTAGTGTTCTGGAAAAGGTTTTGATTTAGCATTTTCATAGTTTGATAGTTTGATCTTGTTCTTGTCCAAATCTACACTCGTCGTCCATAGATTTTTGTTGATTTTCGTAATGGGTGTTTTTGGGTAGGTTTTTTTACTTGTGTCGATGCATGGCAAAGAGGTGACGTGGGCGGTGGTTCACTTTACAAAATAGGTAGGAATGTGTACCTGAGAGTGATCTCTTTTTTTTTCTTCATATTGGACATGAATCTTAACACAATCACTCCCGTTATTTTTTATTTATTTTTTCTTTATAGCTGTGACACTTATACTCTAATGTTTATTTTTGGATCAATTCCATATTTACCCAAAATATGCATAAACTACATTATACATCATACATTCAAAATTTATATTTTTGTTATATATATAATATTTTGATATTTAGATTGGGTATATATAAAATTATCATTTTTTTTCTAAGACTATACAAAAACGTTTTACTTAAAACTATTGTTAAATCTAAAAATATTTAAGTGTTTTCTTATTAAACGTCTTTAAATAATATATATTAATAGTTCAATTACTTAATAACGGAACTTTTAAAACTTTAAAATCTCTTATGACAAAAACCCTAAAATGAGGTTTTCTTTTTTGTATAAAACAAGTATTTAATACCCGCCGCTCCGCGGCGGGAGTTTTTCCGATACCTTGCTTTGAAAAAATTAAAGATAAGTAGATAACAACACGATTGTATCTCAAGTAAAATACCACACTGATATGTCTGAATCTTTGAGATCATGATGAAAACACGCTAAGCAAAAGTAGCAAGTTGTATAGGTTGGATTGTTTCAGCTGCAGGTCACAGTGTTGTCTACTTTGTAGATAAGTTTACTACTTTACAGGATTATATCAATGCACATACAGCGGGGCTGAGACGTGTAGCAGCCTTCCCGGTATTAGTGGTTAAAGGCCCAGGTTGACAATGATGCATGCCGGCCATAATTGGAACAGAAAGTGATTAGCAACCCGTTGGCTGGGAGCCGCAACATATTTGAGAACGTTTATGCATAATATGGGACAATACCTGCGCACATTTATGCAAGACTCCTTTTGCCGGTAGCATATCTAGATCCTGTTGGCCGCCTCACAGTTGTTACAGTCCATGGAATATTTCGAGTCTCTGAGTCACATCGAGCGCTTACCTATTCAACTAATTCCTCCTTCAATGGAGATAAGATGGCCAATCTTATGAGATGCAAATGTAAAAAAAAAAGATGTCAATGTAACATAAAAACACTGCATAGGCTTAATGTATTGGTCTATCATAAACCATTATGCAAAAGGGCTCCAATGTTCCTCCCACTAAGATCTAAATTCATCACAGCAACATTTATAATTAACAATCCCAAACACCCCCTAAAACTTCCAACCATGACAAAGGCTGTTTACCCGAGTCGTATAATTAACAAAAAAGGTTTTTTATCTATACCGGATCGAACAATACGATGTCAATTCATTTGTTGTTTGCTTTTACGGTTTTTTGTACCAGCCGTACATCTATTTTTATTTTTTTTGAAAGTGACCCTTTTTAAAATATTGCAATGAATAAGCGGGCTCAGATCCGTATATAGGTTCGAATAAACGGAAATATCTTCATTCCGTAATGGGTGCAAACAAATGCGGTTGCATAGAAATCATTTAGGCTATGCCATCCGGTTGTTTGCCCACCAACTTACGGTCGGATATTCCTTGACCCATTTCATTTTCTCATATTGCAACAATCATCATAAAAATAATCACGCCAAATAAATAATAAATCTAAAAATGAAGTTATTAAAATAGAAGTTTCATACACTGGTGTACATGTAATCACTCATAATGAGACATCTCTGCACTTGAGCTGATTCGCTTCTATTCTGAAAATCCTGTGAAAGCATAAAATAAATTGGGGTGAGTGATTGTCCTTTTTTAGCTGAAATGAGGATAACTAAAAGTCGCAAGCTAAGAAGGTATCGTACCTATGCATTGCGACTTGCAGAGATGATCTTATATCTATTTTTCATTGTTGGTTCCAACATCAGCCATAAAGGATCTGTATTAGCAACATCCATTCATATTGACAGTCCCACCAATACCGTGTTGGAACCAACAATGAAAAAAAAGGATATTGGAACCAACAATCAGCTGACTGTTGCAAAAGCAGCATCCATTCATATTGACACTCCCACCGATAACGTGCTTCTGAATCTAAGAAAAAGAGCGCATACAATCAATTAAAATGTGTAAAAAAAAATTAACATGTGATGATAAAACAAATAGTCCCACCAATAACATGCTTGTAATTGAAATTAGTATAAATGAGGCAAGTCAAGTAAAGCTAGTTCAAATTATGTGGTACATCATTTTACTGTACTTTATTAGTATTTTTACCTTTGTATAAATCGATATGAGGGTGATATCCAGTTCCAATTGCCTTGCCACTAAATAATGGTGTATTTGGTCAAAAAAGCTAATTTTTGTATATTTATCGATAGTTAATTATTGTGAATTTTGTAAACTATAGGATAATAGTATGTATCATAATTTACTCACTATGCTAGATTGTTGATCCAATATATATACCTGTAAATGTCATCTTTCCTTTCTTTCCACTATCTTCCTGCAATGAAAAGCGAGTATAAAACATTATTCACATGAGACAAAAGTCTACTTTAGTTTTCAGGTTCTAAAACAGTAGTATCTATCCATACCTACAGAGCGAGATTCAATTCACCATTTTCATCCTCATCAAAATACAAAAGCTGCAAGTATCAAAAGGCTATTAGTCAACTTACTGGTACTAACATAAATAGCATAATCATTAGTACTTAAAGTTTCATTATTATCATTTACGCATCTCATTGAACAATTGTTATTCATGTAGGCTAGCCATTGATACCAACCATAACTCTAAGTATTTAATCTGACACTATGTGACTATAAGCTCTTGTTGATACAAAAGTTGGGCGTTCCTTGTTCGAGGCTCCGACTCTCGTACCAATTGCTGATTGTTGCTTGAGACCTGCGCACTAAGAGACAGAAAACACCGTTAGGCTTACCGTGGGATTGTCTCCCACGATTATCCTCCGGCGTGAGAGTAAGTAATCGGTTTAGGGTTAAAGGAGAATTAGGGTTTTGTCAATCGTACCTTTACTGAGGGATGTGATTCCCTTTATATACACACGGAATCCTTGTTGGTTCCGTGTTCCTCAACCTTCGGCGTATCCCGCCTAAGTCAGTTGGGGAATGATTATCTCCATAATTAGGAGATATCTGATATCTATTCCGTGAATAGCTTTGGGTTTGGGCCTTCGCGAGCCCAAACATCTATCGACGTAGCCCAGTTCGTACTGGGCTAAGTTAGTATTGAACTTTAGTCGGGTTCGTGACCCGGATATAGACTATACGTCATCATGTCCCCCCAGTCTAGTATGCGCAGTGACTAACTGCGGATACTAGACTAATAATCGTAGTCAATGAAAAAAACTTCGAAGCGTAGCCAAGAAGCCATAAAAAGATACCCTCCAGTACGTTGTATCTAGACATGGGATTAAAAAATGGGCGCCTCGTAAGTCGGGGGAAAGTAACTGCAGTAACGTCCCATCAAGCGATCTCAGCCACACAGTTAGTGTTAGTGGTGTCCACGTGTCACTCATCGCGTGGATGAGGAAAAATATATAACCATCCACCCCATTTCAACTGTGTTTCTCACAGTGAAAAAACGTTCATCCGCCATTGCTAACAAAACTTCAAACTACAACCCAGAAAAACACTGTATTCAAAAGGTAACCGCGCATGCGCTTTGTAAAAACAATACCATGGTCAAACAGTTGTCTGATTTCACCTCCGACCTCACCGAAAGCGATCTTCTAGAATTCACTTCGGATTACTTTATACCTCTTGACGTACATCCGGTTGTTCCAGGTGCGCGGGCATCGATTGCGGACTTCCCCGGTGGGAAAGTGGGGGTATATACACGTTTCTTCGAATTCGCAAATCAATGTGTGCCCCTATCCAGATTTCTGTGCGATTTACTAAATTATTACAATCTGCACCTATCCCAGCTGCACTGCATCGGTGCGGCTAAAATTACCAATTTTGAGGTGAACTGCCGTTTACTGGCGGTTAACCCAACCATCCACCTATTCCGCGCTTTTTATCACACGACATGGTCACATGGGTGGGTATCCTTTGCTAAGCGCGCTGGTAGACTTCAGTGTTATACTGAGAAACTAGATGCGCTTAGAAATTGGAGGGAGTCATTTTTCTGGGTAGACGACACATGCTTTCCGTGGCATTATGACTTTTATACCCGGGGAACGTTGCCGAGGGATGAGTGCCCCTTGCCTGGATCATATGTCGCTGAGGATGCGGAACTGATAAACGCTAACCGCATCCCCATTAGTTCCTATCTTGAGGAATTTTTGGTGCATATGAGCATCAGCCGTAATTATTTTGGTATGCCGGATGAGATGCCAATCTTCTTAGGCGCCAATGGCCAGGGTGGGTACTCGTTCTTCCGCACCCCCTTTTATAATTAATGTAAGAGCTTTCTGTCCTTTTCGTGCATTATATAACCTGTGTTATTTGTTGTCTTCTATTGCGAAGAGATGGATCTTTTCACCGTTGTGCACCTAGCGAAGCCTGTTGAGGTGAATGTAGGGACACGGCCCCTGAAAGAAGGAGAGGAAGCTATACTAGCGGCCACTGCAGGTCATACCCTGGAGATGAATATAGGGGGAACAGGTACTAGCTCCTCTGTCGCAGTGGAAGCGACGCCGCTGCAAAGCGTGCCAAGCCCCAGGGTGCCCTCTCCCGTAGCGCAGCCACCACCTGTAGCAGTGGCGCAACCTATGGAAGAAGAAGAAGAAGAGCCAGAATCTGGGTTAAAACGCAAAAGATCCCGCGGAGAGGATGGCGCGAGCTCCTCGAGGAAAAAACGCCCTGTAATCCTCACTGTGGAATCATCCACTAGTGATGTTGCGTCATCTCACCCATCTGCTGATGTCGCTGGCCCACAGTAAGTAATGCCGTCAATATTTTATTGCGCGCCAACTGTTTATATGGGAAACTTATAATTCTCCTTTTGTATGCAGGTTTGAACAGGCTGCGGAGTCGCCCCCCAGGATAGTCCTGTTCTGTCTGGGTCTTCTGTTCGACATAACTAAAAAGATGAGGATGTGCCTTCTGGGGATGCTCCAATGGAACAATTGGTCGAAGAGTTGGTGCAGGTGTCTGCGCATCAAGCTTCGTTGGTTGAGAAACTAAAGACTCAAATTGCTGTTGAAGGCAACCGAGGTGCCCAAAAGCAGCAGACAATCGCTTTACTGGAGGCGCAGTTGGCCAGTGCCAAGACTGAGGTAGAGGCGGCAAATGCGTATTTAGAGAAGCTTGTAGGAGAGAAAATGTCGTTGTTATCCCAAATAAACCAGGAGCGTGTTGAGGCAGTACAGTATAAGGCGTCATGTAATTGGGCCCTTAAGTATCTGGATCAGGGTAAGAAGGAGTTGATGACACAGTTAGAAGATCTTGACGCTACTGTGGGCAGTGCATTGGAGGTGCAGGAGGCCAAATTGCGCAAACTCAGTATTGAGTACGACGAGGAGTTATATCCCCAACTCTTGTCTACTATAGCTGAGCGCAGGTGGCT
This sequence comes from Chrysanthemum makinoi, assembly GCA_910596185.1. Classification (NCBI taxonomy): domain Eukaryota; kingdom Viridiplantae; phylum Streptophyta; class Magnoliopsida; order Asterales; family Asteraceae; genus Chrysanthemum; species Chrysanthemum makinoi. The sequence goes on along the minus strand of OU343217.1, from coordinate 198,846,849 downwards.
CATAGGCCATGGTCTTCGTCTTGCTGCCCTTAGTACTCTGGAGTCGCAAGAAGTGGTTACTGCCTTTGGTGGGGTAGTTCAATGCGCTCTGGAGCGCGGTAAAGCATAGGCTGTGGAGAAGCTGCATGAGGCGGAGCTTCTAAAGGTGCCTGTTGAAAAGGTACCGGGGTACAATGCTAATGCATATGATGATCTAGTTGCAACCATGCAGAAGATGAAGGTGTTGGAACTGCCTTTGATTGCTGAGTTAGAGCGCGACCAAGATTATCCTATAGGGGTAATAATGGAGGGGCTAACATTGGCTAGGCATCGATCCGAAGATGCAGAGGCGCAACAGGACTATTTTTTGAAACCCAATGAGTCTCAGCTACAGGTACCTGTATTTATGCGCCCTCGTGATATATTGAATCCATTTGTTCTGGAGAAGGAAATTCCACTGAAAGAGGTCTTAGAAGCTCACGCCACAAGGCTTGCCAAGAAAGAGGGTATCAAGGGCAAGGCCATTTTGTGTGGCGTCGGTGCAGCGCACCTTCCCCGATCTGACGGGGTACCTGTTAGTGTCGCTACAGTATCTCAGCAAGACTCCGAGTTGTTGAAGAAGCTAAGTGAGGCCAAGGATGCAGTGGGTAGCTCTTCCATTAAGCGGTGTAATAGCTGGTAGTTTGCACTTTTGAAAGAAACCATCCTTTTGTAATAACTCGTAGTTATTAATAAAGATCTTCTTTTGCGTATGAATATTTGTTGCAACTTGTAATGTACGTAATTGTCTATTTGTCTTTGCGTTAAAGACGTATTTGTCTAATAACCAAAGTGTGTACACAGTTGCAAATAATATAGGAAATCCACAGTCGTGTATGGAGATCATAATATACTCGAGAAATAATTTCTAAGTACTTTTTTTTTATCATAATCGTGTATGTTATGATATGCAGCGTACTGTAAATATCATATGAAGGAATCAAGTGTCTTGGTTCCTCAATTGTTAAACGTGCACTATATGCGATGTTGCGTACGCGTCGTGGGATGCGCACAAAACTCATTCCAACGTCTTGAGAACAAGGTGTTTAACAAGGATACGTGATCCTGTAACATATTGGATTTCACATACACACTAAACCATAATCACAAGAGGCGTACAAGAAGGTTTTTAGAGAGAGAAAGTTAGAGGTTTAGGGAACTTAGTGAGAGAAAGAAAAATCTTATTATGAGCTCCAACTCTCTACCTTGGGAGGTAGAGAGTATTTATAGTCTTACAATAAAACGCCACACAACGGGCTGTGGATCAGGCATACAGTGGGTAAAGACCCGTCCGTCCTCCACGGTGTTACTTAACTAAATACTACTTAACATAAAATAACTACGACTACGAGCTTTCTAACGAATATATATACTTGAGGTGACCGACTCTTTAATACCTGGAATTTCTAATTCCTAACAATCTCCCCCTAAGGGAGGTCACCTCAAACACACATTAAACTTACATTGAATACAAACAGATATTACATTATAAATTGTTCTTGCACTCTTGATGTAGTACTTTGCTCTGTAGCTCGTAGTCATTGATTCTTCACATTGCATGTTTGGTTAATCCAAGTGGAGGTCTTTTACTGATCCACGTGATAATGAGATTTGAGCCAGCTTTGAGATCATCAGCCATATTAAATCTCTCACTCTTCCTTTGTGGTGTTGATATTATGTGATGATGTGACATTTGGACCGACATGCTCACATTCTGGATCATGATTTCTTCTTATCAGAGTAGCGGAAGCTTTCGTTGATTCATGATATTGGCAGCAGCGTAGCAGAAGCATGGAGTGAAAATATCAGAGTCATTGATGCACTAATCATGATTTCTTTAGAAATGAATGTGTAGTGTGAGCATGCGGCTATGGATTGACCGCTCCATTCTGATCAGCTGCAAACGTCAGGGTGTACCTGCATAAGACAGTTAGCAATAAAGCGCACGAAATCACTTTCGATGAATTGAGGTACACGGCCCACGGTTCCCCGTTGATCAGTACAAGTACTGCCTGTGATCAGGTATAATTCCGAAGAATTCCCTTGACAGGGTTTTGCAGCTGCTCTAGCCGTTCTCAAACCGGAGCGTCTCAAAGAAGACAACACGGAGTGAGTGAACCAGCGAATAGAGATTCACTGATTGATAAAAAGAGATTTGAAAAACAATCGTGTATTGCACAATAGAAATTGTTTTTGCAATACAATGAAGTTTTAGTGAAAAATCATTTATCAATCATAAACACCTTTTGATTTGAAATAATAGTACACAGTTGATGTCCTTAGAGAAAAGAGTTTTTTAAACACAACAACCGGTTTTTCAAATGCATCCGTCAATCCATTTTCTTGGACCTGGATTGATTCAATTTTGAATCGCACCACTGATGAGGTCCATATGACACAAGCAAGTCTTGGCAATACCACAAGGATAGTGCGTAGGACTCATAAGATATAATCTCACATTCCACATTGTGTAAAATAGTGAGTCTTCAAGAAATAAGTGTCCTAAAGAGATTAATTGATGATCTCGTGGCTCTAGACTCAATTTGTGCATATTTGGTTCCTATATCGGAGACTAGGGAGAGGGTCTCCTTCTTCAATATCAACAATCTCTAAGAGAAAGTCGATAGATTATGTAGGTTCCCCATGAGAATGAAACAAGCCCTTTTAAGAGGAACTTGAGTGGCTTGAGAAGTTAGTGCAGTGCGTCACTGGGTCCATGACGTCTTGTTTTCAATACCAGTGTTACCTTAGTAACCACCAGTAGCATATGAATTGAACCCGGTTTCTGCCCTAAGGTTTAATTATTGGAAGGCTATTTCTTTTCACCCTTTTCATATTAATTTCTTTTTCATTCTTCAACTCCTTCAGTGCTTACAGAGACTTCATAACTAGAACCTTGTTGGGTTTGTTCCAGTACTAGCTCATTCTCAGTCCGCACTCTTCCCATATCTCACTTTTCTCCTTTTTTTTCATCATACCTAAGGACTCTACACTATCTAGTGGATTGTCCGTGGGTAGATCCCTCCGGTTCTGGCGGATCATGGGAACTCAACCTAACCTTATCATCCTTATATCACCATACATAAAGTAAAGTTGGTCGGTCTTTTTGGTATCATTCATCTGCCATTGGAACAAATTGAAAACCATTTGAAAATCAATCAAGATACTTGTGATATAGAATCAAAGAATTTTGTATCTTAATTGTTTTGATATTTTAGAAATGCTCCCCCTCAACATATGCATAAAAATTTAGAGTTTGTTTAGCACATGGAGGCAAGAGATCTTTGAAATCGTTAGATTGAGAATGAAAGGTCCAATCTTTTGATTAACATTTTCTAAAATGATCATCATCACTTCCCAATCAATTAGAGTAGATAAAACATTTTGAGGAAGGATGAGGTTTTCAAAAGTTTGCTCCCCCTCAATATGTGCCTCGAATTTTGAAAGAATTTTGCACATATTAGAGGGAATCTGCACTTAGAGACAATTCAAACACGTTTCAATAATTTTGAGGTTTAAAATAGTTGCTCCCCCTCAACGTGTGCATGGAAAATTTGAAATCGTTTGTCACTTGCGGGGAGGCAAACATACTAATCACTTATGAAACCATCTATCGAATTATCAGTTTAGATCCAATTTAAATCACAAATTCTCCCCCGATCACAATTATCAAATCATTGAGATTTGTGATCTCTGTAGATTTAAATTGATTTTGAAAGCTTTTAAGGAGAATTGTGACTAGTTTATGAAAACGTTTTAACTGATAAGGATCGAATTTTGAGACTTTAAACTCCATTGATTAAACATGCATGATTATCTTTTGAAAACATAATAGTAACCAAGGTCTGGTACCATTGTTTAAAAAATACACTTTTTGATTTAATTTGAAAAATCATTCTCCCCCTCAATCAATGACATAAGTTGTTGATTGAGAGATAGATATTTTTGACAACTGTTAAGTACAGATGATTTTCAAAAGATTGAGTCCGAGTAATTTTTTAAGGCAATTAGTTTTCATTAGATAGTAGGTGATTGTTTTATAGAATCAGAGCATGAGATTTGAAAACCAGTTTAAAGCATGGCTCTGTTCTTTCATTAAAGAGCGGATTATTGCCTGAAATGACAATAAACCATTTATTTCTTTCTCTTTTTTTTTTTTTTTTTTTTTTTTAATATGAACATTCGAACAATATCTAAAGTCCCGTGTCATTCTTTGAATGACAGCACAAAAACCGTAGATATTTTTCGAATCGAGAAAAATATGATGAAAAGACAATTTTTTTTTTGGAATTTTCAAGTTTTATAATTTTCTATTTGATTTTAGAAGATTTTATAATTTTGTATTTTGCTTTTCGAATAAATATTTACAAGGGATAGATGAAGGAAAGACCTTTACTCCTCGTCTTCCTCCTGAAGACGTTTGAGTGTTTCAGGTTGAAGGCTTTTCAATCCAAGTCGTGGAAGAATAAACTCAAAACGTTCTCTTGGAAGAGCTTTGGTGAAGATGTCTGCTAACTGGTATTCAGTCCTCACAAAATAGAGTTCCACCACACCTCTTTCCACTTGTTCCCTGATGAAATGATGTCGGATGTCGATATGCTTTGCTCTTGAGTGTTGAACATTGTTGCATGAGAGAGCAATAGCACTTTTATTATCACAGTACAGAGGGATTTTGTCGAATACAAAGCCATAGTCAGTTAATTGAGATCTCATCCATAGGATTTGAGCACAACAAGATGACATGGCTATGTATTCAGCCTCTGTAGAGGAAATAGAAGTACTCATTTGCTTCTTTGATGACCAGCTCACCAGCTTATCACCTAAGAACTGAGCACCTCCAGACGTACTCCGACGAGTATCTTGACACCCTGCATGATCTGCATCTGCATATGCTGTTAGTGACATACCGGTGTCCTTCGGGTACCAAAGTCCCATGTTGATGGTTCCTTGGAGGTACCGAAAGACCCGTTTAACCGCTTCAAGGTGATTTTTGGTAGGCTTAGCCTGGTATCTAGCACACATGCATATAGCGAACAAAATATCAGGTCTACTGGCTGTGAGGTACATCCGGGATCCAATCATGCTACGATATTTTGTTTGGTCTACCATGATCCCTGAGTGGTCCTCATCAAGCTTGGTTCGTTCAATCATGGGAGTGTCAACGGGGTCACTTGAATCAAATCCAAATTTCTTTAAAATCTCATTTGCATATTTAGATTGATTTATGAAAATGCCTCCGGGACTTTGTGAAATTTGTAATCCCAAGAAAAATGACATTTGTCCCATCATTGACATTTGAAATTTGGAACCCATTTCTTTTGAAAAACAATCACATTCATTGGGGTCAGTCGAGGCAAAGATGATATCATCAACATAAATTTGAACGTGAATTAAATGTTTGCCTGACTTCCTGGTGAACAGAGTAGGATCAACTCGCTCCTTGCTGAATCCGGTAGATAGAAGAAACTTTGATAGCGTATCATACCATGCCCTTGGAGCTTGCTTTAAACCGTAAAGAGCTTTCTTCAAACGATAAACGTGAGTAGGATGCTCTGGATTCACAAAGCCTTCAGGTTGGCTGACGTAGACGACTTCTTTAAGATCTCCGTTCCGAAATGCCGTCTTTACATCCATCTGATAGACTACCATGTTCTTACTTGCAGCATTAGCTAAGAATATTCTGATTGCCTCGATTCAAGCCACTGGAGCAAATGATTCTTCAAAGTCTATGCCCTCCACCTGACGGTATCCTTTTGCAACCAATCTAGCCTTATTCTTTAAAACATCGCCATGCTCATCAAGCTTTACTTTGAAGATCCACTTGAGAGCAATGATCATAGCACAATCTGGAGCAGGTACTAATTCCCATACATTGAGACGATCAAACTCATGAATTTCTTCTTGCATGGCATTGAACCAGATGTCTTCATTCATGGCGGTTTTAACATCTTTAGGTTCGATCTTAGAGAGTACGGAGTTGAAGAAGCACCATAAGGCATCGGTTGCAAGTTGTTTCCGTGTGGATACTGGACGAGAGGGATTTCCAATGATGTTATCTAATGGATGATCGTGAGTCCATTTTCTGAGGTGTTCATGTGGCTGTTGATGAGGGAATAAAGTAGCAGAGTCGATGTCTCCTGTAGAAGATGGTTCAGATGATGATTCAGGAGCAAATATATTTTCAAATGGAGCATCTTCGGGAGTAGCAAAGGGATTGATTTCATCCTGTGAATCAGAAGCATTTCCATGATGTACACTTGATGATTGAAGATTTGTTGAAGAAGCAGATTGGTCAGCAGCAGGCGCTTTGATTGGTGCAAAACCGTCAAGTTATCTCACACAAGCTAGCCACTTGTGAATGGCCAACCGTAAGAAACTTAAAACAGTCTAAACACCAATGCAATGAAGATCAGGGAATATAATGAATTCCCGGGTCGTTAAGTCCCACGGAGGATGAATTGGTGTATAAACACTTGATCAGATGATAGAATGATCACTAAGGATAGTGATCAGTAAGGATTTGGATGGATAATTACCTCAAGAAAAGATAATGTATAGCGACTTAAATGCAAATTAAAAGAAATTTAAAAAGTTAAAATATATTAAATAAACGCTATCACTATTTTTACAATGATGTTTTAGTGATTTATAAAATAAAATGACTTAAATAAACTATTTTAACTAAAACGTAAACTTAAATTATCTAAAAACTAGATTTAAAATGAAAACGTACGTTAAGTCTAAAAATTACGCGAGTGCGCAAGCAAAAACGTAAAATTTGTGAAATAAAAGTCCTACAAGTGTAAAAACAATTTTATTACGTACTATATGATAAAAGAAAATTTTAGAAAAAGATTTATATTTTTTTGACTTTTATATTTTTTATTATGAATTAAAACTATTTTAGACTAAATAAATGTTTAAAATACTAAAACTATTTGGAAAAATCTGAAACTTTTTTGTAAAATACTTATTAACAATACTAAGCTAAGAAAAATATAAAAAGTGAAAAAGCTAGTTTAAATAAGCTAGAAATAAGCTAAAATACTCGTATAAGCTAATTGGACTAACAAGGGGTATATATTAAATTTTGCAAGATATAACCGAGACAAGTCCCAAGGGCGCCTGGTTATTGTGTGTGTGGTTGTGGTCGTGGGAGGCTAGAGGTCACAGGTTCGAATCTGGCCTCTACCTTTTGCAAAAATATTTTTTTTCTTTACAAACTTGTTAAGCTAATGATTATAAGCACTTTTCACAACTACAACTTTTTATGAAACTGATTAATAAGCTCAGTATTGAGCTTATTGTCTCAACAGTTAACAAAAGAAAATGGAAAAAGCACAAGGATAAGCTAAAATGACTATTAAGCTAGAAATAAGCAAAAGCTAGACTGGAAATAAGCTATGAAAATGATGATAAGCTAATATGATAACTGAATAAGCACAATAACTACAAAATAAGCACTGATTAAGCTACAAATAAGCAAAACTAAATCTGGTTACACGTAATCTGCTTTGAATTACTAAGCACTATGTAGCAATTTCAATGAAATAAGCTATAAATGAAAACAAACATGGAATAAGCAAGTTGACCAGTTAAGCTTTCCAAAAAGCTAAATCACACAGATTGGATTACAATAAAGAGCTTTGAAGCTATTGAAAAAGCTAGAAAATCACCTAGTATGACTCGTGATTGCCGAGTAAATTAGACAACTTATGCTAAGCTCTGCGGCTATTTAAATAAGCTAGGAATGCAAAATAAGCACTTGTAACCTTAGGTGAGCTTTCAAAAGTTAAGTTGCATAAGATATGGGTAACTAATAAGCTCTCTAAGAGCTTGTGAAATAGGGTACCAACACCGTGAACGTGGGACTTTTTGACTTTTAAGAAAATGAAGCAGTTTGACTTATATGAACTTTGAACTGACTATACTATCTGATTATGTTAATTTAAGGTATAATATGATTAAGTTAAGCTAGGTTACCAAGTTTTGAACTACTTTTATGAGTTTTACACTCAAAATTCCAACAAAGGACCTAGAGTAATATGGGATTTAAAGGGAAATTTGACTTTTTACAAAGTAAGCACTAGTTTTTCTTGTTGAACTGAGATCTTTAGACCAAATATGACTTTTAACAAGCAAAAACACTATCTTGAACTCCTTCTATAACAGATAAAAGCTTATCCAAACAAATTTTTGAGACTGTTTTGATGTTTTTAAAGCAACTCACAGATTAAGACCATTTAATTAATTGCAGACCTATTATTATCACTAAACAAGACTAAAGAAACATTAAATAACAACTCTAACAACATAAGATCAAGAAATTACAACTAAGCTAGTTTAACTGTGGAAATGATATTTTTATCAACTGTGAATTTTAAAGAAAGCTCACGGGTTTTATGACTTAATTGTACTTAACTAATACTAATGAGTATGAAAACACAAAGATTTAAGCTAGTTAAGGATTTAAACAGTTAAATGACCAAATGTACCAAAAGGGCTTACAAGATGGATTTGAATGAAAACCAAGAACAAGGACTGTGAATACACTTCCTATAGCTTACCAATAAGCTCTATACCAAGGCCATCCAGAATCTACCTTGCTCCAGCTTTCTTGCATGTTTCACCATTGATTTTTATTTTCTCTATATTTTCTTGGTATTTTTGTGAATTTTCTGATTTTGATACTAGACAAAGTTTTAGAGTTTCTAAAAGCTTGAATAAGCTTTATAGGAGCTTACATGGGCTATATCAATCCATAATAACATCTACAAACAACCTTTGATCATTCATGAGATTTTTAAAATAAGGAAAATTTGCATAATCTGAGATATAACTTAATACTGGAATTAATGTTTCACAAATACTTTATTATAACATAAAAACTTGAAATACAGAGTTTTAAGATTAAAACATACACAAGAATTGAAATTTAAGCTAAACGACTTAATAAATGAAGCTAATAGATCGCTTCCCAATCCTTCTTTATAGACTTTTGAGGCTCTGTTTATGCCTCTGAATCTTTCCCACCTCAATCCAACCATTGGATTGGTCAAAGCTATCATATTCGTCCATTTGGATATTTTTGGCGAAAATTGTCTTTTTGAGCGTGTTCTTCAATTAATGGTCTTGGATTTGTGGAGGTGGAAGGAGATATCCGTGTGGGATGAGTGGAGTGAAAAAACTGGGTGAAAACCACTGGTTTTGGCTTAAATAGCCATGGGAGAGAAGGTGCTACAAGGCGGTATTTCTAATTTAAAAATTAGCCGGGTTAAGTTTATTGATTTGGGCCTGAAGTTGTATAAAGGATCCGCTTTGGTTTGGTAACTACACAAGGACCATTTATGTAATTCCAACAAAGTTAAGGGTTGAACCTGCCAATCTTCCAAAGTTCTTACAAGGACCAAACCTGCCATAAATAAATAGTTCAAGGACCAATAATGATTATTTTCCATTTTTAAAATGTCCAAGGACCATTTTTGACATTTTCAAACCTCAGGGACCAAACTTGTACTTTTTCTCTAAACTTATCATAAAGGACCAATTATGCCACAATTGAATAGTACAAGGTGTAGTTTGAATAATTTCTATTTTTAAACTCACCAAGGACTGATTTTGACATTTTTCAAAGTTGAGGGACTAAAGTTGTAAATTGTGATTTTGAACTTTAAAGGGTTTGTTTTGACAACTTTTGAATCTCATGGACCTTAAATGACATTTTTACAAGTTTTTGAATTACCAGGGACTAATTTTGACAACTTTTGTAACTTGGGGACTAAAACTGCCAATTATGCAAACTTGATACGTTTTTCACCAGATTTTGATGTTTTTGAATTTAAAACATATAAAACACTTGTTTGTGATATTTTCATCATTTTGATGCGTTTCTGAGTGTTTTCAGATGTTTTTGGCATTCTAAACAGTATAAAAATGATGAGTATTTAGACACTCATCAATCCCCCACTCTAAGATATTGCTAGTCCCTAGCAATGATTTATGAAAAATTAATGGATTTCATCTCTTTACCAAAAGCCATTACTTCTAGAGTAGCCAATTGTTTTAGTTCAAGTAAGAACCTTGGTACAATGATAACCAAATGATTTTGAGCAAATCACCGCTTTCAACGGTTTGATTTGTCTTACCGTAAGCCGCTTATCGACTAGCCAACTCTTAGATAAATTATCAATATTATCTTTGGTGAGCCGATACCAATTATGGATTTTAACCGCCTTTACCACAAGCCATAAACTTGCGGGCTAGCCAACTTTTTACTAGTTTAAAGATATGGTGAGTTGAACACCATACAATTTTGGGCAAATTGCAAGCCATAAACGGATTTGAGATATCTTTACCAAGAGCCGTTTGCTCCTGGATTAGCCAATCCTTGTGGGTTAGACATGCGGACTGATTACATTTGCCGAAAGTAAGTGAAAAACACTTACTCCAAAAAATTTTGGCCAAAAACGGGAATTGGGGGATAATTACATGATAAAATTCGTGAGAATCCCCCCACACTTAGAAATGAATATTGCCCTCAATATTCAAAGTACGCTGGTTATGCCTAAAACATAGAACATAAAAGGGAAATACTACAGCCATTATTTTATTTTTGATATATACAATTTTTTTTTTACAACAAATGGGAAACCCCCACACTAGGGTGGTTGAAAGGGGTAAGAAGACAGAAACATGGGTGAAAACCCATATGGTGTGTGCTATTATTTTTGATTCCCGAGTCACTAGCTTGACTCGATCCCCACATTCATTGGTTCATGGGGAATGTTTGTAGATCCGGACAATCACGTGGAATGTCCTCTCCAAAGTAATGCTTTAATCGATGACCATTTACTTTAAAATTTGGACCATCATGCTGAGATAACTCAATGGTACCATAAGGATAAACCTTAGTGATAGTAAATGGACCGCACCAACGGACTTAAGCTTTCCCTAGAAAATCTTCAATCTTGAATTGAAAAGAAGGACTCGATCACCAACGTTGAAAACGCGGTTCTTGATTTTAGAGTCATGAATCTTCTTTGTCTTTTGTTTATAGATTAAAGAGTTCTCGTATGCTTGATCACGGAGTTCATTTAGTTCATTCATTTGAACTTTCTATGATCACCACCGCCTCAATATCGAAGTTTGCATGCTTCAAGGCCCAAGAGGCTTTGTGCTCTAGCTCAATCGAAGATGACATGCCTTTCCGCGACACTAGCTTGTATGGAGTACACCCAATTGGTGTTTTGTAAGCTGCACGAAAGGCCCGTGAGAGGCCATCTAGTTTATCCGACCAGATGCACGATTTTCATCGCCCTTTCAAGGATTCTTTTAATACCACGGTTGGAGACTTCCACTTGCCCACTTGTTTGGGGGTGGTATGCAGTAGATAGACGGTGGGTAACACCATACTTTTGCATGACACGATCAAATTGGTCATTACAAAAATGTGTACCACGATCACTGATTATAGCACGTGGAGTTCCAAACCTAGCAAAAAGAGATTTCAAAAATTTCACAACTACTCGGGCATCATTTGTAGGTAAAGCTTTTGCTTCAACCCATTTTGACAAATAGTCAACAGCCACGAGTATGTATTTGTTACCTCGAGAAGATGGAAATGGCCCCATAAAGTCAATACCCCAGATGTCAAATATCTCACAAACTTGAATGGCATTTTGTGGCATTTCATTTCTTTGAGAGATATTGCCGTGATTGACAAGCGCCACAAGCTTTGACAAAATCGTGGGCATCCTTATAGATAGTGGGCCAATAAAACCCGGAATCAAACACCTTTTTGGCGGTGTAGTTTGGACTATGATGGCCCCGGTGGGTCCAGCATGGCAAGCTTTGAGAATGTCAAGAGCTTCTGGTCCATAAACACACCGTCGGATGACTTGATCCGCACAGATTTTGAATAAGTAGGGTCATCCCGAAGTAATGTTTAACATCTTTGAAGAATTTGTTCTTCTGCTGGGTTGACATCCCTTTCACTATGAAGTTACCCGCATGGTAATTTGCTAAGTCAGCAAACCATGGGGTAGAAGAGTTTCCACAAAAAGAAACCGTGAAGTGTCTCGAGAGGAAACGTTTCATTTATTTCCTTTTTCTTGAAAACATCTTGGTGAGGGTTTTCTAAACGGGATAGATGATCGCAGCCGTGTTCTCGCTCCTTTTTATCATGTATGATGATATCAAATTCTTGGAGGAGGAGAACCCAACGGAGCAATCTCGGCTTTGCATCTTGTTTTGCAAAGAGATATTTGAGAGCCGAGTGATCCGTATACACCACGCATTTGGTCAAGATTAAGTACGGCCGAAACTTCTAAAATGCATACACCACGGCTAATAATTTTTTTCGTGGTGGTGTAATGAGTTTGAGCCACCATAGTTTTGCTTGTAGTGAATAGGTGAAAATGCTTAGCTCTACGTTGCCCTAGGACTGCACCGATAGCAAAATCACTTGCATCGCACATGAGCTCAAAAGGCAAGTCCCACCAGAGCAACGAATGGGTGCTCAAGAAGTTTTTCTTTAATGTTGCAAAAGCTTTGATGCACTCAGGTGAGAAGATAAAAGGAGCATCTTTTTCAAGAAGATGGGTCATAGGCCGGCGATTTTAGAAAAATCTTGTATGAATCTGCGATAGAAACCGGCATGACCTAAAACACTCCTAATACCTTTGACGGTAGTAGGATGAGGTAATTTAGCAATAACATCGACTTTTGCTCTATCTACCTCAATCCCGCTTTTGGAAATCTTATGGCCAAGGACTATGCCTTCTTTGACCATAAAGTGGCACTTCTCCCAATTTAGACAAAGATTGGTGTCTTCACACCGTTTTAGCATTTTATCTAGATGGGAGAGACATGTTTGAAACGAATCCCCAATGACCGAGAAGTCATCCATAAACACCTCCATTGTTTCCCGATCATGTCGTGGAAAATGGCCATCATACATCGTTGGAACGTGCTGTGAGCATTACATAAGCCAAAAGGCATACGCCTGTAGGCAAAAGTTCGTATGGGCGGTGAATGTAGTTTTATCTTGATCCCTTTGGATCAATGGGGATCTGAAGTACCCGAGAAACCATCAAGTAAACAATAGTATTCATTCCCTGCTAATCTCTCAAGCATTTGGTCCATAAAGGGTAGAGGAAAATGGTCTTTACTGCGCCATTCAACTTTCGATAGTCAATGCAAACCCGCCATCCCCGTAACCAATCGAGTTGGAATTAACTATCTTCATTCGTGACAAAGTTATGCCACCCTTTTTCGGAACACAATGAATTGGGCTAACCCAAGGACTATCCGAGATCGGGTAAATCAATCCTGCATCAAGAAGTTTGATAACCTCCTGTTTGATAACATCATGGATTTTTGGATTTACTCTTCTCGATGTTGAATCGCCGTTTGAAGTCATCCTCCATCAAGATTTTGTGAGTACAAAATTCGGGGTTGATACCCTTAATGTCGGAGATTTTCCAAGCAATTGCTTGCTTGTGTGACTTCAAGATTTTAATGAGAGCAGCTTTTTCATCTTTACTCAAATCTCGAAAGCAATAATGATCGGTAATTTATCATACCTTCAAGAAATGCATACTTCGAGATGAGTGGAAGTCCTTAAGTTCGACTTCGTGAAATTCTTCGCTCTCAACTGACTTGACTTCTTTGTTATGAAGTTCGACGGGAGGGAGTGATGATGATGGATCATCATTAAGAAACTTCTCAATGAGAAGTATGTCCCCCTCAATGTCGTTGGAGCTGATCAATTTCCCATGGTAAGAATCACTAGACAAGTATGCTTCAATTTCTTCTAAGATGAAGTCACTTTCCTCAAATGGAGTGAGAGAAGGAGTAGAATTGGCTATGATAGGTTGAGAAGAATGAGTGAGATTATCACCAAGAATTATGATCATAACCAAGAACTTCTTGAGAGTACTCTTCAGAAACAACATCAATGATATCTATTCGTTAACCGATTCAGAATCATAGTTTCGGAGTACCGAAGTTTGATCAAGGTTAAAGGTGACAGCTTCATTACCACACGTAATGTGATTTCTTGCTCAAATACATCAATGAGAGCACGGCCCGCTCTCGTGAATCCTCGACCAACAATGAGAGGAACCCGATGATCGGCATCAAAATCAACAACCACGAAGTCACTGAAAATGGAACTTTCCTACTTTCATAAATACGCCCTCAGCAATGCCAAGAGACGGATATTGTAACGACCGCAAGCTCGAGAGTCATGCATGTAGAGTAAGTTCCGAAGAGAAAGTTTCTTCCATATCGAAATAAGGCATCGATTGATGCTTGCACCAAGATCCGCTAGAGGCAAAGCATTCAACCATTCCCTCGAAATACACAAGGTAAGAGAAATTTTCCAGATCTCCAAGTTGAAGCTTCTTCAGATAATCTGCAGAGCGCTTCTCTAAGAGGAGTTTTAGCCATTTCAAACAGCTTTTCCTTGTTGCTTAACATGTGTGTTGGAGTTGATGCAAACTTCGGGCATCAAGATGATAGCATCCGCAGCTTATGTCAAAATGTAGTACTTGGAAAATTTGAAAAATTTGTCCATTTGATGACCTGGCTTTTTCGCGAGCTTTTGCTCATTCAAACGTTGATGGGTAAGGAATAGAAGATTTGATTTGGTATTTTCAACCGAGCTACGGGTGGTTCAAAAACAACTCCTGATTAGACTTGGGGTTTCGACAACTTCAGGTTGGACATTGGTTCCTCCTCGCTATTAACAGAAGTTCCTTGTCCTGGTTGCCTCAAATTACTTTCCACTACCTTCGTAGAGAAGAAGAAGAGGTAGTAGGAATAGCTGGTCCATTGTATGAAACACCACTTC
>OU343217.1:198797392-198831877 GCA_910596185.1 Chrysanthemum makinoi | reverse complement strand
AATGGCACACATCATAACAATCGAAAACGAACTCTAATGGAGTCGTGTTAAAAGATTTATCATTTGATTTATAAAAATATCGAGTTACAAAGATTAGGTCCCAGTATTGTGTCACACAGTTTACAAAATACATTAAATGGTTGTTCGAATGGATCATAAAATTATAGCCTTCTTGAGTCTATGGGCCTTCTCCGTGCCCAGCCTTGTACATATTGACCTGAAATACATGCTTAAAACTTGTCAACACAAATGTTGTGGATCCATAGTTTATGTTAAAAGTTGAACACATAATATTTGTATGGGTTACGTTGTTATACACCCATAATATTGAAAACAAAACAGTTATTATTTCACTAAGCATCATGCAATCAAAGCGTTAACTTGCTCCAAAATTAATTGTTGAAACGTTTGGTACTTCCCTAATAGGTAAAATTGCCGTTTAACCTAATGTACCAAATAGGTGGTTTTGCCTACCGGTCAACACCAACGGGATTCATCAATCCCGATAGATTTATCCACAATATTCGCGCCCACTTCACTCGTGATTAATGATTCATGATTTAGGGACTTAAGTTTGGCAAATGCGGTAACTTAGTGCTAATAAAACAATCAAATAAGTATACATTTTGAAAGTAATGTGTTCGGTTTAAAATATAGCATGTATCTCCCCCAAGGGTTTGTAAAATAATTAAGTAATAGAAAGTGGGGCTATGAACTCCATTAGTGATCAGCAGCGGAGTGTACGTATAAATGTTTATCGACGTACAGTATGACAAGATCACGATCTTTAACGATTACCTAAGAAAGTATAGTATTCGTGTTTTAGTATATTGTACGTTATAAGTGTACAAGTATATGGTTTTTGGCTATGATGTTGTACATGAATCTTTAAGTTAGTATTCCTTAATGTTGTTTGGCTATCAAAATCAAGAGGTTGTGAAGTAGTTTAGCATCACATTTATTATGTATATGTAGGATCGAAAAAACACAAGATTTATGTGGTTTGGAGGTCTTGGTGGTGGAAGAAGATGAAGATCTTCATCCTTTTTAGAGAGAGAAACTAGAGAGAGGGAGGGGAAACAAAAGGATAACTTTTATTAAAACAAGAAACACCCACACCTAATAATTCACCTCACCCCTCATGGAGAGTCAGGAGGGTATTTATAGGCTCAATAAACCTTAACTTTGCCACTTAAACGATACTAGTCCCTATGGGCAAAGTATACTACGCATCTAGTCCAATCACATAAGTGACTTATCTTTATAAAAAGTGAGGCTAACAATCTCCCTCCAGATAGCGTCGACACGGAATGTTACAATGAGACCTATAAATTCAAAACAAAGTAAATTACAAAAGTAATGAACAATGTTGACTTTGTTGAAGCGCAGAGTCTCTGTAGTCTAAATACTGAGGCAAACTTGAAGTTCTCCTTCCGACGATCTCGCATTTGATCTTTGGCACTGACGGCACAAATTCTTGTAGCTCTGAACTTCAACTGTAATGGTCTAGTTAGGTTATTACTCCCTCCTAACTAGTGAGCCTTTTTCTTTTTCTTTGCTCCCTCCTGAACCGGCACTCTCTTCCAACAAACGCTGCGGAGAAAGTAAACTCTTGATCGTATAATGGTTGTCGTTCTGGGAACATCATAACAACATAACTCACTTAGTATTGCATCAAAGTTAGTAAAAAGCCCCGATGTACACCACACTACTTCTCCTTCTTCAGTCTTAAGCACAAATCCCTCCGTAATCCAATCACAGAGATGAAATACCAACTTCTCCCTCCTGATGGTTGCGAGCTATCGGAATCATCATAATGTTGCGTACATGCCGATATACCTTCTTCTTGATGCAATATTAAAGCCTTAGCTTGATCAAAATTCCGTGAGAATATGTCGCAAACATACTCTCAATACCTCTCAACAACCTGAAAACGAACCTCCTTTGAATTCACCGCTAATAGTAATGACCACATGTGGAAAAACCCGATACGACTGACTTGAAAAGGAGTAACATCCCAACTTGTGACTTGCTGCTTGTTCTAAATTTTTGAACAATCCCAACGCCGTGTGACACGGAGCACTACAACGTAACTCCTTAAAGTGATGGTTACAAACTGTGAGCACTACAACGTAACTCCTTACATCAATCATACCCAGATTGTCAAATTTCATAATGTGCTCCAACAAGTTATCTTGAGACATGCATCCAACCAACCATCGTCTCAAAGATAAAGAAGTCCACCCGTGAAATGTCACGCAATTCGCATCAATAATACCGCGTAAAAAAAACCCCCGTAGTCATTTTTCACATCTTCGCTTAAGCCGTGAATATTGTATCCTTCCGTGAAATTTTATACCATACCAAAAATACCATTCGGATTTCCAATAATAAAGATTGTATCCAATAATTTGTGACACAAAAAAATTGATAACAAGCTTTGACATTCATATTTCGCAAGTTAAAGTAATAGACTGGATGTCTATCACATCTCACCAGCCCGTCCAATTGAAAGTGTAACATGTGTAGCCCAAATGCATGACAATTTGTCCACAGCTCCTGGTCCACCAAATTTTAATACCCGATCCAATCTCCACAAACTTACATCCGGTTATAAAAGATAAACGTTTTATACATTTCATTTACTTAACCTAACCCTAAAACACTTCACATCTTTATTCCCGCCCCCTTCAACCCAACTTCTCATGAATAAAACACATCTACAAGAACGAATCTCAAATCACTCATCTTATGCCTCAGATCCTTACCATACATGAACACAACTTTAACCACAAACGACCATCCTTATAGTTGCTTATCCAAATTTATGACCATAATGATGAGCACTTGGCTTCCAAGTTCTTTAATTTAAAGAACGCAGTAGGTTTATGTGATGTTATTTTCTATTTGAAAACGAATCAAAGAGATGATATAACATACTTGTTATTCTCATTTCTTTAATTTCGAATAGTATCACAGTTGGGTCTATGATGATATGTGATTCATTTGAAATAATCTATAAAATATTACAAAAAAAATTGAATCCGAATTTGAGATTAGATGAATATTTTTGTGTTTCGAATAGATTGTTGAATGGAGTTGAAGAGAGATTTGTGAGGGTCCTTTGGGTTGAGTCTAGTTAAGGTTAGGGTAGTTTCGGATTGGATATGTGATGTTACAGCTTCTCGTTTTTGAAACCATGGACCGATGATAATGTTGACTTGAGGTCGAGATGTGGTAATTGGTATATGTAGTGGTTCTAGTCTACGCACCAGTTTCTTTCATTCCTAATAATGCGTAAAATTTCAGTTACGCTTAAACTTTGGTATTCGGACCTTATGCGTAAAGCTTAATTGGTCTTACCGCCGTAAGTCACCTTGCATATGCGTAACATACTCGTAACATTGCTTAGGCGTAAGCCGATGCTTATGCGTAAAATTTCCTATGCATAACTTCACAGTTATGCGTAACTCCACTGTAGATTCTAATTATGCGTAGAAAAGGTTTTGACCTTTGACTTTTTCGGCGAGTTTTTTCGACCAAAAAATTCCGACCAATATTCATAAAAACCCAGAAACAGCATAAAAACTGGTTCTTTTTGTCTGTTTGACCATGAAAAGATGAAGGTTTGACCACAATATTTTTCACAGAATTGGTACAAAAAAATCATAAAAAATCGATAAGATATATTGTTTGGACCATAACACAAAACAAATATCTTGACATGAATGGACTGATAGACTTTTTTGACCAAGGATACACAAAAGTTTATAAAACTGTTTACCAAAAAGATAAGAAAAAAAATTTCCGGATCTAAAAATATGAGTAAAAGCGCAAAACTTTACAAAACCAACAAATTGATAAAAATACAACCTTCTCATTATACCAACTGGAAGACCGTAAATACTTGTGATATGTGGTTTGGAGGTCGGGTTGGTGAAAGAGATGAAGAGCATCATCTTTCTAGTGAGAGTAAGAGAGGAGGGAAACAAAAGGATAACTTTTATTAAAACAAGAAACACACACACACCTAATGATTCACCTCACCCCTCATGGAGAGTCATGAGGGGTATTTATAGGCTCAAAAAACTTTAACTTTGCCACTTAAACGATACTAGTCCCTATGGGCAAAGTATACTACGCATCTAGTCCATTCCCGTAAGTGACGTTATCTTTATAAAAAAACGAGGCTAACAATAAATGTTATTCACTCAATGAGTGTTGTGATGAAAATAATTACGTGAGTCATATTATAATGCCGTGAAATACAAAGGGTTCAAAAATAGTTTTTAAGTTAATATAAGTTCATAGGTTTAAACAAGAGTTAAGACTTGTGAAAATGGTATTTAGATAGTTTATATGTCATATGGTCATTTTCTAGTTTTGCCAAAAGTCTAGTGAATAAGTTTTAAAAACAAGTTTTGGTCCCTAAGGTTGTTTTCTAGTCAACAACAGGTCATCTTAGTTTTTGTCATTTTTAGGTTTTGTATTAGCCTCAATTGACTCAATCTTAGCTTTATATTAGCCTCAATTGATCAATATATCACTTAAAGTTCTCACTAAGGTTGTTTTCTATTCAACAACAGGTCATCTTAGTTTTTGTCGTTTTTAGGTTTTGTATTAGCCTCAATTGACTCAATCTTAGCTTTATATTAGCCTCAATTGATCAATATATCACTTAAAGTTCACTGGTTGTTTCTAGTCAACAACAGGTCATCTTAATTTTTGTCGTTTTTAGGTTTTGTCGTCACTTTCTGCTTATTGCTGCTGAGTTTTTGTAGAAAAAGTCATTCGAGCAACTTTAGGTGTTTACATTTGCTTCTCGGACCAGAAAAGGGTCAAAATCGTGATTTAAATCGTATCAGCAAGCTTTTGTTCCAACACTATATTTTCATCTAGTAAAAACTTAACTAGCATAATTTTTAACCACAAGTCCTTTTTAGTGATTCAAAAGCTCAAGTTCATATTTTTATATTCTGTACAACATCTTCTTAGCTTAATCAAGTCTAAGATCCAAAGTTTACCTATATCAATGGTCTAATTACAAGTATATACTTATATTTCATTGCAGAAAGTTTGGTTGCACATTCAGTCCTGCCAAAACGACGATAAGTTGAGTTCTACAACTTTTTTGACACAACGGCTTTTGCCAAAATTCAAGTTTAGGTCTTGGCTACATTTCATAAAACTGAGTCGACTCCCAGAAATGAACAGAACCATGGGCTTTTCCCAAATGAAATCTGGTGTGCAGATTTTGACATGTTTCGCCATTTTGGCTCTCATTTACTCATCGGGAAGAGTTATGAGGTGCGCCACCCGGTGAAACGACCGTAAGACATAGTTCTAAAAGCCTATCCTACTGAATTAACCTCAAGGTTTACTGAGAAGATCAGTTTAATCAATCTTTGGGACTGTTGCAGAATTCATGTTCATAGAACTTACCTAGGACTTGTCTTAGCTTGTTTTTATGGTCACAACCTCATGTACAACATCAATTAAGCCATATTACATATACTAATTATCTCAAATTACATCAAATATTTATAGAGCTTATTACAATCATATTGAATGACAAGAAAATAAACTCAAATCTTACAAGGATTAGGATGACAAGTTACTAGTACAACAAGAACAATTCAACCCTTAACCCTTCTAATCTCTAATCCTTGTCTTGAATCTTCAACCCACTTGGTTCTAACCCTTGTTAATCACCCAAGAATACTCTTAACCTCAGCCCTTGAACTCTTGATTATCTCCTAAACTAACCAAGGAATCAAAGACTTGTTTGAAGATAATGAACCAAGAACTAGTTAGGACTTATAACCTTCAATCTTTAACACTAGAATGAGCCAAGAAAACTTGATGATGATGGTGGTTAGGGCTGCTTAAACTCAAGGCCAAGGAGGGAGGGGGAAGAAAGTTGAGAGTGTTTTGAATGAGATTTGGTCATACAAATGAGGAGATTATATCTAGTTGCATGTGGTAAATATTAGGTGTCAAGTTATGGTACAAAGGGTGTTATCAAAGGCCATGTGTCCATGGTGAAGTCCCAATGGACGCCACCGCTCTACTTGAGGTGGTTAATATGTGTAGTTTTTTATACCACTTTTGTGTTTACGTATGTAGTTTGTCCCGTAATTACTAACGCTAAGCTCCCAAGTCACTCTAAACTTAAAATCGGGTAACACAAGAATATAATACTTATGAAAATATCTAAACTTATCAATATATTCTAACTAGGTATATTAAATGTGTGATAAGTAACTAAAGCGCTTTATATGTTAATCCTAATAACGTATGTTTGAGTACTTGTAAAAGTAACATATCTATTTAAAAATGATAAAGTAGTAATAGTTCATATAAGTTATGATTATTAGTGAAAATAAAGTATTTTGAACATATACACTTATCGTAGTCTTGTGTTGGTCACAAGGAAAATTACCAGCACTACCGTTATCGTATTTGCTTTTACGTTACGGTAAAAGTCAAAGTCAAAAGTCGACTTTAAAAAGTCAAAGGGTAAAATAGTCATTTTAACTTATGAAAATTACGGTTGCTACAATCAACTTGTTAGCTTGTATATGTTTTGTGTGTATTATTAATTTGTATAATGTGTATAATAACATGTACTTTTCATTTTAGGGTGTTTTAAAATAATATTAATTAGTGTATTTAATTATTTTATATTTTGGATTATGTTGTAGCTTCTTTAAATTATGCGTTATAAAAATTTTATTGTATTTTTTAGTAAGGGGTGTTTTAATTGGTTGTTTTTAATTTGGTAGATGTGCTTTTAATTGGTTGTACAATATGTATAAATTATTGTACTTTTAAGTAATGGTGTGTTTTAATAAGAGTATTAATGACACTATGCATTTCTCTCTCTGTTGACTAATTTAAAAATTTTAACTTTTCAACTTTCAACTTTGACTGTTTTTCTATTATATATAGTATAGATAAACAATTCTATTAAAAGGGTGTTTAGAACTGCTTTAACTATTTGAGATACTCACAAAAGTAGCTTAACATTCAAAACTGTATATTCAACCTAGTGGGTGTGAAGAGGTATTTGGGGCTAACAAATCTAGGTTTGAATACAATTTCAGACTCGAGAATAAGCAATACCAAACACCCCTAACGACAAATGATAAAGTACGTTCATATTTTTTTATTAATAAAAAAGATAGTAAAACTCAATTTGCAATTCATAACTTCACATCTAAAGCAAGACATGAAAACTCTGATAAGAAACTTTATCAAGCGAAGAACACCCTCTAAAAACAAGTACAAATCTATACTACTTATAATACACAAACGACTCTCTCTCCTAATTAATTTTCAGACTTTTCAGACTTGAAAGGGTTAAAGCATGATGTACAACACATTAAAGCCCAAAAATTCAGACTTACAACCACATATGCATAATATACAACACATTTATACACATATTAAATAAAGAAACCACAATGCATCCATATTAATGCACATCCGGTCCACAAAAGGAGTTATGTTTAGGAATTGAAAGCTTTTCCCAGAAGTCCTAGAAAACCGAGTCCTGTAAGCAAAGTGACCAGGAATATGA
Source organism: Chrysanthemum makinoi (assembly GCA_910596185.1). NCBI lineage: Eukaryota > Viridiplantae > Streptophyta > Magnoliopsida > Asterales > Asteraceae > Chrysanthemum > Chrysanthemum makinoi. The sequence goes on along the minus strand of OU343217.1, from coordinate 198,824,295 downwards.
ATTTTATTGAACAACCCGTCTTTAAATTTCGGGGCTCGTGTTCGGCAAAACTCCTTCCAGAGGACCCTTTTGACAAGATCATCAAACCATTTGCAGCTACAAGAGAGGGTTGCAATTAACTTCAAATCTAACCTAATCCACATCACCAAATTACAATCTCATATTATCCCTTCAACAAGAATCAAAAGACTAAAAAGAAAACATGCAAAATAATCTCAGATCGATTCACCATTTCAATCTTTTAAAGACTTGTTTTAATGGGACATCAAACCATCATCGATCTATTTATGTGAAGCATAACTTTAATTTATATCCGAATGAGAAGTAAGTATCATAACAATTATGTTATGCTCTCTATCATCGATTCGTTATACGACCCAATCAAAAACAGAAAACAAGCAAACCTACCGTGACCCTCCAAAGGATCTTTGATTCTTGAAACATGGTTTCTTGATTCTTCTTGAGCAGTAAATGAAGAAAAAAGGTCAAGATATGGTGGCTGAGCTTGTGTTTTTGACGGACGATTCATTGGTGATTCGGTTTGATTTTGATGGTTTGATGGAGAATAAGCTGAGAATAGATGATTCGGTATGAGTTGATTTTGAAGAAGATGAGAGATGAAGATGGAGTGTGTGTGTTGCGTATGTAATAGAAGAGATGGGGGAGGCGGATGAATATGTATTTGAGTGTTTAGGGTTAGTCAATATGAGTACAATTATTGTATTCAAAAAGTAAATCATACACCGGATGTGTCATATGGATTGGGTTTTGGATTCGGGCTTAAAAGTTTTACCACGTTTTATTTTGGGCTTAAAGTGGATGAAAAAATGGTTTTCCTGGTGCATCTACTATATTATATATATATTAATGCGGGAATATGAAACGGCGACCATCTTCGTCGTTTAGGGCTCCGCTGTTTTTTTTAAGCCCAGTTATCAGGCCCATTGCTTTATGTCGTTGTGTTTACTTCTGTTCTCATATACGTGTGTTTCTCACTTTTACGTGGCGTCATCTCCTTTATCATCATCCTCTGCGTTTGCCGCCTCTTATTTCGTCTCAATCGTTCGTTGCTTTTGTTTTAGGTAAACGCTGCTTTAATCTTACCTGTTTCTTCCTATGTATGTGTGCTATGTATTTATGTTAGTCCTTTGTGTTTTTTTTGTGCCTGTTGTGTTTCTGTGTGCTGTATGGTTGCTATAAAAGTGTTAGGCAGTTGTTGTAATTAGCGTAGCCTGCGTTATAGGAGATGAGAAGTAAAAGTAAGGGTGTGCGTAGGAATAGTTGTGGGTATGGGTTGGAAGACGACGTGCCTGTTGTTGCTGATCTAGGTGTCAGTGACGACTCTTCGTCTATTCATGTGTTAGAGGATTTAGATCCTGCTGCGGCTCTTTTGTCGCAGTCAGATGCTATGCCGGGTCACACGCCCGTTAAGGAACATGGTTTAGGATCTCTTTTGGATATTATGAGACTGGTGTAATTTGATTCAATTCATGGATGGGGTGTTTGTTTGGTTCATGGATGGGGTGTTTGTTGTGGCCACTATTTATCCGGCTCGATTGATCTATCTTCACTGGGTTTGTTATTTATTTATAATCTGATATAAAATAACAAATGAAAGTGTTAAAAAGTGGTTAATTACAAGTTCACGTCATGTAGGTTTTTGTGAGGTCAACCTAAAAGAAAGCTAGAAAAAGGTAAGAAAAGGAAGTTACTTACGGACCGAAAACAAGCTGACGCATAAGTAATCCATTTGTGATATTTTCATCTTTTGGCCAGAAATATTTTGTACTTACTTTTCAATTTTTGTTTGGTTTAATGTTTATGTGGTTTTTGTAGGTATTGCATAGGAGTGAATGTAATTGGATTTGCGTACCGACTACTGAGAATCTGATTTGGTGCATCAGTTCGCAATGGCGGAGGTCATGGTAATAGACGACATCATCATCATCTTTGGTATTAGTTTCATTTCGCTATGGATCAGCCAAGTTTTTGAATTGAGTCTTTGCTTTTGTGAATTACACATGTGTAGTTCGATAGAAGTGCTTATATTTAGTGACTGTATGATGTGTTTATTTGCACGAAGCGCCAAGAGTAATGGAACATTTGGATATGTTCTATCATATCAACTGCGATTGAAATACTTTCGTTTTGCCACAACATTTGGCGACGCGAGCTTTTCTTAGACGCGCCACTTAGCCGGTAACTCTTTAAACTTTGGGAATTATAACTTTTGAAATTGAACCTTTTTCTGTATTTTTTTTTTACACTTTTGATGTGCTATGAATGTGTAGGGAGCCAAAAAATGCAGCTTCTCAGACATTGGATGGTGTTCATGTCATGGGTGAACGATTATCCCAGGAGGTTAATATTTCAATTTTGCGGTAGCTTACTGTAAGCTTTGGTTTCCTCAACTACTCCGAAACAGATGCACGTGTAGCTTCGGTACGTGTTGGTTGTCATACAAGATTTTATACTTTCATTGTGTAAAATTTATTTTAAGTACTATCAAGTTAATACACCTTCTCAACATTACAGGTACAAAGACAGATGAAAGAGCGAATTGTGCTTATTGGTTTGTTTCAGTGTTATAAGGCAAATAACTAGACCCAAACACCTTGCATTGGTGTAGGAATAGCCACTACAATCACCATAAAAATTGTAGGTTGTCAAGACAAGACTTCAAGTACATTTCTTTGTCCTTTTTTTCTGCTAATGTACTTAACAATGGAGCTGTGGGTGGACAGAAGTTCATTTGTGGCCTTTTATGCAGGGTACAGTAAAAAAATCATAGGAAAGCAAAAACTAACAATGTTAAAGAGGTAAAAAATGTGTTGCTTTCTCATTGATATTCCAGACGGTATGCATATGTATTAGTTTCATATGTATTAGTTTCTTTTTTTATTTGATTTTCTCATTAAACCTGTGCCGTTCAGTATGTCTCGGCTTTGCGCTAACTTTTTTTAGTATCATGCAGGTTAAATTATCCAGCTTTCCAGAGTTGTAATAAACGGCGCCACATTCACTATGCATGCACCTCCTATGGTTACAACCTGCTATTCCAGATACCTCAGAGTTTCTTGATGATAGGTATGAGTGAACAAGTAGGGGCAAATTGTTACACGTCGCATCAGAACAACAAACGCATAAGTGTGACCTCACAAGGTTTTTCGCGGTCTGATGGTCGTGTAAAAGCATGATTTCAGCGGTTCAATACCACGTACTGAGGTAATATTTTTTATAGTTTCGGTATTTTCTTGCTTGCTTTCAATGGGTTTGTTCAGTGGGTTCAGTGGTTGGTTTCAATAGGTGTGTTCAGGGATTGTGTTCGGGGTGTTCGGTTCAGTTAGTGGGTCCAGTTTATTGCTGTTACCTGTTGGTTCAGTTAATGTGTTTAGTGGGTGCTATCGCTGCTGCTGCTTATAGAAAGCTAAGGCAAACTAATATTTTCGGCAATATAGTAAAACCTTTGAAAAAGATAAAAGATTTATTACATAACCTAAATCCTTTAATTATTGACACATGAATCGATTAAATTTTGTTTTATTAACAGTAACTTTGATAGACCTTTTATATAAATTTAGTTATTGTGCTTTAATATTGACTTATGAACAATGCTAACTTTGAAACTCAATACAGGTTTATTTTTTTAGTGATTTTGTTTAAAGCCCATTATATAGATGGTTCAACTGAATAAAAGCATCTTTTTTAGGCGTATGGATGACAACGTGGTGCGAAACTTCCGCCTCGGGATGGGTGCTAAACTACAGCAGTGATGAATCGGCTAACGAGGCCATGAAAGACATGGATGGACAGGTTAGAAAATAACATCGATTGACATTTTCTTTAATTGCAAACTCGCACTTTTACCCATCAATTAAATTAGTTAAATCTTATTACATTTTTACATTAATGGTGACGACAAGTATATATAGAAGAGTTCTTAACGGGTGAAAATGGGTTGTGATTGCTTATTAGACTGTGTATCTACTTAGAAAACAAGCAAGTACTAAAATGCAATACTCATGACTCTTATAATATCGCGTAAATATGAAAGAAACTACTTTGAACTGAAACTGCATTGAAGAATGCCAAATAAGCGCTAAACTGTATGGCCGAACTCGGGAACTGCTACAACTTGAGAAAGGAAATATTGAAACCGATATCGATTTGTGGCACCAATGGGATGCCGTCTGCTCAAAATGATGTATGGATTACAGTTTCTTATTCCTTGCCACTTATATGCTTTAATTATTTGGTGCATCTTTTACTAATATTATATGCTTCATTCACTATGCACATATGCCATTTTCTTTCTTACCCACACCTGCAACACCCATCTTAGAATGCCGACCAAATGCAGACTCTATTGTCAAAGCAAAAACTCTCAGATGTTTCCTAAACTATTACCGACTAGCTGAAAAGATTATTGTTTTCCTTTAATGTTATTTGGCGTAGATGCTATCTACATTAACACATCATGCCCGATATTACTCAAGTTGCCATAACGCCTAAAACCAAAGGGAAACAGCTGATGGTGCGACATGAGACGGTTGATTTGACAACATTAAAACCGACTGATACAAACAAAGCTATACATGTGAAGGTTTACCGCAAGTGGCCTGTTACGAATAAACACTCAAAAAGCCGGTACTTTTCTGTTGCATGCTCCTTGATCAGCAGGTACTTACTCCATCTACAATCTTTCTGCCTATGTATGTCAACACAATTCGTATCCACAATCTCTAACTAGCATTACATGGCTGTTATGTCCATGGAGGAGCTATCCAAGCAAACGTCTCATTGCAGGAGAAAGATCGGTTTAACAACATCCCGCGCATAAACGGAACCTACAGGACTGACAGCTATGACCGCCATATGTCTATTGAAAGAGGCTAGGCAGGGGATACAGACGATATTCAAACCGCATTGAAAAAGGCTAGGGAGGAATTTGGGTTGGTTTCTGGTCTCAGCAGCTCAGCAGCTGTTTCATATTAAACAGGTATACCGATAAATATCAAGTGCCCCGCCGCAACGCGGCGGTTTCGGGGCAATCCTTGTTGGAATAATTTGTAACCATTATATATGCTCTGGTCAACAATCATATAAAATGATGTATAACAAAAGAGGATTAGACCTACGTAATGGATAACCAAATAAAATGGTTAATGATGTAAACAAATAGACCTAGAGTAACTTATAGATTAAGGTATAATATCTTGAACATGATTAGCATGTGTCATGGCCAAATTTACGTTCTATTTTACTCACCTTTACCAATGTTTATTGGTTTTTTTTTGTTGTAAAGTTTACTATTTTAGGATTACAATAATATTTAGGCTACAATATATGAGCAAGTTGGCAAGCAAATAAGCAATTCCAGGTAGCCATTCGAACGTAACGCCAATGGGCTCGAAATTAATCGGCGGAAACGCCAAGCTCGAACCAAACGGCACGGGCCAAAATCGAGCTGAACGAGCGGACTGCAGAGCTAAACAAAATTCTTGATATACGTAAATTTATTATCAAAGAGAACATGATAAACTAAAATACATGATTTACCGGAAAATTTTATTTCAGGGTACCTGCCGCCGCAATGCACGGGTACCCTGCTATAATATTCTAAAGAGTTAAAATATGCGACATGAAACTTTTGGCATCCGCAAATTTATCGTCAAATAAAACTTTTCAGATTATAAAGCATGATTCATTGAAAATTTTTATTTCATGGTACCCGCCGCCGCATCGCGCGGGTACCCTGCTAGTAGTAATAGAAACATATATGGATTGCTATTAAATGCTACAATAACTACATACAACTGTAGGTGAATACATTGATCCATTAGTCGACTTCGCATCCAACAATGGCCCGTCCTCATCTGTTAAATATATATTTGTATATCATCAAACGTTATTTTTATGCTAATCAATTAAAATTTAGTTCGGATAACAAAGGAAGAGGCCCAACTTGTTTTTTTTATGAGGGATCATAAATTCACTCGATATGTTCCGAAGAGCAATGATGGCAGTGATTGGGTGAAAAAACTTAATAAAAACTGAAAATCCTTTCCATGTCTTGTATTAGAAGAGAAAAACTTTGTAAGTAACAATGAAAAGCCAAAATTTAACACAAATTTTGGGCCTAATTTACTAGTGTTATTAGATATTTTAATACTTATAAACTCTTCATCAAGGCTTTCAAAATTACTATAGTTGATAATATGCGACATAAATAATACATTTCTTCAGTAAAGTCACACACATATACAAACTACAAAGAAACAATCTTTACATATAAAATAATTACCAAAAGCCCCTAAAATAGAATCCAACACAAAGTTGAAATACACGATAATCAATTTGACATACGTGATAAAATAAACCTTCAATCATACAAATCCCTCAATTTATTAAACAGATAATGAATAAAAATATATTAATATTATGGCTTTCAACCTAAAGAAATTGGTTTTGATCGTACAAGTGGAAAATCTATACTACCTTATAATGTATTTAGGACTTTTTAAAAAAGAAAGTTTAAAAAAAATAAGCCTACACACTTACTATAAAAGGAAGTACACATTTCAAAATAAAGTAAGACTACAAAGCATGTATTGATTTTTGCTATTAATTGTATTAATTTTGCTATTAATTCAATACATAGCTTTAAAATTAAGCTATATTCCTGAAAATTAAATACGCAACATTGTAACAAGACCAATTCAAAACATTGTAACAACACATACTAATTCATTCATTTGTACAATTAATTTTAGAAAAAGCGTGTAACCGAATAATATTTGTTCTCTGCAAAATATAGTCACAGGATATTCGCCACTGCATTGCGCCTGCTAGTGATATAAATATAAAAGGGTTGAATTTATCTTTGTAAAATCATAGTAATTGATTATACACAAACATGCTCACTAATTGATGAGTAGATTGAAGCTATTGCTATTAATAGGGGTGAGCGTGGTGCGGGTTGGTGCGGTTTTTGGTAAAAACCAACCCGCATCCGCAATTGCGGTTTTTAAAAAAAGAGAATCCACATCCGCGCGGTTTTGCGGTTTCGGTTTTTGCGGTTTATGCTGTTTTGCGGGTTGGTTTTGCGGGTTTTTTGCGGTTTTTTGGGTCAAAGTTTTTTTTTTATCTTTTTTTTTTAAATTATAATTTTGGGTATATATTTATTATAGAATGAATATATTATAATGTTGCATGATATGGTGAAACATATATACAAAATGTTGTGTATTAGTATGAAATTACAAATCAATATAACAGTAAAAGTCAAATGAGATGAAGAATTTTTTAAACTTCGATAATAAATTGAGAGAAAAATAAAGTTATATTAACTAAAAACTAAGATGATAATTTACCATGATCCATTAGTCGACTTCGCATCCAACAATGGCCCGTCCTCATCTACTAAATATATATTTGCATATCATCAAACGTTATTTTTATGCTAATTAATTAAAATTTAGTTCGGATAACAAAGGAAGAGGCCCAACTTGTTTTTTTATGAGGGATCATAAATTCACTCGATATGTTCAAAAGAGCAATGATGGCAGTGATTGGGTGAAAAAACTTAATAAAAACTGAAAATCCTTTCCATGTCTTGTATTAGAAGAGAAAAACTTTGTAAGTAACAATGAAAAGCCAAAATTTAACACAAATTTTGGGCCTAATTTACTAGTGTTATTAGATATTCTAATACTTATAAACTCCTCATCAAAACTTGCAAAATTACTATAGTTGATAATATGCGACATAAATAATACATTTCTTCAGTAAAGTCACACACATATACAAACTACAAACAAACAATCTTTACATGTAAAATAATTACCAAAAGCCCCTAAAATAGAATCCAACACAAAGTTGAAATACACGATAATCAATTTGACATACGTGATAAAATAAACCTTCAATCATACAAATCCCTCAATTTATTAAACAGATAATGAATAAAAATATATTGAATTTATAATGAATTATACCTGACTAAACATTATGGCTTTCAACCTAAAGAAATTGGTTTTGATCGTACAAGTGGAAAATTTATACTACCTTATAATGTATTTGGTGGACTTTTATAAAAGAAAGTTTTAAAAAAAATAAGCATACACACTTACTATAAAAGGAAGTACACATTTCAAAATAAAGTAAGACTACAAAGCATGTATTAATTTTTGCTATTAATTGTATTAATTTTGCTATTAATTCAATACATAGCTTTAAAATTCCTATATTCGAAAATTAAATACGCAACAGTGTAACAAGACCAATTCAAAACATTGTAACAACACATACTAATTCATTCATTCGTACAATTAATTTTAGAAAAAGCGTGTAAGAATAACATTTGTTATTTGCAAAATATAGTCACAGGATATTCGCCATTGCTTGGCGAGTAATGCTAGTCATATAAATATAAAAGGGTTGAATTTATCTTTGTAAAATCATAGTAATTAATTATACACAAACATGCTCACTAATTGATGAGTAGATTGAAGCTATTGCTATTGATAGGGGTGAGCATGGTGCGGGTTGGTGCAGTTTTTGGAAAAAAACAACCCGCATCAATTCGGTTTTTAAAAAAGAGAATCCACATCCGCGCGGTTTTTGCGGTTTCGGTTTTTGCGATTTATGCGGTTTTCTTGGGTTGGTTTTCGCGGGTTTTGCGGTTTTTTGGGTCAATGTTTTTTCTTTATCTTTTTTTTTAAATTATAATTTTTGGTAATATTTATTATAGAATGAATATATTATAATGTTGCATGATATGGTGAAAGATATATACAAAATGTTGTGTATTAGTATGAAATTATTAACCATCTGCTGTAGCAGAGATGGCCAACTACCGCAAATATCCGGGCCCATCCATGTGATGCGTAATGGCGCAAGTTCGAATCCGGCTTGCAGCATGGTGTGGGTATCGTGAAGGTATTTCACGGGCATCAAACCTTTGTTGCGTAGAGGTGATGGGTACTAAAAGATACTCAGGGGTTGAGGTGTCGCCAAACTACACTTTTTTTTAGTATGAAATTATAAATCAATATAACAGTAAAAGTCAAATGAGATGAAGAATTTTATAAACTTCGATAATAAATTGAAAGAAAAATAAAGTTATATTAACTAAAAACTAAGATGATAATTTACCATGATCCATTAGTCGACTTCGCATCCAACAATGGCCCGTCCTCATCTACTAAATATATCTATTCTATATCATATATGATCATACTGTACCACCCCGTTAAAGCATTGCATTAAATTTTATTATTAAAAACACTACCTTATTTAACACTAATTTACAACACCCCAATGCATCACTTTTAACACGCTGGAACCATGTGACATTCTGAAACTTCTTCAAGACTCTTCTGCTATTTTTGTAAACCATTAAAGAGAAATTTAATCAGTTCATTCTCATTCTTACTCATCAATTCTAACGCCACCATCAATTCATCTATTTTTGGTATGCAATAACGCCACCATCAATTCATATACGCTCCATCTCTAAAAGGCCTTTAAAAATAAAAATCATACTCAAAACAAAATCAAAATCTCCCTTCTACTGAGTTTCACCCAATAATTGCGGTAAGATTTAATTATATTGAATCGATTTGGTTTATATTGTTGTTGTTTTTTCAATTCAATCGATGATAGAAGCTTCGATTAATTTTGTTTTTTCAATTTAAATGTTAATACAAGTTTTAGTTTGATTTGTTTTTATGTTTATGATGAAAAAATTTAGTAATGGTAGACGTAATTTGTATTGAATCAATTTGGTTTATATTATTGTTCAATTTTTATGTTTATGATGTAAACCCAGGAATGTCAGCCTTTCAGGTAATGATTTTCATATATTATGTTAATGACTTAGTTAAGTTCTCGCAAAATTAATTCCTAGATACATACACTGCCATTAAGTCAAATCTTATGTGTAAACTTTTAATCGGTTTTGCTTTTTCAAGGATAATTTTCGTTTCTTCTTGCAAATCATGAGGTGTGTTTCACTGTAGTTTGCTATTTTGAACTTTTTTATGATTGTTTTCTTCTTTTATTTTTTCGTTTTACAGATTAGGTGTTAAAACTTTCATGAATCCATCAATTCAACCAACTCAAAAGGTATGTGCCTTTATCTTTTATTGTGTATTTGAAAAGCTCTTGTGTGTGTGCATAAGGTGTTTGATAAAATGCGTAATTGATAGATTTTCTTTTGGATTGTCACCCTTTAAGTGGTACTGGTAAAGGTCTACCGAAAATGGATTTTAACCAATAAAGATTCAAGACCGTTGAACTTTTGTTGTATCCTACTCGACCAACAGGTATACAAACACATACTTTATTTTACACCACTATACCAATTTGGCCTACTACAAAAACACACGCATTACTACCTGATCTAACAGTTTCACACAACACAAGGTGGTGCTATACAAGCAATTATGAAAATGTTTATTGATAGACATAATGTCATATAGTGTATTTGAAAAGCTCTTGGGGGTGTTAAGAAGATGGTAGAACATGGTCAACTAAATCCCATCTCGCTAAGCATAACTCCACCAAATCATTAAGCTTTACTCGCAGAAAATGTAACCAGAAACCTACTAAATAGAAATGCCTTCCTTAAGATGGATTGACCAGATTTGTCATTTCCATCTCCTATGCTTTAATATGTTAGATGATTTGTATTTAAATGATAATTAGCTATTTGGGCCTCAGACTTTGACTATGTCCAATTGAACATGTATAAATGATATTGACTTGATATTGCTATAGTTTGGAACCATTGTTTGCTGGTGGCTATCAAGCATCAAGCAAAATACCAGAGCAAAATCTTTTTTGGGGACACACTACAATTAACAATTCTTTTTACACTACAAATCACTTAAAAATTGTGTATGAATGTGCTTATCTTTGGAGCAGATATTTAGTAAGGTAAACAACTATTAATATTTGATTCAATTGATATGAGCCATTTTCATCATATTTCAGTTGTTTACCTTTCTTATGCATTTTTCCATTTTCTTTTTTCTTTAGGTATGGGAAACTAAAAGGCCTAAATAAGCACAAAAAAAACTACAGATAAACATGGAAAAGAGCAGGTTCACAAATGACGACGAAGTTACGATATCTATCCACCAAATGGTGAGAGTTTGGGAATGTGGGCTGAAATAGCTGTTGCGTACTTAAAAGAACAAGTAAGAGTGACCCGTTTTATACAGCTTGCAATTTTCTATTTTTCGGCGTACTTTGGCTTTAAATGTCAGTTTTTAATGCAAAAGAAATTATCACTTCACAAGGTACATCGACTATTATATATTCACAAAAGTGATATCCGAGTCATGAAAAATTCTAACTACATAAAAGTCAAACAAAGACAACCAAAGAAATTAGAAACCACAAGGCTATGGCTTCAACGACATCGGCACATTTCTTAAACCTGTTTACCTATCTTAATAAGTACTAAACATTTATATAGGCACTTTTTGTATCGGGTGAGCTTCTTGATTTGGGTTGGCTAAACTCAAGTATGATTATAAGTTTATTATGATCTTATCTCATTGGTATTGTTTGATTGTTTAAAAAGCTCTAATTGTTATTGGTTTAAAGTAGTTCTATCACATGGGTATTGTTTGTTGTTGTTTATTTTTGAATTTGTAGACTTAACATTAGTTATTAAGATGTTGTGTGTAAGCAACATTATCTAAAATCTAATGTTTTTTTTTTGTACTAATTTGGAACTTTCTTTCACAGGCCACCAATGGATTGTTGACGACAAATTGGCCCCCGGTAAACCTTTTGATTCTGTGGTATTATCACGTTTGAAGCAATTCTCTGCAATGAACAAGCGCAAGAAGATGGCTTTGCGGGTATTCTTTTTAACAATATATAAATAAAATAATTTATCTATATAAAGTTGTCCCAAACACCCCTTATTACCAAGTATTTTTTAGAAAAAAAAAGTCCCATACACCCCCGAATTTGCAACATAAAGGATATTTTAATCCTGTATAATTAACTTTGATTAAGTCGATACTATGAATATGTAAATTCATGATGTTTGAGACTTAAAAAAGCCCTCATATGTTCTAATAAATATGGGTTCAATATTATGGGCAAAATTTTTATAATTGTTCATACATGACAATAGGTTTTTGTTGGTGTATATCCTTAGGCATCTTTGTTTATCACTTAAGCACTGAACACATGTTAGATCACTTGAAAAAAAGTATACAATGTACAAGTTGGTGGTCAAAATATGATTATGCCCATAAGTTTGTTGATGTACGAAAAGTAAGAATATGATCACACCATTTGTCTAATGAGTCTCACACTTTACAGAACTCATGTGTAATGTGTTAGCTACCTACAGAAATAAATTTGGATTAAAACTCATTAGTTTTCTATGTGAACGATGCATTTTTCCACATCTATGGAAACAAAACAGCAACTTGCATTATGTTTATGGGTTGGTGAACAAAAAAAGAGACTATGATCACACCCTTTGTCCAATGAATATATAACTTTACAGAACTCATGTTTAATGTTTTAGCTAACTACAGGTACAAAATTAGAATAAACTCATTACGCTGGTATGTGAACGAGGCATTTTGCCACGACTGCGCAAACAGGACAACAACTTGCATTAATGGGTTACATTTAACTTGAAAAAGTGATACAAAATAATATCCCTTTAAGTATCTGTTGTTTAGATAACATGCAATTTAATTGGTGAAATATTCTGACTATTTAAGTATATTGAATACATGTATGATGATTTTTATATCCGGCTTTGATGTTTGTAGCGGTTACTCATTATTGTCTATGAAATTTAAGTGTATTGAATAAGTATATTGTTTATGCAGTACGCTCACAGGAAGCATGTTCAACAGTGGTGCGATGAAAAGGGTGACATAACCTACGAGATGTCGAGATGTCCTTAGGTATGTTATTATTGATGAAGTATGGCATTGTTTTTTCAAATATGGGTAAAAAGTAAATACATTTTGTCAATTTATATGGGTGATGTTTTGGTAACGGGTCAAAATAGATAATATAAAATATGACTTTAAAGATATTGGAAAACAGTTTTGAATATGTCAGCGAGTCAAATCAATGTGCAAGCAACTTCTTTATGCTTTCAAAGTGATTTTTGTAATTGTAATTTTTCCTGTGAGCTGAAGGTAGCAGTCCAAGAAATTTGAGCAGCAACAGTTTCCTTCTAAAGGTGGTCCTGCATATAGACAAGCAAACACAAATTACCAAGTGTAAGCTATATATTTTAAGCATTATGAGTTATTGACTTACTAATATTGACATTCTATTAAATGTATTTAGATTTAATTTGCAACAAAATTAATAGGTAATTGGTTTTATAAAACAAAATCTTTATGAGAACCATACTGAATGTTATTTCATGGCTTTACATCTTTCAAATCAAAATGAGGATGTTTAATAAGTAGAATAGACAATTATCATTATTATAAAATAATATACAACATTGTTATTACTCCGTAATTCATTAAGCAGAACATTTATTTCAAGGTTTACCATTTATTGCGAGGTATATAGATGAGAATACAAGATTTCAACCCAAAAAGTATGGGAGAAGAGTGGTTAAAATACCGTTGAATGGGTGAGGTATATTACCAAAGTAGGTTCATATGAGATCAGGTGCTAAGATCAAACGGCTTTTTACAGACTTTCTTGATGACATGGTGGCCGGACTTGAGTTTGTTGTAATCAAGCTTAGTGTCTATAGTGTTGATCCCAATGCTCTCAAATTACAAGAAATTTGTAATTCCATATTGTTCAAGGTTTGTGCTATAACGTTTATAGGAATGATTGAATTGAAATTTGATTTATCTTGGTGATAAATGCATTTTTTTTTATTTGAACTTATGATATGATTGAAATTTTTAGTTGATGGTTCTGTTCAACTAAACTTGCAAAATAAGGAAGTATTATCTTCATAGAATCACAGAAGTTATATGTTTCGGCCTATATTGTTTGATTTGTTAGCTGACTCGAGTCAGATGATCATACAACATCAAGAATATATTTCAACAACACTCAAAATTGCTCCAGTAGAAGCCATTTGGGTAACACAAAATTGTTTGAAACATAAAAGCAAAAATAGTAATTTTTAATATAAATGTTATAGTAAAAGGAGTATCTACTAATTTTGAAAAAGAAAAACAAGATCAAGGTCCAAGTCCGAGTGCAAGTGATTCACATCTTTGTCTTTAATAGTTGTACCCAAGAATGATATAAAATGTTGCTTTTGCTTTTCTCAAGTCTTTGGCATATCTCTATGAGGTCCTTTGTTCAATTTTCAACAAGCATGTACAACTGCATAATCCGACCAACAATGGTTGTGTCTAATACGCAATAATGTGGCCACAATTAACTCCTTGAATAGTCAACGAGAAAAGAACATAACTGCTTTTAAGATCTTATAATATAGTGAGCTCATTGGGTAACCATTGTAGTAAAACTATATAATGACATGTTTATACCATTTTTTTAACTCTATATAATTTTATCACTGATTTCCTTTTAGTTTTCTTTTGTTTTTCTAAACTTTTAGGTGTTTACGTAATGAACATACGTTGACGGAATTCCTTGCCTCTTTAAGACTATCTATCACTTGGACAAGACGATACATGCATGTTCATTATTTTAATAGTTACAAACCAAATTGTTTATCTTATCATTGACTTATTACTTAATATTTTCTTCAAAAAATAATAGAACCTATTTATGTTCGTTGTTGTTTGTTACTTTATTCATACACATAACTCCTTTAACGAATAATTCCTTTTAAAATTCTCATGATTCAACGGGTCTACACATACAATCAACAACATTTTTAGTGGAAATCAAAGGCGTCTCCCTATATAATGTGGAGGCTAAAGGCACATCAATGCTTTTATGATTTTGGTATGTTGGTGGTTATTGTTTGATAATATCTCGAAAACTACTACAAATGTCAGCTATAAATAAGTACTTCAAGGTCTATGATCAAGGTTCATGAGGTTTGACTTTTACTTACATTTTCTGTGGACTATTAGGTGTTCACGGAACAAACATTGGCTATTAAGTTGATTAGTGTTTCATATAAAAGTTTCATCTGCATTAAAATTTTCGGGTGTTTCAAACCATAGGCTTGCATTGAAGTGTTTCACAGATAATGGTATAACTTCGCCCATAGGCTTTTATATTAACTTTACCTAATCTACTTCCTATATGGTCCATATGAAACTTTTTATTTGGCATTTTTTAGATGAATTGTTATTTTTTATATGATTTTTTTTTATGAGCAGAACTAGATCTACTTCCTATATGGTCAATATTAAACTTTTTATTTGGCATTTTTTAGATGAATTGTTATTTTTTAGATAATTGTTTTTGATGAGCAGAACTGGATCTACTTCCTATATGGTCCATATTAAACTTTTTCTTTGGCATTTTTTAGATGAATTGTTATTTTTTAGATGATTGTTTTTTATGAGCAGAACTGGATCTGCTTCCTATATGGTCCATATTAAATTTTTTATTTGGCATTTTTTAAATGAATTGTTATTTTTTAGATGATTGTTTTTTATGAGCAGGACTGGATCTACTTCCTATATGGTCCATAATAAACTTTTTATTTGACATTTTTTAGATGAATTGTTATTTTTTAGATGATTGTTTTTTATGAGCAGAATTGGATCTACTTCCTATATGGTCCATATTAAATTTTTTATTTGGCATTTTTTAGATGAATTGTTATTTTTTAGATGATTGTTTTTGATGAGCATGACTGGATCTATTTCTTATATGGTCCATATTAAACTTTTTCTTTGGCATTTTTTAGATAAATTGTTATTTTTTAGATGATTATTTTTTATGAGCAGAACTGGATCTACTTCCTATATGATCCATATAAAACTTTTTCTTTAGCATTTTTTAGATGAATTGTTATGTTCATATAAAAGTTTCATATGCATTAAAATTTTCGAGTGTTTCAAGCCATAGGCTTGCATTGAAGTGTTTCACAGATAATGGTATAACTTCGCCCTTAGGCTTTTATATTAACTTTACCAGATCTACTTCCTATATGGTCCATATGAAACTTTTTATTTTGCATTTTTTAGATGAATTGTTATTTTTTATATGATTGTTTTTTATGAGCAGAACCGGATCTACTTCCTATATTGTAACATCCCGCCTACTCACACCACAATATTGTCCGCTTTGCCCGCAGGCTCACGGCTTTGTTTTTGTAGCCTCATTTGAAGACTTCCCGGCAGGTCACCCAAGCCAGTACTACTCTCACATGTGCACGCTTAACTGCCAGTTCCTAAGAACTCCACCCGCAGTAGACCACAAAACGCGTTGTGTCATTGTAAGGCGAATGTTATCTTATGAGCCCAGCATCTCTCCAGGCCACAGCCGATGTGGGATTTGCCTAGGGTGTTACAACTATATGGTCAATATTAAACTTTTTATTTGACATTTTTTAGATGAATTGTTATTTTTTAGATGATTGTTTTTGATGAGCAGAACTGGATCTACTTCCTATATGGTCCATATTAAACTTTTTCTTTAGCATTTTTTAGATAAGTTGTTATTTTTTAGATGATTGTTTTTTATGAGCAGAACTGGATCTACTTCCTATATGGTCCATATGAAACTTTTTATTTGGCATTTTTAGATGAATTGTTATTTTTTATATGATTGTTTTTTATGAGCATAACCGGATCTACTTCTTATATGGTCAATATTAAACTTTTTATTTGACATTTTTTAGATGAATTGTTATTTTTTAGATGATTGTTTTTTATGAGCAGAACTGGATCTACTTCCTATATGGTCCATATTAAATTTTTTATGTGGAATTTTTTTGATGAATTGTTATTTTTTAGATGATTGTTTTTTATGAGCAGGATTAGATCTATCTCCTATATGGTCCATATTAAATTGATGTTTGGCATTTTTTAGATGAATTGTTATTTGGTATGTTTATTTTGGTTTATGTAGTAAAAATGTCCAAATGTTTTGTTCCAGCACACAAGGATGCAAGCAACGGTCAGGATGACGTTGTTCAGTGCCTTCAAACATCAATTAGAAGAGGGCAATGCTGTCATCCTTCAACGGTATAGTCTTGGGGAGATCCACTAAGTGATTTTGAATATAAGCGTAAGATATTCAACTATAATAGCTTGATGGAAAGTGATTTAGAAGGTATTCCATGTCTCTTTTACCTTCATGCATCAATACATGGTAAACACCTAAAATGAAACGGGTTATAGGAGATGGTAAACACCTAAAATGAAACGGGTTGTAGGAGTGATTAAATGATTTTGAATATAAGCGTTAGATATTTAACTGCAATGAAACATGTTGTAAGAGTGCTTAAGTGATTTTGAATATAAGCGTAAGATATTTAACTCTAATGAAGCGGGTTGTAGGAGTGATTAAGTGATTTATACCTACCACGTCCTGTTTTCACACATGGACAATTATACGTGGCTCTTTCACGTGTCAAAAGCAAAAAGGTTTTGAAGGTTGTTATTTCTGATGCCGATGGTAATTTATCAAAGACTACTACAAATGTAGTCTACAAAGAGTTTCTACACGGTCTTTGATCAATTATCAATAGGTATGTACGAATATTCATATAATGCGATATGCCTTTGTTTTTTACATGTTTTATCATTCACACAAATGTTTTACTTACACCTTCTTTTTATGCTTTATTAGGTTCTCGACAAATTTTAATTGGCTTACCACTTCATCAACTTCCCACAATATACGCTTTCTTTTTAAAGGCTGTCAAGATTGGAGCTCACGTGAATGACCGATTATTACATTATTACTTACAAGAATTGTACTCTATATTGTAATTGACTTATTACTTCATATTAATTCAAATAATTGATTCACCCTGTTCACTTTCGTTTTTTTCTTGTTTTGTTTACACACTAATTTTCCATTTTTTTGCAATATCTCATCTAAAAGCCCTTGGATTCCACGGGTCTTATAAGCTAGTATTTGTATATCATCAAACGTTATTTTTATGCTAATTAATTAAAATTTAGTTCGGATAACAAAGGAAGAGGCCCAACTTGTTTTTTTTATGAGGGATCATAAATTCACTCGATATATTCCGAAGAGCAATGATGGCAGTGATTGAAGAGCAATGATGGCAGTGATTGGGTGAAAAAACTTAATAAAAACTGAAAATCCTTTCCATGTCTTGTATTAGAAGAGAAAAACTTTGTAAGTAACAATGAAAAGCCAAAATTTAACACAAATTTTGGGCCTAATTTACTAGTGTTATTAGATATTTTAATACTTATAAACTCTTCATCACGGCTTTCAAAATTACTATAGTTGATAATATGCGACATAAATAATACATTTCTTCAGTAAAGTCACACACATATACAAACTACAAAGAAACAATCTTTACATATAAAATAATTACCAAAAGCCCCTAAAATAGAATCCAACACAAAGTTGAAATACATGATAATCAATTTGACATACGTGATAAAATAAACCTTCAATCATACAAATCCCTCAATTTATTAAACAGATAATGAATAAAAATATATTGAATTTATAATGAATTATACCTGACTAAACATTATGGCTTTCAACCTAAAGAAATTGGTTTTGATAGTACAAGTGGAAAATCTATACTACCTTATAATGTATTTAGGACTTTTTATAAAAGAAAGTTTTAAAAAAATAAGCTTACACACTTACTATAAAAGGAAGTACACATTTCAAAATAAAGTAAGACTACAAAGCATGTATTGATATTTGCTATTAATTGTATTAATTTTGCTATTAATTCAATACATAGCTTTAAAATTCTGCTATATTCCTGAAAATTAAATACGCAACATTGTAACAAGACCAATTCAAAACATTGTAACAACACATACTAATTCATTCATTGGTACAATTAATTTTAGAAAAAGCGTGTAACCGAATAACATTTGTTCTCTGCAAAATATAGTCACAGGATATTCGCCACTGCATTGCGCCTGCTAGTGATATAAATATAAAAGGGTTGAATTTATCTTTGTAAAATCATAGTAATTGATTATACACAAACATGCTCACTAATTGATGAGTAGATTGAAGCTATTGCTATTAATAGGGGTGAGCGTGGTGCGGTTTTTGGTAAAAACCAACCCGCATCCGCAATTGAAGTTTTTAAAAAAAGAGAATCCACATCCGCGCGGTTTTGCGGTTTATGCGGTTTTGCGGGTTTTTGCGGTTTTTTGGGTCAAAGTTTTTTCTTTATCTTTTTTTTTTAAATTATAATTTTTTGTATATATTTATTATAGAATGAATATATTATAATGTTGCATGATATGGTGAAATATATATACAAAATGTTGTGTATTAGTATGAAATTATAAATCAATATAACAGTAAAAGTCAAATGAGATGAAGAATTTTATAAACTTCGATGATAAATTGAGAGAAAAATAAAGTTATATTAACTAAAAACTAAGATGATAATTTACCATTAAAATGTATTTGAAATAATTTATTATAAAAGTATAAACAAAAGTCAAAAAAAGTTATAAATATTAGTGTGTTATTCTAAAAAATAAAAAAATATATATGAATATAACATAGTGGTGCGGTGCGGTTATTTTGGTGCGGTTTTTCGGTGAAAACCCAACCCGCGCCGCAAAATGCGGTTTTTCTATTTTCAAAAACCGCACCGTCGGTTTTTATTGTGGATCGGTTTTTGCGGTTTTTTTGCGGATTACGGTTACGGTTCGGTTTCTGCTCACCCCTAGCTATTAATACGCATAATACCATGCAATCTTTCAATATAACCATATACACAAAAAGTGAGGTATGAATCTTACCACAACACACCATGTATGAATTGCAAATAGTTTAAAAACATAAATTGGTAAGTCGAAGATTAAAATACCTTGAATTCATAACCAAAGAAACATAACTTGGATCCATGGTTAACGGATGGTTAACGGATTTAAGGCAATTGGTGTATGATAAAGTAGTTCGATTGTTATAATTTAGTGTTCTGGAAAAGGTTTTGATTTAGCATTTTCATAGTTTGATAGTTTGATCTTGTTCTTGTCCAAATCTACACTCGTCGTCCATAGATTTTTGTTGATTTTCGTAATGGGTGTTTTTGGGTAGGTTTTTTTACTTGTGTCGATGCATGGCAAAGAGGTGACGTGGGCGGTGGTTCACTTTACAAAATAGGTAGGAATGTGTACCTGAGAGTGATCTCTTTTTTTTTCTTCATATTGGACATGAATCTTAACACAATCACTCCCGTTATTTTTTATTTATTTTTCTTTATAGCTTGACACTTAGGAGGGATGGAAATTTACTACCTAATATGAGTGTCACTCACCTTATCCAATAAAACCTTCCAAAACTACCCCAATACTACCCTAACACTACCCTAACTGGTATACATTACTAACACTAAATTTCATAAAGACAAAAAAAGAGAACAAAGCTAAAATAGTTCGGGTTCGAACTCAATTCTTCAAAATTTCAAGTACCCTAAGGGTGAGGGTACTTGAGCTTGATGGTGAAAATTTCGTCCACTCCGTCCTACCTTATACTCTAATTTTTATTTTTTGATCAATTCCATATTTACCCAAAATATGCATAAACTACATTATACATCATACATTCAAAATTTATATTTTTGTTATATATATAATATTTTGATATTTAGATTGGGTATATATAAAATTATCATTTTTTTTTCTAAGACTATACAAAAACGTTTTACTTAAAACTATTGTTAAATCTAAAAATATTTAAGTGTTTTCTTATTAAACGTCTTTAAATAATATATATTAATAGTTCAATTACTTAATAACGGAACTTTTAAAACTTTAAAATCTCTTATGACAAAAACCCTAAAATGAGGTTTTCTTTTTTGTATAAAACAAGTATTTAATACCATACGCTCCGCGGCGGAGTTTTTCCGATACCTTGCTTTGAAAAAATTAAAGATAAGTAGATAACAACACGATTGTATCTCAAGTAAAATACCACACTGATATGTCTGAATCTTTGAGATCATGATGAAAACACGCTAAGCAAAAGTAGCAAGTTGTATAGGTTGGATTGTTTCAAATGCAGTCACAGTGTTGTCTACTTTGTAGATAAGTTTACTACTTTACAGGATTATATCAATGCACATACAGCGGGGCTGAGACGTGTAGCAGCCTTCCCGGTATTAGTGGTTAAAGGCCCAGGTTGACAATGATGCATGCCGGCCATAATTGGAACAGAAAGTGATTAGCAACCCCGTTGGCTGGGAGCCGCAACGTATTTGAGAACGTTTATGCATAATATGGGACAATACCTGCGCACATTTATGCAAGACTCCTTTTGCCGGTAGCATATCTAGATCCTGTTGGCCGCCTCACAGTTGTTACAGTCCATGGAATATTTCGAGTCTCTGAGTCACATCGAGCGCTTACCTATTCAACTAATTCCTCCTTCAATGGAGATAAGATGGCCAATCTTATGAGCTGCAAATGTAAAAAAAAAAATATGTCAATGTAACATAAAAACACTGCATAGGCTTAATGTATTGGTCTATCATAAACCATTATGCAAAAGGGCTCCAATGTTCCTCCCACTAAGATCTAAATTCATCACAGCAACATTTATAATTAACAATCCCAAACACCCCCTAAAACTTGCAACCATGACAAAGGCTGTTTACCCGAGTTGTATAATTAACAAAAAAGGTTTTTTATCTATACCGGATCGAACAATACGATGTCAATTCATTTACTGTTTGCTTTTACGGTTTTTTGTACCATCCGTACATCTATTTTTTTTTTAAAGTGACCCTTATTAAAATATTGCAATGAATAAGCGGGCTCAGATCCGTATATAGGTTCGAATAAACGGAAATATCTTCATTCCGTAATGGGTGCAAACAAATGCGGTTGCATAGAAATCATTTAGGCTATGCCATCCGGTTGTTTGCCCACCAACTTACGGTCGGATATTCCTTGACCCATTTCATTTTCTCATATTGCAACAATCATCATAAAAATAATCACGCCAAATAAATAATAAATCTAAAAATTAAGTTATTAAAATAGAAGTTTCATACACTGGTGTACATGTAATCACTCATAATGAGACATCTCTGCACTTGAGCTGATTCGCTTCTATTCTGAAAATCCTGTGAAAGCATAAAATAAATTGGGGTGAGTGATTGTCCTTTTTTAGCTGAAATGAGGATAACTAAAAGTCGCAAGCTAAGAAGGTATCGTACCTATGCATTGCGACTTGCAGAGATGATCTTATATCTATTTTTCATTGTTGGTTCCAACATCAGCCATAAAGGATCTGTATTAGCAACATCCATTCATATTGACAGTCCCACCAATACCGCGTTGGAACCAACAATGAAAAAAAAGGATATTGGAACCAACAATCAGCTGACTGTTGCAAAAGCAGAATCCATTCATATTGACACTCCCACCGATAACGTGCTTCTGAATCTAAGAAAAAGAGCGCATATAATCAATTAAAATGTGTAAAAAAAATTAACATGTGATGATAAAGCAAATAGTCCCACCAATAACATGCTTGTAATTGAAATTAGTATAAATGAGGCAAGTCAAGTAAAGCTAGTTCAAATTATGTGGTACATCATTTGACTGTACTTTATTAGTATTTTTACCTTTGTATAAATCGATGTGAGGGTGATATCCAGTTCCAATTGCCTTGCCACTAAATAATGGTGTATTTGGTCAAAAAAGCTAATTTTTGTATATTTATCGATAGTTAATTATTGTGAATTTTGTAAACTATAGGATAATAGTATGTATCATAATTTACTCACTATGCTAGATTGTTGATCCAATATATATACCTGCAAATGTCATGTTTCCTTTCTTTCCACTATCTTCCTGCAATGAAAAGCGAGTATAAAACATTATTCACATGACACAAAAGTCTACTTTAGTTTTCAGGTTCTAAAACAGTAGTATCTATCCATACCTACAGAGCGAGATTCAATTCACCATTTTCATCCTCATCAAAATACAAAAGCTGCAAGTATCAAAAGGCTATTAGTCAACTTACTCGTACTAACATAAATAGCATAAGCATTAGTACTTAAAGTTTCATTATTATCATTTAGGCATCTCATTGAACAATTGTTATTCATGTAGGCTAGCCATTGATACCAACCATAACTCTATAAGTATTTAATCTGACACTATGTGACTATAAGCTCTTGTTGATACAAAAGTTGGGCGTTCCTTGTTCGAGGCTCCGGCTCTCGTACCAATTGCTGATTGTTGCTTGAGACCTGCGCACTAAGAGACAGAAAACACCGTTAGGCTTACCGTGGGATTGTCTCCCACGATTATCCTCCGGCGTGAGAGTAAGTAATCGGTTTAGGGTTAAAGCAGAATTAGGGTTTTGTCAATCGTACCTTTACCGAGGGATGTGATTCCCTTTATATACACACGTAATCCTTGTTGGTTCCGTGTTCCTCAACCTTCGGCGTATCCCGCCTAAGTCGATTAGGGAATGATTATCTCCATAATTATCCGATATCTATTCCGTGAATAGCTTTGGGTTTGGGCCTTCGTGAGCCCAAACATCTATCGACGTAGCCCAGTTCGTACTGGGCTAAGTTAGTATTGAACTTTAGTCGGGTTCGTGACCCGGATATAGACTATACGTCATCATGTCCCCCCAGTCTAGTATGCGCAGTGACTAACTGCGGATATTAGACTAATAATCGTAGTCAATGAAAAAAACTTCGAAGCGTAGCCAAGAAGCCATAAAAAGATACCCTCCAGTACGTTGTATCTAGACATGGGATTAAAAAATGGGCGCCTCGTAAGTCGGGGGAAAGTAACTGCAGTAACGTCCCATCAAGCGATCTCAGCCACACAGTTAGTGTTAGTGGTGTCCACGTGTCACTCATCGCGTGGATGAGGAAAAATATATAACCATCCACCCCATTTCAACCGTGTTTCTCACAGTGAAAAAACGTTCATCCGCCATTGCTAACAAAACTTCAAACTACAACCCAGAAAAATACTGTATTCAAAAGGTAACCGCGCGTGCGCTTTGTAAAAACAATACCATGGTCAAACAGTTGTCTGATTTCACCTCCGACCTCACCGAAAGCGATCTTCTAGAATTCACTTCGGATTACTTTATACCTCTTGACGTACATCCAGTTGTTCCGGGTGAGCGGGCATCGATTGCGGACTTCCCCGGTGGGAAAGTGGGGGTATATACACGTTTCTTCTAATTCGCGAATCAACGTGTGCCCCTATCCAGATTTCTGTGTGATGTACTAAATTATTACAATCTGCACCTATCCCAGCTGCACTGCATCGGTGCGGCTAAAATTACCAATTTTGAGGTGAACTGCCATTTACTGGCGGTTAACCCAACCATCCACCTATTCCGCGCCTTTTATCACACGACATGGTCACATGGGTGGGTATCCTTTGCTAAGCGCGCCGGTAGACTTCAGTGTTATACTGAGAAACTAGATGCGCTTAGAAATTGGAGGGAGTCATTTTTCTGGGTAGACGACACATGCTTTCCGTGGCATTATGACTTTTATACCCGGGGAACGTTGCCGAGGGATGAGTGACCCTTGCTAGATCATATGTCGCCGAGGATGCGAACTGATAAACGCTAACAGCATCCCCATTAGTTCCTATCCTGAGGAATTTTTGGTGCATATGGGCATCAGCCGTAATTATTTTGGTATGCCGGATGAGATGCCAATCTTCTTAGGCCCCAATGGCCAGGGTGGGTACTCGTTCTTCCGCACCCCCTTTTATAATTAATGTAAGAGCTTTCTGTCCTTTTCCGCGCATTATATAACCTGTGTTATTTGTTGTCTTCTATTGCGCAGAGATGGATCTTTTCACCGTTGTGCACCTAGCGAAGCCTGTTGAGGTGAATGTAGGGACACGACCCCTGAAAGAAGGAGAGGAAGCTATACTAGCGGCCACTGCAGGTCATACCCTGGAGATGAATATAGGGGGAACAGGTACTAGCTCCTCTGTCGCAGTGGAAGCGACGCCGCTGCAAAGCGTGCCAAGCCCCAGGGTGCCCTCTCCCGTAGCGCAGCCACCACCTGTAGCAGTGGCGCAGCCTATGGAAGAAGAAGAAGAGCCAGAATCAGGGTTAAAACGCAAAAGATCCCATAGAGAGGATGGCGCGAGCTCCTCGAGGAAAAAACGCCATGTGATCCTCACTGTGGAATCATCCACCAGTGATGTTGCGTCATCTCACCCATCTGCTGATGTCGCTGGCCCACAGTAAGTAATGTCGTCAATATTTTATTGCGCGCCAACTGTTTATATGGGAAACTTATAATTCTCTTTTTGTATGTAGGTTTGAACAGGCTGCGGAGTCGCCCCCCAGGATATTCCTGTTCAGTCTGGGTCTTCTGGTCCACACAGCCAAAAAGATGAGGATGTGCCTGCTGGGGATGCTCCAATGGAACAATTGGTCGAAGAGCTGGTGCAGGTGTCTGCGCATCAAGCTTCGTTGGTTGAGAAACTAAAGACTCAAATTTCTGTTGAAGGCCGCCGAGGTGCCCAAAAGGAGCAGACAATCGCTTTACTGGAGGCGCAGTTGGCCAGTGCCAAGACTGAGGTAGAGGCGGCAAATGCGTATTTGGAGAAGCTTGCAGGAGAGAAAATGTCATTGCTATCCCAAATAAACCAGGAGCGTGTTGAGGCAGTACAGTATAAGGCGTCATGTAATTGGGCCCTTAAGTATCTGGAGCAGGGTAAGAAGGAGTTGATGACACAGTTAGAAGATCTTGGCGCTACTGTGGGCAGTGCATTGGAGGTGCAGGAGGCCAAATTGCCCAAACTCAGTATTGAGTACGACGAGGAGTTGTATCCCCAACTCTTGTCTACTATAGCTGAGCGCAGGTGGCTCATAGGCCATGGTCTTCGTCTTGCTGCCCTTAGTACTCTGGAGTCGCAAGAAGTGGTTACTGCCTTTGGTGGGGTAGTTCAATGCGCTCTGGAGCGCGGTAAAGCAGAGGCTGTGGAGAAGCTGCATGAGGCGGAGCTTCTAAAGGTGCCTGTTGAAAAGGTACCGGGGTACAATGCTAATGCATATGATGATCTAGTTGCAGCCATGCAGAAGATAAAGGTGTTGGAACTGCCTTTGATTGTTGAGTTAGAGCGCGACCAAGATTATCCTATAGGGGTAATAATGGAGGGGCTAACATTTGCTAGGCATCGATCCGAAGATGCAGAGGCGCAACAGGACTATTTTTTGAAACCCAATGAGTCTCAGCTGCAGGTACCTGTATTTATGCGCCCTCGTGATATATTGAATCCATTTGCTCTGGAGAAGGAAATTCCACTGAAAGAGGTCTTAGAAGCTCACGCCACAAGGCTTGCCAAGAAAGAGGTATCAAGGGCAAGGCCATTTTGTGTGGCGTCGGTGCAGCGCACCTTCCCCGATCTGACGGGGTACCTGTTAGTGTCGCTACAGTATCTCAGCAAGACTCCGAGTTGTTGAAGAAGCTAAGTGAGGCCAAGGATGCAGTGGGTAGCTCTTCCATTAAGTGGTGTAATAGCTAGTAGTTTGCACTTTTGAAAGAATCCATCCTTTTGTAATAACTCATAGTTATTAATAAAGATCTTCTTTTGCGTATGAATATTTGTTGCAACTTGTAATGTACGTAATTGTCTATTTGTCTTTGCGTAAAAGACGTATTTGTCTAATAACCAAAGTGTGTACACAGTTGCAAATAATATAGGAAATCCACAGTCGTGTATGGAGATCATAATATACTCGAGAAATAATTTCTAAGTACTCTTATCATAATCGTGTATGTTATGATATGCAGC
>OU343217.1:198710102-198797292 GCA_910596185.1 Chrysanthemum makinoi | reverse complement strand
GTACTGTAAATATCATATGAAGGAATCAAGTGTCTTGGTTCCTCAATTGTTAAACGTGCACTATATGCGATGTTGCGCACCCATCGTGGGATGCGCACAAAACTCATTCCAACGTCTTGAGAACAAGGTGTTTAACAAGGATACGTGATCCTGTAACATATTGGATTTCACATACACACTAAACCATAATCACAAGAGGCGTACAAGAAGGTTTTTAGAGAGAGAAAGTTAGAGGTTTAGGGAACTTAGTGAGAGAAAGAAAAATCTTATTATGAGCTCCAACTCTCTACCTTGGGAGGTAGAGAGTATTTATAGTCTTACAATAAAACGCCACACAACGGGCTGTGGATCAGGCATACAGTGGGTAAAGACCCGTCCGTCCTCCACGGTGTTACTTAACTAAATACTACTTAACATAAAATAACTACGACTACGAGCTTTCTAACGAATATATATACTTGAGGTGACCGACTCTTTAATACCTGGAATTTCTAATTCCTAACAATCTCCCCCTAAGGGAGGTCACCTCAAACACACATTAAACTTACATTGAATACAAACAGATATTACATTATAAATTGTTCTTGCACTCTTGATGTAGTACTTTGCTCTGTAGCTCGTAGTCATTGATTCTTCAAATTGCATGTTTGGTTAATCCAAGTGGAGGTCTTTTACTGATCCACGTGATAATGAGATTTGAGCCACTTTGAGATCATCACCATTTATTAAATCTCTCACTCTTCCTTTGTGGTGTTGATATTATGTGATGATGTGACATTTGGACCGACATGCTCACATTCTGGATCATGATTTCTTCTTATCGGAGTAGCGGAAGCTTTCGTTGATTCATGATATTGGCAGCAGCGTAGCAGAAGCATGGAGTGAAAATATCAGAGTCATTGATGCACTAATCATGATTTCTTTAGAAATGAATGTGTAGTGTGAGCATGCGGCTATGGATTGACCGCTCCATTCCGATCAGCAAACGCGGGTGTACCTGCATAAGACAGTTAGCAATAAAGCGCACGAAAGTGTCTTTGATCACTTTCGATGAATTGAGGTACACGGCCCACGGTTCCCGTTGATCAGACAAGTACTGCCGTGATCGGTATAATTCGAAGAATTTCCTTGACAGGTTTTGCAAATGCTCTAGCCGTTCTCAAACCGAGCGTCTCAAAGAAGACAACACGGAGTGAGTGAACCAAATAATAGAGATCCACTGATTGATAAAAAGAGATTTGAAAAACAATCGTGTATTGCACAATAGAAATTGTTTTTGCAATACAACAAAGTTTTAGTGAAAAATCATTTATCAATCATAAACACCTTTTGATTTGAAATAATAGTTCACAGTTGATGTCCTTAGAGAAAAGAGTTTTTAAACACAACAACTGGTTTTTCAAATGCATCCGTCAATCCATTTTCTTGGACCTGGATTGATTCAATTTTGAATCGCACCACTGATGAGGTCCATATGACACAAGCAAGTCTTGGCAATACCACAAGGATAGTGCGTAGGACTCATAAGATATAATCTCACATTCCACATTGTGTGAAATAGTGAGTCTTCAAGAAATAAGTGTCCTAAAGAGATTAATTGATGATCTCGTGGCTCTAGACTCAATTTGTGCATATTTGGTTCCTATATCGGAGACTAGGGAGAGGGTCTCCTTCTTCAATATCAACAATCTCTAAGAGAAAGTCGATAGATTATGTAGGTTCCCCGTGAGAATGAAACAAGCCCTTTTAAGAGGAACTTGAGTGGCTTGGGAAGTTAGTGCAAGCGTCCTGGGTCCATGACATCTCGTCTTCAATACCAGTGTTACCTTAGTAACCACCAGTAGCATATGAATTGAACCCGGTTTCTGCCCTAAGGTTGAATTATTGGAGGGCTATTTCTTTTCACCCTTTTCGTATTAATTTCTTTTTCATTCTTCAACTCCTTCAGTGCTTACAGAGACTTCATAACTAGAACCTTGTTGGGTTTATTCCAGTACTAGCTCATTCTCAGTCCTCACTCTTCCCATATCTCACTTTTCTCCTTTTTTTTCATCATACCTAAGGACTCTACACTATCTAGTGGATTGTCCCTGGGTAGATCCCTCCGGTTCTGGCGGATCATGGGAACTCAACCTAACCTTATCATCCTTATATCACCATACATAAAGTAAAGTTGGTCGGTCTTTTTGGTATCATTCATCTGCCATTGGAACAAATTGAAAACCATTTGAAAATCAATCAAGATACTTGTGATATAGAATCAAAGCATTTTGTATCTTAATTGTTTTGATATTTTAGAAATGCTCCCCCTCAACATATGCATAAAAATTTAGAGTTTGTTTAGCACATGGAGGCAAGAGATCTTTGAAATCGTTAAATTGAGAATGAAAGGTCCAATCTTTTGATTAACATTTTCTAAAATGATCATCATCACTTCCCAATCAATTAGAGTAGATAAAACATTTTGAGGAAGTATGAGGTTTTCAAAAGTTTGCTCCCCCTCAATATGTGCCTCGAATTTTGAAAGAATTTTGCACATATTAGAAGGAATCTGCACTTAGAGACAATTCAAACACGTTTCAATAATTTTGAGGTTTAAAATAGTTGCTCCCCTCAGGTGAGCATGGAAAATTTGAAATCGTTTGTCACTTGCGGGGAGGCAAACATACTAATCACTTATGAAACCATCTATCGAATTATCGTTTAGATCCAATTTAAATCACAAATTCTCCCCCGATCACAATTATCAAATCATTGAGATTTGTGATCTCTGAAGATTTAAATTGATTTTGAAAGCTTTTAAGGAGAATTGTGACTAGTTTATGAAAATGTTTTAACTGATAAGGATCGAATTTTGAGACTTTAAACTCCATTGATTAAACATGCATGATTATCTTTTGAAAACATAATAGTAACCAAGGTCTGGTACCATTGTTTAAAAAATACACTTTTTGATTTAATTTGAAAAATCATTATCCCCCTCAATCAATGACATAAGTTGTTGATTGAGAGATAGATATTTTTGACAACTGTTAAGTACATATGATTTTCAAAAGATTGAGTCCGGGTAATTTTTAAGGAAATTAGTTTTCATTAGATAGTAGGTGATTGTTTTATAGAATCAGAGCATGAGATTTGAAAACCAGTTTAAAGCATGGCTCTGTTCTTTCATTAAAGAGCGGGTTATTGCCTGAAATGACAATAAACCATTTGTTTCTCTTTCTCCATTTTTTTTTTTTTTTTTTTTTTGAACATTCGAACAATATCTAAAGTCCCGTGTCATTCTTTGAATGACAGCACAAAAACCGTAGATATTTTTCGAATCGAGAAAAATATGATGAAAAGACAATTTTTTTTTTTTTTTTTTGAATTTTCAAGTTTTATAATTTTCTATTTGATTTTAGAAGATTTTATAATTTTGTATTTTGCTTTTCGAATAAATATTTACAAGGGATAGATGAAGGAAAAACCTTTACTCCTCGTCTTCCTCCTGAAGACGTTTGAGTGTTTCAGGTTGAAGGCTTTTCAATCCAAGTCGTGGAAGAATAAACTCAAAACGTTCTCTTGGAAGAGCTTTGGTGAAGATGTCTGCTAACTGGTATTCATACCTCACAAAATAGAGTTCCACCACACCTCTTTCCACTTGTTCCCTGATGAAATGATGTCGGATATCGATATGCTTTGCTCTTGAGTGTTGAACATTGTTGCATGAGAGAGCAATAGCACTTTTATTATCACAGACAGAGGGATTTTGTTGAATACAAAGCCATAGTCAGTTAATTGAGATCTCATCCATAGGATTTGAGCACAACAAGATGACATGGCTATGTATTCAGCCTCAGAGGAAATAGAAGTACTCATTTGCTTCTTTGATGACCAGCTCACCATCTTATCACCTAAGAACTGAGCACCTCCAGACGTACTCCGACGAGTATCTTGACACCCTGCATGATCTCAGATCTGCATATGCCGTTAGTGACATACCGGTGTCCTTCGGGTACCAAAGTCCCATGTTGATGGTTCCTTGGAGGTACCGAAAGACCCGCTTAACCGCTTCAAGGTGCTTTTGGTAGGCTTAGCCGGTATCTAGCACACATGCATACAAATAACAGTAATATCAGTTCATCGGCCGTGAGGTACATCAGGGATCCAATCATGCTACGATATTTTGTTTGGTCTACCATGATCCCTCGAGTGGTCCTCATCAAGCTTGGTTCGTTCAATCATGGGAGTGTCAACGGGTCACTTGAATCAAATCCAAATTTCTTTAAAATCTCATTTGCATATTTAGATTGATTTATGAAAATGCCTCCGGGACTTTGTGAAATTTGTAATCCCAAGAAAATGACATTTGTCCCATCATTGACATTTGAAATTTGGAACCCATTTCTTTTGAAAACAATCACATTCATTGGGGTCAGTCGAGGCAAAGATGATATCATCAACATAAATTTGAACTTGAATTAAATGTTTGCCTGACTTCCTGGTGAACAGAGTAGGATCAACTGCTCCTTTGCTAAATCTGGTAGATAGAAGAAACTTTGATAGCGTATCATACCATGCCCTTGGAGCTTGCTTTAAACCGTAAAGAGCTTTCTTCAAACGATAAACGTGAGTAGGATGCTCTGGATTCACAAAGCCTTCAGTTGGCCGACGTAGACGACTTCTTTAAGATCTCCGCTCGAAATGCCGCTTTACATCCATCTGATAGACTACCATGTTCTTACTTGCAGCATTAGCTAAGAATATTCCGATTGCCTCGATTCGAGCCACTGGAGCAAATGATTCTTCAAAGTCTATGCCCTCCTCCTTACGGTATCCTTTTGCAACCAATCTAGCCTTATTCTTTAAAACATCACCATGCTCATCAAGCTTTACTTTGAAGATCCACTTGAGAGCAATGATCATAGCACAACTGAGTGTACTAATTCCCATACTTCTAATTGATCAAACTCATGAATTTCTTCTTGCATGGCATTGAACCAGCTGTCTTCATTCATGGCGGTTTTAACATCTTTAGGTTCGATCTTAGAGAGTACGGAGTTGAAGAAGCACCATAAGGCATCGGTTGCAAGTTGTTTCCATGTGGATACGGACGAGAGGGATTTCCAATGATGTTGTCTAATGGATGATCGTGAGTCCATTTTCGAGGTGTTCATGTGGTCGTTGATGAGGGACCAAGTAGCGAGTCGATGTCTCCGTAGAAGATGGTTCGATGATGATTCAGGAGCAAATATATTTTCAAATGGAGCATCTTCGGGAGTAGCAAAGGGATTGATTTCATCCTGTGAATCAGAAGCATTTCCATGATGTACACTTGATGATTGAAGATTTGTTGAAGAAGCGATTGGTCGCCAGCTGCGCTTCTGGCTTAATGACATAGAAGTTGAAGGGTTAATTTCATTGACATTGATAGAAGCAGCCTCTGTTGATTGGATTGACATATCATTGTTACTTGGCTCAAATTGTTCATCAAACATTGGATCAAACAGTTTCTTTAAATCATTTTCTGAGGGAGGTACATATGGAGATCCTGATGAGGAATTTGGTACAAGGGATGAACCAATGGGACTGATTTGAAGTGCGGGTCTGAACCGAATGTCCAGAGCCATTTGACCGACGACTCATCAAACGTAACGTGAATTGTTTCCATGATATTTCGAGTTCTTTTGTTGTAGATTAGGTATCCTTTTCTGTTTGGTGCATATCCTACAAATACTCCAATGTCCGCTTTAGCTTTAAGTTTGCCTAAATCTTGACCCTCATTAGTTGGATAACACAATGCACCAAACACACGAAGGAATGAGAGATTAGGTTTTCTGTAGTGGACAAGTTCATATGGAGTTTTTCCATGAGCAAGGTGAATCGAGATCGATTTTGGGTGTAGCATGCGGATGGCTTCACCCCAAAGAAACATTGGAACCTTTGAGTAAATCAGCATTGTCCTTGCGGCTTCCACAAGAGTTTGATTTCGCTTTTCAACTACACCGCTTCGTTGAGGAGTTCGAGGCACACTTCTTTGATGACTGATTCCAATACTTTCATAAAACTCACTAAGTTGTTTGTTAACAAACTCAGCCCATTGTCCGCTCAATGATTCTGATCGCTTTTGTTAAGACGAACCCTGCAACTGCTTGATGAGTTTGATGATGATATCCGAGTTTCATCCTTTGACCTTAGGAACTTTACCAAGTGAATCTAGAGAAATCATCAACCACAACTAACACATATTTCTTTCCAAAGATATTCTACACTCTCATGGGTCCACATAAGTCCATGTGAATTGTATGAAGAACTTCTGAGATCGAAGTTTGTAGGTTTGGGATTATGGGCATACTTCTTGCTTTTTCCCAATTGGCATGCTGAACAAAGATGATCCTTTTCATACTTAAGTCTAGGTAAACCTACAACTAAGTCCTTTCTAGAGAGATCATTGA
Organism: Chrysanthemum makinoi; assembly: GCA_910596185.1. NCBI lineage: Eukaryota > Viridiplantae > Streptophyta > Magnoliopsida > Asterales > Asteraceae > Chrysanthemum > Chrysanthemum makinoi. The sequence goes on along the minus strand of OU343217.1, from coordinate 198,790,855 downwards.
TGGTGCCGAAGTTCAAGTGATTGAGACGACGATGCCATAACCATGACTTTGTTTTTGAAGCCTTTGACAACAAGCAAATTGGAGAAGACTTCATCATATCTTCGATAGAGATGGTGTATAGGTTTGAACCACGTGTTCCTCTTAAAAGTTCCTTACCATCAAGTTCTCTAACGAAACAAGTATGTTTTCAGAAGGCTACTTCTAGATCAGAATCGCAGAATTGACCAACAGAGAACAAGTTATGACCAAGACCTTCCACATAATATACCCTGGAGATAACACTTTTTCCAAAAACATAATCTCCATAACCCTTAATTGCACCGAAATGATCATTCCCGAATCTAATCGTCTCCGATGAATTTGCTCATGAAGTTCATGAGCCGCGACCGTCTCCGGCCATATGCTTGGAACAAACCGAAGTCCAAGTACCACGTAACGATTTGAACGACCGCAGTTGAACACAAACAAGAATGGATAATTGGATAATTGGGATCCCCATGCAAGAATGGGTTCCACTTGGTTAGTTCTATTCAAAGTATGTTCACTTCTTAAGGGAATAGTTCTACCAGGAGGCATCCATTTTCTAGTGGGCATAGTCTTAGCAGTTTGAGAGCAAACCTGATTGTTCTTATGGCCAAAAGGTATCCAATAATAACCTATCTTTATAAATGTTCTTCCCGTGGGTTTCCACTGTTTTCTAACAATCTTTCGTTTTTGCCTTTTTGCCTTCTTTGCACGACATTATTAGCTTAACAATTTTAATGGGCATTTGACAAAGATTAGACAAAGCATTCACACCACATTCATGATTAGCAAATGAATTCAAGCACATCATTACAAGGTTTGCAAATAGTATCGAATTGAATTAATTACAAGACGTTTCTAAGGCTAATACTAGAATCAACACGATTCCTTTTATTCAACTCAAGCTTAAAGTTCCTAGATTGGTCTTCTACTCTCTTCCAATGCACATTCTTAGCTTGCAAGGTCCTATCATTCCTTGTATTGTCTTGAGACTTTGACCGCTTCGCTTTAAAGTCACTGATTACTCCTCTAGAGGGAATGGGAACATTAGTTGGTTGATCTAATTTTTGCATTCCCGAACTTGATGTGCAAGGATCTGAACTACTAGAAGGCACATTAGTGTATACTTTCTTAAGACTATGATTTGAGCTATTTGCAGGCACACTAAAGTTCACTTTCTTAGCACTAACATATCCGAATCGAACTACTTGAAGGCACATTAGTGTTTACTTTCTTAAGACGGGCATAGAACGGATTCCCGCTTGGCACTAGGCATAGAACAAGGCTTCACAGCCTTTGGCTTTTTTCACCTAAGGGATTTGGACATGTTGCAATTACACATTCAAGCAGCTCTTGAGATCGTTTGGCCCGGAGGCAAGCAAACCTAATTTCTCTATCAAGAGGTTTATTAATGAAGTCCTCTTCAACAATCTCACGAAGACATTCTAGACTATCCTTAAGGTGAGCACAATAGTCATGAAACGCATGTTCATTATTCCTAAGATGAGGAGGAATATATTTAACCGTCACAGTGTATTTGCAATCTAAGGGTGACTTTGAAACAACATTCTTATTAAACACAAGTGGCGCTTTCCCATTTTCCGACTTCTCAGATTCTCAATTTCCTTTGTAAAGACGTTATTTTTTCGTTGTTTTGGTCACGAGTGACTTTCATTGAATCATATAACTCTTTAAAGTGTCGTTAACCTTTTCATTTTCTTCTAGAAAACTCTCGTTTTCCTTTTGTAAGGCATTTACCAAGTTTTGAAGATGAAAAGTTTGAGATACCGAGAATCTAAAGGAGAAGGCATTTGGGATCCAGTCACATTGTTCTTGTCACCCTTTAATTGAGAGATTTGGGCTTTCAACTTTTTGATCGTGTTACAATGAGCTCGAATGTTCATCACGCTTGCTAATTTCAAAAATCGCATCAAATTCGGAGCATCCAAAGAAGCCTTGATATTTGAGGTTTTAACATTTTCTTTTAGATGTTGATATTTTAGTTGTAAATCAAAATGTTCAACTTCTAGTTTAGAAAGATGCTTTACCAAATTATCATGATCATCCTGATCAATTTTCTCATTAAGTTTCAAATTAATCTTTTCAAGCTCAATGACACGATCATGGGAGACTTTCAGAATTCATGAAATTGAGAAGCATTAATGGAGCAATTCGTAGTAGTGTAAAACACATCTTGAGCAATACATTCATAAATAAGATTCTCATTCAAGGTATGCAAGTTCTTCCTCTCAATCTCATTATATTTTAATGCTCGCTCATAGTCACTAACCTCAACTACCATTGCATCAAATTCCTTTTCCATTCCTTTAATATCCGAACTTATCCCCTTTTTAAGACTCTCAAAATGATCTTTTAGTAGTTTGAAGAAAGGCATGACCTCGGTTAGATAGCATTCTTTTGTTTGCTCAAAACCCTTTTCCCCTTCAGTTATCCCGTGGGTGTGATCCTTTTCTTACAAGTTTTCTCAAAATCGACAAATAGTTGAAGAATAACATATTGGCTGATTAAGGTCTTGCTCTTAGTGGCAATAGTTCTAGGAACTAAATGCATTGGTGTATTTGGAGGATACACAGTCATGAGGCATTTTCCTAAGGGAAGGGTTTGTATCAACAAGATTTTCGCTTTTTAGCTTATCTAAATCCTTTTCCAAAACTTGTTCGGTGTTAACAACGTTTGAGGCCTAAATTTGTTTAAGGAGATCCAATTTTCCTTCTTGTAATCATGGGGTGTGATAATTATTTTCTTCTCTTTACATATTGGATCATCTAACTTTTTGTTCATCCTTTCCCTAGTGACTTCATCAGATTTATTATCTTCCTCGCACTCAAGCAACTAGGTTTCTGTTTAGGTTTAAGGATTTCATTGCCATCATAGAGTACCTTATGAGCATTTCTAGCCTTTTTAATGACCTCTCGATTTGGTTCCTCAACCAGGGGAATGCTATGCTTATCGCTTAAGACTCTATGCTTAGTGATCATGTGGCATCGAATGGTGTTCCTTGTACGCATACAACTTATTTTCAAGCTTGTTTTTCAAGGTTTTAGATTAGAAAAATCATTCAAAAGTTTTGATTCCTTGGCATGAAATTCCCGCTTAAGCACTTTAACATTTTCTTGAAGTTCTTGTTTTTGCTTAGCAGCTTTTGAAAGTTTTTCTTGTAAGGAATTTAACTCTTGTTTTAACACTTCTTCTCTAAAATTACTTTTTCTAATAATTGTATGCGCATTTGGTTATCCAACTCCCGCTCACGAGTATTTAGCTCAAACTTAGCACGTTGTTCATAAATGGCAACTCGTTCTTTATAGGCATTAAGTTCGAGATGATGAATCATCAAGGGCACATGCAGTGTATTCATCATAGACATAATCATTATTGACTGCAGGAGATACATCACTTGATACAATCACACTTTCACTTTGTTTCACATATTGATCATATGGGACAACATTGATATTACCCATATTTTCAATATCTGACTCAATGATTTCAGTTGATTGTATTTCATTATGTATCTTTTGCACATCAACTTCATCATATAATTTTAATACCTCTTAGATGATTTTGTCTTTGGATGGTCCAGCTTGTGATGAAGTAGAGACTTTAGGAGAGACCATTGGAGAAATGCTAGCCATGAAAATTGTTTGTGCATTAGGTCCATCATCAACATCAGAGTCGTATGCATCACAGTCAGCGACTTGAAAGGCATTCTGATGATTGTGACCTAATCTCCGAATAGGTCGCTCATCCACATCTCGCATCATATGTCTTAGCATTCCCTTCAAAGAAGAAACAAGCTCCTCTTCATCCAAGTTTGCTCCATTGTCCCGAGCTTGCACTAGCAACATCTTATCCCCAAGTATTCAGATTCGAGGACGCTTTTGGAGATGTGCAATTCCTTGCAATGTGTCCCTCACCACCACAGTTGTAACACTTAACTGCCTTGACTTGTCCCTGATTTCCATTCCTTCCTGTGATTCTCGATTTCCTCCATAGCCTCCACCCCTTCTCTCGATCATACTTGCCTTTCTTGGCTGCACCATAACCTTCCCTTCTCTAACAATAGCTTGATTGTGTGGATTGGATGCTATTCTGAGGTTGTTGTTGGTGTGTGGGAGAGTGTTCATGTTTTGACTGATCATGAGAACTAGTTGACTAATGAAGTTTCCTACATGCATCAAAGATCGGCTTGTTTGAACATTGGATCGGGAATGAGTTTGTGAGTTCCATCATCCATGGGTATAACTTGTGAAGCTTTAGTGGTAACCCCAATGTTTGAGTAGAAGGCAGTTGAATCGATGAGCTTGTCTCTCCTGGATTTGTTTTGAATTGTTCAAGAATCCTCTTTTCAAACATGGCATGTCTCTCATTCAAGAAGGAAGGCATACAGTTGCTCATAATTTGTATTCTTCAATCCTTTAGTGAGCTTCACAGAAGTCACAAACTTGTGCCATTCGGGATTCATGTTGTTTACAAACTTTGAGTTCATCTGAATGTTAGGCATGGTCATTCTGATGTTCCTCATGTCATTAACAAGTTGTGGAATCTCACGTAATACTCATAGACACTCTCATCTGGTTTCATCTTGAAGTGCTCAAATTCATCATAGAGTTGTGATTCTCTGTCTTCCATGGTTAATTCGAACGAGAGAAGCATCTTGAAATTATCCCATACAGCCTTTGCTTCAGTGTTGTGATTGATAAGCTTGTAGATGTCTTTTGGAAGACCTTGCAATATGATGTTAGAAGCCCTGATATCCGCATCGAATCTCTTCTTCTCCTTATCATTGAGCTCATCATACGTCTTTGGTCGGTCTATTCCATAGATCATAGTTCCATCTTCAGCAGTATCAATTATGTCCCTAGTAGTCTCAACTCGATACGGTCCTTCATCAATTAATTTGAGAATGTTGACCTCATTTTCCTTTCCAAGACAATACAATCTGATTCTTTGAGCCCAAGAGTCGTAGTCAGCCTGGAAGCATGGGTGGACGAGTATCCGAACCAGCTTGAACATCCTCGCAAAAAGTGGAGATGATTGTAGGAGCGTTGGTAGACATGATGACTGACTTAAACGGGATTTTATAACTCTATGATTAAACCGGGAAATAGATTCTTTCACGGATTTTACTAAATCAAGAGAAAACCGTATTCAAAGGATATCACTCAAGTCGCTAGGAAACTTTGAACCAAGTCGCTAAGTGCCAAGTCGCTAGGAAACTTTGAACCAAGTTGCTAAGTGCCAAGTCGCGATAGTCCCAAGTCGCTATATAACAACTCGCTACGATCCAAGTCGCTAGCAAAATTTTGACAGGAATTCGCTTAGCACCAAGTCGCTGATTTGTCAAGTCGCTAAATAGCAACTCGCTAGGTACCAACTCGCTAACACCAAGTCGCTAACAATATAAAGTACAAGTCGCTAACTTACACCAAGTCGCTACGTATAGTGGAGAATCCACTACGTGTACTTTTTGTCGGCTTGTCTCAATAGACAAGTCGCTAACCCAACTCGCTAATTCCTTTAACAACAACTCGCTACCAAATTGCAAAGCAAGTCGCTACCAAGAAAACTTTTCCGTGGCTCAAGTCGCTAGCATGAAAAAACACATAAACACCACTTTTCAATCCAACCACGATGATTCAAGCCTTCTAAATCAAAACCTAAACACTTGTGATGATTCTAAACACAAAAATACAATCAAAATCCAAACTTTAACACTAGAAATCAACCAAATGATGCAAAAACCACTAAAATTTTTCAAACTCAAAAACCTCCTAAAAACCACTAGAAATCCAAAGATATGTAAGAGATGATCTAACCATGGATCTTGATACCAATTGTAACATATTGGATTTCACATACACACTAAACCATAATCACAAGAGGCGTACAAGAAGGTTTTTAGAGAGAGAAAGTTAGAGGTTTAGGGAACTTAGTGAGAGAAAGAAAAATCTTATTATCAGCTCCAACTCTCTACCTTGGGAGGTAGAGAGTATTTATAGTCTTACAATAAAACGCCACACAACGGGCTATGGATCAGGCATACAGTGGGTAAAGACCCGTCCGTCCTCCACGGTGTTACTTAACTAAATACTACTTAACATAAAATAACTACGACTACGAGCTTTCTAACGAATATATATAATTGAGGTGACCGACTCTTTAATACCTGGAATTTCTAATTCCTAACAGGTCCGGTGTTGATGGGTTTGCAACCCTCTTACTCAACAAGTTGTTTAGTAGGTTAACTTATCCTTTTACCATCGTGGGTGTATTTTAGTGCATGCACGCCATGTAGGCAAGAAACAAAAAATTGTTAAGACATACAGTATATGGAAATAACAAATTAAAATGTGTCGCGGAGTTAGCTAGAAACCGCGACGTTTTATAGATACTTGCAAGTTTTTATGAGAAATAAGTAAGACATCATACTAAGGAAAATAAAAAATAAATACATAAATGTGTATTGGGCACTTTAGTAAAGTGTGAGGCTACCGTCGTAGCCATTCCTATAGGTAGCACCTCTTGAGGTTGCAGATGTTCCATGTCGTAGTTCACGACCATCCAAGCCTCAGTAACTTTGTAATGCCACTGCTTCCTAGTGCTCAAGAACCTCATAGGGTCCTTCCCACTTTGGTCCAAGCTTACCTGTGTCTTCTGTTAGGAATTAGAAATTCCAGGTATTAAAGAGTCGGTCACCTCAAGTATATGTAATCTAGAAAGCTCGTAGTCGTAGTTCTTTTATGCTAAGTAGTATTTAGTTAAGTAACACCGTGGAGGACTGGACGGTCTTTACCCACCAGTATGCCCCGATCCACACCATGTGTGGCGCTTATGTAAGACTATAATACTCTCTACCTCCCAAGGTAGAGAGTTGGAGCTCATAATAATATCTTTCACTTTCTCTCACTAAGTTCCCTAAACCTCTAACTTTCTCTCTCTAGAATTCCATCTATATGCTACCTTGTGTTAATGTTATGATGTGTATGTGAAAAGTTATATCTTACAATTGGTATCAAGAGCCATGGTTAGATCATATCTTACACATCTTTGGATTTCTAGTGGTTTTTAGGTGGTTTTTGAGTTTGAAAAAGTTTAGTGGTTTGTGCATCATTTGGTTGATTTCTAGTGTTAAAGTTTGGATTTTGATTGTACTTTTGTGTTTAAGATCATCATAAGTGTTTAGGTTTTGATTTGGAAGGCTTGAATCATCGTGGTTGGGTTGTTTTTGGATTGAAAAGTGATGTTTATATGGTTTTTCATGCTAGCGACTTAGTTCACTGATAATATTCTTGGTAGCGACTTGCTTCACATTTTTGTAGCGACTTACATTGTTGGGGCTAGCGAGTTAGATCTAGCGAAGTTAAAGTACAAGTAGTGGACTCTCCACTACGGTAGCGACTTGGTGGTAGCGACTTGGTTCAGAAGTAGCGAGTTGCTCTTTAGCTTAATTTGCATTGTTAGCTTACTTGAGTAGCGAATTTTTGCCAAAATTTTGCTAGCGACTTGAGTGTTAGCGAAGTTACCACTTAGCGACTTACATCTGGCTAGCGACTTGGAACTCTAGCGACTTAGCGTGGTAGCAAATTAGTTGTTAGCGACTTGGTTCAAGAATCAGAGTTTAACTTGGTTGATTTTTCCCGATCAAAACTTCAAACGGCCATAACTTTTGAACCGTAACTCCGTGGCTTCGTTTCTACCCATCAAAACGACCGTGAGAACGAGGAGAATGGCACGCCAATCAACTGATTCGGTCAATCTTCGAGGTCTAAATCCGCTCCAACAAAAGTTATTGAGGTTTTAAGTTTTAGACCTAAATTTCTTAGGAAAACCGGGCATAAACCAATCCGAATCACAACCAAACAACATCTCTGCTTATCCCACGAACAATCTAAAGTCCTATCACACAATCATCTTTCATTGTATCATTCCATCGGTCATCTTAACACCCTACTTGGTCATTGCTTAACGGTTTGGTCTTGATTTAAGTAAAATCCCTTGAAAGATTCTATTTCTCGGTTTAAATCATAGACGTAAAATCCGTGCATCCTTCCACATCATGTCTTACTCTGACCCGATGATTTCGAAGTGCTTAAATTGTATGATGTTGTGGACAACAATGATAATGTAGGCTACACTGAACGATTAAAGATGATTGAATTAAGCAATGAGGATGTGAGATCTCCGTGTTCGAGAATCTAATGAGAGAATTGCAAGCTACAAAATGCCATGCAAATGAAATGCAGATTGAGCCCTATCACTACTTCATCTGCACCTCATTCACCAAGTATCCATAGGCAGGGATCGAACATGTAGTGCTCTTTTCCGCCAGACTTACCTACATTGACAAGAAGTTTCTTGTTGAACTTAGAACACTTAAAGCTGCAACTTACCAATAAAGAGGTTCAAAAGGATGGTTCCAAAGGTACTCTTCAAGTAATCTACAAACAATTTCACCATTCATCGGGGAATATTCAGACAGATTTATCAACACTTGACTGGAATTTCCTTCAAAAACATACTGGAATGGAAATTCAGGAATTCATTGAGACATTTATCCAACTCATGGATAATGTGAAAAGTACATTGAAGAATCTGCTCAAAAGAATGAAGACGTGAATGAGTGTCGGAGTGCGGGATGAAAGATTGTTGTGATAAGTTGGGTAATGTATATGTTGAAGAATCGGTGTTCTTGAATGCGAATGTCGGTGACAACAATAATTGATGAGTCGGATAATGGAAAAATGGAATCTTCGTGCTCAAATTCACAAGAGAGAGAGGTGCACCGCACACAACCTTTGTGCAAGTTAATGCAAAAGAACGCTCCATGGAAGCTTCGGATGTACCCAAGATAGAGATGCACCCAAACAGTCACATACTGTGCATGTCAATGCTCAAGTAAGTTGCATGGATGTTTCTGCTGTACCTAGTTGTGCATCTTCTACTCAAAATGATGATTATGAACTGCATGAGTCTGCTGATTTGTGCCTCGATGATTCCTTACACCACTTGAGCTTAACATATATAAGGATCAGTTGCTATTTATGAACAACGTGCTAAGTTTGAGTTGACCACCCGTGAGCAGGAAATGGATGTCCAAATACGCACAACTATTAGAAAAAGTAGGTTTAGAGAAGAAGTATTAAAACAAGAGTTAAACTCCTTACAAGAAAAGCTTTCTAAAACCGCTAAGCAAAAACACGAACTTCAAGAAAATGTTAAAATGCTTAAGCAAGAATTCAAGGCTAAGGAATCAAAACTTTTGAATGATTTTTCCAATCTAAAAACTTTGAAAAACAAGCTTGAAAATAAGTTGTACGCATACAAGGAATACCATTCAAACTACTCACATGATCACTAAGCATAGAGTCTTAAGCGATAAGCATAGCATTCCCTTGTTGAGGAACCTAATCCAGAGGTAATTAAAAGGCTAGAAATGCTCATAAGGTACTGTATGATGGTAATGAGATCCTTAAGCCTAGAGAAACCTAGTTGCGTTGAGTGCTTGAGGAAGATAAGAAATCAGATGAAGTCACTAGGGAGAAAATGAATAAGAAGCTAGAAGATCCCGAGTGTAAAAAGAACAAGATAACGATAAAACCCCATGATTACACTAAGGAAAATTGGATATCCTTAAACATGTTTAAGCCTCGAGACTCTATTGACCTCCGAACAAGTGTTACGAAAAAGGATATGGACTTGCAAAAGTCTTGTTGAAATGAATCCCCCTTGTAGGAAATTCCCTAAAGCGACTGTGTATCCTCCAAATACACCAATGCATTTAGTTCCTAGAACTATTGCCACTAAGAGCAAGACCTTAATCACCCAATATGTTATTCTTCAACTATTTGTCGATTTTGAGAAAACTTGTAAGAAAAGGATCACACCCATTTGATAATCAAGGGAAAGGGGTTTTGAGCAAATGAAAGAATGTTATTTAACCGAGGTCATGCCTTTCTTTAAACAACTAAAAGATCATTTTGAGAGTCTTAAAGGGGACAAAATCAGATATTAAAGAAATGGAAAAGGAATTTGATGCAATGGTAGTTGAAGTTAGTGATTATGGGCGTGCACTAAAATATAATGAGATTGAGAGGAAGAACTTGCATACCTTAAATGAGACTCTTATTCCTGAATGTGTTGCTCAAGATATCTTTTTCACTGCTTCAAATTGCTCTATTAATGCTTCCAAATTTCATGAACTATCTTTGGCCCTGAAAGTCTCCCATGATCGTGTCATTGAGCTTGAAAAAACTAATTCTAAACTAAAGCGAAAATTGAACTGGATAATCACGACAATTTGGTTAAACATTTTTCTAAACTAGAAGTTGAGCATTTTAATTTACAACTCAAATATCAACATCTCAAAGAAAATGTCAAAACTTCAAATATCAAGACATCTTCAGATGCTCCAGAGTTTGATGCGCTTTTCAAATTAACAAACGCGTGATGAATGTGATTCAAGCTCGATTGCAACACGATCGAGAAAGTTGAAAGCCCAAATCTCTCAATTAAAGGGTCAAACGAACAATATGATAGGCTCCCAAATGCCTCCTCCTTTAGATTCTCATAATTCTCAAACGTTTCATCTTCAAAACCTAGTAAATGCTTTACAAAAGGAAAACGAAAGTTTTCTAGAAGAAAATGAAAAGGTTAAACGACATTTTAAAGAGTTATATGATTCAATAAACGTCACCCGTGACCAAAACAATGAAAAATAACGTCTTTACAAAAGGAAATTGAGAATCGAGAAGTCGGAAATGGGAAACGCCACTTGTTTTCAATAAGAATGTTGTCTCAAAATCACCCTTAGATTGCAAATACATTTGATGTTAAATATATTCCTCCTCATCTTAGGAATAATGAACATGCTTTTCATGACTACAGTGCTCACCTTAAGGATAGTCTAGAATGTCTCAGTGAGATTGTCGAAGAGGATTTCATTAACAAACCTCTTGATAGTGAAATTAGGTTTGCTTGCCTCCATGCCAAACGATCTCAAGAGCTGCTTGAATGTGTAATTGCAACATGTCCAAAACCCTTAGGTGAAAAAGGCAAAGTTGTGAAGCCTTGTTCTATGCCTAGTGCCAAACAGAAAATCCGTTCTATGCCTAAAGCCAAGCATGTGACCCTTGATATGCCTTGTTCCATATCTAAATTCAAGCAAGCAACCCGTGATGTGCCTCCTAGAATTTTAGATCCCAGACTTCTAGACCAGAAATGCAGAAAGTAGTGAAGCCATGTAATGTTCCCATCGTTACTTCTACAGATGTTAAGATTGACACTAAAGTTAGCGGTCAAAACCTAGAAGCTATGCAAAGAAGGATAGGATTACGCAAACTAAAAGTGTTCATGATAAGGAAGTGAAAGAACACCATAGGGACAAGAAGTTTGATTTGAACAAAAGAATCGTGTTAGTTCTAGTATTAGCTCCAAGCTTACTAAAATTAATTCGAGGCCTTATCTATGTCGCAAAACATGCAAAAATGTTTAATTTACAGTAATCATGATAAATGTGATGTGTTATTTCTGAGGTCAAAGATTCATAACCCAGTTAAGAAAGTTTGGAGGCGAAGCAGTTAAGCAATCACGGAAACCTCGGGGAAGGTTTTTACCAATGTAGGATTTCGTGGAAATAGCAATTCGAATATTCACGAATGGCAAACCTTGCCCCTTAACTAGATCCATGCCTAGAGTAGTGCTGTTAAGGTTTGGAAATAGCTGGTAGAACAATCCCATTAAGCACAAAATGTCCCTCGACTAAGTCACGATGCTTACTAGTTTAGCTCTAGTGACAATGACATTGCACCTAGGGTTTCTGATGATTCAAAGATTGTTTGTGCTAACCAAAAGGACCCCATGAGCAGTGGGGATCAATGTTTCCAATTCTATGTCTTAGTCACGTTATCCAAGCGGTCGTACAAATTAGTCCCTTGGTATTTGGATTCGGGACTCTAAACATATAGCGGGCTCTAAACAATGGCGTCTGTTCACATCGGTTCGGGCCTCTTACTTCAACATTATGGCGATCTGTTCACATCGATTCAGGCCTCGTGCTTCCATTATGGCGATACGTTACTTCAGTTCGAGCCTCGTATCTTCAACATTATAGCTCTGTTACATCGATTCGAGCCTCGTTCTTAACACTATGACTGCAACACTTCAGGCTTCTTAAAAAGAAATGTGCGCTATTAGTATCGAAAATTCTCTCATGAATGGCCATACTCATCTACATTCTTCATCAACAAGCTTCATGTTTTGCCCGCTCATTCGGTCATCAAGTGGATCTGGTTCATTGGTGTATACTCTTATTCACTTGCTAAATCAAAATGGCAACCGGATGCAATTTTGAGGGGAAAGTGAATATACTACATGATGGATGTTTGAATAATGGTTATCTGACTTTATTTTTGATGATGATGAGTGTTTATTCTTTTTGATTATGAGTGAATATACTAAGGATAAGTGGGATTCATTGTTTTGATTTTTGATGACTCTCCTCAGCCTAAATGCTTCACTTACTAAGGATAACTGGGAATCAATGTTTGGGATTCATTGATTTTCAAAGATATGTTTGATGAGTACCTTCAACCTTCAACGAATGTTGATCATCCGACCACGAAGCTCATGCTCGGGTTTATTGACTCAGCGGTTCATCATCAAAGAAGTACAACTTCGGACTACTCAAAAGCCCTATCTCATTTATTCCTCAAAAGTTGATAATGATTATCATAATATTGCGGTTGCACTCATGAATAATGATCCGCTCTTTGGTATTCCTTTGCCAAATCTTCACGGATTGTTGTTCATGAATAATGATCCACTCTTTGGTATTCCTTTGCCAAATCTTCATGGATTATTGTTCCTCATATCGTGCATGCTATAAATCAACCACATGAACTTCAAGGAAAATGTCTACCTCATCTAACGAAGTTATTGGTGTATCCTCGAATCGATCTCTACATGAATACTTTTAGGAAGAATACATTGATGTTGAGGCATCATTTGTTCGGTTCATTCAGTGGGTGAATGTACAACCGGTTGTATGTTTATTCACATGTTGGGCATTTGACACAAGTTGATTACTTGAAGTTAATCAATTATCACTTATTTGAGATTGAAGTTAAAATTACGGCGTGAGCTTAAGATGCAAATGCATGGAATTCTTCTTACAGTTTGAAGTTTGGTATATCGGGTTTTCTTTCGGTGGTCGCTTGAAATGTCTACATATTGGTTGATAAAGATAGTCGAGAGTTATCATGATGGTCTATGGCTCTGGACCCGATTCGAGGACTTCAAAACAGTCCCATTGTTCATCCCTGTACCAAATTCTTCGAGAAACTCCATATGTACCTCCATCGAGAGATGATTTAAAATTGTTTGATCCATGTTTGATGAACATTGTGGCCAACTTTAATGAATGACAATTCTGCTTGATTTCATATTCTGTGAATGACGTCAATCCTTGATCTCAATATCATTAAGTCAAGAAGCCTCTGTAGCGATCACTTCTGTCTCATCAACTAATCATCAAACTTGAGGGTACATCATGGAAACTATTTCGGTATCAATGATGAAGTTAATCCCTGCTACTCTGAAGATGCTCCATTTGAAAATGTATTTGCTCACGAATCTTCATCGAGAACCATCTTCCTCGAGAGACATCGACTCGCTACTTTAGTCCCTCACCTCTGCCACCATGAACACCTCGAAAATGGACTCACGATCATCCATTGGACAACATCATTGAAATCCCTCTCATCCGTATCCACGAAACAACTTGCAGCGATGCCTTATGGTGCTTTCTTCCAGTACTCTCTAAGATCGTACCAAAGATGTTAAAACGCCATGGATGAAGGCTATTTGGTTCAATGCCATACAAGAAGAAATTCATGAGTTTGATCAACTAGATGTATGGGAATTAGTACATGCTCAGTTGTGCTATGATCATTGCTCCAAAATGGATCTTCAAAGCGAAACTTGATGAGCATGGTGATGTGTTAAAGAACAAGGCTCGATTAGTTGCTAAAGGATAGTCAAGAGGAAGGTATAGACTTTGAAGAATCATTTGCTCGATTGCTTCCGAATCGAGGCAATCGAATATTCTTAGCCAATCTTTTAAGTAAGAACATGGTAGTCTATCGGATGGATGTAAAGGCGGCATTTACGAGCGGAGATCTTAAAGTTGTCTCGTCGGCCAACTGAAGGCTTTGTGAATCGAGCATCCTACTCGTTTATCGTCACGAAGAAGGCTCTTTACGGTTTAAAGCAAGCCCAGGGCATGGTATGATACAACGTCAAAGTTTCTTCTATCATCGGATTGATAAAGGAAGCGGTTGATCCTACATTGTTCACCAGGAAGTCAGGCAAACATTTAACTCATGTTCAAATCTATGTTGATGATATTATTTTTGTTGACCGATGGAATGTGATCATTATTCTAATGAAATGAGTTCTAAGTTTCAAATGTCAATGATGGGACAAATGTCGTTTTCTTGGGATTACAAATTTCACAAAGTCCGGAGATTTTTCATAAATCAATCTAAATATGCAAATGTGATTTTAAAGAAATTTGGATTTGATTCATGTGACTATTGACACCCCCGTGATTGATCGAACCAAACTAGATGAGGACCACTCGGGGATCATGATTGACCAAACGAAATATCGTAGTATGATTGGATCCTGATGTACCTCAGGTAGTAGACGGACATCTTGTTATTTGTTTGCATGTGTGCTAGATACCGAGGCTAAGCCTACTAAAAGCACCTTGAAGCGGTTAAGCGGGTCTTTCGGTATCTCAAGGAACCATCAATATGGACTATGGTACGAAGGACACGGTATGTCACTAACGGCCTATCACGCGATCTTGATCATGCAGAGTTGTCAAGATACGTCAATACATCTGGAGGTGCTTTCGGTTTTGGGTGATAAGCTTGTGGTGGGTCTTCAAAAGCAAATGAGTACTTCTATTTCCTCGAGAGGCTGAATACATAGCCATGTCATCTTGTTGTGCTCAAATCTTATGGATGAGATCTCAATTATCGGACTACGGCTTTGAATTCAACAAAATCCTGCAATGTGATAATAAAAGTGCTATTGCTCTCTCTTACAACAACGTTCAACACTCAAGAGCAAAGCATATTGACATTCGACATCATTTCATCGAGGGACAAGTGGAAAAAGGTGTGGTGGAACTATATTTTGTGAGGTCTGAATATCGGTTAGCGGACATCTTCACCAAAGCTCTTCCAGAAGCGTTTTGAGTTTATTCTTCCGCGTCTTGGCTTGAAAAGCCTTCAACGAATACTCTCAAACGTCTTGAGGAGGAAGGCGAGTAAAGGTCTATCCTCATCTATCTCTTGTATATATCTATTCGAAAAATCAAAATACAAAATTATAAAACCTTCAAAATCCATAAAATCAGAAAAATTCGAAAAATCTTCAAAAATATTGTCTTTTTGTCATGCGTTTTCTCGGTTCGATAATATCTACGGTCTTTGTACTGTCATTCAAAGAATGACACGGGACTTTAGATGTTGGTCGAATTCCATAAAATCAAAATCAAAAAATTATGTTTGAGAAAAGAGAAAAATGGTTTATTGTCATTTCAGGGCAATAACCGGTTTTAAAAGAAAGAACAGCCATGTTTTATCATGTTTTCAAAGTCCATGCTCACGATTCTAAAACATTTATCTGCTGAAAACTAAATGCTTTGAAAAATAACTCGGTCTCTATTTTTGATAATCATCGGGACTTATTTGTCAAAATCTCTATCTCTCAATCAACAACCTATGTCATTGATTGAGGGGAGAATGATTTCAATTAAATTAAAAAGTTATTTGGCATTAAATTGTTTTCAAAAGATATACATGCATGTTCTATCAATGGAGTTTAAAGTCTTAAAATCCGATCCTTATCGGTCAGCGCTTTCATAATCAAAGTCACAATTCTCCTTAAAAGCTTTCAAAATCAATTTAAATCTATAAGAGATCACAAACTCAAATGATTTGATAATTGTGATCGGAGAATGTGTGATTTAAATTGGATTTAATCGATAATTGATAAATGGTTTTATAAGAATGTACATGATGCCCTCCCCGCGTGTGACAAGCGATTTCAAATTTTTAAATGCACATGTTGAGGAGGAGCATCTATCTCAAACCTATAATTTGAAAAGTGATCATTTATCTCAATGTGTTTGGTTCCTCTAGTATGTGTAAAACTCTTTTCAAACCTCGAGCACATATTGAGGAAATCATGAAAACCTCATCCTTCCCAACTTTATCTACTTAATTAGATTTGGGAAGTGATGTTGATATCTTTTAGAAAATGGTAATCAAAGAAGTAAATTCTTTCTCTTGCCTCCGTGTGCAAAACATTTTTCAAATACTTGATGCACATGTTGAGGGGGAATTCTCGTTCTAAAAATATCAAAAACAATTAAGGTACAAAATGCTTTGATAATATATCACAAGTATCTGAATTGATTTTCAAATGGTTTTCAATTGGATCAATGGCGAGATGAACAATACCAAAATGGTGACCAACTTTACATTTTGAATGGTGATATAAGGACGATAAGGTTAGGTATGTGTTCCCATGATCCCGAGCGGAGAGATCTACCGGGACTATCCACTAGTTAGTGTAGAGTTCTTAGGTATGATGATAAAAGGAGAAAATGAGATATGGGAAGAGTCTTGATCAAGAGCTGAGCTGTCTTGGAATAAACCCAACAAGGTTCTAGCTATGAAGTCTCGGTAGCGAAGGGGTTGAAGAATTAAAAGAATTGAATGAGAAAGGGTGAAAACAAATACCCTCCATTTATTCAACCTTAGAGGCGACGGGTTCAATTCATATGCTCTTGATGGTAACATCGGTATTGAAGACAAGGCGTCATGGACCCGGTGGCTGCAGCTTCAACTTTCCAAACCTCTCAAGTTCCTCTTAAAAGGACTTGTTTCATTCTCACGAGGAACCGACATTATCTATCGACTTTCTCTTAGAGATTGTTGATATTGAAGAAGAGACCCTCTCCCTAGTCTCCGGCATAGGAACCAAATGTGCACAAATTGAGTCTAGAGCCCCGAGATCATCAATAAATCTCATTAGGACACTTTCAATGAAGACTCTCTGTTTCACATGTGGAAGAGATTATATCTTGAGTCCTGCATTATCCTTGTGGTATTGCGAACATCCAGTGTATGTGTTTATATTCACAATGAAGATGGAATTACGGAGCCAACATCTAACAAGCTCACGGTAGGTGGCATGTGAGATCTATTATCTGATCAACCATGTGACAACCGAGAAACAATGAGGCGATTCAATCTTTTGAATCAATCACAGTTCAGTTATGGATTGCGGATACCTTTGAAAAAGGTCTTTGTGCTTTAAAACTCTTTTCATTAGCATCGGCGTGTACTAATTTTTTTTCAAATCAAAAGGTGTTTTATGATTGATAATTGATTTTCATTAAAACCTTAGTTGTATTGCAAAAATAATTTCTATTGAGCAATGCTCGATTGTTTTTTCAAATATCTTTTCATCAATGATGGACTCAATTATTTGGTTCACTTCACTCCGTGTTGTCTTCTTTGAGATGTTCGGTTTGAGAACGACTAGAAGCATTGCGAAACCACTCGAGAAATTCTTGAATTATACGATCCGAGCGTACTTGTCTTGATCAGCGAGCAGGTGGGCGTGTACCAATTCAGAAAGTGATCAAAGACACTTCGTGCGATTTATTGCTAGCGTTTGTATCGTGCAGGCGTTTCACGGTATTCGAGAATGAAGCGGTCAATCCATAGCGCATGCTCCTTAACACATTCATCTCAAAGAAATCATGATTAGTGCATCAATGACTCGATATTTTCACTCCATATGCACGCTCATGCCAATATCATGAATCAACAAATGCTTCCGCTACGATGATGAGAATATATCATGATCAAGAATGTGAGCATGTCGGTCCGAATGTCACAACATCACATAATACCAACACCACAATGGATGTATGAGATTTTCTACTAGGATGATCTCAAAAGCGGCTCAACATTATTATCACGTGGATCGATAAAAGACCTCCACTTGAAGTAACCAAACATGCAATGTGAAGAATCAATGACTATGAGCTTAGGAACAAAGGACTACATCAAGAATGCAAGAACAATTGTTAATGTCATATCTCTTTTTGTATTCTATGTAATTTTAGTGCATGATTGAGGTGACCTCCTAGGGGGATTGTTAGGAATTAGAAATTCGTATTAAAAGAGTCGGTCACCTCAAGTATATGTAATCTTTAGAAAGCTCGTAGTCGTAGTTATTTTAAGTTAAGTAGTATTTAGTTTAAGTAACACCGTGGAGACGAGGCGGTCTTTACCCACTTGTATGCCGATCCAGCCGATGTGTGGCGTTTTTATTGTAAGACTATAAATACTCTCTACCTCCCAAGGTAGAGAGTTGGAGCTCATAATAATATCTTTCACTTTCTCTCACTAAGTTCCCTAAACCTCTAACTTTCTCTCTCTAGAATTCCATCTATATGCTACCTTGTGTTAATGTTATGATGTGTATGTGAAAAGTTATATCTTACATCTTCTGCGTGGCTCGCATCATTGGCGTGGTAAACGAAGTCACCTGGTCTGAATGAAACACTTCGTACTTTAGCGTCGTAGTATCCCTTCATCCTTGACTTTGATTTTGCTTCCGCATTATGGCTGCGCGTTGGCGCCTTTCTTCTAGCAAGTCTAAAGTCGATCATTAAACAAGTCGTCATTGGTTGCCACATTGATTTTACGTGATCGCGGATAGTAGGCATTCCAATTCTGTTGGTATGATGGCTACGTCCCATAGACTAGAAAGGGAGTGTCTCCCGTCGGGTTTTGATTGAGGAGCGATGTGCCCACAAAACATGTGATAGCTCTTCCACCCACCTTCCTTTGTGCTTGTCCAGACGTGCCTTAATTCCCTCTAGGCCCGATTTGCGCGTTCTACTAAGCCGTTGGTTTGTGGGTGTTTAACGGCTGAAGTCTTTGTGTGATTTTCAACTTCGAACCGTACTTGAAAGGGTTGTCACGTACGTTTCTCGTTGTCCGAGATGATTTCACGAGGTAGCGGCGGCATACAATATTTTCGAACAAAGCGTTTTACGGTTGCGGTGATTGTTACCACCGCTTTTGCTTATCCACTTGGTGAAGTAGTCATGGAGACTATGAGGAACTTTAATCCCCCTGTGCCCAGCGGAAAGGGCTGCGATATCGACACTTATAGAATGGCCATGGTGTAGTTGGTGTTAGCTTCGTCTTTGTGGTTGGCGCTGGGGCGGGTCTATGGACTTGGCAATCGTTGCATTTTGAATATTAGGTCCGTATCGCGGTCATGCGCTAAGGCGGCGATGGTATCGACCTCAAGGCGATGCCACGCGGATCGTGGTCGAGTGCATCTTTGCATGAACCTTCGTGGATTTCTCGCAGTCGTAATTTGCTTGTAGGGGCCAGCGCGGAGCCATGGTTGTAGGAAGGAGCGTCGGTACATTATGTTGTCTCGGTTCGAACCTTTGCGGTGCCAGCCGTATCCGCGAGCTTCCTTCCGCAGGGTAACTCTCCTTTGCTTAGGAAGTCCGTTATCGGTGTTATCCATGTAGGACCTTCTCTCCTATTATCGTGGAGACTTCCATCTGCGAGATGGATTTGCTTTCGGTGTTTCCACCAGCACTTGTTTTGACAGTGTGCAAAGCTTGTCGATGCAATCTTGCTCGTGCATCCGCTTTTGATTTTCCCCTCTAGAAACTTGCTTGATGGTAAACCAACCTTTGATTAATGACTTGGTCTGTCGAGATCTTGAATCATATGTTCCTCTTTAGCCACGTACTTAACCGGGTTGGCTACTAGCCGGAGTCCACATTTGCTTCCGTGTTACGATACACCCATGCGGTCCAATCGTGGTCCGACGATTAGAGCTTCATATTCGCTTCATTGTTTGTGTTGGTAAATTCAAGCTTAGGTCCGTGGTGAATTCCATCCCTTCGGATTTGTGAGAGCCGGTCGCTCACGACATCGCGGGAGGATCCATCGTAAACAAGATCCATGGATCTTGTAGTTCCTTTTGCTTGGTGCGGGTATATCATCGGTCGGCGCGATGAAGTCTGCGAATATGTCCTTTGATTGCGGTCGTGGTGGTTGCATAGAGATGTTGTGCTCACCTATCAATACACTCCATTTTTTGTCGTCCGATCGTCGAGCTTAGAATGATTTGCTTGATCGGTTGGTCTGCGATGATTCTATTGGGTGCGCTTGGAAGTATCTAGCGGCCGTTTGGCGGCGAATACTAATGCTAGGACCAACTTTTCCATTGCGCTATAGTTCATCTCTTTTCTTGGCATTTACTTACAAAGTACTGGAGTTTGTCTTGAGTTCCTATCCGAGTGAGTAACCTCTGGACCGCTCCATGAGTTAGAGATAAGTACATGATCAACTCTTCCCCAGTCGGGTGCTACAAGTGTGGGAGTGTTGCGGGTGTTGTTAAAAATGCGAAGGCTTCTTCACTCCGTAGTCCAACGAAAATCTCCTTTTTCATACACTTCTTGGCGTTTTGAAGAGAGTAGAGACTTGTCTGGCGACTTAGACAGGAACCTATTAAGACCGGCTAGCTTTCCATTGAGATTGGACCTCCTTGATGTCTTGTGATGAAGGAAGTTCGATGAGCGACTTGGTATTTTCTAGACATGGTTTTATGCCATGGTTCTATTAGGTATCCGAAAATGCCGATGGCCCGAAGGTACATTTTGGGATTGACTTCATGTTGATCTCGTAGAGTTTTGAACGTTCCTCAATATCGCATAACTCATCTTGATATGGCTCTTTATGACCGGTCATCAACATAGACCTCTAAGTGCCCACCTATTTTTGAAAGCATTATCTACTAACCGTTACGATAGGTGGCTGCATTCTTATTGAGGGCATTTTTTGTTATGTGATGAAGCGCCTTGGCTGTGGCGAACAGTGCTCCTTAGCCATCTGGATTTGGTGATATCCTTTGTATGCATCGAGGAAACACTTTAATGGATATCGCACAAAACTCTATTTTCCGGTCTATCTCGGTAATGGGTAGCGGTCTTGTGGACATGCCTGTTGAGTGCAATGAAGTCGCGCTGGCGTAGCCATTCTGCGTCGCTTTTGACCATTCTTGGGTTAGAAAGCGATCATAGTGGTGTATTAGGGTGAATTCGCGACCTTCCGGATTTGGAACTTTGGTTCTTGGCGCTATTTTCCCGCGGTAGTGAATTGCAACCTCGATTTGGAACTTTGGTTCGCGGCCTAATTCGTAGTCGCTGTCGTTCGCATGTAATGCGTGTTACATTCTCTATATGTCCACATGGCATTGTAAAGAGTAACAATACCACCTTCCACTGGGAATTTAAGCATCCCCGTGTGCGTGAGGCGACCGCTGCGCCCGTAATTCGATATCCCGGTCTTCCGATAATGCCGTTGTATGGCGAGGGAGATTTGATCACCATGAATTCCATCCGGCGCCGCTGGAGTGTTCTTCATTTCCAATGCTAACTAGTAGTTGTATTTGCCCCATAGGCCATATCTTTTCATAGTAAAACCCGGTTAAGCGCCGTTCGACCGAGCTTAACCGACTGCGTATTTCGAGCCCGCATTCGCTTGAGCGGTGCTCATACATGATGTCTGCCGATGCTCCACCATCAACGTACATGCGGTGGATGTCGTGACCCCCCGCACTAATCTCAATGGTGAGTGGCTCTATCAACTGCGTTGTCCGCATTAAGGTGGGGAAAGAGATTTTACTTCCGGAAAACTCCTGGTCGACCTTACGTCTAGTGACCCATGCCATGATTGTATCATGTAGATCATGTCGGCCTTATCTTTGGGTGTCTCCTTCTTGTTTCCACTCTTATGTCTATCCTTTCCCTCCTTGATATTTTTGACCAAATGGTCCAATCGCCTCTTTAACCATTTTGTCAATGAGCATGGCGCAGCTTGGACACATTCATTAGTAGTGTAGCCCTTACGTGCGTGGTAGTCACATTATCCATTCCGGTCGCCCGATCCTGCGGAGTGCGCATTTGTGGCGGTCTCGGAAAGTTCGCACCTTCTGTTGCGAGTATTTCCTTAGGAGTCTTGGTCAGCAGGGTGTATCTGTCATTATCTCTTCCGCTCCCACATTTGCGATAGCTCTATTGTGGTTGCTACCGTCGGTGGATTGTCTCCCAGTGTTGTTCCTGTGACCGATAGTTCCGTAGTTTCTTTTGCTATCCGGCCGTGGCGTTCTCCTTGGACGAAAGGACCGAGGCGTTTCATGAGTTCATCAAAGGTTTCGGGAATCTTTTCGTTCAACCTCTTGATGAGTTCTGGGTTATTTATCCCATTAATGAAACCAGAGATCTTTAGCACTTCAGGGCATGCTTTAACTTGCATGCATTCATCTTTGAAGCGTTCCATGAATGCGCTTGTAGATTCTCCCCGGCGCTGCTTTACCGGCGAGCTCGACAGGATTTTAGCGCACTTCTTCTTCGGCTGAGTAAAGTTTAGGCGAAACGCCTTTCTTAATTCCTCAAAGCCATTGATGCTTCGCGTGGAAGCTTCTTAACCAGCCTCAGCGTTTCCCACGGTGGAGTTGAACATGTGGCACCATACGAGGTTGTGGCTGGTTTTTAGATTGTAGCGATGCGATTCAAAATTTTAGGTGATCATCGAGGATCGCGTGTTCCGCCATAGGTTTTCCGTTGGCGGGCATACGCCTCCTTTTGTTCTCGAGAAATCACGATCGCGTCGAGTGAACGCATCCACCTTTTAATGGCGCCATGGGAGAGATATATCTTCCTCCTCTTAGTCATTGTATCCGTCTCGGACTTCCAATGTCGTCATGCGCTATCCTCGTTGTCCAGGAATTGTCGAGGATGAATTTTTCTTTCTTCTTCGCGGTATATGCCCCTCCTGAAATCTGGACTTGAAGGGCTATCACTTGGGAGTATCATCGCCAAGTCGTCACGAATTCTCCGGCTACCAAGCCGGCATGGACACGAGCCCCGCCATTCATCTTCCTCACTTTCTTCTAGATCTTTGAGTTGGATGTTTCATCATCCTCAATTCTCCTCCCAATTGCATTTAAACACCGGGGTGGTGGCTATCCTCCCGCGCTCCTCCTTACGTGGCGATGGGATGTTTCAAACTCTGGGCAAATCGAGTCGGGTATCGGACGGTCGACCTGACCTCTTCTTTGCTTCCTTTTCCATAAGAGCGTGCCAGGCCGTAATTTTGTGATACTGAACTCATCTGGCGCTAGTTCTAACACAACCCTTCTAGAGTAGGAGTATCGTTTCTACTACTATACCCTTATTTTTATCGTGCATCGTGCTTTTGTGAAATTTGTTTCCACCACCGTTTGGAAAGGAGTGGCAAAAGGGTGCAGTGGATCTCACTAGCGGCGATTCTACCGGCCTTGGGTTGTCCCTGGCGGTTCCACCGAGGGAAGACCAAATCTTGGCACGATCCACGGTTTTAGCAACACCTGGTTGTTCGAAGTTTGCTTGGAAGCTTGAACCGTCGCGGCTTCTTCCCCGTAAGGTCTGCTTTCGTCGCGTGATTTCCATGCTTCGTCATCCTAGTTCTTAGTTCTTAGTGAATAGTCCCACGGATGGCGCCACTTGTTGATACAAAAGTTGAGCGTTCCTTGTTCGGGGCTCCGGCTCATTACCAATTGCTGATTGTTGCTTGAGACTCTAGCACTAAGAGACGAAAACACCGTTAGGCTTACCAGTGATTGTCTCCACGATTATCCTCCGCGTGAGTAAGTAATCGGTTTAGGTTAAAGGAGAATTAGGGTTTTATCAATCGTATTACCTTTCCGAGGGATGTGATTCCTTTATATACACACAAAATCCTTGTTGGTTTCGTGTTCCCCAACCTTCGGCGTATCCCGCCTAAGTCGGTTGGGGAATGATTATCTCCATAATTAGGAGATATCCGATATCTATTACGTGAATAGCTTTGGGTTTGGGCCTTCGTGAGCCCAAACATCTATCGAATAGCCCAGCCAGTTAAATCTGGGCTAAGTTAGTATTGAACTTTTGTCTGGTTCGTGACCCGGATATAGACTATACGTCATCAGCTCTCAACAATCATTCTGACAATGGATCAATAGGAACTTTGCCACAATGCCACACAAAGTTATTTGGATTTCTTTGATGAACAACAATTGTTCAATGAAGTTTCAGATGAACGACACACATAAGGAATCCAAAGCAAAAGAAGTTTCAAATGCAAAAAGAAAAAGAAGGCTTAGATATTAAAATTTAGCAATGGAATGTTACATAATAAATTAGAAAGACTTAACTCACATTCGATGCAGCACCACACTAATTGGATTTTCATATCAAATGGCCATTCCCAATTTAATAAATTACCCAACCTAGCAGTAGTGGCACATTCACTTTTGTGTATTATTCAAAAGACGAACTAACACTAAAATAAACACTTGGTCTAACAATGTCTTCATAGTGTTAAAGCCATGACACGTGTTAAAAAAACAATCATATCTAACGAAATAAAGATGATCAAGAGCTAACATTAGCATGTACTATTTTTTATGCTTTTGTAATGTTGGTTGTAGCGGCAAATATCTTTATTTTCAATTTGTTCATCTCCTTCTTACATGCTTTTGCTTGTAATTTCCATTCTCGAAAAAAAAAATAGAGTAACTGAAGATAAATCCAACAACGACATCATAAACTCTATTTTGGAAGAAAATGGGGGATACCTTGTACTTCCTCTTTCATTGAATCAGTTGCTTCAGCAGCGATTGAAGTTCCTTTTCGCTTTCATCAACCTCAACCCAAGCATTTTTTAGGTCTTCCCGTGAAACTGCCCTGAGTTGCCGCTGTTTTTTCATCATCATTTGTTGTTGTTTTTAAAAAAACAAATCTTGTTTAGTTTTCATAAGCTCATTTTTCCTTTTACTTTTCATAAGGCTATTTCTTCCTATTATTTATCATACGACAACCTTGATTTCGGGTTTAGATCAAATTGGATATGACAGAAAATCGGGCTATAACGTAACAAAATAAGCTAATCCAACCACACCTTAATTCAGCAAGAGTTTTGTTGTTTTCCAGTATCTTTCAGGCATTGATGAGCTTCACTTCATTTATTCTTTTAGGTTTGTCAAATGAAAAAAAAAAAAAAAAAAAAAAAAAAAACTGATCGATATCAGAAGACAAATATATAGTAGAATATCACAAATATTTCCGAACTTTTGTTGCTCTGATATCCAAAGAGAACTTGAAGTTTTCTTTATTTTTGATTGTTGTCGCTTTTGGTATTGAACGTAATTTGGTAATCTGGACTGAAGGCCTAAACTTTTCAAATGTATGGCTAGATAAGTTCTTCATACAAATAAGTTATCTTTTAATCAAAGTATTGGTGTTGCTACGAAACTTATGAATAAATTCCTAAACTAACCTTTGGGAGGCCAAACAACACGATATATCATATGATATGGTCGTTGTCATATACACCAATGTTTTCCTCCTCGTCTTTTGTTTGTTCAATATTTGAATAGCTCTCAGTGCCAGAACAGCTCTAAACCCGCAAGTACATCCTACAAAACGAAAAGTAAGTTATTCACAACAAAGATAACACATGAAAGTAATGTAATGGTAAAAGGAGAATTCAATCACCCCCACATACCACATCTACCTGAGGTGTAGGTCCCTCTGTGACTTCAGAATAGTTTTCAACGACCGACAGATTCGTGACCTTTATTTTCGACCTCCTTGTTGAAAGCACAAAACTGAACGACGAAACGGAAAAGCAAAACCAAAAATTCTTACTTCAGTGAACCGTACCAACAGGA
The DNA here is from genome assembly GCA_910596185.1 of Chrysanthemum makinoi. Lineage (NCBI taxonomy): Eukaryota > Viridiplantae > Streptophyta > Magnoliopsida > Asterales > Asteraceae > Chrysanthemum > Chrysanthemum makinoi. The sequence goes on along the minus strand of OU343217.1, from coordinate 198,764,935 downwards.
GCTCCTCGAAACCATAAAAACCCATGATTAATTAATAGAAGTACAACAAAATCTCAATTAGTACAAAACCTTAAGTTTAAAATATTCTCCGCAAATGTAATTTCAATACATTTTATTAATTATGATAAACATATTAAACATTATTATAACTTACTTGTTATCAAGAAAAGCTTGAAGCTGAATGATCATTTTCTCCTCATCAGTTAAATCCTCCCTCCCCTTACTTAGCAAAAAGTGAACAACACAATCTTAAAACTTCATAAAAACAAAAACAAAAACAAAAACAAAAACAAAAACAAAAAAAGAAATAAAAATCCGAAAACAACAGAAAAACAAACATAAAAACTTACTCGGAAAAATTAAAAAAATCCCAACTAACAATCCACCCAACCGTTTCTACCCTTGAGCCAGTCGATTCCTGCAAAAACCCAAAAACAAATTTAGGGTTTCATATTGCATAATATAAAATAACGCAAAAGTTATATAGCGAAAAAAAACCATCAAAACAACCAAATCCCGCGAACTTTTGAACATCGTTATTGGTTTGATCTAAATGCTTTGATCTGTTTTTTGTAAGATGGTAAGATCTTGATAGTGAGCCGTGCAAATGGCGGTGCAACTCTATCAACTAAAGTCCCGGATAATCCTTAAAAGGGAAGTAAGTTAACTGGGTTGAAACGGATAAGGCCCGCGTTAGAATAGCCCAAAAGAAAGGACATGACCCAGCCCAGTGAATAAAATCGAATAAAAAAAGAACTGTGGCGGAAAACGCCCGCCTATTAGTATTTATATAAATATTTCTAACAACACAACACGTAATTTTGCTTGTTCACAACTTTACACACTGAAATATTTGAATATGCCCAAAAGGCCAAAATGATATGTGTTGGGCTAGAGGGATTTGGGCCGGCTAACTGCGCAATTTTTATCTCTAAAGGGCCGCCAAAATTGCGCTTATTAGCGTGGCTGTTAATTCAATTCCCAAGCTCTTTAGTTAATGACCGATTTAATTTTCTCTCTTTTGAAGAAAAAAAATATCATAAAAAGTAACTCTCAATACCGTCTTTCAAGGGTTATGGGTACCCAATACCGTTTCCGGTGTTTGGGGGAGGTTAAGATGTAGACATTTTACTCTGCCAAGGTAGAGGCGCTTCAGTTCTATAAAGGTAGAAAGGACCTCCGGCCTTTTTTAGGGAGTGAGGATCGAACCACTGACCTCTCGGTTGAAGAAAATATCATAGATTTACTCTAATGTCCGTTTAGATATAGAAAATCAAAATTTTATTATGCTATCTAATCTATGCAAGTTTCTGGAATTTTTCGAGTCGAGTATTCAAAGGTTCGCGGCCACAAAAACTAAATTGTGTTGGTTTTTTAGAAAGTTTATCTGATCATAATAGTAGTAATATGCTTAATTATTAGAGCATCAACATATTATGTGTTCAAAATTACATGAAACATACCTGCTCACTAAATTCTTAATTTTAGGCATATTGAGTTTTTAAGAGCCAGCCTACACCCGTACATGTTTTTATGCGGTTTAATCGGGTTATATTTGTAATCGTTTTGACCTTGATATATATAAGTGGGTTCATGAATATTTCTGTCAGGTGTAAACAATTTTGAAGTGGTCATGTCAACCTCTTAAAAAAAATGTTTTATTTGGTTTGGTTTTGAGTTTAGTCGGCCAAAAGGTCTTAAACCATAGTTATGAAACAAATATTTTGATTAAAAAGCACATCATTAATATAACTGCTCAGCTACTTCTTTGTCATGCTATAGTTTTGAACGAGTCATCTAATCTTAAACGAGGATTAGACGGATAAAACATCTAACAGTACCATAGTTTTTCAACTGAATACATAAATGATAGATGGTCCCTTTTTGAGTTATTCTTCATTTCTTTCCATTAAAACCGCCATGTTTTCATCGACTTTAAGGGTACAATGGTCAAAGTATGAGATTACTTGATCACCTTTTTGTATCCATGTGGGGTTTTTCTTTCAACTATCTCAATGGTAGACCGTTTCTTTTTCTATCTTTAGTCAATTCTTTTATGGCGTAAATTACAATCCAACCTTTAATTTATAAATAGTTTCTTACTCGAAATTCTATGATTTTGCTTGAATGTTCAAATTTGGCAAACGTATAATAATAACCACCAACTTGTCTAGCATGGGTGGGAAGATTTTGTCATTTCTAAACATTTACGAGATACTATATATCTTTTTACGATTTTGCTTACGTGACGAAATCGAACTCTCAAGTATTGGTCCAATTGTTTTTTGAATAAGAATGAATTGACAAAATTACTCCAAAATGATGTAATTTTTTTATTATATAAAAAATTTGCAACATTGACTCTCATTTAAGCAGTTTTTTAATCAAAGAAAACGTCCTAAGCTAATCAAGCTACTTGGGTTGGGTGGCTATTATGGATGGCAATGAATATCTAATCCGTTGACTATTCACCTGGTTCGATCTATTAACGATGGATATGATATCAATACGAGTACGCTTGGTTGGATATCAAATGGATATTCATTTACCCGTTTCATCCATGGGATATGTATATGATTGGATAATTAAAGGTAAAGGGATGTAGATATAAATACAGATTCAGAAAAGTTAAATGGATATGAATACGAATATTGCGTCATCCGATTTATATTCAAACGTCTTTAGGGACGGACCTAAGATTTTTAAGAAGGTGTTGCACAAAATATCGCATTAACTAAAGTTACACCATAAAGAAACGAAAAAAAAAAATTGAGGGTTCACATACCACAAAAACAGCTTTTGAAATCATTTTGCACTTGGTGATCTAAAATCAGATGAAGCCCATGCCACCCCTGACATACATGTGGGTCCGTCCATGTACGTCTCTATGTAGAACTCATGTTTTTTTGAAGGTATATGAAGCAATCAACGTTTCACTTGATATAAGAAAAGATACTTTTGGAAGGTATATGAAGCAATCAACATTTCACTTATAGAACAAAAGATAATTGTATATTTCATTCGTGACAAAATTATTTGTTGATACAAAAGTTGGCGTTCGCTTGTTTGAAGCTCTCCCTTCCGCTCGTACTCAATTGATGATTGTTGCTTGAGACACAAGAAGGCGAAAAACACCGATTAGGCTTATCGGGGATTGTCTCCCCACGCATTATCCTCCGGCGTGAGAGTAAGTATTCGGTTTTAGGGTTAAAGGAGAGTTAGGGTTTGTAGATCGTACCTTTAACGAGGGATAGGATTCCCTTTATATACACACGGAATCCTTGTTGGTTCCGTGTTCCTCAATCTTCGGCGATATCCGCCTAAGTCGGTTGAGGAATGATTATCTCCATAATTAGGATATATCCGATATCGTGTTACGTAAATAACATTGGGTTTGGGCCTTCGTAGGCCTAAACACTTATCGGCGTAGCCTAGTTCGGCTGACTTATTAGTATTGGGCTTTGGTGGTTTATGACCCGAATATAGACTATCGTCATCATGTCCCCCCGCTCCCAGTATGCGCGATGAAGGATCAAGCTGCGGATGCTAGACTAAAAACTCGCAGAACAATGAAAAACTACGAAGCGTAGCAAAGAAGCCAAAAAGATACCCGCCTATACATTGTATCTAGACATAGTATTTTATTGAAATGGACGCTCGTAAATCGGGAAAGTAATCTGCGGCAACGTCACATCAAGTGATCTCGAACCACATGTTGAGGATAGTGGGATCCGCGTGTCACTCATCGCGTGGATGAGAAACATTATATAACCGGCCGCCTCATTTCCGTGTTTCTCATGAAAAACTCAATCCGCCATTGTTAAGAAACCTTTCATTTGCAAAAACTGAAAACTACCTAATCCAAAGGTAACCACCAGCGTATGCCTTTAAAAAGAAACATAATACCATGGTCAAACGCTTATCCGATTTTACCTCGATATAGCGAGGTGAACTTCTAGAGTTCACCTCGGATTATTTTATACCACTTGACGTGCATCCGGTTGTTCGGGCGGGCATCTATTGCAGATTTCGAAGGAAAGTAGGCACACGCTTTTTCGAGTTCGCTAATCAACGAGTGCCCATATCCCTATTTCCGTGACGACGTATTGAATTATTACCAAATGGTACCTGCATCGGCAACGAAGATTACCAACTTCGAGATTAATTGCCGATTCGCGGCGATTAACCGACTATCCACTTATTCATGCGTTCTACCACACAACGTGGTCGCGGGTGGGTCTCATTCACTAAACGCTACGTGGCGCCGAAAGGCGCTGTAGAACCTGACGGGCGCTGCTGGAACTGAAGACTTTTTCGGTAGCAAACGGCGTGTGCTTCCCACCGTGTTTTGAATTTTATACCCGGGGACATTGCCGAAGGATGGCGCCCTCGGATCATATGTCGGAGTGGAGGATCGCGGAATCGATAAACGCCAACCGCATCCCTATTAGTTCCTATCAGAGGAATTTCGGTGCATATGGGCATAGCCGTAATTACTTTGGTATGTTAGATGAGATGCCAATCTTCTTAGGCTAATGGCGGTGGGTGCTCATCCCTTCAGCGCCTTTCTTAGTTAATGTAAGAGCTTTTTTCCTTTTGCACATTATGTAACCCGTGTGTACTTGTTGTCTTCTTCGCTTGGCGCAGATTGATCTGTACGGTTGTGCAACCAACTAGCGAAGGGCGGCCTGCAAGTAGTGTAGGACGGCCGACAGAAGAAGAGAAGATCCCCATCGGATGCCACAGCAGCGTGCAGCAATGAATTTAGGAGAAAGCAGGGACCAGCTCCTCACCGGTCAGCGATTAGGCGGCCAGCGCAAAGCGTGCCAAACCCCATAGTGCCATCCCCAAAGATGCCGCAGCTCTCCACTGTGAAAGCAGCGCGACCTATGGAAGAAGAAGAGGAAGAGCAAGAATCCGGGCTAAAACGCAAAAGATCGCTTCTAGAGGATGGTGCTAGCTCATCGAGGAAAAACGCCTGCGTGGTCATCGCGTGGAATCATCCTCTAGTGATGTTGCGTCATCTCACCCCTCCGCTAATATCTCCGGTCCTCGGTAAGTGCGTCGTCAATATATATATATTTTATTGTTGTTTGGCGCCTACCGCTTATATGGGAAGCCGATAATTCTCTGTACGTGTATGCGAGGTTTGAGCTTGAGTCGAATCCCCCAAGGATAGTCCTCGGTCACGAGTCTTCCGAGCCACACACCCAAAAAGATGAGGATGTGTCTCAGCAGGGGATGCTCAATGGAACAACCGGTTGAAGAGCCGGTGCGGTATCTAGCGCATCAACCTTCGGTTGAGAAGCTAAAGCCTAAAATTCTCGGTGAAAGCGTACCAAGGCCAAAAGGATCGAGAAAATTGCTTTCTTTGGAGCTGATGAATTAGCTAGTGCCAAAAGGCCGAGGCGAGAGTCCGAGTGTACGCCTCGTAAGCAAGCCGAGGAAAAATGGCGCCGGATGGGCCAACTAAGCCAAGAGCTCGCCAATCATCCGGTACAAGTCTGCGTGTCATTGGGCACTAAAGTATCTGGAGAAGGGCAAGGATGAGCTATCCGCACAGTTGGAAAATTTTGGTGCCACTTTGTGAACAAGCAGTCTTGGCCGGAAACACAAGAGATGAAGCTCAGCGTAAGCTCGGTTTGGAATATGATGGTGAATTATATCCTCATCTCATGTGTCATTCTTTGCCGAAGCGCTTGGCTTATCGCCATGGCTGCGCGCTTCTCGCTCTTACCACTGTGGAGTCCAAGGAGGTGGTGGGCGCATTTGGTGGGGTGGTCACGCGGCCTTGGCGAGAGGAAAATCGGAGGCTATAGAGGCGCCGCTTTTAAGTCGACTTCTTTGAAGGTACCGGAAAAGGTACTGCACGGTTATGATCGCAATCCTATGATAACTTGGTTCTTGCTATAAAGCGGATGAAGGTCCTAGAGCTTCCCATGATTTCTGAAATGGAGCGACCAAGATTATCCCATAATCGTTATTATGGAAGGTTGACCTTAGCGCCATCGTATTGAGAATGCAGAAGCCAAATTTGACTATTTTTGAAGCCCGATGTCTCTCACCATTGCAAGTGCCTGCTTTTTGCTCGCCCCAAAGATATCTTGAATCCTTTGCTTTGGAGAAGGAAGTTCCATTGAAACAGTCTTGAAGCTCGCGGCTACTAGGCTCGCCAAGAAGGAAGGCATTAAGGGTAAGGCCGTTTTGTGTGGCGCTGGCGCTGGCTCACCCCGCTCGACGGGGTGCCTGTAGTGTTGCCACCGTATCTTGTCAAGACGCTAATTTATTGAAGAGCTTAAGCGAGGATAAAGATGCACGAAACCGCGTAGGTAGCTCCTCTCTTGAGCGTTGTAATAGTTGGTAAGTTGTACTTTGTAAAGGAAACATCCTTTTGTAATAACGCGTAGTCATTAACTTGAAAAAACTCCTTTTGCTAAGTGCGTGTTGATATTATTGCAACTTGTAAGGTGTGTACTTGCGTATAAGACATGGTCTAAGGGTCAAAGTTGTATACAAGCTGCGATAATATAAGAAATCCATAGTCATGTATGAAGATCATAGTATACTTAAGAAATAATTTCTAAGTACTTTTTTTTGTTTTGAATCGTGTATGTTGTGATATGCAAGCGTCAGTAAATATCATATCAAGGAATCAAGTGTCTTGGTTCCGAAGTTGTTAAACGTGCACCATATGCGTTGTTGCGCACCCATCGCGAGATGCGCACAAACTTATTCCAACGTCTTGAGAACAAGGTGTTTAACAAGGATCGTGATCCAGGTGTTGATGGGTTTGCAAACCTCTTACTCAACGAGTCCTTTAGTAGGTTGACTCATCCTTTTACCATCGTGGGTTTTTAAGTGCATGCACGCCATGTAGGCAAGAAATAAAAAATTGTTAAGACATACAAGATATGGAAATAGCAAATTCAAATATGTCATGGAGTTAGCTAGAAAGCAAGACGTTTATTGATACTTGCAAGTTTTATGAGAAATAAATAAGACAGCATTCCTAAGGAAAACAAAAAAGTAAATACATAGATGTTTATTGGGCACTTCAATAAAGTGCAGGAGCGTCCTGCGGCGCTTGTTGGTAGTAGCCATTCCTATAGGTAGCACCTCTTAAGGTTGCAGATATTCCATGGCGGCAGTTCCACGCACCATCCAAGCCTCGTAGCTTGTACGTACCTCTTCCTAATGCTTCAGTAACCTCATAGGGTCCCTCCCACTTTGGTCCAAGCTTACCTGTGTCTTCTGCGTGGCTGTATCATTGGCGTGGCAGAACTAAGTCACCGGTCTGAATGAAACACTTCGTACCTTAGCGTCGTAGTATCCCTTCATCCTTGACTTTGATTTTGCTTCCTCAGAGATAGGCTGTTGGCGCGCTTTCTTCTAGCAGGTCTAAGTCGATTGCGTCCGTCGTCCGTCATTAGTTGCCACATTTATTTCAAAGAGCGCGAATAGTTGGCATTCCGATTTCACCGGTATGACGGCCGTCCCCATAGACTAGAGAGAAGGGGTGTCCCCGTGGCCGGTTTTTATTGAAGTGCGGTCGCCTACGTAACATGCGAAGTTCTTCCACCCATCTTCCTTTGTGCTTGTCCAAGCGTGCCTTAATTCCTTCGCCGGGCTTCGATTCGCACGCTTCAACTAAGCCGCTGGTTTGTGGGTGTTTAACTAACGCCAAGTGCCGCGTGTGATTTTAAGCTTCGCACCAGTCCTTGAAAGGGTTGTCGCGAATTGTTTCCCGTTGTCCGAGATGATCTCCCGGTAGGCGAGTGGCATACAATATTGTCCCGGTAAAGCGCTTTACCGGTCGCTGCCGCTGATTGTTACCACCGCCTTTGCTTCGATCCACTTGGTGAAGTAGTCTATGGCGACTATGAGGAACTTTAATCCTCCTGGCACGCAGAATGGAAAGGACATGCGATGTCAATACCCCACTTGTAGAATGGCCATGGTGCCGTAATTGGAGTTAGCTCCCTGCTGTGGTTGGCGGAAATGGGTACGTGAACTTGGCGCGCTGCACTTTCTTATTAAGTCCGCGCATCGCGCGGTGCATGGTGACCAATAATATCCCCGACCGTAGCGAAGCCGGCGCACCACGCATCAGTGGTCCTCAATGCATCTTTGCATGAAGCTTCGTGGATTTCTCGCGAGTACATAGTTTGCTTGTAGGGGACTAACACAGCGAGCCATGGTTTGCAAGAAAGAGCGTCGATATAGTATGTTGTCCCTAAGTTCAAACTTTTGTCTGCGTCGCCGTATCCTTCGGGCTTCCGTCTCCTCTTGGGGTAATACTCCCTTGCTTATGAATTCCGCTATTGGTGTCATCCACGTAGGTCCGTGTTCCTCTATTACCGTGTATAATTCCATATCCGAGATAGATTTGCTTTTCAATGTTTCTACCAATACCTGTTTGGATAGGTGTGCAAAACTTGTGGATGCGATTTTGCTTAGTGCATCCGCCTCGCAGTTTTTTCCTCTAGGAACCTGTTTGATGGTGAACCTGTCAAAGCCTCGAATTAGTGCCTTGGTTTTGTCGAGGTACTGAATCATGTTTTCCTCCTTGGCCACGTACTCGCCCAACACGTGATTGGCTACTAGTCTGGAATCTACATTTGCTTCCGTTGCATTACACCCAGCGAGATGCAATGCGTAGTCCGGTATTAGGGCTTCATACTCTGCCTCATTATTTGTTCTTTGTGAACTTCGAAGCGCATGCGTAAGTGAATTCCATTCCTTCGGGTTTGTGAGGATGAGGCCTCGCGACCCATCTACACATGAGGATCCGTGCGTGAACAAGATCCATGGATCCGTAGTTCCTTCGTGTTTGCGGTCGGGTGCATCCTTAGTGTACGGTTTTTCAATGATGAAATGCATGAGTATTTGCCCTTTTACCGCAAAGACGTGGTGTAGGAGATGTTGTGCTCACCTAGCAATACTCCACTCACCACGCGTGCGATGCATCGGTTTGGAGATGATTTGCTTTATCGGTTGGTGCGTGATCACCGCTATCGCGCTTTTAGAAGTACTGCGCAGCTTTTGGCGGGCGAATACTAATGCGAGGACCAACTTTTCCATTAGCTATAGTTCATCTCTGTTTGTTAAGCGCTTTGCTACAAAGTACCGGTGTTTGTATCTTGAGTTCCTATCCGTTAGTAACATCAAGCTGCGGCTTCGCTCCATGAGTTGCGAGATAAGTACATAATCAACTCTTCTCACTCGTGGGGTGCTACAAGTGTAGGGAGTGTTGCGGTGTTGTTTAAGTTGTTGCGAAGGCTTCTTACGCTCCGTAGTCCAACGAAAGTCTCCCTTTTTATACACTTCTTGAGTGTTTTGAAAAGAGGTAGTGATTTGTCTGCCGACTTGGATAGGAATCTATTTAGACCGGCTAGCTTACCATTGAGAGATTGGATTTCCTTCAACGTCTTGGCGCTGTGAAGGAAGGTCGATGACTTTAGTCTTTTTCTCGACGGACGGTTTTATACCGTCAGGTTCTATCGTATCTAAGAACATGCCTTACGTAGCGCCGAAGGTGCATTTTTTAAGATTTAGCTTCATGTTGATCTTTTTAAGTGTCTTGAATGTTTCCTCATGTCACGCAATTCCTCTTCAAGATGGCTTTTATGACCGGTCATCGACGTGAAACCTCTAGGTTGCGGCCAACCTGTTTTTGAGCATCTTGTCTACTAGCCGTTGATAGGTGGCGCCAAGGCTCTTCAAGCCAAAGGGCATTTTAGTGTAGCATGAGCGCCTTGGCTTGTATGAAAAGTCGCTTTTTCCTCGTCTTCCTTAGCCATCCGGATTTGGTGGTATCCTTTGTATGCATCGAGGAGCACTTAAGTGGTATCTACATAAAGATTCTACCTTCCCAAATCTATCTCCGTGGGTAGCGATCTTGTGGACATGCTTTGTTAAGATCGGTAAAATCACGCACATTCGCCAGCCTACTATCGCTTCTTTACCATAATCGGGTTAGAAAGCGGTCATGGTAGTAGACTTCTGCATGATTCCCGCCTACCGACTTGTGTACCTGCGCAGATTGCTTGCGCCAAGACTGGCCCGCCGCGCTTCTTCGGCGTGATGGTGAGTATCCTTGTCTTCATTTATGTTCATGATTGAACGCGGTACCCTGGCCATGTGTTTTGGCTCCCATGCAAAGATATCCGTGTTCTTTTGCAAGAGTGCGCGACACGGCCATTTTTTGCCGTTGTCCGACAAATGTGATCCTCCTATCGATATTTCTGTTCGGGTAATCGGGATGAATTGCTACCTTTAGATTTGGAGTTTTGGTTGCGATCGCTATGTAATGGGTGCCGCCGCATGTGACAAGCGTTACATTCTTTAGTGGTAGGGCAGACATTGTAGAGATGCGACACCTCCTTCCACCGAAATTTGAGCATCCCGTGCGTAGACGGATCGCTGCGCGTATGGTGATATTCCCGTCTTGATAATGCCATTGTATGGCGAGGATTGATTACCATAAAATCCAGCCATCTTTGTGTGGAGTGGTTGTGATTACCTACTCTAACCAAGAGTCGAATTGCCCCATAGGCCATATCTTTTCTCTTGTGAAGCCGGTCACGTATGGTTGGCTCAATGACTCGCGTATCTCCGGTACGATTGTTTGAAGATGTTCGTACATTATGTGCGGATGCTCCACCATCAACATACATGCAAGTGGATGTCGTGACCCCGCATTAATTTCGATGATGGCGCCTCTACCACTAACGTTGTTCAAAGTTAATGTAGGGAAAGTGATTGCACTTCCATGGGAAAATTTCGGCCGACCTTACGCTCTAGTTACTCTTGCCATGATTGTATCATGTAAATAGTATCGCCCTTATCTTTGGGCCCTCCTTCTTATTCCCGCTTTGTCTATCTTTCCCTTCTTTGATGTTTTGACTAAATGGTCCATCTACCTTCCTTGACTAGTTTGTCGATGAGTGGCGTAGGTCGGACACATTCGTTAGTAGTGTGGCCCTTCATGTCTCGTGATAGTCGCGTACCCACTTCCTAGCGCCGATCCTCCTGCGTGACATTGGTGGAGGTCTTGGGAAGTTTGCTCCTCTGTCGCTGCAAGTATCTCCTTTGGAGTCTTTTGTCGGCGGGATATACTTGTCATTTTCGCTCCCGCTCCTGTTGCAATAATTCTGCTACGGTTACTACTCCGGTCCAGTGGATTGTTTCCTAGGTTGTTCCGTACCGATAGTTCGGTAGTTTCTCTTGCTATCGCCGCAAAGGCCTCTCCTCCTGGACGAAGGACCGTGTGCGTTTCATGACCTCATCAAAGGATTAGGGAATCTTGTCATTCAACCTTTTGATAAGTTCCGGGTTGCGATCCGTTCATGAACCACCGAAATTTTGAGCACCTCAGGACACGCTTTAACTTGCATGCATTCATCCTTGAAGCGCTCCATAAAAGCGCTTGTGGATTCCCTTGGCGCTTTGCCCGACCTGGCGAGTTCAATGGGGTTTTGCACACTTTTCCGTTGAGTAAAGTTTGGCGGAGCGCTTCTCAATTCTTCAAAACCATTAATGCTTCTGGCGTGGAAGCTTGTTGAACCAGCGCATTTCCTACTAGTGTGGAGTTGAACATGTGGCACCATACGGTGCCGTGGCGGTTTCAATTGTACCGTGATTCAAAGATTTTTAGGTGATCATCGTGGATCACCTGTTCCGTCATAGGTTTTCACGTTGGCGGGCATGCGCCTCCTTTTGTTCTCAAAAATCACGGATGCGTCGGTGAACGCATCCACCTTTGATGGCGTCAAGGAGAGATATATCTTCCTCCCGTTGGTCATTATATCGTTTTCGGACTTCCAATGTCCTCAGTATCGCTATCCTCGTTGTCCGAGGAATTATCGAGGATGATTTTCTTTTGGGCTGGCTGCTCGACCGTCCTCGAGTCTGGACTTGAAGGGCTTTCACTTGGGGAGTATCATTCGCCCAAGTCTCGTCATGAATTCTCGCTACCAGTAAAGGCGTGGACATTGGTGCGTTGTTCATCCTCCTCACTTCCTTCCAGATGCTTGTGAGTTGGATGTCTCATCGCCATCAACTCTCCTCCCAATTATGTTAAACACGGGGGTCCGTGACTATCCTCCTCGCTTCTCCTTTCCACGGCGCGATGGGGATGTCTCTAACTCCGCCAAAATCGGCCGAGGCATGCGACTTCAGGCGACCTCTTCTTTGCTTCCTTTTGCATGAGAGGAGCCAAGGTTTCGTAGTTTTGCGACATCTGAACTCGTCTCAGCGCTAGTTCCGACACAACCCCTTCTAGAGTAGGAGTATCAGTTTCCACCACTATACTCTTATTTTTATCGGGTGCATCAGGTGCTTTTGTGAAGTTTGTCTCCACCACCGTTTGGAATGGAGTGGCAAAGGAGTCTTGCGATGGTCTCTGCGCTAGCGGTGGTTACGATGGCTGGGTTGTCCCGGCGTGGTTCCACCAAGGAAAGACCAAATCTTGGCCTGATCCTCGGTTTTAGCAACACCGGTTGTCCTGAAGTTTGTTTAGAAGCGATCCAAAGTGCGCGCTTTTTCGTAAGGTCCGCTTGTTATCGTGCCGATTTCCATGATTCGTCATTCTAGTTCTTAGTGAATGGTCCCCGTATGGCCACTTGTTGATACAAAAAGTTGGGCTTCCTTTTGTTGCCCGCCTTCTCGCACCAATTGATGATTGTTGCTGACCGCACTAAGAAGACAGAAAACACCGCTTAGGCTTTTATCGTGGGATTGTCTCCCGATTATCCTCCGGCGTAGAGTAAGTAACGGTTTTAGGGTTAAAGGAGAGTTAGGGTTTGTAGATCGCATCTTTAACGAGGATAGGATTCCCTTTATATACACATGGAATCCTTGTTGTTTCGTGTTCCTCAACCTTGGTATCGCCTAAGTCGGTCGGGGAATGATTATCTCTATAATTTGGATATATCCGATATCGTGTTACATAAATAACATTGGGTTTGGAGCTCGTAGCCTAAACACTTATCGTAAATAGCTGAGTTCATCTTGCGCTTTATTACAGCTTTGGTCCGGCTTTGTGACCCGAATATAGACTATACGTCATCATTATTGTTTACAACCAAACATCCGTCTCAAAAAAGTAAGAGTAGACAAATATTTCAACACAAAGTGATCTTTTTTCTTCTTTCTAATAACCAAAAATATGTATAGTAGCAGCAAAGGTGAAAATTTTCACATTTAATTCCGCCAACAATTTAATTAATCTCAAACACACAATTGTATGTGCAACCCCATTGAAATCACGTTCATTTAGAGTTTGACAAGCTGTTAAATCTAAAGCACATAAATAATTAAATATCATATATGAATAAATAAAAAATCTTTTTTTTAGGTGGTATGATACACATGTAGACGTGGCATACAATAGTAGTTTTCTTCTTTTGTTGTGCACCCATGTCAACGATATGGTTAGTACAATTAAAACATGGTAGACAGAATTAGGGGTGTGCAAAGGCTGAAAACCGGACCGGACCGGCCAGGACCGGACCGGACCGAAAACCGAGTTCGGCCAAAAGCCAAGACCAAGACCGGACCGAATTTGGTCGGTCCGGTTCGTCCGGTCGGTCGGTCTCGGCCTTCGGTCGGTCCGGCCAAACGCCAATTCATTTTGTCCGGACGGACGGACCGACCGGACCGGAGGACCGATTTGCCCAGCGAGAGATCGCGGACCGGACCGGGAATGTGGGTCGGTCCGGTCTCATCTCGGTCTTCTGTCATTCGATTTGGCCTTCGGTCGGTCCGGTCCGACCGGTCCGTTTGCTCACCCTTAGACAGAATCATTCATTATAAAGAGATTCAATGAAGTTCAAAAAAAAAAAAAAAAAAAGAGATTCAATGTCTTTAACAAATTTGTCTCATTCATCATAATGTTTAGCATAATGAGATAAGGCTGGGGCTTGTGCTGAGGCTACAACTTATATTATAAGCTAAAAATTGTGGCTTATATTTTTATAAAGCTATTTGACGAATTAATTATAATTGAGACTTATTAATGCAAAATCGTATAAAAAAATACATCAAACTAAATTCAAATATATTTTTAGCATGATAATCTAATTTTTTTCAAGGATATTTAGGTCATTTAACTAGCTATAAGCCCCTCATAAGCCTCTTCAAATAAGCTTGGGCTTATTGAGGCTTATGGCTTATATAAGCCTCCATAAGCCTTTGTGCCAAACAAGACTTATTTTATAAACCGATTTATTTTAAAAGCTCAAGCCCCTATAAATTTCATAAGGCCCGTTGCCAAACACACAAAGTGGTCAAAAACTAGAATGATTAAAACATGAAAACTGATTGGCACACTCTTAATTTTTATTAAAATACTTAATGATATGCATTTAATTTAATTACAACATGTTTTAACTGTTTTTACAATCAAATATCCTAATAAAAATTGAGAATATGTCAATCATTTTATTAAAACATATGTTCCAAGGTTCATATAGTTATTACGGGTTAAATAAAGATATGAATGGCTTGGTTTTCCTTGTTACACACTTAGGGTGCGTTTGGTAGAGAGAAATTCAGAGAAAAGAAATGAAGTAGAGAATAAAATCTCAGAGAATAGAAATCAGTAGAGAATTGTGTTCAATTCTAATGTTTGCATAACAACAGAGACTTGACCGAGAAATGAAAAAAAATTATTTAAAAAAATAATTTTCAAAATAATTTTTAAAAAAACTTATTTTAAAAAACTTATTTTTTTAAAAATAATTTTAAAAAAAATTATTTTTAAAAAACTTATTTTTAAAAAATAATTTTAAAAAAATATTTTTTAAAAATAAATTTTAAAAAATAATTTTTTAAAAATAATTTTGAAAAAAATGTATTTATTTAAAAAAAATGTATGTATTTATTTAAAAAAAAATATTTAAAAAAATAATTTTTTTAAAATAATTAAAAAAAAAATGTATTTATTTAAAAAAAAACTTATTTTAAAAAAAATAATTTTTTTTAAAAAAAATATATTTTTAAATATTTTAATTTTTTAAATGTAAAAAAAAAAAAAAAAAAAAAATTAATCCATTTCTCCAATTTCTCTACCAAAATAAGAGAAATGGAGCTAACCAAATTACACTACCCAATTCTCTCCATTTCTCTACCCCATTTCTCCGCTTTTTCAATTCTCGGTACCAAACAAGAGAAATGGAACCATTTCCATTTCTCTTGCCCCAATTCTCGGTACCAAACACACCCTTATGTTACATCTAAAGAAGATACCAACCATCTATTTAACAAAATGATGTGAATTAAATCCAATAACCATAACCTTTTTTAATCCTATTTAACAAAATGATGTGATATTAAATCCAATAACCATAACCTATTTTTTTCTTTTTAAAAACACCCGATTTCCCAAAAATTGTCACTGAAAAAGACGTTCTTTCTCTAGTTGGACCACTTCCTCATTAGGAAAATCAATGTATGCCGTTAGTTTATAAGTTTTGCATAAATAATGATTTTGACGTCATTACAATATATTATTGAGATGCAAATTTCTGTGGTCATAAATCCGTAGTCTCAATGTTACACTGTTTCAATTATAATACTGTAATATACAGTTGATCCAAATTTTTGTGGTCATAAATCCATAGTCTTAATGTTACACTGTTTCAATTATAATAATAGTTAGGATGAAAGCTAAATATACGCTAACATGTTTTTCCAAATAAACAGGTCTACGTAATTAACTTTGTAAATTGTCAAAGATACGTTATATATTTTCAAATAATCTTCGATCTAGCTAATATAACCGGTTAGCAGCAGGTTACCAGGTCACCCATGATTAAAAGTTACACCGTTGGTCCCCCAAACTGGACCAAATTCGTGCATTTAGTTCTATTTAAGTAACGCTCGTTAAAAAAAAATTTAAAAAACTTTTAAATTTTTTATTCTTAAAATCTACTTAAAATACATTTTTTTTAAATTTATATTTTAAAATAAAATGGATAAATCTTTTTATAAACTTTTTTTTAATCTGGATAAACTCTTTATATTTTTTTTAAATATCTTGAAAATTGTAATTTTTTAAAAATAAATATAAATTCTGACAGTGTAAAAAAAATTAAAAATCTGGAAAAAAAAAACTTTTTTAAAAATCTGATTTTTTTTTTAAATTTGGATAATATGTCAGTGTTTACGAGCTGTCAAATCCTCGGCCGAGAATAGATTTCAATCAGGGTCTCACGCACCACCTTATGTCAGTGTTTAATACCAATATACCAGTGCACGATACAACATGGTCCCTATTAATATCCCTTGTAAAAACCTGGAACAAGCCAAGCAAGACATCTGAACAGAGAAAAGGGTAACACCTAACTGTAGGGTTTTGGTAGTCACCCGCATGCTTATAAACATGATAGCGGAAAATAAACAGAGAAAAGTCATGCAACCAAAACCCTAAAATTAGACAGATCTCCTAATCAGAGATATAACCTAACTAACACATAAAAAGAGTGTTTAGAGAAACTTACTTGTTAATCATGCACTGCGTAAGCTCCTTGACCTTTCTTTCTCTGCACGGAACACATGCTTGTTGATCTTGATGCTTCACGAACTTATTTAGGTTTTTTTTAGAGAAAACCACCACTTAAACTGCGTCAGGTATCCTATTGCATAGGTAGAACTAGGGCTAAGAACCTATGTAAGTTGGAGACTAAAAATCTGTTGTTATCGTTAACTTGGTTAGAATTAACTATAAAGTTAATCTATCCAAGCTTCATGGCTTAGCAATGTTATTAGAAATTCCTTGTTAAAATATAAACGTAAAGTAAAAGACACGGTTTTTTTCAACGTTTAATTCTATTTGCAATTAACAAAGAATTATACCCAAGTATTTGCGGAACAACACTTGAAAATTGAATGACAAGTATAGTAATTCTCCTCTCTAAACTTAAGTTAAGCTTAAGTACAACTATACTAACCAACTGAGATAATCTCAAAGACTTAGTTGTATTTGGAGGAGAGAAAGGTGTTTGTGAATGTCAACGCATTTAGTGCACAAACTTGTCAACCTTTCACTCCTACTTATGATCCTATTTATACACAATGGTTTACAACCGTTATTGAAAAAGATAAAGATGACCTAAGCTAGTTTGGACAAAATTATTGTGTATTTTGTCTCTGTTACAATGTCTATTTTAGAAATGAGACAACGGTGCTTTCTGAGTAGCAGTGATGACACTGATCTTATCTTTAGCCTTTCAGGGAAAGTTTGGCATTTTCTTGATAAGAACTCCCCCTTAGTCGCTTCAAACTTATCCTGCCTTGTCCCGCCTACACTTCAGTCTTTTAGCCTTCAGTCTCTTCAGTCTTTATGTCTTCAGTCTTCATAGTAGTTGAGGAGACTTGGAGTTCTGTGAGATATTGTCATCACTCACGGAACCCATCATCTTCTTCTTTGGCTCAGGTATCATTTACTGAGTCCCGCCTCATTGAATGGGGAACCTTTCTTCTTAGGCTCGTCCAGAGCTTCTTAAAGATGACTCACTAAGCAACTGTTCATTCAGTGACTAGCGTATGTTTAAGGTTATTAAACACTTACGTTATTTTATCTTCAAATCCTAGTTTAAAGGAGTTTGGGAATTCACTAACCAACAGTCTCCCCCTATTAGGATATAAATATAGCCTAAGTGTTTCTAAGTTCAGTGTGAATGAGCAAAGGTCTTATTCTCACACTGAAGAATTTTACAAAGCAACTAAAGGACACTGATTATAATAAAACATCACTCATTCATTCATATTACATAGTCCTACTAGTTACAAAAAAGATAGATAAAAATACAGCAAATGTCAGTTTAGTCAAATTGGTATCCAAAGGCTTCAAGCTTGGGCTTCTTTGATTTCAGCTTCTCTTGGTCATAGTGCTCATTGATCTTTATCCTCAGGTCATGGCAGAATCTCAGGTTCTCTTGATATTGGATTTGGAAGGCCATCACCAGTAACCTACCATAGCTTAAATCCTTGCCAAGTCGATATCACTCCATCTTTTGAAGGCCGGATCACGAAGGGCATCAGTGAATAAGAGTCCTCTTTCAGGTTGTTCAATGACCAAGTTGTTCAAAAATCTAACTCCTTCAAGGAGGGCTCTGTTGCAGTCAAGGCCATGAATTTTAACCAGAGGTTCAAACTCCAAGGTCTTCCTCTTTCTTTTGGAGGACTGAGAGGTAGCAGGTTGAATCATTGGAGCTGGAAGAGCAGATTGAATGCCAAGTTCATCAGGCATCTTTCTCAGTCTTTCATATCTCTTGCTTCGAGATGTCATCAGGTCCTTGACAATTATGTTCATATTCTTTTCAATGGTTGAACCCAACTCATCTAGCTCAGTGATCCCAAAGTCAGAGAATTTGAATGGATCATATACTTCAAATTCCCATTTGTCACTGCCCCTGTAGACCTAGAAAATTGCAGGCTTGGCCTTTGGTTGGATTTTGATGTCAGTGATGGTTTCAAGCCTTCTTCTGCTTGTCATAGTCCATCTATACTGATCAATCCTTTGTTTCTTCAGTTCAACAGATCTTTTGAGATTTTCATCCCTTTGCTTCTTGAGGGCTAGTAATTCAACATCATGAGCCCTTTTAAAGGTTTCCCTACTTTCCTTCCTGACAGTGTCTTAGGGCCAATCCCAATATTTTCAGCCTCCTCATGAACCACCTTAATCAAGGTTGGTTTGTTCAGCTGTTCTTCTTCAACTGCCTTCTTCATCAACTCCTCATTCTCTAGATAAGCAGTTATTTCTCCCTCAGTTAGATAAAACATTTTTCCATTTATTACATACGGTACCCCTGACAGGTGCATCAGGGTCCGGTCTTATGACTGAGGGAGCCTTTACTAATCTTCATTCTTGCTCAGGCTTGGGAGTTGTGAGAATACCCTTGCCTTTGTCTAGGGGTGCAGATGTTGATGTTGGTTGAGCTTCAGTGATTGGAGGTTGGTAAGTGGAGATTGGGATAGCAGCAGTAGGTCTGGTGTCAGCTTCTTTCTTCTCCCCCTCAATGTGAGAAGAAGTTGGCTCCTGAGTGGAAGTTTCAGTAACATTCCCCCCTCCCCCCGGACTGTTGCTGGAATTTCTGTGAGAGAAAGAGTTGGCTCTGGCACTGAAGCTGAGGGGGTAGTTTGACCCTTGAAATCCTGATAGATCTCAAACATCATGGACTTGATGTCTGAGGTGTCTTGTTTAAGAGTGGAAAACTAGGCCTCAAGATTGGCCAGAGAACTTTCAATAGCTGACATTCTAGGCCCAAGATTTCAGGCCATAGAAATTGTAAATTTAGCCCAGGTAGCCATCTGTTGCTCTAGAAGACTGAGGGTGGATTTGATCTCCACCGCTGATGAACTGAGACCCTGAATGTTTGAGTTGTTTAGCATGTTGATGAGCTCAGTGAGGCTTTAATAATTCTTGATGTAGGTGTCAGTGGCCTCAAGAATCTTCTTGTTGAGGGCAGGGTCTTCTTTAACAGCCACTTTGATTGTATCAAGCCTTGTATGAACTTCCTAGAAAGATTTAAAAAACTTCTATAGATGTTCAGCCAAAGTACGAAGAGACTGATACATGAGTTCTATGTGTTCATGGTTGTCTTTAAAATTTTCATTAACAGAGGCCCTAAGATCAGAATAATTAACAGCAAAAGAAATTTTTGCTAACTCAGCTTTCACCACAGCTGGGTCAGGGTGTTCAACATAATTTCCATTATTATTATCAAGCCCAGTTGATGAGCAAAAAGTTTTGAAATCCATGATGAGTTTTCTTTCCCCGTTCAAGACTAAGAAATTGATGAGAAACTCCTTGAGGGGTCTTGCCTCTTTCTCATTAGTGGAGGGTATCGGGTCATAGGCCATTGCTGTACACCAAAACTCCCTGAGGTAGTTTTGGTACATAATATAAGGGCTTTTGGTAAAGGCCGTTTTTGAAGGGCAGTTATATAAAAACTTCATAATGTCTTTGTAAGATGGGACATCTTTAGGATATTTGAAATTGCCTACAACATTATTTATTTGAAAAGTTACATTTTCCAGACTCATGCCTGTCCATTGAGGAGCATACATAATTCCTTGGTCAGCTGCCATTGTTATATGTTTTAGAACATAAAAGGTCTTTAATGGCAAGATGGTTTTTTAAAAATTATACCACATGAATGTCTGGTAAAAATCAAAACTTTGATCAAGAAAAGAGTTTGAAAGAAATGGTTTTCATAAGATATCAAACAAAGATGGATTTTTTATACCAGATGATGGGAAAATCACGCACGGCTTTTATCTTTAGAGAGAGATTTCAGCAGAGTTTAGATGCAAATTTAGGGTTTAAAAGAGGTATTTATAGAGTCGTGTTAGGGGTTTTTTTTGCACATGTTGAAATTTTAAAAGCGGTTTTGTGACAAACATTTAAAACTCTGCATTTAATTCCACCACTCCTTTACCCGTTGTCTTTTGCGTGTTTCAAGGCAAAACAATTGCGCATGCACTGTAACAGTGCTTTTGCAGAGTGATCTCACACATAAATATCCAAAGGATATTATTTGTGAGTGTTGGTAATTAATGCCAAGTGAAAAGTTGGTAGAGGATGTGGGGGCTCATGACATGGATGCCAGAAAGACAAAGAGAAAATATATTCTTCTTATTGAAAGCATTCAGTTACCAACCTAGGATATTTAGTAACTAAACACTTAGAACATTTAGTTTCACATTAAATGTCCATTGTTAGTGATGACTGGGTAGGTTTTTCAGTGAGAACAATTGATGCATTTAACTCACTGAGAGATGATATCTTTCAGGAACATCTATTTATTCAAAGGGGGACTATGTACACTATGTTAAGTTATTCAATCAGTGGTCTGACTGTCAATATCCAACATGCCCAACTCTGCTTTCAATCTTGTGAAAGTGAGTTCATCCAAGGGTTTTGTGAATATATCATCTAGTTGATATTTAGTAAGGATGAAGTGTGATTCTATGTCCCTTTTCATGATGTGGTCTCTGATGAAATGATATCTGATATCAATGTGTTTGGTTCTTTGATGGAGTACTGGACTGTTAGAGATAGCAATTGCACTTTTGTTGTCACAGAAGATGGGAACCATCTTGTAGTGGATGTCATAGTCACTAAGTTGACTTTTCATCCATAGTACATTTGCACAACAACTAGGAGCAACTACATATTCATCCTCAGCAGAGGACATAGCCACTGATTGTTGCTTCTTGGTGCTCCAACATACTAGTTTTCCTCCAAGAAATTGTCAGGAGCCTGATGTGATTTTTCCATCCATGTTGCAGCATGCATAGTCTGAGTCTGAGTATCCTTTAAGGTCAAAGCCTGAACACTTGGGATAGTAGAGCCCAAAGTTTGGGGTACCTTTCAGGTACCTAAGGATTCTTTGGCTGCAGTGAGATGAGACTCTCTTGGATCAGACTGATATATTGCACATAGGCAGACTGCAAACTGAATGTCAGTCCTTGAGGCAGTGAGATATATCAGTGTGCCTATTACTCCACGAAATAAAGTTTCATTCACTGATTTTCCTTCAAGGTCTGACCCTAAGTTGTTTGGAGGAATCATGGGTGTTTTTAGTGAAGAGCAATCAGAGATCTCATATTTTTTTAAGAGAATTCTGGTATACTTCTCTTGACTGATGGAGATTCATTTATCAGTTTGTTTAATTTGAAGTCTAAGGAAGTACGTGAGTTCTCCCATTATACTCATTTCAAATTCCTTTTGTCATCAGTTTCTCAAACTGTTTACAAAGTTTGTAATCTGTTGAGCCAAATATGATGTCATCAACATACACTTGGACGAGTATCATATCTCCTTTAGTCCTATAGATAAACAAAGTGTTGTCTATCTTTCCTCTGAAAATTTGTTTTGAATAAGAAAGGCTGAGAGAGTTTCATACCATGCTCTTGGAGCTTGCTTTAGTCTATAAAGGGCTTTGTCAAGCTTGCATACATGGTCAGGAAACTCACTGCTTTCAAACCCAGGGGTTGTTGAACATAAACTTCTTCATTTAGTTTACCATTTAGAAATGCACTCTTGACATCCATTTGATATACTTTCAAGTTCATGTATGTTGCATATCCAAGGAAGATCCCGATGGCTTCCATTCTAGCAACAGGAGCAAATTTTCATCATAGTCAATTCCTTCTTATTGATTGTATCATTTTGCAACAAGTCTAGCTTTGTTCTTAATGACTATTCTATTTTTATCAGTCTTGTTCTTGAAGACCCATTTCATGCCAATAACTAGAAAATATTTAGGACATTTGACTAAAGTCATAACTTTGTTTCTGTCAAATTGTTCTAGTTCAGCTTGTGATAAGGATTTAAAACGTACATTTTTAGGGGGTCATTTAAGCCCTAAATCGTTACATTTTATATCCGTTACTGCTTAAAATCGTTCCTTTTCACATTTTGGGTTGGAAGCAAAATGCTGGAATGAAGCATATTTGGATGAAAAGGGGCGACAAATATGAAGAAAACGGCTAAGTCAAGAAAATATGGTGAAACCAGACCACAAGATGGCGTCCCAAACTCAAGGGCGACACTGTTTCCTATATGATTGACTCAAATTCGCTCAAGCGACGACTCAGTTCACTATTGGACCTTAACAAGTGACGACATCACTTGAATTTCAACATGCCCGTCACACTTACTTTCTACACCAGACGACCAGTTCTTTCTCAAAACGACGTCCACTATCAACCAAGACAGCGTCACAAGCTCAAACGTGACGCCGTCCCAATGATGACTAGGCAAAGACAAAACCCTAATGGCAGCGATCAGACGACGTCACTAGCAAAAGGCGACGCCGTCGCAGTTGTAAAAACTATATATAGACATCGAATTTTTTGTATGTAGAAAACTAGAAGGGGGGGTTTAATAGTTTACCGATTAAAAACTTTGTTTTGAAACTGTTAGGTCACTAGATTTACAACACAAGCTTAATAGAAGAAATAGAGAGGCGGTTGAACAATAAACCACACACACATACATGTAGGAATAAAGAAGAGTTAGGCGTGGAGTATGTGAAAGAGATAAATTGAACAACCAACCTTCAAATGAAGGTTTACAAGAGTATTTATAGGAGGGAAGCTAGGGCAACACTCCTAGTCCTTTCCTTTCTCCTATGGGCTTGGGCCTAAGCTCATGGGCCTTCTACATAAGCTTAAGGCTAATAACAAACATAAAGGCCATAATTAAGCTACCTATTACATATGAGTAACTAACACTTGAATAAAGGTTTAGGAGTGATTCCAACAATCTCCCCCTCAAGTGTTGGTGATGAAAAACGGTGAAGGCGTTGATGTAATAGTAGCTTTGACGTCTTCTGACATTCTTCTTTCTTGTGAGAGGAATTGCCTTGATTTGAACCATCTCCCAGTGTAGCGAGATAGTTTTCTTTGAACAGTTATGCTTTGACGTCATCTTTAACTTTGTTCTTTGATCATTGTTCTTTGTGATGAAAGTGATAGTATGTTGTTGTTGTATGTGATCATCAAGTGCCTCAGTGCGCCACGCTTTTGCAGTGTCTCCACGTCTTTCTCCAACATGCTCACACACTCTTTAACGTTGGATTTCAGTAATGATGAAGTTCTTTAAGTCTTTAACTTTGTAGATTCTTTGATTTGACGAAGAATCATTCTGACTTTTGTGTTGCTTTAAAATAGAACTTCTTTAATGATGTTGTTGGTGTGAACAAGTGGAGAATCTGCACGATCATTCCACTCCAGAGCTTCCATAAGAAGTAAACATTAAAACGGTTAGTAATAAGCGGATTCCGGCACTTACAAGTTTGAACTTCGAGAGTGTTAACAGCATAGTGTGAAAACACAACTCTAATTCTTACAAAGGCCGTTCTTGAATCGGAGTCCCACAAGTGAGATAACACGATGTACCGAAGTACACCTACGATTCAGATGAGTCGCTGAGGTACACGAATCATCACCTCACGATCAGACCGTTTGAGACCAATAAGCGCAATCCACGGGGAGTTGCCGAAGCGACCTGCTGTCAAGGCTGTTTGATGTTGACCCTGGCAGGAGTTTCCATTCAATCACTGAGGATCACAAATGTGAACCTCTCATAAATGTTCTCGACAGATTGCTAAGATCTGTGAAGGACTCGATAATGTACCACTGAAATTCTTATTGTTGAATGTCAAGTGATGAAATGTCAAGTGTACCTAAGAGATCTTTTGATGAATCTCGTGGCTCTAGACTCAATAGTGCATTTTGGTTTTCCAGAGCGGAGACTAGGGAGAGGGTCTCCTTCTTCAATACCAGCAATCTCTAAGAGAAAGCCGATAGTTTACGTAGGGTTCCATGTGAGAATGAAACAAGCTTCTGTTGAGAGAAACTTGAGTGGTTAAGAAGGTTTAGTGCATGCGTCCACCGGGTCCATGACGACTTTTAATCTTCAATACCGGTGTCATCTAGTGACAAAGAGTATATGAATTGAACCCGGTGTCTGCCCTAAGTTGAATGAACTGGAGGGCTATTTCTTTTCACCCTTTTCTTTGCATTTCTTTTAATTCTTCAACTCCTTCTTTCTCCGATTCTCATTTTCTCCTTTTATAATCATACCTAAGGACTTCTAAATTCTAACTATTTGTGGTGTCCTTGGGTAGATCCCTCCTAGCTCAATGGCGGATCATAGGATAATTATTCCTAACCTTAGTCACCTTATAACTCCATGACTAACCTATGTTGCCATAAAACCATTTTTGAAGAAAAATCTCTCAAAGGGTTTGTAAATGAAAAACATGTTTGAACCACTGTGAGAGTTTTATCTTTTAGCAGAAATACTCCCCCTCCACATGTGCTTTAGAGTTTTGTGAAATCGCATAAATGAGGAAAGAGCGCATTTTTGAATTGATCGACTCAAGATAGACATTCCCCGCGAGACACGGTTACGTGGCATAGTTAAAGAGTTGCATTGTCACCTTTTAGGTGACAACTAGCTCTAATAACTACCTTGAAGGTGTAGACAATCCTCGAAAGGTTGTCAAACCCGTCGGAGTTCATGTCTACCAAGAGTTTCTCGAATGGTACATTCTACTCAGACAAGTCCTTTGCGAGACACGTTTACATCACTAGCGAACTAGCTTGAAATTATTACCCGTTCCAGACAAGTCTTTTCGAGTTACTAACAGTTAAGATCTCGTCAATTCATGGGTTAAGTCTATAGCACAAAGATTCATTTGCATTTACACAACATATTTCTTGTCACGATTTTCTCCCCAAAATGGCATATAAAAAATGTTATTTTTGAAAAGTTGAGAATAAATATGACCATTTCGAGTGTTGCGGGAAGAATGACCACTGTGAACAATTTGTGAACAAAGTTTTAAGTCAAGTACTCCCCTCAACAAGTGATATAAACGGTTGAGGTTTTGAAAATCATAAGGGAAAGTACTTGTTCTTTTGAGCAAAAACTTGAAAAATGAAAGGTTTGATAGGTTTTACTCAAAAGTAAGAAGCTTTCGCTCCTTTTATAAGGATTGTGGCAATGAAGCGTACCACAGGGTCCTTTATTTACAAGTACGGGTTGTACACTGTAATATGTGCACAAGCCATTGACATAATAAATCATACATCCAAATTTATAATGAAAGAAGCAGTTCAAGGGGTACCAGGTAGTCCAGAGATGTCGCCAGAATGTGAATTGGGCGTTGAAAGCCGATGATGTTTCTCCCGGTCGACCACCAACATAGCTTTACAATCTTCTGAACTGATCCCTTCTATACAACCGTTCATCAATCATTGTGATGATCCTCTTTCACATCCCTTCGATCCTAAGAATTCCATCGCTTAGGAGACCCGATCTTTTGGTGTATATCCTTCAACCGATAAGCCAATCCGTCCCTAACCAACTTCAAAGTGTGATCTCCAAATTTGTGAGATCTCGCACGCCATCAAGCAATTTCTTTGAAGTTCACTGCGTAAACGGCCGAATGGTTTGTCGATGAGTGTAAATTGTGAGAGCTGGTTGATGTCGAGAAGATCAAGCTGCGGTTGAGTGAAGTTGACACGGTCTGATAAGATTCAAGCAAGCTGGAGATCTTCTACACGTTCTTTGATGACTATGCGCTCCGATGAAGATGAGCACTAAATTTATGAATTCACGTTGTACTTCAGTGGAGAATTGTCTCATACGACCCTGTACTTTGGCAAGGTACATATCTTCGATGTCGTTGATAGACAAATTCTCAAAGTCAGCTTCAGAGAATGCATAATCCTTTTCGTCTTGTCTTTTGACCACAATATTCTTGAGATAAGTGTAGTCCCATTTGGACGAAAGATCAACGTGTTTGATGGCAACGATGTTATTAGTACTGAACACCGCATGTTGAGACTTCAGACTGGCAGCTTCGTAGTAGATTCTTCGGCGTTTCGGCCAATGATGAATCCCGTACATTGCATCTTGGTCGTATGCTTCCACTTTGTTGGAGAACAAGTGATTAGCTCTTTCCTCGATAGCTATGCAGTTTGAGTATTCGGCCGGGAATGGAAGTTTCAGAGATGTAGCGTATTTCCTTGAACCATCGCCACCGTGTAGAAGAAATTCCAGGTCTTTGTTGAAGAAATATCGGAATGGAATTCTAGGCTCATTTGGTTGGCCGATTGTTGGTAGTGGTTTAGATCAGTCGGTGTAATATGGAGGGTTGTCCCTTGCCTGTGTAAAGTCGATGTTTATTTCTGGGTTGAGCCAATCCATGTTATTAGACATAGCTCGAGCAATGTTATCAAGGTGATATTCGACCTCGATGGCACTTTATGAGCTATCTTTTAACAGTTGAAATGCTTCATTCTTGATTCGCTTCAACTCGGATTTCGTCATCTTCTTTACTTTGAACTTTTCTTGCAGGATTTTAGCATGCTCCAAAGTAGTACCGTCTACCAGATCTTGACCTTCTTCAGGGTAGGGAGTGGAATTGACAAGTGTAGAAAACCATTCAAATTCCTCGGTGTTATCTTCATCTAGCCATGATAGGACGTCCAGCCTTGGGGCCTTCTTCTTTTTCTCTTAGGCCTAGATGAGGATTCGGTTTCGGGGACTTTGTTCGGGTGAGGCGGGTTGTTGTTGGGGCTCATGGTATTCTTCATCGTCACCAACCGTATACTCAAAGTGATCACCGGTTTTTGAGTCTGGGTGGTGTCTCGAATCCTGAGGTTTATCAGAGAAGAGCGGGAGGAGATCTTTGTTGAGTGAGTCCTTTGTGGTGGAGGCGGCATTGAGTAATGAATCAAAGATGATTCACCAGACTTCTTTGTGCGTTTAGGCTCCTTATCCTTATCTTGATCTTTGTCTTCATCATCTCTTGAACGCTTAGGCCTTATAGCCTCTTCTCGAATGATGATTGAGTTGGTATTCCAAAGCAATGCTTCAAACATTTTAGTTTCATGGGAGGAAAACGTGCGAGCGTGTTGACATTTGCGCTACTAGCCGGTTTACTAATTCATCATCCGAGAAGATTGTAGTTTCAACTGGATTGATGCTCAAATTCATCGGAGTTGATTTCATGGCTTGCTTGGCTAAATGTAAGAGATTCGGATAAAGTTGTCTGGGAATACATCTCCTTTGTCGTTTAAAATGACCTCCATTAAGAACTTGTGAGTGTATCCTTTATCATCTCGTCCATGCTCCCTTGAAGATCATCCTTCATAAGCTTCTGTACATAATCCCTTTCAACTTGCATCTTGTCATTCTCATCATGAAGATCGTTATCGATCAGCGAGGAAAGTCAACTTTATGTGGAGAATATCTTTCTTCGACTCGTTGACAGCTTTAACGAATCGATTCTTAGATTGAGAGATCCAAGATGGAGTTGGCTTCTTTACTGATTTGGATGATGATTTTGTTGATTTCTTTGATGGTGGTGGTGAAGAGTGAGAAGACGAATCTGATGATGAAGAGACATGAGGAGACTCTGGATCCTTTGGAGGTTCAGAGGTTTTCTCCTCTGATCGGCAGACTGTCTAGAAGAAACTTATCATAATCAGTCATCTCGGACTTATCTTTCTCTTCATCTTTTCGTCTCATCTTTTCTTTGTCACCCTCATCTTTCTTGGACTTT
This sequence comes from Chrysanthemum makinoi, assembly GCA_910596185.1. Classification (NCBI taxonomy): domain Eukaryota; kingdom Viridiplantae; phylum Streptophyta; class Magnoliopsida; order Asterales; family Asteraceae; genus Chrysanthemum; species Chrysanthemum makinoi. The sequence goes on along the minus strand of OU343217.1, from coordinate 198,736,841 downwards.
TCTTTAACAGGTTCCTCAAATTCATGCTCAATAGTTTCCTCCACGGGCTTTTGTTGTTGTTCCAGTGGTGGCACCAGCATCCTTATCGTTGATTAACGCATCTCGGACCTGGTGAAGGTTGAGCTGCACCACTGACCTCCGGGGCCACCCAGTTGTTCTTTTGCAAATTCTTTTGCCACGTGTTGGAGTCTAAGGAATTTGAACTTCTTCCTATGAAGTATCCAGCTTGCTCTTCTTCTTCATCTGAGCTTTCTTCATAAGGCACAAATGCAGTCTTCCCTTTTCCTTTGTCAAATTTGTGGACTTGGAGGTTTAGCGAAGGAGGTGTTGGATTCTGTGGTCAGAGTAGAAAGTCTCTTCATCGATTCGGTAGCCTCGAGTCCTCGTCCATTAGGTTTCTCTGCGGTTCAGGCTTAGATACGAATAGAACAGCCTTCCTTGGCGGGAACTCGTCCCTTTAGTGGAGGATTCTCTGAAACATCCTCGACTCTCGCTTGCGACTTCCAGTTCCTCTTCGGTTCTCCTAGTAGGTTGTTCAGGAAGGCTTATCATCGAGGCGGCCAACTTTGCCTTCTCGTTCGCTACTGATACCTTTGCATGTTTCATGCTTTTTGATTTCATTTTGGTTGTGATCGAAGGCGGCACCACTGTTTCTTTGTTGATTCCTTGATTATAGGGTAAAATTTCGGCTCAGTCAACATATCGTGATTATAAAGGTCATTGAGCCTCGTGGAATGTCGGGATGAAGTCCAGTGCTCTCGGATCAACAATTTACGTATCGACACATAGGGAATCTTTTGAGCCAAAGTTTCTTGTGAAATGACATCATGTCTTCCCATAGCGGTGCTTCAATTTTGATGTCCTTTGTTGATTAAAGACCAGGAAGATTTGTAGTTCCATGAGCTTGGGATGCTCATATACCACTATCACGACCGAGAGACATTTGGTAATGATGATATAGAGGGTTCTCCACGGTTGAGGAATGTTCTTAAGCTCCACATGAGAATGCTTAGTGATTATTCCTGAAGCTTCATCATAGCCAATATCAATCAGGAATTTCAGAACTGTCTCTTGTTAAAGGTGTGGCATAGAAGTCGGTTGGCTCGATTCAGGAATTAGAAGAACAGCCAGTAGATCTGCATTGTGATGGTGACTTGTTTGTGATTGAGCATCACAGGCACCGCACTTGACCTTTGATCCTTTGCATTGAATTCCAGAATTGTTGTATGTAGATCTGCAGTACTGTGCTTGAGTGTGAGAGCATATTACGCACGGATGGTTCTTAAGAATATGCACAGCAATCAAGCAAGAAGATTCTGAGCATGTGAGGGTTTCAAAGTCAACTCAGATTGTTTTTACAATCTTTCTTGGATAGCCATTAGGGAAGATACGAATTGTGAGAATCTCAGGTGCATCCACATTCATTTGAGCAGCCATGTCGTGATAAGTTGATGATCGAAAGCACGGATTTGTTAAACGATTTTGGATCGTTGATGATATTAGGTGAAGTAATAAATGTGATGAAATAAATGAGGTAGGAGGGATGTTTTATTGAAAATACTTTAAACTATTGACACTTTTAGTCCCTCCACCTTTTCCATTTTCACCCAAAGCCTTTAACTTCCATTTTGGTTACCAAACAAAGATTTTAAGAAAGAACTTTGACGACACTCCCCCTCGACTTAAGAAAATAATGAAAGGTTATAAATTTTAGTCCGAGGAGTGTCAGTTGAACCAGAAAAGTTTACCACCATTGATTCAAGAAACAACCATAATAGAGTAACATGCAAGTACACGGATGTTTTTGAAACATTTAAAATTTATTTTCTCCCTCTCAACACTTGATCGGCAAAAATACTGAATTTTGAAAGATTATAGTGTTGAGGAAAAATGTACTTGCAATGTTGAAAGAAAATAGATAGAAGGATATTTTTGTTGTTTTATCAGGTTTTATATTTTTGTATTTTGTTTTTGAAAAATTTGTTTACAAAAGATAGTTTGGTGTTTGACAGGTTTTTAAGACTGTTTTAGGAGATCATCCAATTCCTCTTGAGTCACACACCTCATACCAATTCGGTGGACCAACTCATTAAACCTAGCGAGGCAAGGCTTCATGAGAAGATCCGCCAATTGGTATTCGCACTCCACAAAATATAATTCAACAGCACCTGTTCCACGTGATCCTTGATGAAATGATATCGAAGATCGATGTGCTTTGATTTCGAGTCTTGAACCGAGTTGCACGAGATCGCAATGGCACTCCGATTGTCGCAGTACATCGGGATTCAGTCAAATACGTAACCATAGTCTTTGAGTTGTGTTCTCATCCAAATGACTTGAGCACAACACGCCGACATGGCTACATATTCTCGCCTTGGTTGAGGACAGCGATGTACAATCCTGCTTCTTCGATTGCCATGACACCATTTATCACCAAGAAATTGTAAAGCTCCTGAAGTACTTTTCCGTGAGTCTAAGCATCCTGCGTGGTCGGCGGCCTCAAAAGCGATTAGTTCTAAAGCAGAATCCTTCGGATACCAGATCCCCAAGTTAATGGTTCCCTTTATGTATCGGAGGATTCTTTTAGCCTCGAGAGGTGGGTTTCAGCTTGGTCGCGGCCGATAACGAGCAAAGATATACGGCAAAGACAATATCAGTCCGCTGGTATTAGATACATGAGGGACCCAATAATACTACGGTATTTTGTAGGGTCCACCAATTTCCCATGTAAATCAGCGTCTAGCTTCTTGGTATGAGCCATTGGTGTGGCATAGGTGTCACAGGTTTTGCATTCCAAATTTGTTTAACAATTCAAGGGCATATTTGGACTGACTCAAGAAAATACCACGGGGTGATTGATGAACTTGTAGTCCTAGAAAGAACGTAAGTTCACCCATCATGGACATTTCAAAATGTTTCTTCATTAGTTTTGCAAAAGCGATTGAGTACTTTTTATGAGTTGACCCAAAAATGATGTCATCCACATAAATTTGAACAATTAAAATATGTTCCCGTGATATTGTATGAAAAGAGTAGGGTCAACCGAACCTTTGGTGAAATTATTGGCAATGAGGAAAGATGATAGCTTATCGTACCATGCCCGAGGAGCTTGTTTGAGACCATACAGAGCTTTGTTCAGCTTTGTAGACATGATTCGGGAACGGGATCAACGAATCCTTCGTTGGCTGACATAAACCGTTTCTTTAAGTTGTCCATTGAGCGTTTTGACATCCATCTGAAAGACCGTTATATTCATATGAGCCGCGAGCGAAATATCGAACAGCCTCAAGACGAGCAACGGAGCAAAAGATTCTTCAAAGTCAATACCTCTTCCTGCGATAACCCTTAGCCATCAGACGTGACTTATTTCGGATAACATTCCCTTCAGCATCCAATTTGTTTTTCCAAATCCATTTGAGACCAATGGCGTAGACCCTTGTTGGTCTTTCAACCAGTTCCCATACTTCAAGACGTTTGAATTGGTTGAGTTCTTCTTGCATGGATTCAATCCGGTTGTCTTTTGTCATTGCGTCTTTGATGTTTTAGGTTGATTGGGCAAAAGCAGTGAGTGCATAAATGCAATGTTCACCATCTCGAGTGAAGACGTTGTCTTGTAACGACTGGTTGATTCGGGTTGCCAATAATGTTTTCCGGAGGATGGTCTTTTGTCCATCTATGTGTGGAGGGTTGATGTTGGTATACATTGTGCAGATTTTGAGGATTCAAATGGCTTGTTGAAGATTCTACGACATCGTGCAGCAGCTCTCATTAGCAAACGGGTTAAAGAACGCATTTGGATCAAAATCTGCAGGTGGGGTACTTCATTCAGAACATCATCAGCGGTTCATCATTGTTGGAAGCGGTTTGTTCAACTGTTGTGTTGGAGTCAACTGGTGGTGCTTCTTCAACCGTAGTTGTTGTAGCAGGTGTATCGGTATAAGAGTATTATCGAGGTTGGCGTGAAAAGCGGATACACCTGGAGCACGTTCATCAATATCGTCCACCAACAGCGGAGCAAATAACCTTTCCATTTGTTGACGAGTAAGCTGGGGGCTTTGTTCAGTGATGATGGGTTTTGAGGGAAGTTTAAACGGTTGTGTCCGGGTTCCAAGCTGTTATACTCAGAAGCCATTTCCGTAAGTTCATCAAAATGAGCATGAATCGTTTCCATAACCTCCTTTGTTTGACGATTCCAGATTCGGAAACCTTTAGAATTATCACAATATCCTATAAAGACTCCAATGTCAGCTTTGGCTTTGAGCTTTCCAAAGTCATCACGATCATTATTTGGATAGCAAAGAGATCCAAATACATGAAAGTGTTTGAGATTCGGTTTTCTGTTGTGGACAAGCTCAAAAGGTGTTTTGTTGTGGCGTTTTGTAATCATAGAACGGTTTTGAGTATAGCATGCATGAGACTTACGCCCATAAGTAATCTGTAAGTTTAGCATTGATTAACATTGTTCTTGCAGCTTCCACTAACGTTCGGTTTCGTCTTTCAACAACTCCGTTTTGTTCGGGTGTGCGTGCAATAGATGTCTGATGCTGAATTCCCACTTTCTCATAAAATTCACGAAGAGTTTGGTTAACAAATTCAGGCCTCTATGCGATGCGATTTGGCGAATGGTGTTGTAGCTGAACTTGTATTTTCGTTTGAAAGGTGATGATCATCTGTGGAGCTTGATCTTTGCTTCGAAGAAAGTAGACCCAAGTCCAGCGTGAATAGTCATCAACAATTACTAAGATGTAGCGTTTGCCATTGATCGTTTGCACGCGCATCGGGCCACACAAATCCATGTGAAGAAGATGAAGCACATGCTGAGAGCTGTGTTCCACCTTTGAAGGAAAATGAGCACGAGTGCTTTTTCCTTGTTCACAAGCTGAGCAAAGGTGATCTTTAGAATACCAAAATCGTGGGAGTCCTTCAACTAGTTTGTGTCGAGCAAGGTTGGTGATGGTTTGAAAGTTTAGATGTGAGAGACGACGGTGCCATAGCCAGGATTTTGTTGATGTTGCCTTTGAAAGTAAGCAGATGGGAGAAGAAGCAACCATGTCTTGCATAGAGATAGTGTAAAGACTTGAATTACGCGAGCCAGACATAAGGTCGTTTCCTTGTAGATCACGAATGAAACAAGTTTTCTCCCTGAAAGCAACCTCCAAATCTCCATCACAGAACTGACCTCCTGAAAACAGATTGTGACCGAGGCCTTCCACATAATAAACCCTGCTAATTTCGATGTTCCCATTGATATAGTCTCCGTAGCCCATGATAGCTGCGAAGTGATCATTCCCGAATCGGACAGTGCCAATGAACTTTGCAATAAAGTTTGATAACAGTTTAAGGTTGCTGTCATGTGTCGGGAACATCCGCTATCAACAATCCAGAGAATGATCTGTATCACCTGCATTACACACAGGCGACATTAAGGATGGAATAGAAGTAGATGTGGAACCCGAAATGTTAGAGGGTTCCGGAGCGCTTATAGTAGATATACAAACATCAATAGCTTTAGGTATCCATTTAAATCCTAGTGTGTTATATATCCATTTCTGCCATCTCCAACTAGTATTTGCTTTAGTCTTAGTGAATGCACTAGGTGGTACTACATTCCTAGGAGGTGAAACTGGAGTTACTGAGGGGACAACAAAGCGTTTTTTAGAATCTAAAGAGGGCGGTCTACCAAGCACAGACTTAGAAAGATTAGTGGGCCTAGAGGTATTCGGTTCTTAGGATTCCTTAAACGAGAGATGATAGCTTTAGCAACACATTTATCATGACAATCGGAATTCATACTTTTACGACAAATAACACAAGGTGCATCGACCTGAATATCAAAAGTACTGAATGGTTTAGCATTCGTTACATCACTATTTCTATTACATTTGCCAGACGCAATATCTATAGTGGAAGCAACGTGAGTCTTATTCATAGTCCTAGGGTGTTCTTCTACTTTAGCATTCTTAATTGATCTTTTCTTAGGTCGCAACTTCCTATTCTTCGATGTAGTGCTCCTAGGCTGTGAAGTGCGGACGTTTGGAAAAGACGCAACTATTCTGCTTCAGAGAGGAGGCACGTTAGCAATTTATGATTTGGCAGTAGTGATTCTAGGTTCATGATTACTAAGTGTTACTGGGGCTATTCTCTTAATCACGGTGGGAGGAAGTTGTTCATACTTTCCTAACATTTCTCTTAACTTGAAGATAGTGTGAATCGGATCTTGATTTTCAGACCGAATATTTCGACAAAGAAATGCATAACTTCTTAGTGTGTGCAAGATAATGATCAAGTTCATTTGATGCTTCATCACGAGTCTTTTTGAGTAAATCAAATATGACACCATATTCCTTTTTAACTTTTACAAGTTCTTGTTCATATTTTGAGATTTGACACTTAAAAGACACGTTTTGATCATCCAGTTGCTCATTTTTGGATCAGAAGATTTGTCACGCAACTAGGCGATTTTGTGTTGAAAAGCAAGTTGTTGATCGTGAATATCTTTTTGACACCAATTAAGACGACGTATTGCATTTGAAAGTTCGTTTGACAATCGTTTATTTTCAACTTTTAAGGACTCGATCTGAAGCACATTATCGGTGTTCTCAACATTTACCACAGAATCAACAGTATCAGCAGAGATATAATCAAATGCATATGACAAAGAATTCAATAGCACAACATTATGGACATCAGCACGGATGACATCTTCCAAGAGTCGATCAACATCTTTTCTCAACATTTTCTTTTTACGTTTAGTATTAGAAATAGATGTTTCTGTTTTTCTCAAAACGACCTTCATTATCCAAGTTCCTTATGAAAGTCCCTTTCCCAAGACAATGCACAACTTTTCAAATTTTTAACATTTGGTAAAAGATTTTTCTAAAAATGTCTCTTTGTTCTCGCGCTAGAGGCGATTGAAAGTGTTGAACTTTGATTTCTGAATGATATTCTATCTCATGTTGTAAAGTTTTGAGGTCAGCCATGAAAAGGTCAAAATATCGAAGAATTTTGCGATTTTAGTGTTTTGAGTTTACTTCACTAATGGAAGGTAAAGGACCATAAGTTTGTGCATAATCTGGTTTGGGATTAACATTAGAAGACTCGGACGTTTTTATAATAATCCTGGGTGTGTTAGAAGAATCCGTTGGTGTGACGAAAGTGACCGCTTTTGAATAGTTAAAAGGTTTGTTGTAAACAACTTTTCTAATTTTGATCGACTCTCGTCTTCTGCATCTAATTCCTCTTGACGATGATATTCAACAACACTCATAAAAGAATTATCAATTTTATATTCACTGGAAACTTCGTGGATTTGGTTTGAATTTCTTTGGTTGAAAGCTTAGGTTTGTAATCAGCAAGATTCGGTCCATATCCATTTGGATTGGGTTTTAAAGTAAACTTTTCAATGGCTGTGACCGACTCGCCATGTTTGTAAACAACAGTTTTAAACTCTTTAAGTTTGTTTTGCAAGTCGATGATTTCTTCAAGATGATCATCTATTCGTTTCGTTGAATGCTTTTTGTATGCAGAGAACTGTTTTTGACAAGTTAACAACTCAGCCTTAGCTTTTTGATTTTCCAAGGTGAGAGCATTAATTTGCTTTTTATGTTCATGTTTCAGCTTGTTCTATTTCGGACAACAAAGCATTCTTCGAAGCGGCTAGATCACGCATCTGTCTTTCTAAATATTTTTCGTTTTGATGAGATTTGGCAAAGGTTGCTTCAAAACCGTTTTCACGTTTTTCTTGAGTTTTGAAAAAGTTGAGTTGCTTTTGTAAACATTCAAAATCCTTGGTTAACAGTGCATTTTTGCTTTTCAAGTCTTGATTAATGGCATGACATTTTTCCACTATGGTTTGTTGGTCTTGTATTAAACGAGCAAAATCTGGATGAGGCAAAAGTTCGATGTGTTCAACGTGAGTCACAACATGATCATTACTTAGATCCTCAAGTATAACCACGGAGTCAATTTGATTATCAAGGGAGACCGTTTGGTCATCTTGCTCGTCAAATATAACTACGGGGTCTAGTTGAAAATCGTCGGAATGAGATGTGACGACTCATTTTGAACATTCGAGCCTTTCGGATTGGATGTTGGCGGAGATATGAGATCGAGATAAATATGGTTTGTTCGGGTACCGAGACAAGCCATCGTGTCATACTTGGGCTGTGTCACCATGTGTAACTCATGCATATTAGCCATCAACATAACAGTTTGCATTGGCTGCAAGTCCTCCATATCATCATCCGAGTCTGCATTTGCCATAAAGCTCTGTTCTTTGTCTGTGAGAGTTCCACCGGCTTCATCCTTAAGAGCCAAAAGAAGAGCCTCTTTGTGATAAGCACTGTGCCTTGTCCTCGGCTTTGGGTATGCATTAGCCAGGTGTCCCTTCTCATTGCAGTTGTAGCATCGAAGACCATTCAACCCATTTTGAGCATTTCCTGTTCCACCACTTGAGCTCGATTGTTATTCCTACCCACAACATTAAACCCTTGACCACCGCCCATCTGACGACCATAACCACGATTCGAACTTCAACTCGCCCATTGTTCACACACTTGATTCCTTGTGTTTGATGAGGAACGAATACGGTTGTTGGATTTGTTGGTATAACGGCTAAAGGCATTAGCAATCATAGCAAATCCTTGTTGCAGTGCTTGAATGGATCGATTCCTCATTAGCTTCGCTAACAAGTGCTTGAGCATTGTTGTTGTTGTATGGAACCAATTGAGTTTGTTGAGATTGAGGCTTTGAAGGATCATATGGTGTGATTGTAGCAGCTTGGTTGAGTTGCTCGGTTGAGGAGAATAACTAGTTTGAGCATATAAGGCAAGTTGTTGATTTTCCGGATGTGTCGGTGGAGCAATTTGAGCACGAAGAATCCTTTCCCTATCAACTTCCTTTTCATGAGGCTTCAAGTAATCGTACAACAATCCATATGTAGAATGATGCAAATTCTTCGCTTGACGGAGAAAAATGACATACTTCTCCCATTCAGGACCAAGACTACTCAGGAACTTAGTATTCACTGCAATTCTTGGCATGATGATGTTGTGTTTATCCAAATCATTGATGATGTCGGAAAAACGATGATGATAAGACTCTAGTGTCTCTCCTGGTTCAATCATGAAGTGTTCATAAGCCAAGTAAATTTTGGATTCCAAATCCTCTAGATTGAGTACAGATCCTTCCATAAGAAGATGAATATGATCCCACATTTCCTTTGCAGTCTTTTGAGCATCAACACTTAGAAGAATTGGGTTAGGTAATCCTAAGAGGATATATTGCATTGCAAGTTCATCACTTTCATAGTGTAGAAGTTCCTCTGCATTCAGATAAGTTGTGCAACAAGAGCAATGTTGGATTGTTCCTCTCTTGGTGGATTAGCATTTGGATCGGCGGGTACGATAATAGTAGGCATCTGAAATGGACCTTCCAAGATAACCTTCTTTAAGAACTTTCCATGTGGCTTCTTCAGATCACAAAACCTAAAGAACCTTATCACCCATTGATCGTAGTTTCTTAGAGTGAGCATTGGAGGTCTATCAAGTGATCCAGCCTCATGAATTGATTGTTGGCTACTTAAAGCTTCACACATCTTTGCAAACCAAGTGGGTTCCTTCATAGTGTTCCTTGATGGATGTTGATTGAAATCATTTGTGTAGGGTTGAACTTGAAGACTTGGTGGTGGTTGAACCATTTGAGGTTGTGGGATTGCGCACAAGTTGTGGAGTATGTAGTTGATTAAATTGTTGTTGATAAATTGCTTGTTGTTGATTCCATTGTTGATGTTGTGGAGTTAGTTGTTGTTGACGTTGAGAATAAGTGTAAGGAAATAGTTAGAGTATGGTGGTTGTGACATGTTGAAAACTTGTGTTGGTAAAAATGGATCTTTGTAGTCGAATGAACCTTTGTTGATGAAGTGTCCTTAGGTGTAGAAATCACAAGAAACCAAGTAGGACTTATGCGTAAAACACCAAAGTTACGCTGTAACAATGAGGATTACGCCAGTAGTTTTAGCTACGCTGCAAGTAGGGAAAAAAGACTAAAGTTATGCGTAGAATGCGCAAAGTTATGCGTAGAAAACTTAGGCGTAGGATTATCTTATGCGTAAGACGGCTTAGGCGTAGATGAATCTTATCGCGAGGATTTCTACGCGTAAGCTTATGCTTATGCGTAAGTTTAGGGTTTTATCAAAATGATCTTTTACACTTTCACAGTGCAAAAGATATCCAAAGTCGACGTATTTTCAGGCTTATCCAAGCAAGAAACCACGGAGTAAACCACAAAACTGAAGATCAAACTACGGATAAAGTTACGCGTAAGATTAGGGTTTCACTTACGCGTAGCTTACTCGTAAAAATGATTTGCCCAAATTTGTTTCTAAACCAGATTTTTGTTATGGAATAGCTTCAATATCACCAAAATAACACAAAAGTGTGAAACTTGATGAATCAAAACGGCTAAACGGGTTCGCGTAAACGACACCCACAAACAAAAACAAGCTTAAAACTTAGATCCACGCAAAGGTTGAAACTTTTTCCCGAAAACAAGTATTTTAACACCTTAAAACGTTGAAAGTACAAGAATCTTGGATTAAAAGTGTAAAAACGAATTTTTAAGCGAACCAAAGTGGTAATCACGTTTACGCGTAAGACCGAAACAAAAAAACTTCAAAAACGAAAGTGTTAACCCAACTATTTGGTGATTGATACCACTGTTAGGTCACTAGATTTACAACACAAGCTTAATAGAAGAAATAGAGAGGCGGTTGAACAATAAACCACACACACATACACGTAGGAATAAAGAAGAGTTAGGCGTGGAGTATGTGAAAGAGATAAATTGAACAACCAACCTTCAAATGAAGGTTTACAAGAGTATTTATAGGAGGGAAGCTAGGGCAACACTCCTAGACCCTTCCTTTCTCCTATGGGATTGGGCCTAAGCTCATGGGCCTTCTACATAAGCTTAAGGCTAATAACAAACATAAAGGCCATAATTAAGCTACCTATTACATATGAGTAACTAACACTTGAATAAAGGTTTAGGAGTGATTCCAACAGAAACTTATTGAAAGATCAATTGATATTGATCTTAGATATGTTAGTGAATAATAATCAATATGCAAGCAATATATATAAAGAGTAAATTAGGAAAGAAACAATCAAACCACGACAAGTTGTTTATAGTGGTTCGGTCTACAAGGACTCTTTTTCCTTGCCCTACTCCATTCCCCGAGTCTCACACTAGAGAGTTTAACTTCACTAGTCAACAAGCTCCTTTCACCGGAGAAACCTTACACTTCACACACTATTTCCGACACTAAGCTAGACGCCGAAGTTCTTTTTAAAGGGTACAACCACTACCACACACAATGTATTTTAAGGACTAAAATACTAACCACTCACACTCACAAGTTTAGGATGGTTTGGTACAACAATGATGTATGAATCAAGACTAGATCATACAACAACAAACAAACAAGACTTCCAACTATTTATTAAAGCTTGAATATGCCTTGATCTTCTTTGCTACAAAAGAGGATCACTATAATGATATGAAACTGAGTTAGAAATGTTAGAGAGAAGTAATGTATGTGAATATACTAGAAAGGGATGAGAAAACAACTTGGTTTGGCTTTGCTATTTATAGCCAAAATGATCAGCAGGCACCACGGACCACGGAACCCATAAAAGGGTTCTGCCCGTGTAAAGTTTTGGTGCCGCCGGGGTCTGACAGCAAGATCACCAAAATTTTACCAAAGTCAACCAAATCTATCCATGATTGTGTAAGATATGTAGAGTCTAAATCTACACAAAATATCTAGTGAAATCCTCTAGAGATTTCAATGATGCACCACATGATGTCATATGTTGTTTTCTATTTTTAGAAATATGTTAAATGTAAATACATATGTAATATTTTGTTTTAAGAAACCAAAACATGCTTGATCTAAAAATGTTAACATACATTATGGTTTAGAGGCATATAAAAAATATGATTAATCAAAATGTAAATGCTTGAGTGATGAAGATATTATTTGATGAAAAACTTGTTTTAATATCTATTAAACTTGACAAGCTTTAAGCTTTATAAAAATTAAATTTACTTTTGTCGTTAACAAAACTTAGGTAAAGATCAAAAGATATAAATAACGTTTAATGACGATATTTGTATTAACAATCTCCCCCTTTTTGTTGATGATAAAACATAAATTTTATTTTTATAAAAGATGTAAAGTTTGTACAAGAGTTATAAAAATATGAAATTAATTTTAAACTTGAAAGATTTGGATAAAGATGATAATACTAGTATGTCCAATTTAGACATGATGTTGACTTTTCAGAAAGTCAAAGTATGCAGTTGAATTTATTTGAAAGTCAAAGTCTTCATTAGTCAAAGTGTGATGTTGACTTTTCAGAAAGTCAAGGTATGCAGTTGACTTTTGTAGAAAGTCAAAGTCCAAGTTCTATAATATTTCTCCCCCCTTTTTGTCGAAACAAAAAGAAGAGGCGAGGCGAAATATGTAATGAGCCCGAGCCATTATCTCCCCCTTGGCCAATGCTCCCCCTAAATTGGGTGCCAAGAGAAAGATACATGGATTGTGAAAACGTTACAAAAAAGATGTTAGTAATAAGCATCATCCCAAGCATTTCCAATCACCATGTAACAAATAACAACAATATAAGAAACACCATTCACTTGTTAAAATTTTTCATGATATGAAAATCAAGAAATGGAACATAATGATGTGTTAATACATGAAAAGAAAAATCCTGGAAAGATAAAATAATAATCCTAGAAAATTAGAAAAATATAAAGAAAATCCTAGAAAAATAAAAATACTTAAAAGATAGACTAGGAACCTCCTATTGAGGTGGTGGATGAGCAAGAGCATTGATTCGCTCTAGGATGTGGTTGAGGGTGAACCTCATTTCATCTTGAAGCTCATGGACCATCACAGTCCATTCGGTATCGATGTAAGGGCGGTCCGCTCACAATTTGAGAACCGCATGTACTAGAGAGGGTAATATGGTTCATGAATTTGTGGTGGTGGAATGGTGGAGTTATTGGTGTTGGTAGTTGGAGTGGTGATTATGGAGGCTAGCAAAGAACTTTATTTGCATGGGAACACTTTCACTAAGATGGGTCCACCTGGAATTGGTGGAGATGATTTAGCTCGGCTTCAATCTCCTTTCTAGTTAGGTGATCATCCCACATGGATTCCTCAATGTCCTCTATATGATGAGGCATGGATGTTGGAGGTAGTGGATGATCCACATACAAAGGACAATGAATTTCCTTGTGAATAGGATGGAAAAGAAGAGGTTTAGGCCCTAACGGGGCGTTTGGGTCAAATGATGGACGTGGAGACTCATGAGCTATTCGCTCAATAGTACCAAAGGATGGTAGTGGTGGTGGATGATTGGGCCTAGGAGGCAAGTCCTCCAACTCCTCCAAGAATAGGTTTGGAGATGTAGGTGGCGTAGAGAATAACTCTAATGGGATGAGTGTTGGAGATTTAGGAGGTGATGGTGACTTGGATAATTGGATAGGAGCCGGAGGTGGTGAGCTAGTGATGGGAGTCTTTGTTGGAGGTGGAGTAGTGACAATGATAGATGATTTTGGAGGTGGTGTAGGAGTAGTCAAAGTGATGAAGTTCTCATCTCTTATGGGAGATGAGATGGTTAAGGGAGAGGAATCGGAAGAAGAGCTTATGTTGACAAAGCAACATGGTCTTACGCTCATTCTAGCCGTTCTCTTGCAAGGCTTGTTTGATGGTGAAGACTTAGCCATTTTTGCTTAAGGTTTTGCTAGTAGATGAGAAGATTTGAGAAAGTGTGAGGATGATCATCTTAGAAGCTCTTAATTTATAGGATTATAAAATTATGGAGAAATGTGTTTGATTAGATGTTAAACCATAGAAGAGATGAGGTTTCTAATGATTTGGAAGTGTTTTTAATGCTAGTCATATCACCTAAGTCAAGCCATACAAGAAGGATGGAGTGAAGTGACAAAGATATGTAATAAATGTGTTCTAATGATTGTAGGATCTTGAGAATCAGATCACCCACGAATTGCAAGGAACCAAATTTTTGGTTCCTTCCTTTATGAAAAAGGGTTCCTTGGGTGAATTTTTGAATTTTGGTGGGAAATGGATATCCTAGATGCCTAAGTGTGTTAAACTAGTTCTAATATGGGTAAAAACTAGTAAGAAAAATCCTAGAGGTAAATTATGGTACTATGGAATGTTAAATTAAGTGAAATTTAAAAACTTACCTGCAGGTACGACGGCACCAATATTTAATACAGGCGTGTAACATATTGGATTTCACATACACATCTAATCACTAAATAAAGTAGGCGTATAAGATGAGTTTTAGAGAGAGAAAGTTAGAGGTTTGGGAACTTTAGTGAGAGAAAGAAAAATCTTATTATGAGCTCCAACTCTCTACCTTGGGAGGTAGAGAGTATTTATAGTCTTACAATAAAGCATACACGACGGGCTGTGGATCAGGTATAGAGTGGGTAAAGACCCGTCCGTCCTCCACGGTGTTACTTAACTAAATACTACTTAACATTAAATAACTATGACTAAGAGCTTTCTAACGATTACATATACTTGAGGTGACCGACACTTTAATACCTGGATTTACTAAATCCTAACAATCTCCCCCTAAGGGAGGTCACCTCAAACACACATTAAAATTACATAGAATACAACGGATATTACATTGAGAGTGTTCTTGGATTCTTGTTCATGTTCTTTGTTCTGAAGCTCGTAGTCTTTGATTCTTCATTTTTGCATGTTTGGATAATCTGAGTGGAGGTCTTTAACTGATCCACGTGATCGGAGTTTTGAGTCGGCTTTGAGATCATCAGCCACATTAATCTCTTACTCATCCTTTGTGGTGTTGTGACATTTGGACCGACATGCTCACATTATGGATCATGATATATACTTATCAGAGTAGCGGAAGCTTTCAAGTTGATTCATGATATTGGCGTATTAGCGAAGCATGGAGTGAAAATATCCGAGTCATTGATGCACTAATCATGATTTCTTTAGATATGAATGTGTTGTGTGAGCATGCGGCTATGGATTGACCGCTTCATTACATCATTTAACGCAAGCGTCGGGTGTACCTGTATACAACAGTTAGCAATAAAGCGCACGAAAGTGTCTTTGATCACTTTCGTTGAATTGAGGTACACGACCCACGGTTCCCGTTGATCATTACAAGTACTGCTATGATCGGTAGAATTCGAAGAATCTCCTTGACAGGTTTCGCGTGTTCTAGCCGTTCTCAAACAGGAGCGTCTCAAAGAAGACAACACGGAGTGGAGTGAACCAGTAATAATTGAGATTCACGATTGATAAAAGAGATTTGAAAAACAATCGTGTATCGCTCAATAGAAATTGTTTTGCAATACAACGAAGGTTTTAATGAAAATCAATTATCAATCATAAACACCTTTTAATTTTAAATATTTGTACACGGTCGATGTGCTAGAAGAAAAGAGTTTTAAGCACAACGACGGTTTTTCAAAGGTATCCGTCAATCCATAACCTGAACCAGGATTGATTCAAAAGATTGAATCGCCCATTGTTTTACATTCAGTTGTCACATGGTTTATCTATTGGATAGATCTCACATGCCACCTACCAAGAGCTTGTTTGATGTTGGCTCTAGAAGGCTTTCCATCTTCATTGTGAATATGTTTGCATATCACTCGGATGTTACAGCAATACCACAAGGATAATCGTAGGACTCTAAAGTATATTCTCTCTTTCCACATTGTGTGAAGCAGAGAGTCTTCATTGAAAGTGTCCTAATGAGATTTATTGATGATCTCGTGGCTCTAGACTCAATTGTGCATATTTGGTTCCTATGCCGGAGACTAGGGAGAGGGTCTCCTTCTTCAATATCAACAATCTCTAAGAGAAAGTCGATAGATAATGTCGGTTCCCCATGAGAATGAAACAAGTCCTTTTAAGAGGAACTTGAGTAGCTTGGGAAGTTTAGTGCGGTGCGTCACTGGGTCCATGACGTCTTGTCTTCAATACTAGTGTTACCTTGGTAACCACCAGTAGCATATGTATTGAACCCGGTTGCTGCCCTAAGGTTGAATTATTGGAGGGCTATTTCTTTTCACCCTTTTCACATTCAATTCTTTTTCATTCTTCAACCCCTTGTGCTTACCGAGACTTCATAACTAGAACCTTGTTGGGTTTATTCCAATACTAGCTCAGTCTCAGTCCGCACTCTTCCCATATCTCATTTTCTCCTTTTATCATCATACCTAAGGACTTCTACACTAACTAGTGGATAGTCCCTGGGTAGATCCCTCAATTTTGGCGGATCATGAGAACAAATACCTAACCTTATCATCCTTATATCACCATACATAAAGTAAATTTGGTTTGGTCTTTTGGTATTGTTCTTCTGTCATTGGAACCAATTGAAAACCATTTGAAAATCAATCCAGATACTTGTGATATATTATCAAAGCATTTTGTACCTGAATTGTTTTTGATATTTTTAGAACAAGAGCTCCCCCTCAACATTTGCATCAAGCATCATTTTGTAATAGAAATAATTTTCATCTTTGAGGGGTTGGCTTGCATCTAAGAGTAGTTATATAAAGAATGTGGTTTTTCAAAATAGTTGCTCCCCCTCAATATGTGCATAGATATTTGAAAATGTTTTGCACATATTAGGAAAAGATCGCACATTGAAAAAATTGATCACGTTTGTAGTTTAAGATAGATGCTCCCCCTCAACATGTGCATGGAAAATTTGAAATCGTTTGTCACATGCGGGGAGGAAAACTTGTACATCCTTATAAAACCATTTACGAATTATCAGCTTTAAATCCAATTTAAATCATAAATTCTCCTCCGATCACAATTATCAAATCATTTGAGATTTGTGATCTCTTTAAATTGATTTTGAAAGCTTTTAAGGAGAATTGTGACTTGATTATGAAAGCGTTTTAACTGATAAGGATGGATTTTGAGAATTTAAACTCCAATGATTAAACATGCATGATTATCTTTTGAAAAAAAATTTATGACAAATAACCTTTTGATTTAATTGAAATCATTCTCCCCTCAATCAATGACATAAGTTGTTGATTGAGAGATAGAGTTTTTGACAAATGTTAAGTCCAGATGATTTTCAAAAATAGAGTCTGAGTTATTTTTCAAAGCAATTAGTTTTCATTAGATAGTAAGTTATTGTTTATAAAATCAGAGCAAGAGATTTGAAAACCAAGATAAAGTATGGCTCTGTTCTTTCATTGAAGAGCGGGTTCTTTGCCTGAAATGACAATAAACCATTGTTTCACTTTCTCTCAAATTTTTTTTTTAATAAAAATATTCGAACAATATCTAAAGTCTCGTGTCATTCTTTGAATTGAGATATTTTCGAATTGAGAAAATCTTGACAAAATGAGAGTTTTTTTTTTCTTTTTTTTTTTTTTTTTTTTTTTTTTTTGAAATTTTACAAGATTTTTCAAATTTTTATAGATTTTTGAAAGTTTTCTATTTTTCTATTTGCTTTTTGAAGGTTTTGTAATTTTGTATTTTGTTTTTCGAATAGATATTTACAAGGAGATGATAGAGTCATTAACCTTTACTCCTCGTCTTCCTCCTGAAGACGTTTGAGTGTTTCTGGTTGAAGGCTTTTCAAGCCAAGTCGTGGAAGAATAAACTCAAAACGTTCTCTTGGAAGAGCTTTGGTGAAGATGTCGCTAACGGTATTCTAACTCACAAAATAGAGTTCCACCACACCGTTTTCCACTTGTTCCCTGATGAAATGATGTCTACTGTCGATGTGCTTTGCTCTTGAGTGTTGAACGTTGTTGCATGATGGGCAATAGCACTTTCATTATCATAGTACAGAGGGATTTTGTTGAATTCAAAGCCATAGTCAGATAATTGGGATCTCATCCATAGGATTTGAGCACAACAAGATGACATGGCTATGTATTAAGCCTCTGTAGAGGAAATAGAAGTACTCATTTGCTTCTTTGAAGACCAACTCACAAGCTTATCACCCAAAACTGAGCACCTCCAGGCGTACTTCGACGTGTATCTTGACATTGCGCATGATCGGCATCCGCATAGGTCGTTAGTGACATACCGATGTCCTTCAGGTACCATAGTCCCATATTGATGGTTCCTTGGAGATACCGAAAGACCCGTTAACCGCTTCAAGGTGCTTTTTAGTAGGCTTAGCCTGATATCTAGCACACATGCACACAGCGAACAAGATGTATGGTCTACTAGCTGTGAGGTACATCAGGGATCCAATCATACTACGATATTTCGTTTGATCTACCATGATCCTGAGTGGTCCTCATCCAGCTTGGTTCGTTCAATCATGGGAGTGTCAACGGTGTCACAAGAAACAAATCCAAATTTCTTTAAAATCTCATTTGCATATTTAGATTGATTTATAAAAATGCCTCCGGGACTTTGTGAAATTTGTAATCCCAAGAAAAATGACATTTGTCCCATCATTGACATTTGAAATTTGGAACCCATTTCATTTGAAAAACGATCACATTCATTGGGGTCAGTCGAGGCAAAGATAATATCATCAACATAAATTTGAACGTGAATTAAATGTTTGCCTGACTTTCTGGTGAACAATGTCGGATCAACTGCTCCTTTGCTGAATCCAGTAGATAGAAGAAACTTTGATAGCGTATCATACCATGCCCTTGGAGCTTGCTTCAAACCGCAAAGGGCCTTTTTCAAGCGATAGACATGAGTAGGATGCTCTGGATTCACAAAACCCTCTGGCTGGGCTGAGCGTAAACCACCTCTTTTAAATCACCATTAAGAAAGGCGGTTTTCACATCCATCTGATATACAACCATGTTTTACTAGCCGCATTAGCCAAGAAGATTCGATTGCATTCGATCTGAGCAACAGCGAAATACCTTATTCTTGGTACAATATCCTTTAGCCACTAACCTAGCCTTATTTTTCAACACATCACCATGCTCATCAAGTTTCACTTTGAAGATCCACTTTAGAGCAATGATCATAGCACAATCTGGAGCGGGTACTAATTCCCATACATCTAATCGATCAAACTCATGAATTTCTTCTTGCATGGCATTGAACCAGTAGTCTTCATTCATGGCGGTTTTAATGTCTTTTGGTTCGATCTTAGATAGTACGGAGTTGAAGAAGCACCATAAGGCATCGGTAGCAAGTTGTTTACGAAGTGGATCTGGGCGAAGGGTTTCCAATGAATTTGTCCAATGGGTGATCATGTGTCCATTTTCTAAGGTGTTCATGTGGTTGTTGTTGAGAAACTGAAGTAGCAGAGTCGATGTCTCCTGATGAAGATGGTTCAGATGATGATTGAGCAAATATATTTTCAAATGGAGCATCTTCGGAGTAGCAAAGGGATTAACTTCATCATTGAATCGGAAGCAATTCCATGATGTACACTCGTGATTGATGATTTGTTGATGAGAAGAGTGATCGGCAGCAGGCTTTCTTACAATGACATTGAAGCTGAAGGATAGACTTCATTGACAGGGATAGAAGCAGCCTCTGATGATGGGATTGACAGATCATTAGCATTTGGCTCATAATGTTCATCAAACATTGGATCAAACAATTTCTTCAAATCATATTCAGATGGAGGTACATATGGAGTTGCTTGAGAGGAGTTTGGTACAAGGGATGAACCAACCGGACTATTTTGAAGTGCGGGTCGAATGGATTGTCCAGAGCCATTTGACCGGTCAGCTCATCGAACATTACGTGAATTGTTTCCATGATATTTCGGGTTCTCTTGTTGTAGATTCGGTAACCCTTCTTGTTTGGTGCATAACCAACAAAACTCCAATATCTGCCTTTGCTCTTAATTTACCTAAGTCTTGACCGTCATTAGTTGGATAGCACAAAGCACCAAACACACGAAGGTAGGAGAGATCAGTTTTCGTTTATGAACAAGTTCATATGGAGTTTTTCCATGAGAGGTGTGTATAAGGGAACGATTTTGGGTGTAGCAAGCAGTGGCAATGGCTTCGGCCCATAGAAACATTGGAACCTTTGAATAAATTAGCATTGTTCTTGTGGCTTCCACAAGAGTTCGATTTCGTCTTTCAACTACACCGTTTTGTTGAGGAGTTCGTGGAACACTTCTTTGATGGTTGATTCCAACACTTTCATAAAACTGAATTAAGTCTTTGTTAACAAACTCAGTTGCCATTGTCATTCGAACAATTCATTGTATTGTTGAGTCGAACCTGAAGTTGTTTGATTAGTTTGATGATGACATCTGGAGTTTCATCCTTTGTCCTCAAAAACTTTACCCAGGTAAATCGAGAGTAGTCATCAACAACTACTAGAATGTATTTCTTCCCATTTATTGTTTGCACTCTCATTGGTCCGCACAGATCCATATGAAGGGTATGAAGAACTTCCATTCCTGAGTTTGTGGGTTTTGGTTTGTGGGCATATTTCGTGCTTTTACCCAATTGGCAAGCTGAACAAAGATGATCTTTTCATATTTCAATCTAGGGTAAGCCTCGACAAGATCCTTTTCGGAAAGGTTATTAATGGTGCGGTTCAAATGATTGAGACGACGGTGCCATAACCATGACTTTGTTTTCGAAGCCTTTGACAGCAAGCAGATTGGAGAAGACTTCATCATGTCTTCGATAGAGATGGTGTATAGGTTAGAACCACGTGTACCTCTTAATAATTCCACACCATCAAGTTCTCTAACGAAGCAAGTATGTTTTCTAAAGGCCACTTCTAGATAGGAATCACAGAATTGACCAACAGAGAACAAATTATGACCAAGACCTTCCACATAATATACCCGGAGATTACACTTTTGCCAACTACATAATCACCATAACCCATAATTGCTCCAAAATGGTCGTTCCCGAATCTAACAGTCCGATGAATTTACTCACGAAGTTCATGAGCAGCGACGGTCTCCGGTCATATGCTTGGAACAGCACGAGTCCAGGTACCACGAACGATTTGAACGATCTGCAGTTGAACACGAACAAGAATGGATAACTGGATAATTGGGATCCCCATGCAAGAATGGGTTCCACTTGGTTAGTAACGGTGATTGGAACACCCACATCAGAAGTAGAAACAATGGAATCATTAGAAATAGATGCAGATGCTAGTGTCCATATTTGACCTATTTAAAGTATGTTCACTTCTTAAAGGAATTGTTCTACCAGTAGGCATCCATTTTCTAGTGGGCATTGTCTTATCAGATTGAGGGCATAACTGATTAACCTTATGGCCAAAAGGTATCCATTGATAACCTATCTTACTAAATGTTCTTCCTGTGGGTTTCCACTATTTTCTAACTTTCTTTCGCTTTTGCCTTTTAGCCTTCTTAGCTTGATTTTTAACATTAACAGTTTTAACTGGGCATTTGACAGCATTAGACAAATCATTCATACCACATTCAAGATTAGTAACAGAAACCACGCAATCATCATTACATGTTTTGCCAAAAGTAGTAGAATTCGCATTAATTACAGTACGCTTATAGCTAATACTAGAATCAACACGATTCGTTTTATTCAACTCAAACATAGTGTTCCTAGGGTGATCTTCTACTCTCTTCCAATGCACATTCTTAGCTTGCGAGGTCCTATCATTCCTTGTATTGCCTTGAGACTTTGACCTGCTCGCTTTAATGTCACTGATTACTCCTGTAGAGGGAATGGGAACATTAGTTGGTTTTGCTACTTTTTGCATTTCCTGTTTAGATGTGCTGGGATGTGAACTATTTGAAGGCGTACTGAAGTTCACTTTCTTAACATAGAGGTGCTGGGATATGAACTACTTGAAGGCATACTAAAGTTCACATTCATAACATTGGGCAATGAATGAGTTGCATACTTGGCACTAGGCATAGAACAAGGTATCAAGGGATTGACTTGCTCACCTAAGGTTTTAGGGCATATTGTAATTAAGCATTCTAGAAGTTCTTGAGATCGTTTGGCATATAAGCATGCATGGCCAATTGCATTATCAAGTGGTTTCTCTATCTTATCCTCTTCTACAATCTCACGGAGACATTCTAGGTCATCCTTAAGGTATGAGAATATGTTTGAATAGCAAGTTTGTTATTCCTAAGATGAGGAGGAACATATTTCCTGGAAAAAAGCATATTTATTACGGACATGACCTTTGAAGCACCATTCTCCCCATTGGTCATTGGCATTTTCCCTTTTCACGACTCTTTAGATTCTCAATTTCCTTTTGAAAGAAGTTATTTTTTCAGTTATTTTTGTTACGAATGACTTTTATTGACTCAAATAACTCATTGAAATGACGTTTAACCTTTTCATTTTCTTCTAGAAAACTCTCATTTTCCTTTTGTAAAGCATTAACCAAGTTTTGAAGATGAAAATTTTGAGAATTCAGAGAATCTAAAGGAGGAGGCATTTGGGAGCCAGTCACATTGTTCTTTTCACCCTTTAATTGAGAAATTTGGGCTTTCAACTTTCTGATTGTGTTACTGCTGAGCTTGAATCATTTCATCATCACGTTTGTTTATTTCAAAGCGCATCAAACTCTGGAAGATCCAAGGATATCTTGATGTTTGAGGTTTTAACATTTTCTTTGAGATGTTGATATTTAAGTTGTAAATCAAAATGTTCAACTTCTAGCTTAGAAAAATGTTTTACCAAATTATCGTGATCATCATGTTCAATTTTCTCACTTAGTTTAGAGTTTTTGATTTCAAGCTCAATGACACGATCATGGGAGACTTTCAAAGCAACAGATAATTCATGAAATTGAGAAGCTGTAATAGAACAATTAGTGGCAGTATAAAACACATCTTGAGAGATACATTCAGAAATCAGATTCTCATTTAAGGTATGCAAGTTCTTCCTCTCAATCTCATTATATTTTAATGCTCGCTCATAGTTACTAACCTCAACTATCATTGCATCAAATTCCTTTTCCATTCCTTTAATATCTGTATCCATCCCCTTTTTAAGACTCTCAAATTGATCTTTTAGTTGTTTGAAGAAAGGCATGACCTCAGTTAGATAACATTCTTTTGTTTGCTCAAACCCCTTTCCCCTTCAGTTATCCCAGTGGGTGTGATCCTTTTCTTACAAGTTTTCTCAAAATCAACAAATAATTGAAATATAACATATTGACTGATTAAGGTCTTGCTTTTAGTGGCAATAGTTCTAGGAACTAAATGCATTGGTGTATTTGGAGGATACACGATTCTTTGGGCATTTTCCTAAGGGAGGGTTTGTTACAACAAGATTCTCGCTTTTTGCTTATCTAAATCCTTTTCGAACACTTGTTAGTGTTAACCGTTTGAGGCTTAAACTTGTTCAAGGAGATCCAATTTTCCTTTTGTGTCATGGGGTTTGATCGTTATGTTATTCTTTTACATTCAGGATCATCTAGCTTCTTATTCATTTTCTCCCTAGATGCATCATCTAATGTTCTATCTTCCTCAGTGCACTCAACGCAACTAGGTTTTTGTCTAGGTTTAAGAATCTCATTACCATCATAGATTACATTATGGGCAGCTCTAGCCTTTTTAACAACCTGAGGATTAGGTTCCACAACAAGGGGAATGCTATGCTTATCGCTTAAGACTCTATGCTTAGTGATCAAGTGAGAGTCTGAATGGTGTTCTCTTGTGCGTACAACTTATTTTCAAGCTTGTTTTTCAAAGTTTTTAGATTGGAAAAATCATTCAAAAGTTTTGATTCCTTAGCATTGAATTCTTGCTTAAGCATTTTCACATTTTCTTGAAGTTCTTGTTTTGCTTAGCAGTTTTAGAAAGCTTTTCTTGTAAGGAGTTTAACTCTTGTTTTAATACTTCTTCTCTAAAATTACTTTTTCTAATAATTTATGCGCATTTGGTCATCCATTTCCTGCTCACGGGTGGTTAACTCAAACTTAGCACGTTGTTCATAAATAGCAACTCGTTCTTTATAGGCATTAAGTTCAGAGATAACAGAATCATTAGGGGCACGCGATGTATTGTTCAAAACATAGTCATCATCGACTGCGGAAGATGCATTACTTGGTACACCCTCACTTTCACTTTGCTTCACATATTGATCATATGGGACAATATTGCTATTATCCACATCATCAATATCTGATTCATAAGTCTCAAGAGATTGTACTTCATTGTATCTTTGCTCATCAACATCATCATATAGTTTTAATACATCTGAAATGATTTTGTCTTTGGATGGACCAGCTTTGTTGTGGAGAGATCTTTGGAGCCACCATTGAGATGCTAGCCATGAAAATTGTTTGGGCAGTAGGTTCATCATCGACATCAGAGTCAAATGCATCACAATCAGCTACTTGAAAGGCATTCTGATGATTGTGACCTATTTCCTGAATTGGTTGCTCATCCACATCTGCATCATATGT
Source organism: Chrysanthemum makinoi (assembly GCA_910596185.1). Classification (NCBI taxonomy): domain Eukaryota; kingdom Viridiplantae; phylum Streptophyta; class Magnoliopsida; order Asterales; family Asteraceae; genus Chrysanthemum; species Chrysanthemum makinoi. The sequence goes on along the minus strand of OU343217.1, from coordinate 198,712,405 downwards.
CTTGGCATTCCCTTCAGCAAGAAACAATAACTCTTCTTCATCCAAAGCTGCTCCATTATCCTGAGCTTGCACAAGCAACATCTTATCAAGTACTCGCATTCGAGGGCGTTTTGCGATGTGCAGTTCCTTGAAATATGTCCCTCACCACCACAGTTGTAGCATTTGATTGGCTTTGCTTGTCCTTGATTTCCAATCCTTCCCCGATTCTGATTTCCCACATATCCTCTACCAACTCCACCTCTTCCTTGTTCGTACTGCCTTTCTTGAACTGGCTGCACCATAACCTTCCCATCTCTGGCAGTGGCTTGATTGTGTGGATTGGATCTTTGTTCAGGTTGTTGTTGGTGTGTGGAAGAGAGTTCATGTTTTGACTAATCAAGAGAGCCAGTTGATTAATGAAGTTTCCCACGGCTGCATCAGCATCAGCTTGTTTGAACATTGGATCGGGGAATGAGTTTGTGATTACCATTACCCATGGGTATAACTTGAGAGCTTTGGTGGTAATTCCCACATTTGTGTAAAAAGCAGTTGAATCATTTGATGAGCTTGACTCTCCCTGGTTGGTTTTGAACTGATCAAGAATCCTTTTTTCAAACATGCCATGTCTCTCATTCTGAAGAAGGAAGGCATAGAGTTGCTCATAGTTTGTATTCTTCAATCCTTTGGTTAGCTTCACAGAGGTGACAAACTTGTGCCATTCGGGATTCATGTTGTTCACAAATTTTGAGTTCAGCTGAATGTTTGGCATGGTCATTTTGATGTTCCTCATGTCATTCACAAGCTTATGGAATCTCACGTAGTACTCATAGACACTCTCATCTGGTTTCATCTTGAAGTGTTCAAATTCATCATACAGTTGTGATTCTCTGTCTTCTATAGTTAATTCAGAACCTGAGAGAAGCATCTTGACATTATCCCAAACTGCCTTGGCCGGTGTTGTGATTGATAAGCTTGTAGATGTCTTTTGGAAGACCTTGAAGTATGATGTTTGAGGCCACGATATCAGCATCGAATATCTTTTTCTCCTTATCATTGAGCTCATCATACGTCTTTGGTCTGTCTATTCCATAGATCATTGTTCCATCTGCAGCTGTATCAATTAAGTCTCTTGTAGTCTCAATCTGATAAGGTCCTTCATCAATGGATTTGAGAATGTTGACCCCATTTTCCTTTCCAAGACAGTACAATCTGATTCGTTGAGCCCAAGAGTCGTAGTCAGTTCTGTCAAGCATGGGTGGGCGAGTATCTGAACCAGCTGCTTGAACATCCTCAACAACAGTGGAGATGATTGTAGGTACGTTGGTAGACATGTTAACAGATTACCGGGATTTTAAAACTCTATGATTAAACCGGAAATAGATTCTTTCACGGGATTTTACTAATCAATCGAAAACCATATTACAAACAATAATTCAACAAATTACATTAAAACCTTAAGCCCAGTCGCTAAGCACCAAGTTGCTAAGTATTATGAAATCAAGTCGCTATAATGCTAAGTCGCTAAGACACACCAAGTTTACTCACAATTTTGTGACAGAGTAAGCTACCAGTAGTGGAGAATCCACTAAGTGTACTGTTTGTCGGCTTGTCTCAAAAGACAAATTAAGCTAGGACCAACTCGCCACCAAACAACTACAACTCGCTACCTTTTACTAAAGCAGAGTCGCTAAGTTGAAATTCACCGAGCCAAGTCGCTAGCAAGAAAAACTTCAAAAACACACTTTTCAATCCAAAACAAGCTCAACCAGAGTGATTCAAGCTTACCAAATCAAAACCAAGCACATACAATGATCCTAAACACAAAAGTACACCAAAAATTCAAACTTTAACACTAGAAATGAACCAAATGATGCAAAAACCACTAAACTTTTTCAAACTCAAAACCATCTAAAACCACTAGAAATCCAAGGATATGTAAGAGATGATCTAACCATGGCTCTTGATACCATTTGTAACATATTGGATTTCACATACACATCTAATCACTAAACAAAGTAGTATATAAGATGAGTTTTAAAGAGAGAAAGTTAGAGGTTTGGGAACTTTAGTGAGAGAAATAAAAATCTTATTATGAGCTCCAACTCTCTACCTTGGGAGGTAGAGAGTATTTATAGTCTTACAATAAAACACCACCTGACGGGCTGTGGATCAGGCATACAGTGGGTAAAGACCCATCCGTCCTCCACGGTGTTACTTAACTAAATACTACTTAACATTAAATAACTATGACTACGAGCTTTCTAACGATTAAATATACTTGAGGTGACCGACACTTTAATACCTGGATTTACTAAATCCTAACC
>OU343217.1:198628345-198710002 GCA_910596185.1 Chrysanthemum makinoi | reverse complement strand
GTGTATGATGCAAAGGTGGTGAGTTGGTTAAGTATTGCATGCATGCATGAGACTTAATGAAAATCTTAGGTGATTTACATAAAACTTATAAAACCAAATGCATAGACTTATAAAAACTTGCTCATAAAAGTCATAGAATAGTTATTTTACGTAGATTAAACTTAGTCTAGTTCTGGTATACATTCAAAGTTGTTTTTTGTCGTACGTGATTTAAACTAACGGTTATACGTAAAGGCATGATTTCAAGCATTTAAAGTAAAATATTTTAAGTTTATGGTTAAGTAATGACATAAAAAATGCATGTTGTTACATAGTAAACAATCACTCGCAAGAAATTTTAGTTACACAGGTACCCGTTGTCGCAATACGCAGATACCCAATTATTAGTTGCATGATGTATAAACCAATTAAAGTATAGGCATTACTAAAAATGATATCTAGTTAAAAATTGAGTGATGTGCACATACTTGAATATTTATACTAGGGTAAATTGCAAATTATGTCCCTAATGTTTTCTGAAAACGCAACGAATACCCCTAGAGAAAATTTGTTGCAAACAACCACGCATGTTTTTGTTTTTTGCAAAATAGCCATCGAGAACCACTATTAGCATTAATGTTCTCGTTATTTGGCTTGACCCCTGAGGGTATTCTTGTCATTTCACTCGTCTTCTTCCCTACTCAAGAACATCAAGCCCACAAAACCCAGCAACTATCATCCTTTTCACTGAATCACCATCATCTTCACCCCCAAACCAACTTCACTTCCAAAATTTTCACCCACTAGCTACAAACTTAACATAAAACCCACTAAAATGAGTTTATTTGTCGAGTAAGGTTGGTGAAGACCAGTTTCACATTTATATTTGTTTACTAGTTTACCAAAACTTTACATTTGAGTGTTTATATATCCAACTATATTTTAGACCACGAATTATCGCTGCACAGTCAGACATGCGGAGACTTTCTTCATATGAAAGTTGGTAGCAATCTAAATGTGAACATATGCAAAAACTTTCTTCATACAGTAAAAATAGTAGTCTTTTTTCCTTTAAGTCTATTCAAATATTTGTCTTCCTCAAAACATAAACACAAACAAATTCTTCATGTAAAAAATACAAAACACTTTTATCATTTCCAGTAACCCTTTATCATGGACTCACCGGAAACCAACCAGATTACAGCACTCGAACAACCCGAACAAATCATTCTTCGGTGCGACTCCAGTAAATCTCATATGATCTTCGATTCTGATAACCATCACGATATCGATAACTATTTATCAGCCGTTGACTCAATCTAACAGTCAACTAAAGGGAAATGTAACTGAAAATAATGGTCAGTTAGCGAAAGTCAACACGTTAATCCAGATCGCCATGGCTCGTTTAGAAGACGAATTTGGTAACATCTTAATCTCATACAATACTCCACTCGAACTTGATTTCGTTAACTTGTTAACAGAATCTGATGAAGATTCCGTCAACTCTAACGGAAGCAGAATTAGTAGTAATATATGTGAATTAGACCTGATACCCAAGGATCAGACTATGAACATGTTCCGGCATTGACGACTGTGAACCAACTTAGGCAGTAGTGAATGATCTCCGGCTACGAATATGAACTTGCTCCACATAAGCTTACGAAGCATCTACAACTACAACTCAGATGCAGAGAGATAGAGTTAGAAACTCCAAAATACAAGTAGTAATTTGATCAAATGTGAAATAGAGGGAGGATAACTTGGTTTTTTTTACATAATAATCCAACCGAAGGTAATGGTGGTGATGGTTTTGAATCTTCTTCTTCGAAAGATTTACATCCCTTATCATCAGCATAAAGGATTGAACATCAAAGACGAAAGGTTAAATTGTCGACCATGCTCGATGATTTAAGTCAAATCTAGTTCTTTATTGTTAATAATCTACCATGGCCGGGAAACAATGGTTATTTTGCAAAAAACTGGGAAGAAGATGAGGGTATATTAGTCATTTCATATGTGTTTGACCTTTGTTGGGTCTAACAAACTGACCCAATTGTCTCTGACAAATATGTAAACATAAAATAGCCTAATACGGCTTCTAAAGGTTAGAAAGCACCAAGCCTTTGATAAGGATCAGAAGGTATGTCACCGGATAGACTGCCTAAGTGATTCTGATAGATGTCTTGTAACATACTCGCTGATGGTTATCAGAGAACTTGACTCTCTGATTATTATTCAGAAGACGGACTCACGTGTCGATTGAGTGTTGTATAAAGCTCAAACGTCGGTTGGCTTCAAGGACGTCAAAGACCATTTCAAGAAAAAAATGTCACAAACTGATGCGGTGTCAAGGAGTGATATTACAAGGAGCTAGAAGCAATACTAGAAGTTCTACGATCTGACAAGTGTCTCTAGGACTCTGAAGACTTAGTTTGAATTACAACCTCAACCAACTGAAAGCATGGGCGGAAAACTTCCTCAAGAAGATAAGATCAAGTACTTATCGATACGCGTGTAACAGACATTGGAATCTAAGTTGTCAAATCAGGATCGCAGAAAGTAAGCTTCAGAGTAGCCTACTATGCACGTGTCTATCTATAGTAATGTCGAAAACTTACTATGAAACCCAAATGCAAACCCTAATTCCCTCCCTATAAATATGAAAGGTTGTAAACAGATTAAGTAGATGATTCAACATAAAAATAGCACAAGTTATTAGTTAGAATCCTCCTCTCCAAGGGACAACAATACAAAGCTATCTGCCTCTTGTTGTACGAGTTTGGAGAGTATTTGTCATCAACAGCGATAGCATTTCATGGGCTATCCCTTATAAATATTTGATTCATTTCTAATAATATTTATAAAACATTGAAAAAAATACAAATGGTGTTATTAGCAAGTCTGTGTCATTTCAAAGCAAACCTATCACTTTCATGTTATTGATGTTCATCAGCCACTCTCACAGGAGGAAGCTATTGTTCATTATGTCTGTAGTTTGTGCCCAGGATGAAGGGACCCAACAGTTGGTATCAGAACGGGTGGGTTTTTCTTAATCCATGTCCGTTCTTGATTAACCGCTAATACTATTTAGTCGTTCTTGAATGACGGATAATAACATCAAATCAAAACCATACGCAATAGCCACCTAAATACATCTCTAAAATAATCCCTTTAGCCCTTTCTCTACAAGTTTGAGTACTTTCAAACCCATCTTGTACAGAAAGAACCTTCCTCAGCCTCTTATCCAGCTCTTTCTGCCACACTATCCTCTTAATATGATAGTGTAAAAACACTTAAATTTAGATACTAGTCACTTTCAATGGTCACCAGAATTTCAAAGAAATGAGCATTAAAGGGTGATCTAATCAGGTAAATGAAGGGCTAAAAGATCTGAGGAGATTCAGGGGTAGTATGAAGATGTCTTCGTGTTTTACAAAGGTCGGGATTATCAAGGAATGTTTTTAAACAAAACAATCCTTGATCTCCCGAAATACTCAATGAAGACATAAAAAACAAAACATTGTACCTTAATGAAACATATTTATTCTTTGTTTTAAGTCAGTAAGTAAGAAGAAGCTTATTTGCTTACTTACTTTTGATAAAGCTAGACTATTCTCATTCTTTAAGAGGGAAGAGACTCCGGGAAAGAAATACTTCCTAAGGGACTCTGGAATATGTTTAGAATAGTCTAGACTTGAAATTAAATGCTGACAGTAACTCTAAACCTTTGAACCTGATGTCAAAGGTATCGCAAACCAAGAAAAGCAATGGAGTTCACGTCAGCAGTAGCATCAGATGACCAACAATAACTTGAAAATCATTTATATTCTCTGATGTAATATCAAGAGTAAGAAGAAGCCATTTTGCTCACTTACTTCTGATAAATTATTCTATTTGTATATTTAAATAAGGGGCTATTGTTGGGTCTGACAAACGGACCCAATTGTCTCTGAAAAATATTTAAACATAAAATAGCCTAATACGCCTTCTGAAGGTCAGAAAGAACCAAGCCTCTGATAAGGTTCAGACGGTATGTCACTGGATAGACTATCTAAGTGATTCTGATATATGTCTTGTGACATACTCTTTGATGGTTTTCAGAGAACTTGACTCTCTGATTATTATTCAGAAGACGGATTCACTGATGTCAGTGAGTGTTGTATAAATCTCAAACGCCGACTGGCTTCAAGGATGTCGACAATCATTTGAAGAAAACAATGTCACAATTAGTGAGTGATATTACAAGGAGCTAGAAGCAACACCAGAAGTTCTAGGATCTGACAAGTGTCTCTAGGACTCTGAAGGCTTAGTTTGAATTACAACCTCAACCAATTGAAAACATGGAAGGGAAACTTCCTCAAAAATATAAGATCAAGTACATATCGATACGCTTGAAACAGGCATTGGGACTCTAAGTTGTCAAATCGGGAAACGCCTAAATTAAGCTTCAGACTAGCCTACTAGGCACGTGCCTATCTATAGTAATGTCGAAAACTTACTATGCAACCCAAATGCAAACCCTAATTCCCTCCCTATAAATATGAAAGGTTGTAAACAGATTAAGTAGATGATTTAACATAAAAAAATAACACAAGTTATTAGTTAGAATCCTCCTCTCCTAGGGACAATAATGCAAAGCTACTTGCCTCTTATTGTACGAGTTTAGAGAGTATTTGTCATCAATAGGGATAGTATTTCATGGGTTATTCCTTGTAAATATTTGATTCATTTCTAATGAGGTTTATAAAACATTGAAAAAATACAAATGGTGTTATTAGCAAGTATGTGTCGTTTTAAAGCAAACCCTATCACTTTCATGTTATTGATGCTTATCAGCCACCCTCGCATGAGGAAGCTATTGTTCATTATGTTCGTGGTTTGTGCCCCAGGACGAAGGGACCCAACAGTTGGTATCAGAGCGGATGGGTTTTTCGTAATCCAGATCCGTTCTTGATTAACCGCTAATAATATTTAGCCGTTCTTGAATGTCGGCTAATAACATCAAATCGAAACCATACCTAATCCCCACATAAATACATCTATAAAATAATCCCTTTATCCCTTTCTATACAAGTATGAGTACCTTCATGTTATTGAAGCTCATCAGTCACTGTCACAGGAGGAAGCTGATGTTCATTATGTTTGTGGTTTTTGCTCCAGGACAAAGGGACCTAACAACCTTGACTAACAAGAACACTCTTTCATCATCAAATAATGGCTCTTAGTGGTGGTTTTGCAAAAAATAGAAACATGTGTGGCTGTTTTGCAACAAACTATCTCTCGGGGTATTCTCTGTGTTTTCGAGAAACATTAGGGATAAATTTTCAATTTACCCTTTAAACTAAATACATTTTCAAATACATGTATTCTAATCAAATTTATTGTAAAATAAAACTTTTTACATGTAACATCCTATGCAAATCCAACATCAGCTATGGCCTGAAGAGATTATGGGTTCATAAGATAATATTCGCCTTTCAATGACATAACGCGTTTTGTAGTATACTACGGGTGGAGTTCTCATGAAGTGGGCAGTTAAGCGTGCTCATGTGAAAGTAGTACTGGTATGGGTGACATGCTTGGAAGTCTTCACATGAGGGCTACAAAAAAAAAGTCGTGAGCCTGCAGGAAAAGCGAACAATATTATGGTCAGAGCCACTCCTGTGCCATTCGGGATGATGGGGCAAACCTGATCGAGGATGATGGTAGGTAAAACATTCGCCTTTTAATGACACAAAATATTTTGTGGTCTACTGCGGGTAAAGTTCTCAAATACTGAGGCAGTTAAGAGTGCTCATATGAAAGTAGTATTGGTATGGGTGACCTGCCGTGAAATCTTCACATGAAGGCCACAAAAGTAAAGCCGTAAGCCTGCGAAAAAAACAAACATTATTGTGTTCTTAGTAGGCGGGATATTACAATACATAAATGGATGATTGTTATTTAACTACAATTATTATTGAAAAAAGATTAATTATATACTTGAATAGTGTGAACACACTTTATTATTTAGAACAATAAATTACATTTCGATCTTCAAAAGGGTTTTTTTTTCAAATAATTGTAACATCAAACTAAATACATAATAGAATGATAGTAATTTTAGTATAGACATTAACGAAAACTACTAATTAAATAATTAGAATGATATGCACACACTTTGTCTTTGTCACATACATAATGATATTATAAAAACATAAATGGATGATTGTAATATAACTATGTTTATTAATGAAAAAGGATCAATGAAATACTTGAGTGATGTGAACACACTTTATTATTCGAAACAATCGATTACATTTAATCTTTAAGAAATGTTTTTATTTTATTTTATTTTAAATATTCGTAACATCAAACTTTATACATAATAGGATGCTAGTAAATTTAGTATAGACATTAATGAAAACTACTAATTAAATACTTAGAATGATATTAATATACTTTGTCTTTATCACATATATTATGATATTATAGAAACATAAATGGATGATTGTAATTTAAGTATATTTATTAATGAAAAAAATCAATTAAATGCTTGAGTGGTGTGAACACTTTATTATTCAGAATAATAAATTACATTTCATCTTTAAGACATTTTTTTTTTCAAATATTTTCAACATCAAACTAAATACATAATAGGATGATAGTAATTTTAGTATAGAAATTAATGAAAACTATTAATTAAATACTTAGAATGATATAAACATACTTTGTCTTTTTCACATACATAATGATAATATAAAAACAAAGTTAAATTTAATGCTAAGAAATAACAATTATATTGTATTTATTGTTAAACTATTCATTTGTTTAATGTGTAGAGGTGTATATAAAGCTTTGTATATAACATGAACAATACACCAAGATCCAACACACCACCTTGTACAAAGGTTCACTTTTGATTTCTATTCGTTATCACATAAGTGATTCAAAATCTATGTGATCATGACAACTCTCTCAGAAGCCTACAAAAATGCACCAATGAACTCTCAACATATCACCCCACTCGACTTTGACTCGATTGACGAGGTGCCAGAATCTCACATTTGGTCTCAATCCGTTGAACCCCAACAAAATATTCAAACTCAAGATCCTCAAGAAGCATTGATCCCAGTCATTGATCTCAGTGATCCTAATCCGATGGATCTTATAGGTCAAGCATGTAAAACACTGGGCATGTTTCAAGTCATTAACCATGGAGTACCCTTAGCCTTAATAAAAGAAGTCGAGTCTCAATCACGAAGGCTTTTTGGTCTCCCGACCGATGAGAAGTACAAGGTCCTGAGATCAGCCACTGGAGCTACTGGTTATGGTTCGGCTAGGATATCACGATTTTTCAACAAGTGTATGTGGCATGAAGGGTTCAGTATCATTGGTTCTTGTGTTGATGATGCTAAGGTTCTTTGGCCACATGATTACCATAATTTTTGGTAAGTTTAATATTTAATTCTTGTAAATTTATTAAAAGACATTAAGAATCGTATTCTAATAATGAAATTTTAAGTCTATGACCACAATCCAACATGCAAATTCATGCATACGTAGTGTTCAAAAAAACATGCATACACTATACACTATTACACACAACTATTCATTTAAAATATCATAAACTCTTCACTTTTATATATTAAAAAAAATTATATACAAATGATACTTTTATAAAACTGTACGTCTTCGGCCTTTGTAGTTTAAACAAATTTTAAGATAATTTTTAAAGTTATATGATAAGTTAAGGGTGCATTTTAAAAAAAAATTATTTAAATATATATATATATATATATATATATATATATATATATATTAAACTTCAACATTTTTTATAAGATTATACGAATGTCAAAAGTATATCACTATTGGGGTCCTTTTGTTTGTTACCGAGAGACCTTTTTGGCGGTATTTTTCTTTTTTTTTTCAAGAAATCGCTAGATATTAGTTAAGATATTCGGCAAATAAAGTTTGTTATATAAAAAAATTGTAAATAGTAAAAAGTTTATGGTGGCTTTCGCATGTTGTTGCATAGTTCGGGGTAGGTTTTGTAGATTTTCTTTTTTCTTATTAGACGGGGTGGGCTCACCTTTTTGGCCCAAAATTTATTATTATTATTTTTCCTTGGGAGGACCTCGTTTTCTATTGTTCTTAGAATATAATCATATATATATATATATATATATATATATATATATATATATATATATATATATATAATATTGTATATTAACCATCTTTTCATTAAAATGTTTACGATCATATTTTGTTGGAAAGTATATATTTTGTTCATTTATTACGTGACTAACTTTAAGTCACACACTAAACTTGTACTTTCTTAAATGTACCTTTATGATATGTGTATTCAAAATATTACTCTGGGGTACGTTACCTTTTATATTTATATCAATGTGATAGATGGGTTACTGATAAACCGGTTAAAGTGTGATTTTTTTAGCAAAATGGGTTTCTTGCGAATTTTTTCTTTTGCGAAATAGGTTCTTTCATAAATTTTTTTATTTTTTTGAAAAATAGGTCCTTGTACGATTTTAGTCCTTGGTGCATAAATTTTTCTCAACTTCTTTTTTAGATTTTGAAAAAGGACCAATTTTGTAAAAGAAGTTTTGCAACATGGAAAAAGAATGCACAATGACCTATTCTGCAAAAATCAGAAGGACCTATTTTTCAAAAGAAGACAAATCATAAGGGACGTATTTTGCCAAATAAGCAAATCGCAAAGGATTACTTTTTCTCAAAGAAAATTAATTTTTAGCCATTTTACCGGTCACCCAGGTATCACATTGTACAAAAATGAAAGTTAACATATATTTCACGAGTAATATTCAGGATACACGTACTATAACGATATATTTAAGAAAGTACATACAGATTGTATAGCTTAAAACCATGTATTTATTACTTGATGAATATTGTAGTGAAACAATGGATGCTTACCAAAATGAAGTGAAACTGCTTACCCACAAGCTCTTGCATCTAATGCTTCAAACATTAAATGCAGCACAAGAAGAAATGAATTGGGCTATTTCAGCTCATGATTCTCAAGATGCTCTTCAACTTAACTCGTACCCGTCTTGCCCCAACCCTAGCCACACCATCGGTCTTGCACCGCACACAGATTCCCTCCTTCTAACCCTTTTGCACCAAGGTGGCGTAAATGGTCTGGAAATATTTGTTGAAGGGTTAGGATGGAGTCCAGTGAATCCCATTGATGGCGCATTTGTGGTGAATGTAGGTGACCTTTTGCATATATTCTCTAATGCAACTTTTCTGGTCCCTCTTCATCGAGCTGTGGTGAACCAGGCAAAGCAAAGAATATCGGTTGCTTACTTTCATGGACCTCCAGTTGAGTCGATTGTGTCTCCTTCATCTAGTTTTGAGAAGCCTTGTTTCAAGTTTTTGACTGTCAAAGACTATTTAAATTTGAAAGCTAAGAATTTGGGTAAGGCTCTACCCCTGATTAGAAAAATGTAAAGTTCAAAGACCCGCTAATTTATAACTTAAGCTGAATTAGTGGTGGAGTTTGGTACTCGCTTGGATTGATATATTTGCTAGAGAGACGAAGTTTTGTATATATCAAGTTTCCGTGTTGAATGAAAAAGCATTTGATATGCAAAGTGTTGGTTTGTGGGAGTTAAAAACACTCGAAATGACTAAAAGTGTGTGAGCCTATGGGGGCACACACGTTAAACACGAGAGTACGTAAAACGAACGTTTATACTTGAATTACATACGACCCGTTCGTATTGAATTGACCCGTTTTATTTGACCCGATCCAAGGCCCATATTGCCGGCCAATGAAGAATGGTTTTGGATCATGTTAAGGTCGGTTTGGATTAGAGAGATTGGATAACTTGGAGCTCAAGTTTTCATTGAAAGGCTTAGCATTTGAGCTATATATATATATATATATATATATATATATATATACATATATATATATATATATATATATATATATATATATATATATATATATATATATATATATAACGATGTAGAGCTCATAAGCTCCTTAACATTCTACTATCCCTAACTAACGATTCCTATATCCCTAAACAACTTTCACACAGTAACTATAATCGTATACATGCATGTATTCCATAATAATTATGCACATGGTGACATGCATGGTATATGATAACTACCATGCGTATACATGCAATAATTAAAAGAATATGCAAATTGTTTCCTATTCTTATTTACATGTTTTCTCTTGTCGGCAAATTTATTCCCATGTGGATTCAATTATTTAATTGTGAAAGCAAGACAAAAGAAAGTTGTTTTCTGTTATGGTCAAGTTATCGGACAAAGAGCAGATGTTTATCGGGTAATATATAAAATTGTTCTCGGACAGTTTGGTTTTCGGACAGAATAATAAGAAGATGTTCTTGGCTTTATTCGTTCGTGGTATTCATGCAATTCAAGGTGTTGATTGGTTTAAACGTTCTCGACTAGCATTTATCGAACGTACTTGGTTTAAGTGTTTGTGTGTGATACTCATAGAGGCATCTATTTTAGATGCTTAAGGTTTCGTTTTGGTTTCTTGTTCCGTTACTAGAGATCAATTGCCAAGCAAGGTTAGGGTTTCTTTTATCCCTTTTATTAATTAATTGTTATATTAATTATTGTTTATTAATTACGTGCTTAACATAATTGCATTAACTAGATCCAATATCCGTACTTTCGTAGAGGTTCTTGGTTAACTTGTTCTAAAATCCCAACATTGTCAGGCATCGGTGCGATTATGGGTTACACGTTTCTGATATTAATAAACATGTTTTAAAAGGGCTGCATGAAACCTAGTTTAGTTATTATGTTTTATTTTAATTTTGACAATTACATGCAATACTTGTCAATTTTAATAAATAATAACTAGTCACACACAAATTAAAATTATATTGATAATTAGAATTAATTTGTTAATTAGAATTTATTTACATGTGAATTATAATTACCTTGTTAAATTTAAATTACATGTAAAATTTAAATTACTTGCTAATTAGAATTAAAAGTTAATTTGTATTTATTAATTGTTAATTAGAATTATTGTGATAATTAGAATTACATATTGATTTAAATTCATATATTGCGTAATTACTTGTTAATTGGGATTGCCATGCTTTATGTGTTTTTCCGGCCACAAGACCCACTCAATTGCTTTTCTAAGTGATGTATGGGGCGATCTAGGTATTACATCCTAGTGACGGTCTTATGGTTCTCCGTTTGGGGAAGACTCGAAAGAGGACTCAGAACAATATGTGGTTATTTATATTAATATTTATGCTTGTATGTTTGTGATTCCTATATGTGCATTATTACTTGCTTTGACACCTAATTGTATGCAATATGGAATAATACATATCGTAACCATAACATTAATATTGGTCTTTATTTACACGCCAAAATACCATGCTCATTGTGACCTGCTATTTGATTAGTGGAAAATTGTTTTTGTAAAATAAAGTGACCTAATATATGAAACACGTTTTCAAGAATTTAAAACTAGACGCTATGGACACTTGGGATGTACGGCTCACCCACTAGAACAAACTAGAAAGGGGTTTTAAAAGTGAGACAGTCTCACTGAAAGGATGTCTAAGGTTATGCTTCGCCGTACGGTCCTCTGCCTCCTGTCGTTCGATTGGAGCTACCGTGAACCATGATGATCACTCTGTTCATTACAAAAGTTTTAAAATTAGTGTTACAAAGTTGTTTTGCATGCTTCTTTGTACACGACTTTTACCACATTTATGTGTGCATACCTATTTGTTAATATTAAGTCTATGCCACCCAACTATGGACACGTGCACTTGGATTGACTTCTCTGGTTAGACCTAAGGGCCTTTCCAACCCATGGTAATTATTTCTCACTGGTCAGACCTCTGGTTATTTTTACATGTTCATACTTGGTCGACTTATATCGAGTTAACTTGGTGGACCTCGGACCGAGGCATAAGATGAGAACTAAACATGCTTTTGACATTATTACTTGATACTAATGCCTTAAACAGTCTCATAAATCTAAGAGTTGCAATTTGCAATTAACGCTCGTCGCTTACCTCTTGTCCTATTTTTTTACACACAGGTCAGACCTATGGTAATTAAGTGGGGTTGCAAGATGGATCTTAGTCTTAATTAGTGATTAATTGGGTAGTTAATTCTTTTAAGAATGTAATTATCGAAAATACTTGAATTGAACTTTTATGTTCGATTAATTGTGTTATTGCAACATAATTCGTAAACAAATTTGTTTTTCTTTGAAAGACAAACTTAGTCTCTTTTTCTAGTAAGAAGAGTGAGACTTATACCTATCTTTTCTCCTTAGTTGACAAACTAAGATAGGATTACAAAATTGATAAACTCTTATATGATCTTTCATTACCCTTTTCGTGGTCTAGAGTTAATTGAAAGATAGAATATTTTGTGTAACTGGAAACATTGTGTTTAGAGCTACCAAAATAAATAACATCCTGCACTTGTCACGATGTATGAGTTTAAACCGCAAAAGAGTAAAGGAATTACTAGCATATTTGCTAGGTAATCTTCTTGGACTCTTATTATTCCTAAAGTGCTAATTACCCTTGGGGCTATGTAGTCGATAAAGGAGGAATGCATGCTAAAGATTCAAGTTAATTGAATAATAGAATGGTTAGTCTATTGTCTACATAAGTAGAACTTCATATACTCTGCTCAATACCTAAGTACATGCTACTCGTAGGCAATTGAAGAGAATAGGAAAGTATGTAAAACTGCTATATGTTTTCTACTGGAAATGTAACACTTACAATGTTGACAAATCTAGTGGGAGCAGTTGCATTTTATTACTGAAATATCATTCATGTAATGTTGTCAATTTCAGTGGGAGCTACGGGATTTATTTCCTTTTAGTCACCCATATCATTTCAAACTAGATTTGAAATAATCCATTACTTTTCGAATATGAACAACCATTGCTTAAAGGAAAATTGCATTTTATTTTATAAGACAACACGTTGCCTTCCTTCTATTGTCGCTTCCGAAATGTTATCTATAGAATAATAATCCACAATTCCTTATTAAAGGTTATGGTTCTAAAACTACTTATGATATATATGACATTATCATATTATTTGAACAATCAATCACGTGTTGTTTGTTTTCATAATATGATGTTGTACCTTACACAAGTGGGAGAAATCTCAAAATGTATGCAAGGAACAACAAGATTATTGGTATCTCTTGACCGCAAGGTAAGAAAACTAATAAATCTACTAGGACTTAAACACGTTAGATGTTTAATGCCCTACTACATGTAAATAAGAATTCTACTAGGACTTAAACACATGAGATGTTTATTGCCCTACTACATTCTAATAATGATTCTACTCGGACTTGAACACGCTAGATGTTTGTTGCCCTACTACATTCAAATTTCATGATATAGTGTTAAGATACTTCAAAATTTGACTACATGTTTTAGTCAACATAATTATGGTTATATGATAATGATCATAATTCTGAAGTATATAATTAACTTGAAATTACTATAGAACTCAGCAGTTTGCGTTAATGGTTACTTTTGTTAGTATAATTATGCTTACATGTTAAGACATAATTAAAAAGTCCTTGTATTAATCAATGTCTTATAACATAAAGTATATATAGTAAATGTGTTATGTCTTCTCGTTAACACATAAACCTGAGGCTTTGAATTATTCAAAGACTGATAATGTATTATTGAAATGTTCTGTTTTCTTGTTAACATATGAACATATAATCCTTGAATAGTTCTGTCTTCTTGCGAACACGTGAACATAAGGTTCTTGTATTGTTCAATGAATATACATTATTGCATGCACTTGGTTCGTAAATACTTTATATGCAATTTGGCTCGACCCAATTGACAAGTATTTGGTCCTAAGAGAATTAAGTTATCTATAGAATTCCGATATAGTTTCACAATTCTAATAACTCATAGGATACCACTTCATTATGGTATGTCTAATGTGTTGGATCAAACCTTTTTCATATTGTTTGGTTTCGATAGCTTTAATTGCTCTACCTCCAAAACATATCAAGGTTAGAAATTGCGTGTGTCATGGATACACTCAATATAGTTCAAACCTAGAAGGTATTCAAGACAACCCATAATTGAAAACCCTAATTCATTTGGGATTTGAGGTTTTACTATTCAAACCAATTGAATCATAAACCCTTTTGGATTTTTGATTTTTCTACACTTCCTAGCTTGAAGATTGTAGTTTTGGTGTTCTTCCTAGTTTGACGAAACACAAAACTATTGCTAGAACTTTTGGTTAAAGAGTGATACTAAATTAGAGTTTTTCTATAAACCCTAATTTGAGTTGTTGGAAGGAATTCTATTATGTCTTGATTTAAGTTCTGAATTTGTTAAGTCTTATGAAGCATTTTATTAACAAATCTTGAGATGAGAACTTAAAATGTATTTTGTGGTTCTCCATAAGGAACAATTTATTGTTGCTTAAATACTTAGTATTTAGAGAATTGTCTCTACTTATAAAAGTAAGTGGGAGTATATACATATCTCAAAGTTTTTGAGAACAAAATACTTAACCTTCTAAAATGCACTTATTAATGCCATACTAAGGTTAAACATGAAAATGTTAACCAAATTATAATGATTACTCTCATTCATAAATCCGAAAGGATGCCTCATCACTTGAGTGATATTTTGTATAAATGTTGAGGGATGTAAGTTAGAAGATTGTTGTAAATCAGCTAACTACTAGAACATTATCACATCTTGAATCTGATAAATGTTTTAGTACTATGAATGATAAGATGCAGTCCTTAAAAGGAAAATTGAGTTTTGAGCTTGATTGTTATTTCGCCTAACAGTTAACCTATGAGGTTGGAATGAGTTTCTTTTGAAGAATAACTCACAAGGACAAAATTGTATACATATTAATGTTTGGCATTTAATAAGAAGTTTTTAATCATACTTAAGCAATTGATTGTGATTAAATTTTCTTATATAATACATGCATTAATTATATAAAGATATTTAATTGTCATACATGTGATTTGTATGTTGAATATGACAATTAGATTTTATAATTCTTTCTTTATGATTATTTTTGAGGGCGGTGTGTAATCAAAAGGGTTATGAATCTACATAATCTTTATGTAATATACAAATTTAAGCAATCCATGTTTTGGATTGAATCATGCATCTAGGAGCTGAGATCTTGAATTTAATTACAATATGATTCTAATTGAATTAAGATAACTCTTGAGTACATCTGAAATTGAGTGGGAGCATTGTGTTTATCCTTAAAATTTAATTGTTTAAGATATCATTCTATTTAAGCTAGATATTGATCCTTAAGCTTGGAATGAAACTTCACTTGGAATTTAGGGAATAAAACAAACAACCTTGGAATAAATGTTTATCTGGAATAAACAAATGCGGAAAATTAAGTCCAACACAAATGCAATATATCATTCGAGCAAGTCTTAAATGATATATTTCACTTGGAGTAATTTATTACATGGATGGAAACCTTATGTTGTTTTAACTAAGGATTCATCATGTATATATTATATTGTGTATAAGACTAGTTGTTGCTTTTGTATAAGAACAAAATGAGCTGACAACAACAATATCTAATTGAGAGAGTTTAGATTATTGTTAATATAGATGTTTACGAATTATAAAGCATAATGTTGTATAAGTACAAATGATGCTGGAGGATTATTAATACTAGTTGTAGTAAGATTTGCAGTAGGATTTCATCTTTTATGATAAATCTGCTAACTAGTTGTGCTCAACATAGAGCATTGTTGCATTACACATTAATGAATGAGAATACTTTACACTTTTAGAAACTGTAAAGATGACTGTCAGTATGTCGTTGATTTCTAATACCTCATGCAAGGTAGGGCGACATCTCCATACTATAATTCTTGCAATAGTATGAGCATATGAGATAAGACACTCATCTTATATTTCAAATCACTCACTATATGAGATATTTGAAATAAGTATTCGGAAAGTTTACTCAGATAACTATTTAGTTTATCTTTTAAAGAAAGGTTGAGAATGTTGGAAACATTAGGGTTCAACTTACTAAATGAGTTTCATGCATATCTGTTTTAGTATTTGGATAATTGGGATTGATAGACAATTTTTACTTGATGATGAATAAAGATACTTGGTGTTTGTTATTCATTCATATAATAATTGTTATACTATATTTGCATGTTTAATCCTTGAATGATTTTATTATTCTAAATATGTCCATTGTCGGTTAACAATATGGGAATATTGTTATGATAAGATAAATGTGAGTGTTGGTTATAATTCTAGAGAATTGATTGTTCGCCAAACTCATATGTATTCACTAGAGATGCATATTGGATTCCCCAACTTTCAAACATTTACTTTTGGATCCTTGTCATAAGTAAAATATTGAAAATGGTTTGTTATCTTCATCCTTAGACTTGAGATGCAAGCAAGTTCTATTATGTGTGGATATCATTTTTTGTAAGTATCACAAAACGCTATCGAATAAGGTAGTTATAAAAGCTATATTTGGAGTGATGTGAAGCAGCATCCACAACACTTGTAGTCAATAAAGGATTTGTTACTCCACTTGATATGTGCAGAAAGATACCATGGCGCCTCTCCATAATTAATAAGATAATTGTCCGAACCCAAGGGTAATGCAAGATGATACTTGATTACATTTGGTATATCTAATTAAATTCTATAACGAGATTCTAAATGGTTAAACTATATGGAATGATTTGAGATCCATAATCCATGGTTTTACGGTATCTATAACAAAGGATGATTAGAGCAAGACATTGAATGACCATGCTACTGAGAAACTTTTATGAAACTATTCTCTCAGACACTTTTAGTTAATAAGCGAGTGAGAGCGTTTGCTAGGCGTTTCCGTCGTTAGTTTTGTGTGCCATTCGACACTCCAACTCCCAAGTGGGAGCTGTTGGTTTGTGGGAGTTAAAACACTCGAAACGACTAAAAGTGTGTGAGCCTATGGGGGCACACACGTTAAACACGAGATGCGTTAAAACGAACGTTTATACTTGAATTACATACGACCCGTTCGTATTGAATTAACCCGTTTTATTTGACCCGATCCAAGGCCCATATTGCCGGCCAATGAAGAATGGTTTTGGATCATGTTAAGGTCGGTTTGGATTAGAGAGATTGGATAACTTGGAGCTCAAGTTTTGAGCCCAAGAAAGGCTTAGCATTTGAGCTATATATATATATAACGATGTAGAGCTCATAAGCTCTTTAACATTCTACTATCCCTAACTAACGATTCCTATATCCCTAAACGACTTTCACACATAAACTATAATCTAATACATGCATGTATTCCATAATAATTATGCACATGGTGACATGCATGGTATATGATAACTACCATGCGTATACATGCAATAATTAAAAGAATATGCAAATTGTTTCCTATTCTTATTTACATGTTTTCTCTTGTCGGCAAATTTATTCCCATGTGAATTCAATTATAGAAAAGAAAGTTGTTTTCTGTTATGGTCAAGTTATCGGACAAAGAGCAGATGTTTATCGGGTAATATATAAAACTGTTCTCGGACAGTTTGGTTTTCGGACAGAATAATAAGAAGATGTTCTTGGCTTTTTATTCGTTCGTGAGTATTCATTTTAATTCAAGGTGTTGATTGGTTTTAAGCGTTCTCGACTAGCATTTATCGAGCGTACTTGGTTTAAGTGTTTGTGTGTGATACTCATAGAGGCATCTATTTTAGATGCTTAAGGTTTCGTTTTGGTTTCTTGTTCCGTTACTAGAGATCAATTGCCAAGCAAGGTTAGGGTTTCTTTTATCCCTTTTATTAATTAATTGTTATATTAATTATTGTTTATTAATTACGTGCTTAACATAATTGCATTAACTAGATCCAATATCCGCTACGTACTCGTAGAGGTTACTGGTTAACTTGTTCTAAAATCCCAACACAAAGCTGCAAACCCTCCAACTCGATCTTCTGTATAAGGGCATCTCCAATGCACCGATCACTTAAATTTCTAAACCTATTATAACTAAAAATCTATTCTTTAACAATATCCATTTTTGATAGTTTATTATTCCTCAAACTATTCTTTCGATCATTTAATATCCCTTTATCAACTCGTTGCTCTAATGCATTAACCCATTTGGAGCTATTTAAAGATTATTGATGTGTTTTATTTGTTTGGTTTGAGCATCTTGGATGTAGGATATTGTGATCATACTTAGGTAGCATTATTCTTTTCCTTTTGAAATTGTTATTGAATAAGCTTGTGAAAGTGTTCTGAGTGTCTAATTATAACAAAACATAACAGCACAATTATATGTTACTCTATTTTGGCCTTCAAAAATCGATTCTATACATGTTAACAAGCTTTAACTATTACTAAATTGAAATGCTCATCACAATGGACAAAATGATTAAATTTCACAAGCCTCCAAATCGGCAAATCGTTGCTCATTCATCAGTCATCTTTAAGCTGAAATTTTACCTATTCAGTTTCCACTACAAATACACTTGCACCTAACTACACTGAAACTTTATAAGCAACAATACCAGACTCCATGAGTATCACGTTATCGTACTGGTTTCGGAGACCGGCAAGGTTGATCACTTAGACCGGAAGACTCATTTGGATACCTTGAAATTGAGAGGCTCCTCATTGGTGCACCCTTTAACCCTATACCATTTCTACTATCCTGAAGATAAAGCCATAGACCACTGTGAACCGAATAATCTTACTCATTGCTTCATATGAAACATTGTAAACATAAAGGACTAAATATGTTAGTTAGAAAGATAATAACCGAAAGTTAGTTATTGTTAGTTAGTTTCGGTTGGACAACAAAACCGAAGGGTCATGATGTTTCAATCATGTCGATTGGAAATATTTACGTCAAAAGAGTATTTTTCGACGAAGAGTATTATTTTCAAAAACTCACAAGTGGTATAAATATCATCCGAATTGCATGCATAGCATTACATCATAACTTATTATATATCACTATCATCCATAATAAGGTCAGGATTTAGAGATTCACGCTACATTTGGTGTACTACGCTTTTGTCATCGCATCATTGTACCAAGTGAGTCATAGCCCCTACTCTTTTAATTGTTTTGAATTACTTTTGGAGGAGATACATGCTCATCTATTTTTTATGACAAATCATGATTAATTGCAAACTATATGTTTATCACGGCGAATGTTTAGTCATATTCTATATCATAAATCATGGAACTAAATGTCTTGGTATTATCATGGAACTAAATGTCTTGGTATTATCATGGAACTAAATGTCTTGGTATTATCATTGAGCTAAATGTCTTGGTATAATCATTGAGCTAAATGTCTTGGCATTATCATTGAGCTAAATGTCTTGGTACAATTTGAAGCAACACTGCATTATGTGTTGTCAAGTAACTATTAATACATTAATATACGCCTTATTATGTGAGATTCATTTTGACATCCGCGCGCTTGAACATAAACTATACATATTTTGGCAAGTGGGTTGTGAACACAAGGTTGCAAGTTTTTGTATGGTAGGAACTTGGGCGAGTGGATTTAATGCCTTTCTTTGCATAAACGATTTTGAAGGCTTTACATTTCAACACAAACTCTATGAACTCACTCAACCATTGTGTTGACATTTTTAGCATGTTTTATCTCAGGTATCTAAGGCATTCACTTCATGGCATGCATAAGGACTTATCGTAAATTAGGTAGTGACGGCTTAGCGTCTCTCATGGATTTATGCACTTTAAAACATCGTTTGAATTGTAACAAACTTATTCCTACAAGTTGATTTCATTTGGGACCTATACTTTTGTAAACTCGATTGTTTTATTAAATCAAACGATGTTCTTCCAAACGACACTTTAGGTCGATTCAATATAACTTTGATTTTGATGCTATGACAGTCAATCCCCGGGAATTCCATTCATTTGCAAAAGCAGTAATTTGGGGGTGTGATAGATTGGTATATATATATATATATATATATATATATATATATATATATATATATATATATATATATATATATATATATATATATATGTAAACATACACACGATTTTAAAAGTTGAACAATTAGATAAACTTTTACTTATTCATTTCACTTTGCAACTTATATAATATCAATCTAGTTTGGGACAACAATTGGCATCAAGAGCAAGGATTATTACATGAAACAATTTACATTTCTACATAACGAAAACATTAGCGAAGCCATAGAAGAACCGTGAAAATAGAAGAAACTTCCTTGTTTTTCATTGGTTTATCGGTTTGATTTCTTTCCAAAGAAACAAACAACTTGAATAAGGAGAGGCGATAAAGGAGATAGTGCGATCTGTTTTTAGTAGAAGTTATGACATTACATATCAAGCGATATTGGTGGGATAAAACTTTGTTGGCAACTGTGAAGGGAAGGGAAGAAGACTTTGGCATTATACAAGGAGGCGTGGAGAACAAGAGTAGGACTTTCTTGTGTGTTTGCTATTAGCCTTGACGCTGGAAACAAGAAAAGAGCATGGTTTTGTATAGAGAACGAGTGGAAGGTTTGTAAAAAAAAGATACAAAAGCATTGTTATAAGGCAGCTGAATTACAGAAGCGCTTAGCGTTGTTGTGGAAAGAAAAAGCATTATACGTGGAACAAGAAGAGGTACTCAAGGAAAAGTGTGTGGAGAAAGTGTTAGTGCGACACAAGAACAACAACAGAGCATAAACAAGAGACTTATTTGTTTGATTACCATGGTCGAAGCGTAGGATTTTGGTTGATGATTTTTAGTTGGTAACAAGATTGTGTGTAGGAAGGTTTGTGATTTGAGACAAGAAATCAAAAAGCATAAGGTTGTGTGTAGGAAGATTCTTAGATTTCAAAGGAACCGAAATCAAGAATAACACACAAGGAGAAAGAACGATGTAAGTGTGGTATAGAAAAGCAAGTTTTGTTTTTGTTTGTTTAGAATACAAATAAATTCGACAATACAACAACAACAAGACTAGGAAGTGAACTTTGGTTGAGATTCAAGGGTAGAATCGAAGAAACAAAGCAAGGAGAATTTTGTGGATTTTTAGATTTCGTTGGGTACAAAAGCAACAACAACAATTGACAAGGAGAAAAAGAGAAGGAACTTAAGTGGTGTTTTAAAGTTTGGTTCGAATCAAAGCGGCAACAAGGCAACAAAATCCGAAAGTTTTGTTGAGGTTGGTCAATTAGAAAGAAAAGGACTGGCAGAAGAAACAAAAAGGAACAAAGTGGGAATATCAACAAGCGTTGGTGAGCGAATATTACTACTTGATCACAATGGAATACATTTAGGTGTTTTAACACAAATAAGCAGGTCACAAGTTACATTTTAGTTTCATTTATATTAGAATAGTATAGATATATTAGTTTGTACTATTAGGAAATCCCGAGAACTATTTATTGATCCCTTATTACTAGGATTCCCAGAAGATTAGATATTCCCATATTTTATAGAAAAACCACACTAGGAAGGATAAATCCCATTAAATTATAAAGTGAAGATACTATGCACTTTCAAAATGATTGTAAATGATATATACAAGCACATCAACTTCAACAAAACCGTAACACCTATTGCACAATATCAATGCCCTAAGTTGAAAACCACAAACTACACAGTTTGGGCTATACAAATTAAGGTTATACTAGAGGCACATGGCTTATGGAAAGCAATAGAACCAAAAGATAGATCGCATAGTTATGATAGAAGGATAAGGAAACGACGCCTTCTATATCAAGCATTGACGGAAGATGTAATCTTACAAGTAGCGGGTTGTAAGACGGCTAAGGAATTGTGGGATTAAGCTAAAGAAAAGACACGTTGGAAGATAGAGTCTGGCTGCGGTTACAATCATTGATTGGGTTTAACTCACTTCAAATGAAGGAAGATGAGGCGATTGGATGCATTTATGGCTAAACTAAGCGGTTATGCCACGAAGGCAAAGAATTGAGAAAACTTTGGATGAATCACTTTTAGTTCGAAAACTATTAGACTCCACACCCGATAGGTTCATTAGATAGTAGCATCCATAATGATTAAAGTGATCCCAGCGACATCACTTTAGGTAGATCACAGGGAAGACTCAAGGAATTTGAGGAAAGGATAAAACTCGAGAAGGAGGACAAGTAGAAAGCGGAGAACTTGCACTATTACGCTGCGAACACTTTCGGGAAAAGAGCGATTTAATAAGCAGAGGTAGATCAAATTATTCACGAGGCGGGTAGAATAATAAGCGAAATAACTTCACGAAGGGAACGAATCATAAAGGGGAAACTCAAATAGGAATACAAGTAAGAGGATCTGTGTGAGCATCAACAGCTTCAGGGAACAATCAAGCCTTATGCTTAGAAGGCGTGAACCATCACTATTAGCCGACTACATGCAGCGAACCACGAGGAAGTGTTGTTGAATGAAGAACAAATTCAACGATATACTCACAGTGAGACTTAAGCATATGGTATTTAGGTAATGGTGCAAGTAACCATATGACGGGAATAAAGAGTCGTTTTAGGGATATTGATGAAAGCGTAACGGCGAGATGCGTTTTTGGAGATGGATGTAATAATACGATAATGGGTAGAGGGTCTATAATGTTAGGTTGTAGAACCAGGAATGAAGAGTATGGGAAGTATACTGCATACCAACTCAAGAGCAACATATCTTAGTCTAGGACAACTTACGGAAATAGGTTGTGAGGTCATTATGAATGAAAACAAGTTGACTTTGTATGATAAGAACAAAGTTGTTGATGAAAGTTGAAAGATCTAGAATGCGACTCTACAAGATTGATTCACAGAGATAGAAGCACCTATATGTCTCTTGCAAATATAGATAACCAATCATGGTTTAAGGCATGCTAGATTAGGTCATCTGAACTTTTGTGATATCAACAAGATGACTAGGAAAGGTCTAGAAGAAGGAATTCCAAGAATAAATCATCTTAGAGGCTGATTTGACGCATGTTTATTAGGAAAACACTGGTGAACACCATTTCCAAACCAAGCTAAATTCAGATCAAGAACCGTTTGGACTTAGTATATGGAGACCTTTAGCGGTCTTATTAGTCCAGCAACACCAATTTCGAGAAACTCATATTCTTGTTAGTAGAGCGATTGTATGCACGTTTTATGTGGGCACTTTTCTAACGTCGAAGAGATCAAGCACTTAGTACTTTTAAGGAATTTAGACAGAAGATAGAAATGGAAATGAGAATGAAAGTGAGGATGCTAAGAACGGATAGAGGGTGAATTTACATCTAATGAATTAACCAAATCTTTGTAAAGAGGAATGGAATATACGACAGTCGATAGCACCTTACTCACACATTGAGAATGGGTAGTGGAGGAGAAATAGGATAGTATTATCAACTACGGGGTATCTTTGAAAGCCATGAAGTTACACTTAACTTTTTGGTGAGGGCGATTAAACATGCAATTTACATACTCAATAGGTACCTCGAGGGCACTGCGGATAAAACTCCATATGAGGCACTCTACAACATAAAGCCGAATCTTGGGGAAACCTAAGAATATTTGGATGCACAACTTATACAAAGATAGCGATACCTCACTTAAAGAAATTTGGATGACGAAGCATACCATTGATTTACTTAGGAGTAGAGGAAGGATCAAAGCATGTAAGGTTATATGATCCAATAGCCAAGAAGAAACTTTATGTTAGTCATTGGACGTAAAGTTTATGGAAACAAACGTGGGATTGAATAAAGATGAAGAAGATACAAGTACACAAGACACATTTTTGACTAGTTTTTGTGGTAGAAGGAGTTGACAATGAAAACCATACACCCGGTCAACAGAGAACAATGACAACTGCATTATCATGAACATGATCAGTTCTACGATCGATTTCACCAATCACACCCGACATACAATTCTGACCCACTCAAAAGAGGAAGAAAAGCTACTACTAGTTACGTAGAGAACTCAAAGAGTAGATTTGATGATACACCCATTAAGTGAATCTGGAGATATGTGAGAAATATATAAGTATGCACGTAGAGTTAAACCACAAGTTTATTATTTATGGAAGAAGAATAAACTACAAGGAAGCATCTTGAGATGAGAAATGGATTGAGGCCATGGAATTGAATTGGATTCAATAAAAACAAAATAATACATGGACTCTTTTCATTTGCCAAAAATCATAAGGCAATAGGACTCAAATGGGTTTTACAAGACCAAGAGGGATGCAAAGGAAATATCATCAAATATAAAAGCGGTTAGTAGCAAAAGGTTATGTACAAGAACAAGGAATAGACTGATGATGAAGTATTTGCACGGTTGCTTTCGGAGAGAGCAGTCACGGTTGATATTAGCATTAGCAGCATATCATGGTTGGAAGTTCATACTTAGATGTAAAATGGCATTTTACATGGAGATTTAAAGGAAAGAAATCTCACGTTACAACCTGAAGGATTTATACAACAAGGCTTCAGGAAAAGTCTACAAGCTTACTAAAGCTTTATATGGCTTAAGACAAGCACCGAGAGCTTGGAATGTGAAGCTTGATCAAACGTTAAAGTCCTTAGACTTTACGAAGTGTAATCTCGAACAAGTAGTTTTATCACGAAGAGGAACAAAAGAATTCTACACTTATAGTTAGAGTCTCATTAGATGATCGATAATCCACGAACTCAAGGAAGGAAATGAGAAGAATTCAAATCGGATGAAGGATAAATTTGAAATGAGCGACTTGGGATTGTTAGCTTATTATCTTGGGATAGAAGTCACCTGACGAGGAGGAGAGATTACAATCAGCTGACGGGTTATATTAACAAGATCTTGAAGGAAACAAGTATGGCGAGCAGCAATGATCTGAAGATACCGGATCCGTGTAAAGTTGGTCAAGGCGGAAGATGGTACTTCGATTGGCGCAACACTGCGAAGCTTAATTGGATGTCTCGGTATTCTTGCATACAAGACCGGATCTTAGTTACTCGGTCTGGACTACTTTCAGTGATTCATGCAAGACCAAGGAACATCACTGGCGGTAAAGCAAGTAATCCGATATATCAAAGGAACAAGGAGCATGGCATAATTTACAAGAAAAGCGGTTTGCAGATTACAAGATTCTGGTAGTAGTTATGGAATCAACACTTATCAAGAAAATGAATACTTTGGGATAATATTTTTATTTTGGAGAGTCACCCATTACGGTGTACTGAGAAACAACCAACGATGGCTATCATCATGTGAATCAGGAATTCAAAGGCTACTCTGCGGCGGCATGTCAAGCCTTATGGTTAAGCGTTACTTAGTGAATTAACTAGGAAGTGAAGAAAGAAAGATAAGGTGGGTAGTTTGTGTAGCTTCGTCGAATTTGAGTTTTTCATGGAAGAAGTAAGCACATAGACATTACGCTATCATTTCATTCAGAACTTGCGAGAGAATGGGCACATCAATGTGGAACATGTCGGTAGGAGAACTACAAAGAGCGGATATTCTAACAAGGCTCTACCAAGATTGAAGTTCACAACAATGCGACAAATGCTTTCGGAGTTCAAGATTTAAAGGAAACGCGATCAAGATTAGAATGTGAACGAATAATCTTACTCATTGCTTCATATGAAACATTGTAAACATAAAGGACTAAATATGTTAGTTAGAAAGATAATAACCGAAAGTTAGTTATGGTTAGTTAGTTTCGGTTGGACAACAAAACCGAAGGGTCATGATGTTTCAATCATGTCAATTGGAAACATATATATATATATATGTAAACATACACACGATTTTAAAGTTAGACAATTAGATAAACTTTTACTTATTCATTTCACTTTGCAACTTATATAATATCAATCTAGTTTGGGACAACAACCACATCTAGTAATATATTGGAAGTTTTGAAATCTCGATAAATGACAGGTCTTTCAGCCTCCTCATGAAGAAAAGCAAGACCCTTTGCAGCACCAAGAGCAATTTTCATTCTAGTCGCCCAAGGTAGCGGCAATGACCCTGTAGACAATGTTTATGTTTGATCAATTCTTTTTCAAACTATACATTTCACACTCTCACTTCATTGCTAACTTGGTTACTGGACTTCAAAATTAGAACAACCTTATCCAACTTTTGAAAACTGTTGTAAGAATCACACACCCACCATTTTACCCAAAAAAAATACACGTAATTCCTATTCAAACCTTTTCTTTTTACACAAAATAAAATACTCGAAAAGAAAATGGTCTTATTATTAACAATGTATAAAGTATAGCGACCAAATTAGAAATGAAGTGAAATACGTGTCTATCATCTCAGTACAAAAAGGCATTTCTTAATCAACACTGAAATGATCTCGTACATATGCATACAAGTGCATATGTAACAAAGTTTAGATATGATGCACATACTTCTGAATATATGATTTTCAAGACTTTCTCGAGGCATAAACTCGTACACAAGCAACCTTTGGTCATCTTCAATGCAATATAACCGATCAATTTAACCAAATTAGGATGCAACAGATCACCAAGAAAATTAACTTCAGGGCGTGTGTGTATTTGTGAAGGGTTTGGTAACCAGGAGAAGAAAAGTAGAAAAAGTAGAAGATTTATATGACTAAGAATCAATGACCCTTATGCCCTTTAACTAAAAACAAAAAAGGACAGCAAATGACGGTGTTGACTGACGGAAAACGGGTCAAGGAACGCAATTGGCCTCAAAAACTTGAAAAAAAGACTCACGACGACTAAAATCTCAAGTTTAGAGCCCCTACGATGTTTTTGGACAAGTTTAGGGACCAACGATGTATTTTTGTCTAGGGTTAATTTTATTTCCTTTTCTTACTAATTTGTTGTCGTATTGAAAATCAAGAATATAATATTGATTTTAAAAAGTTATGTTAAATATATAGTTTCACCCATAGTTGTCAGGATCCCGATCCTGATCTTAGGATCTTACGATTTTACGATACTGCAAAGCAAAAACGATCCTGATCCTACATAGGATCTTTGCAAGCTTAAGATCTTATAGGATCCCGATCTTGACCATACGATCTTACGATCTAATCCGATCCGATCTTACTTTTCTCGGATTACAAACTAAAAAACTACAAATTTTTTGGTTGTTTGTTTGTAGAATTCAAAAAACAACATGTTAATCTTTTTAAACATTTTGTAATCATAATTTAGGACAACATTTATATGAAACATTCATAGTATTTTGTGGTTATAATGTATTAGAATTTGTAGATTTGTATAAAATTACATAAACTATTAAGAAATAACATTAGAGTAGGATCTTAAGATCCCGATCCGATCTTACGATCACGATCTTGCAAAGACACAAACGATCCTGGGTAGACAAACCTTTTTCACCCATTAGTTATATTTCTATTCTTCTAAATAGTAAACCACTTACTCGAGTGAAACACAACATCATGCAAGGATTTGAAGGACTTAATTTAGGCGACTCATGATCTTTCAAGTTTTCGGATTGACTTAGATACACACACTATACACATGAACAATATGGGATAATGATGCATTTCCCGATAATAAGTTAAAATATCAAACCATATCTAAATAAGAATATCATCCCGGCGCATAGCATGGGGAATATAAATGTAGCATATATCAAGTAATCAAACTGAATAGGAAACAATTGCTTATGCAAAGGCTATGTTTGTATATATCATTGAGGTTATTATACAAATTAAAGGTTCCTCAGTATCATATGGAAGTATACATATGCATTACATAAGAAAGACAAAAATAGTGGTTTTAAATACCAACTGAAAAGATATATATGACCTCTGAGTTCAAATTATAAATACTAAAATCGTTGTCTCTAGATTCATCCTTTTACTTCAATATATGTTGATAGTTGTTGCTTGGCTGGCCCGGCTGTATAATGATTATATCAGAACAAAACTGCATTATTTCATCTGCAAACAACACAAAGTAAAAATCAGTTGGTTTCAGACAAATGAGGTGTTTAGAATTGTGTTTTGAATGATTACCTGATTATTGAGTTTCAAGTCACATGTGATATTTCTCATGTAAACTCATTAAGTTTTTACGGGCTAAATTATTACTTTTGGATAATATGTTTAGGAGTAACTGGGATACAATGGATACTATATATCGGATTAAGTAGAGGCCATCCTACATGTAAATCCTTATAGAAGCTGAGTTTGGCAAACATTTGAGCACATGATTATTTGATTATCACAACTTCAAATGTCTCAAGCACATCCAAACGCCACAAACTGTATTGTTATAATCACTTCCGTACCACAATGGCATACAACCCCAAAATCTTACTTATGATAAATTAAGTGGAAGTTATGAAGTTACCTTGCTTGTTAAAGCCAAGATCCATTACACAAATCTTCTTCATCTCCTTTGGAAATTGAACGATTTCATAGTAAATGCAAATGTAACCGCAAAGAGTAGACAGAACACTACTACTGCAGTAGCGGCAACACATAGGAATTCATGCTCGTACCCAAATTGGTCTTTCAGAAACTGTCTTAATGGAACAGAACGAGAACCATCAGCAAGCTTTATGGGTTCATTCACATCCCCATATTGTGACGTCAAAAGCCCATACAAACTCCAAGCTACCGGATTTGCCCAATAATACCATCTCCACCATATAGGAAGCCTCTGTTGATCAGAATACATAGACACAAATAAATTTATCTTTTCCAACTTTATGACAACATAATTAAGGTGCACTGCAACAAATATGCGATTTGCACACTTTTTCTACACATTCTACGAAAATGTGCAACAATTTATTAAGTGAATTGAATTTATAAAATGTGTAAAAGATGTTAAATTTATAAGCACGGAAAAACTAAGTTATAAGTATTTTCAGGCTTATAACTGCATTTAAAAGTATTTGCACTTGTAAGCGTACAAAAACATATAAATTTGTCGACACTTGTTAGTTTCAAATTACCAATTTTTTCTCATACATTTAGGAATTAAGTGAATCAGGTGTAACATTAATTTAACACTTTCAATTGTAGAAAACGAAAAACTATATCTTTTTGCACGCTTAGAATTAAAAGCTTTAAAAACTAATTAAGAATTGTAAACATTTTTAAACAAGATTCCACATTTTTTCCCTAAATCATGGAGAAGGGTTGTGAAAATCGCGTCGTTGTTAGAGTTGAATATAGAAAATAAAACTGATAGAGCTAAATTACCATTCGGACAATCATAAATCCACTGAAAAGGTTCCACAGCATATAAAAAGGCGCAGCAACAATGGCAGCAATGTTATGGTTGGGGGTAACAGCAATCGTCATCATTCCAAAAAAGGTGAAGTATAGCAAGGTGAAGTACATAAAGTATATGTACCAGAATAGTTTCAATACACTCCACTCAAATGATGCCAAAAAGTAGAAAATAACACTATAAACGAGTGACTGCACATAGACATAAGGGAACTCTATCGCAACCTGGATAAGCAAGTGAAAGTTATACAATGTGTTTATCATATAGTTAACAAAATTATGTCACAAAATTATGACTCATAATAGTTCAGATAGTTAAGCACAATTTACCTGAGCAAATGCAAACGGTAAGGCGGAATACATCCCTGCTGCTCTCTCGCGGTAGGAAACTGACCTTTCAACATAAACCACTGGTTGAACAGAAGCCGCATTCGTGATTCCAATAAATAATACTGCTGCATAGATTGATCCCATTGCATTGAATATGTCCTGTTGTGTCTCTCTGTGAAAGAAAATGAATATAGATATTAGACTAAAATAGTCGAACACTAAAAATAACTAGTCAAACACTAAGAATAGCCAAGTTATGTCGAATAAGTAAACCTTTTAGCACCGAATTTCCAGCACATTGTCCCAAACATCAATGAAATGATGACTGTGTAGAAAAACCGTACAGCGGTATATTGTGGGTTCCGCCAGTATGACAGATTTTGCTTCCAAAGGCATGCGAAAAACTGGCCTAAAAATGACTGAGAATATCTGGTTGGGAAGAACAAAAATTTTGAATCTATATCGGGTTTGCTTAAGTTTTCGACTAGTTCTTGGTTTTGCCTGAAAATGTAAATGCATAACAGCAATAAGTTCTCGATAAAGTAACACTGTTATACATGAAGTTAACACAAAATGTATTAAAGCAAAGATTAACGCACAAATATAGATTTGAACCACGGTAAACATCAGCGAAGTCAACTCCAAGGCGGTGTTCTTCTGTTGATGAAGTAGCCTCAAGAATCCAAGCAGCGGGGTTGTATCCGGGTCTTATCTTGGGAACTCCGTTTACCGCCTATAAGAGACAAGTGTATCCTCAAATTTTGAAATCAATAATATATTTAATATGTAGAGCAATGAGGGCAACATGAACACAAGAAAGTACATTTTTATGAAGAGAAACAAACCTCAAAAAACTGAATAACTTTGTGAGACCCAGTGCCCAATGGACCAGCATATATGAGCTTCCCCCCACGTTTCATCAGTAAAAGCTATAAGAAGAATCTGTTAGCTTAACATTTTCATGACATGCTATAAAAGTAGAGGTGGCAATATGGGCGGGTTGGTGAATCTGTTAGCTTAACATTTTCATGACAAGGATATTGATTTTTGATGAAACAATTCATGGTGTTTTACAAATTCAAATGCACTTTGGTTGACAACTCGTTCAACCCTTTCTTTTTCTATCTAATCATTTTGATTTATACATTTGACCATATAAAATTGATTAAAAGGATTAGTAATAAAACTACTAAACTTTCAACTGTTTGGCAGTTCAACCCAGAGACCTTTTTTGCATGATTTAAAGTTTAGAGTTTAAAGTTTAAACCATATAACTTTTCTGGGGTGATTATTTTGCAAATTTTCATTATTAAAAAAAGTTAAGAGATTACAACACAACATGCAAAATATGTTTTATGCGACTCCAGCGAGGTAAGGTTGATTGGTTAAATCCAACATAAAAAAAAAATCATAAGGAGAACCACCACGAAAAGAGGTTTCGTAATTAAACCGCCAGTAAATTGAAGGTATACATATTTTACCATTATAAACCAAGTAACACCTAATCAACCCATTCATAAAGGTATGGCTAGCAACAGTCAGCTATATAGAAATAGCATCATTTCTGGATATGCTGTTAATAAGAGAAAAGTACCTCATCAAATGATTCAAATATATCAATGCTTGGCTGATGAATGGTGCAAACAATCGTCCGTCCAGTGTTGACTATATTTCTAACTGTTCTCATAACAATAGCAGCAGCACGAGCATCTAGTCCTGAAGTTGGCTCATCCATAAATATGATAGAAGGATTCGCAACTAACTCAACCGCAATTGTAAGTCTTTTTCGCTGCTCGGTTGATAGACCATCAATTCCTGGTAGACCAACTAACGCTCCCTTGAGTGAAGTCAGTTCAACAAGTTCCATAACCTCCGCCACAAAGTCCTAAAATGTAAAAATTCTCAAATTGAACAATAAGCAGAAGGATTAATTAAATGGAGAAGTACCTCCAATTGGAGAAAATGGAGAAGTACCTCATCGACTCATTGATGTGGGACTACTACGATTCAGATTTTTCAAAACGCGTATCATGCCTTAGACCTTGAAATCAGAAAATAAATTTGTGATTTGCCTAGAACTCGCAAATTATTTCAAACCGTTAAAAACATTACTTATTGCCAGATTTCTCCTTTATTTTGCAAATCCTCAATAAAACTTAAGCAATTGTTTAAAAAGAATCGCAAAAAAATGTACTTTTCCCAATTTTTATATTAATTATTTACTTTTGAGTGATTTTCGAACACTAGGTGAATCAAAAAAGTTATCCTGTAATTTTAAGGTCTAGATTCGATATGCATGCTCAAACGATATAAATTGTAATGGTCCTATACCTAAAAGAGTCGATGAGGTAACAATTAACATTATCTTACTTAACATAATGGTTAGATAATGAAACGAGTTATTACCCGTTTTGTTGTTACATCAATATCAGAAGGTAATCGAAGCCAAGCTGAATACATTAGTGATTCATGAACCGTCAAACATGGGGAGTGAACATCATTCTGTTCACAGTAACCAGAAATTCTAGCAAATGTTTCTTGGATTTTAGGGTACCCGGAAATATATATATGTCCCGAGATATGTCCGTCGGTTTTTCTACCAGCTAAAACGTCCATAAGAGTACTTTTACCAGCCCCACTAACACCAACCAATGCCGTAAGGACACCTGGCCTGAACGCTCCCGTTACATCAACCAGCAATTGTAACTTGTTGTGTAGTAAACCTTGTTGCTTTAATTCCTAAAACAAGATATAAAAGAGATTGATTATTACTTAATAAGGTACTTTAGAAGATGATAGATATAATATTAGATATTTCCAATTATACCCCTGGAACGTCCACATAATAGCTAATGTTGCGGAAAGACATGGTGAGTGGCTGAAATGGAAGAACCATTCCTCTTTGGGGTTGGATTTCATTACCTAAAGTAAGGTGTAGAAAAAAAAATCATGAATAGCCAACTTTGATCAAGAAAGAGTATTCAACTTTTATAAATTTTCATTACAAACCAGCATATGAAGGTGAACGCATATACTCTTTCAACTCGATAATAACAGATGCAATCCCCTTTCTTTTCTTTTGTAACTTGGTAGCCTCCCGAGAGATAACCGCTTGATGGTTTCCAAGGGCTGTTTAATGATAACACATAATGTGGTCTTTTAGAAAGGGAAAATGTACCTCTTGTTTGAGTTAATACTGAGTTAACCCTATATATTGCAAAATAAATTTGGAAAACACCCATATTTAGAATGTGAAAAATAAAGTGTAAAGCAAAATATGGGATCGAAAAAGTGGTAAAATTGGTAATAGGTCCCACTAAACAGAGTCATATACACAATAGCTAAAAATGCAGACAATCTGAAAACTTACGATTAAGATATGTAAGAAATAAAGTGAAGAGAATGTTGAAGAGAATCGTGTAACCAAGTAAAGCACAAACACCGATCCAGTACCAATAATCCTCTGGAAATAAGCTTCTGACTTTTAGTAGCATTGTCCCCAAAGGGATGTTGGTATTGCTTCCAGCTGCCTGAACGCATACAATTGTGGCTCGTTTACGTATAATGGATCAAACTAGGTTATATTTTCTATTAACAGGTCAGTGAAAAAATATAGAAGTTTGGATTAAAAGGGGGTAGTACTACCTTATTCCAAGTCTCACCCAGAAATTCATTAACGGAAACTGCATTTTGAGCATACATCAAAGGGGAGAACCAGTAACCCCAGATCCACCAAGCAGGGATGCTATCTACATTCATAGTGTTAAGATTATTATTTTTTGAACGAGAAGAGAAACTGTAGATTGAGATCGACCTAAGTTCAAGTTTTACCTCTAGAAAGTATAAATCCTCCAAGTGCCATGACAACCAGCATGGCAAAAGATCCAAAAGTGTTGGCAATGATCATGTTCCGGCCTAAGGATCCCATCACACGGAAAAGACCGATTGACATCTGGTTCAGTGAGAAGTACAAGAAGAACTGCTTCAAGCACCTGCAGATATTAACATAAGAAAGTTTCTGAAACCAATGTACTTTTCATTAATCCAGCTAAAGTCAGCGTACATCTGAGTCACTAAAAGGTGTTTGAGTCCCGTTTGGGTCATTTTGTAACCCATCTTCTTGACATATTTATGTGAAGATTAACAATATATAAAAATATGACATTTTTATGGACAATCTTTGCCATTTTTATATAACAATCGTCAATTTTGAAAGCCGGTTTTTAAGGGTTGCTTAGGCTACAAAATGACTCAAATGGGACACAAAAAGCCGTCTTTTAATGACTCCAATGTATACAAAAAAAAAACAAGTTCAATAGGTGAGAAATATAAAAGATACGTTGACAGTTTTTGCAAAGAAATTTATAACATAATAGAAGTAAATAAAATGTACCTCGAAACTTGAGGATCAAAGCCAACCAGATAATATGTGACAGCCACCCAAATGCCAGATTCTATAATTGACGACGGGATACTTAAGATCCATGAAGGAAGAGTGTAAACCCAACATGGATACAAGTGCAAGTCTCGGTGCTTATAGATGACGGGAAGTTTAGCTATCAACATTGGCACTTCCATAAAACCATTGAATAATATCATAACTATTGCAAAGTAGAGAGCACCAAGATAAACTCCACCATCCTCAAGTGAATCATGATGCATAGTTGTACGAAAAAACACACTCGTCATAACTACAACAACCAACATAAGCTGCAACAAACTATGTTAACTGAAGGATATTACTACACCCGTAGGACCTATTAGTCTATTATAAAATGTACTCGACAGAAATGACCCTAATGTCCGCGCGCACCATGAAATTGAAAACACTGAAATTTCACTGAACACATAAAAGTACATAATTAATGTAAAAATGTCATCAGAAGTACACAATTTCTAAAATATTACTTCTTTTGCAATATATATATATATATATATATATATATATATATATATATATATATACACACACATATATATATATATATATATGCAAAATTGCGTGGAATTATTTGGAAATTTAGGGTAATTTCCGTATAAACATTAAAAGTGATACATTTTGTAATAGGTCCCACACTAAATGGGTCAGCTTTGTAAGTTCATATGTTAATCGATTCGATTAGTTACGTAAAAGAGAGAAGAGTAGAAAAAGGTAATGAGTATACCTGAAAGAATTTGAAGATGTAAACATATGAATCTCGTTTGAGAAGTAACATCTGCCATGAGAAACTAATTTTAAGTAGCTCCATTCTCTTTACACCATAGTTGGTGGCAGCCAGGGCTGCGGGATGATTATGACGTCTGTCAAATGGAACAGAAAGTTCTCGTGATATAGAATTACCAAGGAAATTTGACTGAAATGCTTCTACAAACTTTTCAACTGATACATATTCATAATGCTCATCAAGTGACCAATATTGTTCTTGATCTTTAACTGATGTAACCTGTGCAAATTCAAATCAGAAAGAATGAAATGATGACATTGTGATGCGTAAAAGTGGAATTGTTGACCCATTTTCTTATGTATAGGTCGATTCACGTTATGTTTCTATCTCTGAGAGGTCAACAAAAGCTTTTAGCTCAAATGAAAACGAGTCAGACCAACTTGTATTATAATGCATAAAGCCGTCTAAATCATTTCTTCAAAAAAAAAAAAAAAAAGAGTTTGTTATTGAAATTGGATGTAATTCTGGTCAACCCAATCTAGCCAGACCGCCAGACCCATTTCGTCCGGCGCTAAAAACTTAAATTGACCCGTTACCCAATCCACCCAGTCAGCCTGATTTTCCACCTCTATATGATAGTGAGGAGAGAAATTGAAGTGATAAAACGTACTTCTTGCAGAAAGTCTGCCACATTTTTCCTTTTTGGGCAGCGAAAACCCATAGAAGCAAAGAATGCAACAGCAGCACTGCGAGGTCCTTGAAATACGATTTGACCTTCGCATAGTAAGATTAAGTCATCGAACAACTCGAACGTCTCAGAATCAGGTTGCAGCAAAGAGATGACAGTTGTTTCATCAAGAGCACGAGTTGTGTGTTTAAGATATTTAATGATTTGATAAGTAGTTGAACTATCAAGTCCAGTTGATATCTCATCCATGAAAAGAACACGTTGCGGCCCCACTAGCAATTCTCCTGAGGTCAACCGCTTCATTTGACCTCCAGATATCCCTTTACGCATTTCATCTCCGACAAGCGTATCGACGCATATATCCAATCCTAAAATCTTTGTAAACATGTCAGAATCATATAACAAGGGTTTTTTGAAAGTCCGGATTTGATCTTTGTATCGCAGTACAATGCAATCACAATAAATAAAGTAGAAAGAAATCTTTTGCAACCATAAAGAAGCGTACCTTCACAAGGTAATCCACGACAAGACTCGTCTTATTTTCCCCAAGTGCCACTGTCTAAAGTTAAAATATGAACTTGTTAAAGCAAATTAAAGAGAGATTAACACATTGAAAAAAGGTAAAACCATTAGCACTTCCACCTTTATAAATATATCAAGATCTTCATCTGGTCTAATTCCAGCATTCTTTTCTCTTCTTAAAAGTTCCATGATCATATCTGAATCACGGATTTAAAGTAACATATCAGTTTTTCAGACATTAGAGTTGTTGGAACAGATCATGATCACCTCGAGTTTACCTTTCTTATAACCAAAACCTTGACAATATTCTGCAAACTTAAGTGTCTCCCGAACTGTCATCTCAGCCATATGACAATCCTTCTGGCTCACATATGCAGAAGTTCTTTGAGGCACAAACTCGTCTAATTCATGTCCATTATACGTGATTCTTCCAGACAACTTCATAAAATGAAACATTTTTATTAAAATCCGAGTATTAAGCTTATATTATTAGTATGGCCGAAAATTTCAATTATAAAAAAAAATGATGAAAAACTACAGAAACCTTTAATCCATGGCCAAGACGTCCAGCAAGGGCCAAAAGCAGTGTTGTTTTCCCGGAACTTGGGGGACCCAAGAGGAGAGTTAATCTGCAAGATAATATCATAATGAGATTAAATAGTTATGTGAATGAATGAGTCAAAAATTTAAATTAATGTATACCTGGATGGCTTGATAATACCACTGATGTTGTTTAAAATACTTAATTTCTTTCTTCGACCAGGAAAAATTCTTAATTTCCTCAAGAATGCCTAAAAAAGTATCAGTGGAAATATGTTCAGATAGCAACACTAACGCAAAGCATTAAATCAAAAATAAGTTTTTTTTTTTTTTTTAAAATGAATTTCCCTAACAATTCCATCACAAAAATAATAAAACTTAATTCAAAGTTTTGATCCTCCAAAAATCCTACCTCACTCATGTTATACACAGAATTTGGTAAGGTTGGTAATGCTCTGCTTCCGACATGTACGAATGCATCTATCTCCAGGTTTTCAAATCGAACCTCGACTTTTGGAAACTTTAAATCAACACTAGAAAAAGGAAATGTCTAGTAAGTCTCAATTCTGAGAAAATATTGTATATAGATTAAAATTATTAAACCAATCATGCATAAGCGGTACTTTGATACAAACTAGTTTTTTTTTGGTGAAAAGGTGAACATATATTAGACTTTCAAAATAAATACAAACATACTTCAATTCATAATGTACTATGACATCCATAGCTACCAGCCTACCATTATCAATTCATAATGTACTATGACATCCATAGCTACCATTATGAGTAAAACAAGAAATTCACACTATCAATCAATACATCAGAAATGTAAACTACGCTTCCATTACTAGCATCAGGGGCGGATCCACATTATGTTTTGGGGGGCGGTGCCCTCCATGCTTCACCAAATAATATAAGTTTTTAGTGAAAAAAAAAAAAAATGACCTTTTAAGTGCACCCCACCACAAAGTCAAATTGCCCCCCACCTTAAAGCCAAACAATGTAAAACCCTTATATCTCTATCTTAATCTTTGTGTGCACCACGACTTTTGTTCCCAAAAAAAAAATCCCCCCGTCCTCTAACATCCTGGTTCTGCCACTGACTAGCATACGAATCACCAATTCACCAAAGGACTATATTTCCTCCTAAATGTGCACTATCTTCTCACATTTATATGTAGAAAAAGTAATAAATATCAAATAGCATTTATATTTTGTACTACTAAAAAACATAAGTTGATATACGCAACTACTAACTTAATAGACACGATATATAAGGATGAATCTTATCATATCAGCTACAGGCGTATGAATCATGCACCCTTTAGAACGAATTAGTTGACATGGATTCTACGTAGGTGACATCAATAATCCCTCTACAAAACGTGCTCCTATTCATCTGTCATACTACTTGCTCTTAATCATGACCAGTTTCCATACACTGTAGTCATATGTGTCACTTCTTTCCTTCCATAACTAGAACTAGATCAACAACAAATTCTCAAAGCCAAATTGAACACGATAAGTATTTCGTGAAAACCTAGAAGGTACTAGCCTTCTAATTTCTTGCAAGACAAACCTTCCTGTTTAAATAGGGGACTTCTGATAACAATAGAATACATCAAAACTTAAACAGTTCCTAACATAAACGAACAAAATACAGCTTATACTCGACAGTAAGCTAACCCTCCTACATTTACTGTGAGGGGGTGTTTGGATGTACATTTTGTTAGTGATTCTTTGATTATTGCAATTTAAAATAGTATTTGACTAACCTATATGACAATTTCTACTAATAGTCAAACATTTTAGTTTAAATAATCGGTTTATTGCTACCCGCAACAAAATTGATTATAGTATAATTTTGTAAGGTAGACTAAAATCCACTCAACACCTGAAAGTTATTATCAAAAACTTCAAACCATTTATAAAACAGAAAGTTCTATTACAGCTATTTATCATATATCACATAATCATTTGCAAAACACATATCCAAACACTCCCTAAATACCAAATTCATATCGTCCACACTAAACAGAATAATAACATAATCATAATAACAATAAACAGATATCGGTCAATCAATCTTACTATACTACTCAATATCATGTAATCACTTTCAAAACAAATATTCCTATCGTGTTTGGATTGCCTAGTATAATTACTTACACTATTTAGAATTATTATAAGCAGAAAATAATTACATGTGACAAAACGCAATAATCAGATAATCAGTTATTCGAGCGATTTACAATTTTGCTTATTCGAGCATTTTAAATAAGCAACTCCCAAACTGCTTATATTATCACGTATATAAACAGTTCTAGTAACAAGTCTTACTTATCAAACCGTTGCCGAATCCTATCAAAAAACACCTCAGGATTCGCATTCACACTACTAACCAGCTTCTCAAGCACAACTTTTTTCTCTCTCTCATCAAGTTTACTAATATCAACAAGCGTAAACTCGCCTCCAGAGTTCCTGAACACCGACGTCCGTGCTCTAACAAACGTGGGCGTTCGCTGCAATGCAGCTAACTGTAACGCCTCCTCGTCGTTATCTTGTGTCCTTATAAATAAATTCCCTAACGAATCCCACATTTTCGTAACCAAATGAAGGAAGTGTAATGAGATTGGTGAACATTGTGTTGCATTTAAAGCGTTGTTTGATTTGAAAACATTTTTATAAAATTTTCTCAACAACTTTGAAAGAAAGGTGAGTTGGTGAAGCAAAGTGATTGTGTGTGTGATTTGATATGTTTTTTTGTTTGAAATGAAACACACAGTGAGTGTGTTTTTGAAAATTGGGGTTTGTTGGTTTGATTTGGTGGGAATTGGGGTAAAATGTTTTTAAAAAGTTGTTAAAGGGGTTGGGAAATTTAATTTTCTTTTTCTCTGGATATGTTGGGTATTGAAATGTTGTTTTTTTCTTTTTATAGCAAAGAAAATTATGTGACAAACACAAAGATATTGCCGTAATTATTTGAAGATGTGATCAAACCTCGTGAATTAATCGACTAAAAAGTCGGAAAATGTGATTAGAAAACCAGCTATAGTGTGAAACAACTAGTTTAGGTTGTTAGGAAAACTTTACTTTATATCCTGGTTTGTAAGTTTTGTCAAAAGTTTGACAAATTTACTATTGGTTGTTCACTAGCTTATTTGCATTTTTGTTAATTATTTCTTCTTAACAAAGTTAAGTTTGTCCGTGATTTTTTATGAAATGTTATGAAATTAGAGATGGCAAATCAACTACTATATCTTTAGTCCTTTAGACATGACAATTACTGCTCTTTTGATAATCACACTTGCAAGTTTCAAGTATCGACCTTCTATAAACTCAGTATCTTAAGTCCCCTGAATTCTAGTTCAAGTGTATTTTATGTTAAATTTGAATATCATCAATGTTACTGAAATTTGTGAGTGAATTGGCTAGATATTGTTCCAAAAAAAAAAAAAAAAAAAAAAAAAAAAAAGAATTGGCTAGATAACTTCGAATTTCTGCTATTTACTTCAAATTGACTAGATGACAAATATAGATTTAACTAATATTTCATAGTGAAGGTTTGATTTGTTTGAATTTAACTCGTTTCCCTTAGTCCATTGTTTGAATTTAACTCGTTTCCCTTAGTCCATTGTTTGAATTCAAAACATGCAAGTAACAAACATTCGAACATATACAGTATAGAAAGCACTAGGTGCATATACGGTACAAAAGCACCAGCAACATAGTTGCGGAGACACATGATCATTGTATTTAAACTGAGACAGACACATGAGAACACTGATCAAGTGATACAAATTTGTGACAATAGGTGAGATCTAACTATCAAAGAACTGAAAAGGAAAACAACAAAGAGAGTAAAAAACTGAACTGAAAACAAGATCATACAAATTTTGATGTCCACCTATGCATGATTAATGGCATAAAGCTGTTTATGGGTCTAGCGTGTATCATCTGCCACTTGAGAACTCCGGATCCCCCAAAATGAACGAGGCTTTAATTTCTTGTTTATCGCAGTGAAAAGCCAACCCATCTGATATTCACATGTTGCACAATATGCTACCGTCCACGCATATCTATAAAGAATTAGTGTGAAACTGAATTAACAAGGGTCACATAGGTAGCACATTTTATCCATTTACATGTTTGCCTATAGAGCATTTATTATGAATAGAACATCATAAAACACTTCTATCAAAATACTTGACTATTGGAGAAGACCAGAAGTAATTACTTTTTATTCATGTTTAACGACATGGTCTGTACTATTTTTTACATCTAGTGGTTTGGGTCAAACTAACCTGTTTTGACCCGATACTAAGCCAGCCCAACCCACCAAAAGATTTGTTCGGTAAAGAAATAATATACTTCAAATCATATTTGGCACCATTATCAATCATACCGCCCGTTTTGCCACATCTGGTCGTCGTTTTTAAAGAAGGTTTAATAAAATCAAAATGTTACTAAAATATTAAACAAGAACAAAAAGAAAGTCGGCGGCATACCCGGGAAACCAGCTATACTCTTCTGTGGGA
The DNA here is from genome assembly GCA_910596185.1 of Chrysanthemum makinoi. Lineage (NCBI taxonomy): Eukaryota > Viridiplantae > Streptophyta > Magnoliopsida > Asterales > Asteraceae > Chrysanthemum > Chrysanthemum makinoi. The sequence goes on along the minus strand of OU343217.1, from coordinate 198,668,958 downwards.
ACGCCAATTAAGGCTAATCCATTAGCTTTTAGGAGCGTCATTATTTCATGCACATACCCACTCGGGTTCACATAAGCACCGAGAGGCCCATCAGTAGACATCACCAACATATCACTACGGTTCGCAATCAAGGTCTGCAACAAGTATAGCTGTCATCATTGTAGTTCTACACTATTTTGATGTGACAATTAATAAAAGCTAACTTGTAATACCTGACAACTTCTACACTTAATTTGGTCAAAATTCTCAAGCAACTGAATTTCACGACGCAACCGATAAGAAATTCCATCAATCTCCAGAAGCTCCTGCCGTGTCGATTCTGACACGGGAATCTTACTCGCGACTTGAAAAGAAAGAAGACCAGGTTTCCTCACAAATGTCTCCATGTTTGGTGTCCCTACTATTTTTTTCCACATATCTATAAAAAATATTCACGAGGGTCACAAGACGTTTATTAAACAATTATTCAAACGCCAGAAAAGTTATTTAGTACCTGATAACCTTTGAGCAAGAGTATATGAGTCATACATTTGGTAAACCCAATTGGGCCAATATGCTCTCGGGCATGCCCTTAGACTGCCTAATGAGTAGTTAACTCGTTTTGCCCCTCCACAACGTCTATGAGACATAACCTTCTTCATGGGCAAAACCTCATTACTTTTGTTATTAGTGGAATGTAATGAGAGAAGAGGGTTTTCCAATGTATGCTCCGGTTCACACACAAACTTCTCATCATCACTGCTTGTTGACTCGCCAAACAAATCAGAACGATAAGAAGAAACAAGTGCAGAAGTATGCAATCTGCGTTCAGTTAGTGATAATTCACTTTCGAAACTATCATCTGATAATGCATCTGAATCATGGTCTAGTAGTTTAGAATGAGAAGTACTGGATGCAGACAAGTTCCTTAATGGTGTTAGTTGTCCAACAGCATCTCGTGGTGTTCTCAATGGTAGATCTTCTTCGATGATTTGGATCTCACCACATGGCTAGAAAAAGTTATATTATTAGGATTATTCATACACAAGTTGTTAACTAATTATTAATAAATATTGTATCAATTAGTACATACTGCTCCCTCGACTTCGATCCAACGACGTTTTAAACGGAACCGCTGTTGACCACGGGTAACTACATTTATGGAACCATCCTCCAACCGCCGGTATTGCCGAATCTGAAACCAAGCAAAAGAAGCATTAAATCAATACTGCTATCACATTATATTAGAGGGGGCTAATTGCATATCTAGGTAATGAACTTTGGCACACTTTCTAACTATGGTAACTGATTTATTAAGCCTAAAACACCATCAAAGCTTAGCAAAAAAGATTAAAGGTAACCAGCTTTGATATTTAAGATACAAGCTAGTTAGATCGGATGGCTGAGGTATCGGTAAATTCTCACCATGTCGACCAATTTTTCCTGACCACGGTGCCTGAAAACCTGCTAGTTAGGTAATTACCCTAAATATCTTGACAGTTTTATGGTTTTTTAGGCTTAGAAAAGGCTGTTACCTATAATAGAAATTAGATCAAAGTTGGTATCTTAATATGCAATTAGCCTTATATTAGAGCATGAGTTGTGGCTGCACCTCAGCAGTCGTCCCAGTTGTTGCAAATCTTATTCTCCCATCATCAGTATCCCTGTAAACACGAACCTGCACAATCAATTTAAAACATCTTGTTAGCACAGTCACAAATCCTGATGAACAATCACATGACAGGTCATAACATGTTATTACATAAAAGATTTTTACATACCACCCCAATGGTGTAAGGCGCCTCAACTTGTCTCAGAGCCCTATCAACAGCAGCTATAAAATTAGGTTGAATTACTCTGAGTGGAAGAGTCGCCTCCGGAAACAAAACCACACCTGAGATTGCAAATAACAGTATTAGCCATAAGCTGTAAATAAAGAACGTTGTAATTAAGGAGCGCTAACATGTAAATGCATACCTTCAAGATAAAATAATGGCACATGCAATATAACACCTCCATCCAGGAAAGCCAGCCTATTGTGAGTATCTTCAACCTCTGATACATTTTGTCTGACTAGTTAGAACTCTCACTAATAAAAGTCACATCGAGAGCCATTACGATGCTTACCACCAAGATAAGAATGCATGGAAGCCAAAGAGGTATTGAAGGTATAACCACCAGGTGCAGAAGCCCCGCCATATGTGCGGTCACTGAGATCAGGGATAACAAGATGCGTAAGTGATACTGAATAACCATGTCTCTATGTCAAAAGAGCTGGAAAAGGCCTTCTATTTAAACAAGGAAACATGATATTCATAAGTGTATGGAATCAAAGCCACACATATCGACACTTCAAAAAAAGTCTCTATGACAATAAATGTAATGGAAAATACTAACAGCAAATCGCCACCAATATTGGTCATTTGGTTACAATTTGTGATGCTAAGTAGAAATCCAAAGACAATTCCTAAGGATGGACAGATACAAATACATACAAAAATCCAAACACTGCCTAAACATCAAAAAAAAAAAAAAAAAAAAAGCTAAATTACCAATACAGAAACTGCTATATCTTTTCCATGTCTGCTGCCTATCCACCTCAAATGATCAACCATACTAACTGCCAAACATGGTTTTGAGACGAAGTAGTCTCATCTTTAATGACTCACTAGTCTCAAAACCATTTCAGCAATATACATCTCCAATCATCCAAATGCAAATCTCAAACATTATAAAAGTGTTTCAGATGCTAAGGGTGCGTTTAGTTGGAGGAAAAAAAATCTTAATTTTGTATTTTCAGTTTTGGATTAAAAAAGGAGGGGATTTAACTTTCCACAATACATAGAAAACGCGTTCATATGACGTTGTTTTCTGTTTTGAAGAAAAGAAGAGGGGTTACAAGGGAAACAAAGAAAACCAAAAAAATGTGTTTTGTTAGTTTCCTTTATTAAATTAGGAAATGCATGTTTTCTGTTTGGAGAGAATTTGATGGGAAAATTTTGATTTGAACGATTTTCCTTGTTTTGTACAAAACATTTTGTGGAAAACAAGAGTGTTTTCTTTCAACTAAACGCAGCCTAACTTTCTCCAATGAAACCTGCCAAATCTTTTCAACACCATTCACAGCAGTAGACTGCTTCACTTTTACACTAACTAATACGCCTCTTGCTGTAATGACAATATTTTTACTTGGTTCATCTCAATGCCTCTGTAATTTATTCTCACTGTAATGAATTAACAACTATATCAAACCAGAATGCTTATGCCCTATCCCCTGACTCACCCTCTTCCTAGCGCACATGTTAATAAGTTTTCAGTTACTTTACAATACCATTAAATCTTTATGACTACAGAGGAAAAAAAATCCCACGCTAAAAGCAACTTTGAGATCCTTGATTAATCAGAACAAGTGTAGTCTTCGCACTCACATGACATGTCGTAAAGTAAAACTGTACAACTAACAAGCTCTTCCCACTCAATTAATATGCCAATTACACTATTAATAATAGCAATTACGTTGAAGTTACATGAAACACAACATTTGTCAACAGGAAAACTTGAAGAATAAACCATAAAATACACCAAATTCAGGTGCTGGACAAGATCTCTTTAAGTTAACATCACCAATAAGTGCCCCTCATAAGATAGAACAGAGCCACATGTGCGCACATATTCAACCTGCATAATAGGTTGCCCAACACTTCCATTTCCAAACAAAAAAGCCTCTTCTTATGGTTTTGTTTCATAGGCTACCCTGTGGTAGACCAACAGGGAATGTGTCACCTCGCCTCTCAACACACCATTCACTAATTACAAAGACAAATGAGAAGACCTTAGAGAGCTAATATGTGTTGACATGGAGCTATGAAGTGGCAAGGAGATTGGTAGAAACTATATAATACACACTTATAAAGACGTAAACCATACCAAATCTTTGAAATCCATCTTAAAAGTCAAACCTCAGAATTCCGATAATTCCAGGCATGCGACTATAACACTTATTGAGCTAAACTAGACAAAAACTATTCATCATATCGGAGAATACTAACACTAGAACACAATTTAACATTACCAACTAATCATCCATCTCTACTTTCGTAACTACGGTATAGCAACTAATACATATTTAGTGTACTCTTTCGCCCATATAACCTATCCTTTTCCACAGCATACAATCTCGTTATGTTACTCTACACTCCACTAATCAAATTCTCGTAACTTCCCATGGACGGAAATTGAGCTAATAGTGACCAGGTGCATAATATTGTTCGAACCGGGTAATACAAGAAAAATAATAAATACATAAATAACACAATGTCTATTCACTAAAAGAGTAGTGAACCACACACCATGTCTTATACATTTTCTCTCCAAATTATCACCTATCATATCGCACACAAGTACGCATACTTATTAGCCATAACAATCATTTTCTTAATCCAAATTTTATACAAAACTATCACTACGCCGCAAAAATCCATAGGTGTTCCATCCCTATAACAACCGCTTAACAACTTAGAATTCAACACTAGATCGAATATCCGATTATCCTACTAATCTTCTCTCTCAGTTTCCAGCTTAAATTACCTATGTCCATTCATTTACAAACTAGGGCACACGTCATCATAACACTAATTTACAAACCCTAATTGACATAACAAAATAGGCATAATAATAAGAAATTAGGGCAAATAAAATGAATGAAATGAAATGAATTACTCGAATTGATGAGCATCGTCATCATCAGATGACTGATGACCGTGTTCAACTTCTTCGATCTCTAATTCTTCAGAATCAAGCTGACGTATTTGTTCGATTTGAAGAAGTTCTCGTTCTAGAAGCATCAGACGACGATCATTATTATTATTAGTAGTAGTAGTATTCACTGTATCTTCTTCATCCATTTCTGTATATCAGTGTGTGTGTTTTTTTCTTTTTTTTTAATGACCCGCCAAATTATGAAATAAATTGCACCAAAATTTGGTGACGAGAAAGTTCTATAAAGGTCGGTCCGTGGCTTTGATTTTGCAACTTGTCCGTCTCAAATTGGGAAAATAGACTCTACTAGTCATCTACTCTACTTTCATATTTTTTTCGTCGTTAATTGGGTCGGATTGGTCGAATTCGAGTCAATTCGAGTTATGTTAAAGTCAGGTCAAGGTTAAAAATAACATAACCTTGTTTGAGTTCGGGTAAGTCGTGTTTGAATCCACTCGGGTGAGTCCATTCGGGTTCGAGTCAACCGAATATGAGTAAAATGTAATAAAATTGTATATCCGTACTCGTTTAATGGATAATGGATAATGTATAAAATTTACATTTATAAAAAAAATAAAAAATAAAATAAACGCATTCAAGTCAATTGGGTCGACCCGACCCTGAGCTAACCAAACATTATCATCCCGATACTCGACCATATTTAGTATTCGGGTTACTCAGGTTGACCATAATAACTCATATAAAATTATTGACCCGAGTAACCCGACTCGAATAGGCTTAAGCGGGTTAGGTTCGAGTCTGTAACAGATTTCCATAATATTATCACAAATTGTTCACCACTTGTCGAGCCTACAATCAAATCCTATAATATAATCGGCAGGCTTGTAAACTTAAAAGTTTTAGGCAAAAAAAATCAGTTCGCTACCCAGAACTGCACAGTATCAATCTGCATTGGACACACAGATCTATACCTAATACACATTGATCTTAAAGAATGTTAAGCCATACCTAGAAGAATGCTTAAAGCTTACACTCACTGACACAGACATTTCTAAGATACATATAATACCAACAACATAGACTAATGAATGGTATTCCTTTGGCATGCAGCTACTATTTTAAGGCGACAATCAAAGACGGAACAGGAGCAATAACCTTAACATCTTTCAGCCCCGAGTTCGACGGCATGACACTTGAATGCAACAAAGTGTTAGCGGAACTTGAAGACAAAAACCCATACCACTTGCCACCCATCTCTAATATCACTCGAAGCAGTGACGAAGCCAGGATTTTTTGTTCGGGTGGGCCAAAAAATTCAAACTAAAAGTGATATTTTCCTTAAAAGTATCTAATCGTAGATTTTAGTACTCATTACAAGTAAAATGAATGAAAATGATTTGATTTTGCATATATGAAGCAATAAACAAATCATTAATTGAAGATTGATCTAGTTGAACAGTATATAATTAGGTGACCTTGTAATTTTTTTCATTTTGATTGTCGATTAAACTTTCATGATTCTTATTTGGATGGGCCACTTTTTTTTATCTTTGGGTGGTCAAAAACAATATCTCTTGAAATAAATTACAACAAAGGAAGGCCATCAGTAACTAATAAAATTTGGGGTAGGCCATGGCCCATCCAAAGCCCTTAGTAGCTCCGTCACTGACTCGAAGGTATCCAACACATCTTCCAATTCCAATTTACCAAAGAAAGCATGCTCGGACGCGCTGACTTCATTCTAGATGGAGTCCAGAATTCAAAACCCTTGGCAATAATGGCACTTGATACTGAAACAACAACTGAAGCACTTGCGCCCGATACTGGATCGTCCCAACAAACAGAGGATATGAACAATGTAAGTGGTCAGGTTTCGACACCACCGACAGAACACCAGGTCAGAGCCACAGAAAAGGGAGTCGAAACCAGCGGGCCGTGTAAAAAATCAGCAAAAAGAGAACTCTTCGAGCATATCCAAAAAAAAGCAGGGGAAACAAACATCAAGAAAAGAAAACAAGAAGACTAAACAAGCTAAAGCAGTATCTGTCTTTTGTAAAAAAACAACCAAACAAGTAATGTAAAAATAACTATGAAGACTGCTTAGGACTAATAGCGTTGCAACTATACTTAAGGCGTAATTTTTGGCAAAATCTAATGGTACTTGGTCTTCAGTCTAAACCATTGTATAAGTCCTAAGTTGTCTCACATTCTAGACGTCAAAATATGATTGAACCGTATTTCGTACCAGTATTCAGTCTAAACATGGATTGCAAATATTTGGGTTACAAAATATTGCTGCAAATAAGCAGGTTACAGAATATTGCCGAAACAACTTACAACCACTGTGAGTCCCAAATCTTGGATCTACTTAGCTTGTATAAGTATATTTCTTTGCATGATTCCAAAACAAATGTGAATGAAACAAAGCTTAATGCTAACAAGTATGCGGAATCTACTTGGTAACACTTAGAAGAATAACCATGGACAACGTACTTATTAAATCACTTCAATATTATTAAACAATAATACGGATACTTTAGCTAGTATCAGGGTATACAACCTTGAAGCTTTTCACACAACTGTTCTAATTAATTGTCTATCATAATATAACCTAGGACCTCCTTTTATAGGATAAGGAGTCATGTAGAAGAAAACTATCTATGTGTATCTTCTAAATACATAGAATATATTCTGAATATTCTGTTACAACCTTCACATGTCTTTCCAAAAACAAACAGCAGTACTAACTTATAACTAGCATTACTAACTGCTAAACTTAGCAATACTAGTAGTATTAAGTGTGAAGCTTAATATTTCCCAACAATCCTCCCCTAAACTTGTGATTAGCCTTTAATGACAAGTTTCTTTTAAGTGGTCTTTGAGGATTCTTCAAAACACTACTTTCTTCTTGCAGTCTTCATGGCTTGGTCACAATGTTTCCTGATCTTCCTTATTAGTTCTCTTGCCATCTCTGAGTCTTCATCCACAATAAGTTTTGCAGATAACATAAACACCAAAATTCCAACTCTGAGAGGATATTATTTTTCAACTAGCATAAACACATTTGTACCATCAGTTGTAGATACATGATGCACACCAGATGTGTCATACAATCTCCATATAGTAGCTATGTCTGGAACATGAAACTTCCAGAGACTATAAAAAGGATCATGTTCAAATAATCTAACCAGCTCAATCCATAGCTCTAGTTCCTTGTTATTTTCAAATTCTGCATGGTTGAACTTTTCTTTGACCAATCCTCACAGCTTTACAAGATCATCTCTATCAAATGCCTTGACTATATCAGAAAAAGTCTTGTACATTTCCACGTTGTTTGCCAATCTGATGATCTCCAGAATTTACCAAATTTAATAATGTTAATTTCCCAATCAACAATGGGATATTTTGACTGCAATGGTTCAACAAACATTGCATCTGTAATAACTACCATTATTTGTTGAAGTTGTTTATCAGTAATGTCTTCTGGTGTTTCAACCTCTTCAGATGTATCTTTCAACTTTTTGCTTGTTTTCTGAATTGGAATCAAATGATGTTGCTTTCCTTTTAAGACAACTTTCTTCAGTATCAACTCTTGTTGGAGTAGCAGTACCTGGATTACTAGCAATATCAACTGGAATATCAGCATTACCTTAACGAATTACTAAAAAAATAAGCATAATAATAAGAAATTAGGGCAAATAAAATGAAATTAAATGAAATGAATTACTCGAATTGATGAGCATCATCGTCATCAGATGACTGATGACCGTGTTCAACTTCTTCGATCTCCAATTCTTCATAATCAAGCTGACGTATTTGTTCGATTTGAAGTAGTTCTCGTTCTAGAAGCATCAGACGACGATCATTATTATTATTAGTCTGTGTATCTTCTTCATCCATTTTTTGTTTAATTTTTGTGTATCAGTGTGTGTGTGTGTTTTTGTAATGATGACCCGCCAAATTATGAAATAAATTGCACCAAAATTTGTTCGTCTCAAATCGACTCTATTTTTCCAATTCAAAGTAATATAGAAAATAGACTCTAAAAAGTAGTAATTCTTTTAAAACTTTCACTTTAACTATTCTTTTTATATATAATATTTGATGAATACATTGTACTCCGTATTTTAAATAAGGGTGAGCATCGGGTTAAACCTGACCCGAACCGGCAAAAAGCGACCGAATCGAAAACCGAAATATAAAAAACCCCTAACTGAAAACCGAACCGAGAAATAAATATCAAAACCGAAACCGAACCGAATAACTCGGTTCGGGTCGGTTTTCTGGTTTCGAGCCGAAAAAATCTAACAAAAAACGAATCGAACCGAAACCGACAAAAACCAAAATAAATATACAAAACCGAAAAGGTCGGTTCGGTTCGGTCCGGTTTCAATTGGTTTGTTGGTTCGGATCGATTTTCAAGTGAATTTGCTCAGCCCTAATTTTAAATGTATTTTCATTCATATAATTTTCATCAAGTATGATATATTATAAATAAAAATATAAAAATTCAAAGTTGAAAAAAAAACTTTGAAAAGTCAGAATAGCACATTTATTTTGATACGAATTGAGTACTAATTTACCCACAATTAAACCATAATTGCTAGTTTCTCTTTAATATGGTTGTTGGTCCTTTGACAGCACAATATTTGACCAAATTAATCTCAACCATTGGATCATCCTCTGATTTAATCCAACCGTAATATTTCTTAATGATATGAACCCTTGGATGATGGGTAATGATTTAATCTCAACTGTAGAAGGGTGTGCCATATGAAACACGCGAAGCTTATGTACACATCATTTTTCGAATTCAAAAAAATGACGGGTACAGTTTATCTCAAATGGAAACTACATATTAGCGGTTATACTAACCTAGATCTTATAAAATATATCATTATGCTTGACCATATTCAAGTTCTCTTCTACAATATTCCTCCAATTCCATTCTTAACTTTTCTCAGATACTCCAAAATTCCCCCTTATTTGCAATGGCAGGCCACCAGAATTCCACTTTCAGTTTTCTTTCTTTTGATAGCGACATTAGTTGCTATGAAAGTGTATGATATATTTTTGTTTCTACTATGTTTGATCATATTTTTTTTCATTTGATCAATTGTATGCGTTTTGTTTTTAACCAGGATGATGAGGACTACATGACCAGTGAAGAAATTGTCCAATTAAAACCTACTAAGATTAATGAACCTTTATCAAACGAAGATGATAAGTTGATGGTTGATGTAAGGCATGAAGATATGAGTCACTAGATATATTATAACCTGGTGTGAGTTTATGTTATTTCTATATTTATGAAATTATACCTTTTATGTTTTTCAAATTTCAAAATCAACTGATGCTCCTTTCGTCTGCTATGGTTGATGTTAATGTTGAAGACTTTAAGAGTTACTATTTGTTGGAAATGTTAAGCCTGCAGCATCTACTATTGTATCTAAAGTATATATATTACATGGTCATTTATTTATGTTTTTTTTCATGTTATTATAATTTTGGGATATATGTTGTACCTATACTACATATATTTGAATTCACAGGATCTGAATCCTTGAACTTGACCATGTTGTTTTGGAGAAGGAGGTTATACTCTTTATATTTAATATATATATATATATATATATATATATATATATATATATATATATATATATAGTGTAAGGTTATTGTCAGAACCAAAAAAAATGCGAGAACTGCGAGAACCAGCTTTGTACTCCTAATAATGCATGATTTATATCATATCAATGCATGATGGCAATTTTGAAAATATATGTAGTTTAATTTGAATGAAAAAATTAAATAAGGGGTAAAATGGGAATTTAATTCAACCATAAAAATAGGATCCTTACCCAAAACCGTTTCTCTAAGAGCACACGGTGAGGGATGTTTTTAACACGCCAAACGCAACAACAAGGACGGATGGCGGCTCCATTCCCGAACCTTGCAACCCGCCATTCGTAGGCCAAAGGTGATTTCGCCAATACAATGGCTAGCGCCATCGGTTATCCTCCTTCTTTTTCTTTCTTTTTTTAAGTGGGTTTTATATTGTGTGTTGTGTTTGCGTGAGTTTTGTGTTTGTGTGTTGTGCTTCTGTATTGTGTTTGTGATGGAGAAGTGAGAACTGAGATGGAGGAAGAAGAAGATAAGGTAGGTGGGTGGGTATATGTGTGTTGTGTTGTGTTTCTTAATTGTGTTTGCGTGAAGATAAGAAGAAGATAAGAAGAAGTTTTGTGTTTGTGTGTTGTGTTTGTGTATTGTGTTTGCGTGAGTTTTGATGTTTTTTTTTTGTTTAGTGGGTGGGTATATTTAGTGAGGTATTTTGTGGGACCTACAGGTGGTGTTATTGGTGTGTTATGAGGGAGGAGTGTTTTAGTTAGTAGTGTGTTATTGAAAGGTGTATGATGTGACGCTGATGTAGCATACCAATAACGTGTTATTGGTATTGCCCATCTCTAAAAGCTGATTGTTTCATTATTTTCTCTCTCACTTTTCATGGCTCTTCCTCTAAAAAACCCTAGCCACCCACTTTGAGAATGAATAACTCGCCATTGACGGAAACGATTTTAAAATCATTGTAGATCCATAAAAACACATTCTCAACCATCGTTGATCTATGAAAACCGTTGTTGATTCATTGAAATTCGATTTATTTAAAGGTAATAATAAAATTTTCTCCTCTTTGACTTAATTAGTGGACACGTTTTTCTTACTTGTTAAGATCTGGTAATAGAGGTTTTTGTTTTTATTCTTTTAATGTATGTTGGTTTTTTGTTTATAGAAAATTCTTTTTGGATTGTATTTTTTTAACATCAGGTTCTAAACAAGTTATTGGTAAAATCTCTTTCATGTATCTTATAATCAGATCGTTGGGTGTTGTGTCAAATAAGATGACAGGTTGTATAAGTTTTTATTTATTAGTTATATATTGATTAAGTTACAAATAGATAGGCATTGTTGAACATTCTTTGATGGTAACATACGAGTGTGTCGCACTTCAATTTGATGATTAAATTGATGTGTTACTGGTATAGTTAGGATTCATTCACAGGTAAAATAACGTGAATGAAATAGTCGTGTGAAAATAAATAGGTGCCTATATGTAGTTTTCCGATGTGCTTTGGAGTTTGGAAGAATCTTTGTTACAGTTGGTACATAAATGGATTCTTAATGTCACGAAACTTTTAGTATTAATGTTGTATTAGTGTGGAAGGTTTTTGTTGGGTTTTAGGTTCCTTGCATCAAGAATTACTTTAAGTACTGGAACCACGGACATGCTTGATAGAACCACGGACAGAAGAGTGTAACCACGGATGAAGATAACCGCGGCTAGTAGTAATGTGTAACCACGGATGATATATTGTAACCACTGCTAGTGTTTTGTATAGTCGGTTAGTTTATTGTTTTAGATAAATATGGAAAAGATATTTATCTTGTAGGTTACGTATTGTATAATGTATAGGACTCCTTGGCTTATAAAAGGAGGTCCTAGGTTAGATTAGAAGTACGTAAGTTTTATATCTAAGGTCAATACACTTCAAGGTTGCAAAACCCTAATACTGTAAGAGTATTCGTATTAATAAATAATATTGAGGTGTTGAATGTTAACTGTTCTTCTTCTTAAGGTTAAGTGTTAAATTCCGCATAATACTTAATAAGTTGTTATTCTAAGTCAGTTTCTATATTAGATCGTTTGCTCAACTGGGATCAACAAGTGGTATCAGAGCCAGGTTAAGTTACCAAGAATGTAGTAGAGTGCAGGGAAATACCTAGGGAACAGATGAAACAATATAAACCTAGGGGTAATCAAAGAAGCTTAAATGGTTTAATTTCTAACAGATTAGGTGATGAGTTTCAATGTGTTAAAAAGGCTTGTTTTGTATGTGGTAGTTTTGAGCACTTACAGAGAAATTGTAATAAAAACAGACCACAAGTTTGGAATCATTGGAGGAGGGTAAATCACCAAAACTTTTCAAAGAAAACAAACCCTCATCCTAACAGAAACATGATTCCTAAAGCAGTGTTAATGAGGAATGGGAATACAAAATCAATGGTCACTGCTTCTCCCAAATGGGTTCCAACCACTGCTAAGCAAAGTGTAAACACGGCTAAGCAAAATCAAACCACTGATAAGCCAAAAATCACCACAGATAACAAAGAAGTTTTAAAAATTCCAAAGGTGATAACTGATACAGTGGTTGGAAATCATTTTTATGCTGTTAAGGCCTCAGCTAGTTGGCAATGGAAACCTAACACCAAGGTTTTACATCATGTCAACTGTGCATCAATGGACCTAACCAAATTTGATTATATTGATGCACAGGGCAGACCCAAGTCAGTATTGGCTTGGGTCCACAAAAGGAACTAACTTGTTTAATTTCATGTGCAGGGCAATCTACAAGATGAGCTAAAAGACAAAGGAGTTTTTGATAGTGGTTGCTCTGGGCACATGACTTGGGATGGGAGCAACCTGGAAGATTTTGAAGCTTTTGATGGAGGATATGTGGCTTTTGGCAATAATCCAAAGGGAGGAAAGATACTTGGAAGAGGCACAATCAAAACAGGAAATTTGGACTTTGAAAAAGTCTACTTGGTACAGGGACTTAAGTACAATTTATTCAGTGTTTCTCAAATGTGTGATAAGAAAAACTGGGTACTTTTGGTGAAAATGAGTGTGTGGTGTTGTCTCCTGAGTTTAAGATGCATGATGAGAAGTTTATACAACTTAGGGTACCTAGGAAGGAAAATATATATTGTTTTGATCTTAAAGATGTAATTCCTAATAGGTCCTTAACTTGTTTATTTGCTAAAGCATCTGTGGATGAGTCTAAGTTGTGGCATAGAAGATTAGGTCACCTCAATTTCAAAACAATCAATAAACTGGTTAAAGGGAATTTAGTGAGAGGGTTACCTTCTAAGGTTTTTGAGTGTAAGGAACTGTGTGTGGCTTGTCAGAAAGGAAAATAACATAGAGCTTCTTGTAAGTCCAAAACTGTCAACACCATTTCACAACCACTGTTTATGCTTCATATGGACTTATTTGGACCTACTTTTGTCAAGAGTTTGAACCATAAGCAGTATTGCCTAGTAATCACTGATGATTATAGTAGATTTTCTTGGGTTTACTTTTTGGTCGTTAAGAGTGAAACTAGTGAAGTTCTCAAGAGTTTCATTATTAAGATAGAAAATCTAGTGAATCATAAAGTCAAGATAATCAGATGTGATAATGGAACTGAGTTTAAGAATGCTGTGATGAATCAGTTTTGTGTAGATAAAGGTATAGAAAGACAGTTTAGTGTTGCTAGAACACCACAACAAAATGGTGTGGCTGAAAGGAAAAATAGAACACTAATTGAGGCTGCTAGGACTATGTTGTCTGAGTCTAAGTTACCAACTACCTTTTGGGCTGAAGCTGTAGGCACTGCATGTTATGTGCAGAATAGGAGTAAGGTAGTAAAGCCTCATAACAAGACCCCCTATGAGCTGTTACATGATAGGAAGCCAATGATTGCATTCCTAAAACCTTTTGGGTGTCCTGTTACTATCTTAAATACCATAGACTACCTAGGCAAGTTTCAAGAAAAAGCTGATGATGGATACTTTTTAGGCTATTCATCAAATAGTAAAGCTTTTAGAGTATACAATAGGAGGACTAGAATTGTTGAAGAGAATCTACATGTTCAATTCAGTGAAAAGACTCCTAGTGTTGAGACCAAAGGACCAGACTGGCTGTTTAACATTGATATGCTAACCAAATCTATGAATTATGAGCCTATCATTGCAGGAACTTACTAATGTTGATGCAGGTACTCAAAAGAATTCTGGTGAAGAAGCAATTTCTAAGGAAGCTGATTCTCCTCAAGAGTTCTATTTGTTTGAAAAGTGGAAAGCTAGTTATGTCTCACCCATCATTGATAAGCAAGGTCCTACTGATGATGATGTTTTGAATACTGGAGGCAATAGTGCTCATCATCAAGATAAGGATGAGTTATTGAAAGATAATTCAGTGTTGGTAGAAGAAATTGAAAAGAAGAAAAAGCAGTCTACAAGCACGAATAAGCCAAACATAAGCACGGATAGAGTTAATACAACCACTGCTAAGCCAACAACTTCTACCACTGTCCTTACAAGTGAAATCCCGGCTGTAAGTACTGATAGTAGTACTTTCTTTGGACCACATGCAAAGCCATTACATGGTGAAGAGGAGTATCCACATGATCCTAATATGCCTGCTTTAATTGAAATTGATACTCCTACTGATGATGAAGACATGGATGATTTCTTTAATGCTGATTTAACTAATTTGGAACATGTCATTCATGAAAGTCCTGTTACCTCCACAAGGATACACAAGATTCATCCCAAGGAACAAATACTTGGAAATTTGAATACTCCAGTTCAAACAAGAAGCAAGGTTAAGAACACAGAACCCTTTCCTGAACAGGGGTTCTTTGCAAGATCTCTTCACAAAAGAAACAGTCATAAAGATCTGCAAAATTGCCTGTTTGCTTGTTTTCTATCTCAAAAGGAACCAAAGAGAGTTGAAGAAGCATTATCTGAAGAAGGTTGGGTAGAATCAATGCAAGAGGAGCTTCTTCAGTTCAAACTTCAAGAGGTTTGGACATTGGTAGAACTTCCAAATGGTAAGAGGGCCATTGGGACAAAATGGGTGTTCAGAAACAAAAGGGATGAAAGAGGTATTGTTGTGAGGAACAAGTCAAGGTTGGTTGCTCAAGGATACACACAAACTAAAGGCTTGGATTATGATGAAGTATTTGCTCCAGTTGCAAGAATTGAGGCTATTAGATTGTTTTTAGCTTATGCTTCATTTAAAAACTTTGTGGTGTATCAAATGGATGTTAAAAGTGCATTTTTGTATGGCACAATTGATGAGGAGGTTTATGTCTGTCAACCTCCTGGTTTTGAAGATCCTGATCATCCTGACAAGGTCTACAGGGTGAGGAAGGCTATGTATGGTTTGCATCAAGCTCCTAGGGCATGGTATGAATGCCTGTCCACTTATTTGATGGACAATGGGTTTAAAAGAGGACTAATTGATAAAACTTTGTTCATAAGAAAGCACAAAGATGATATTTTACTGGTTCAGGTTTATGTAGATGACATCATCTTTGGCTCAACCAATAAAGAGCTATGCAAAGATTTTGAGAAGCTTATGCATGATAAGTTTCAGATGAGTTCTATGGGCGAACTCACTTTCTTTTTGGGACTACAGGTTCAACAAAGGACTGATGGTATCTTCATTAGTCAAGACAAGTATGTAGCAGATGTTTTGAAGAAGTTTGGGTTTCAGGATGTGAAAAGTGCTAGTTCACCAATGGAGACTCAAAACCCTTGCTACTGATGATGGAAGTACAAGAGTTGATCAGAAGTTGTACAGGTCCATGATTGGATCTTTGATGTATCTCACTGCATCTAAGGCAGATATAATGTTCTCAGTATGTGTGTGTGCAAGATTTCAAGTCACACCTAATTCATCACACATGAATGCTGTTAAGAGAATTTTTAGGTATCTTAAGGGTCATCCTAAATTGGGCCTTTGGTACTCAAAGGATTCTCCTTTTGACTTGGTGGCCTACACATATAGTGACTATGCTGGTGCTAGTTTGGATAGGAAGTCTACAACTGGAGGATGTCATTTTTTGGGAAGCAGACTTATTTCATGGCCGTGTAAAAAGCAAACTATTGTGGCAAATTCTACAACCTGAAGTGAATATGTGGCGCTGCTAGTTGCTGTGGTCAAGTTCTATGGATTCAGAATCAATTGCTGGACTTTAGGTACAATTTTATGCATACTAAGATTTATATTGACAATAACAGTACAATATGCATCATTAAAAATCCCGTTTTACATTCTAGAACTAAACATATTGAGATAAGACATCATTTTATTAGAGATTGTAATGAGAAAAGGTTGATTCAAATGGTAAAAATCCATACTGATTTCAATGTTGCTGATCTTCTCACCAAAGCTTTTGATGTGGGGAGGTTTCAATATCTTGTTGTTAGTATTGGAATGATTAATCTCTAAATTCTCAAATTGTTTTGTACCAGTTTGTATATGTACTGCACTGTTATTATGTAATCTTAGTTTTGCTATTTTTGTTTCTAACCACTGATAGTTTGTTTCTAACCTCTGATAGTTTGGTTCAAACCACTGCTAGTTGTCATGTTTTTCACTAACCATTTTGCAGTTACTAGAATGATCATTATAGAAGTAAAAGAAGTAGTGATGCAAAGTGTTCATTCATTCATTAGAGAAACATTTTACAGCCTACAGAGTACAATCAACATCAAATGCAACTACAAGAACAGAGCTATACATGATCTACTAATCCTAATCTAGTTCCTATCATCTATTCCAACATCTAACAGGCTGTTGGATATGCATGATCGCTCACATCTTTCACACTAGATGCTGGATATGCGTTTGGAAAGGATGGATTGATGAAAACGTTGATGATGACGATGACCACATTAGATGAAGCACGAAGGACATAGTCATATCACCAAAAAGCATCATTCCATTTTCCTTTTTCCCTTCCCCTTTACGATGTGTGAAGAAGCACCATAACTTGGTACTTGAAGACCAAGAACCACCTCTATGTCTTTTGGAAGTGGTGGGTTTCTTGCTCGTGGTCTTGTTTGGGGTCGAGATGCTGAAGGTTGGGAGTATGAAGATTTCTTCTTTGAGGAATCATCGAGTCCTCGATGCATTACTTTGATTCACCACACTATCATCTTCGATGATGGCGAAATGGAGATTTTACTGGTCTTATTTCTTGTGGAGGGAGGTAGAACTGCCATGGGTTACCTTCTTTACTTGATGATGAAGATGATGATGAGGATGAGGAGGATGTTAGATTGACTACTTCTGGTTTATTCCAACTAGGGTTCCACATTGTGATTGCAGTTGTATGGAGACTTTGAAGCAATTAGGGTTTTGATATTGATTGGTGTGTGCGTTATGAAAGATTTGGGTTCTTTTTATAAGTGGGGTTTAGGGTTATGGAAGTAAATACAGGGCAGGTTTAATGTGGTTGAGGAGTTAATGAGATTTTTGGGAGTTGGACTAATATTAGTTCTAGAAGTTGACCATATTGACTTACCTGTTCAAACCACGGATAGGTCTTTTGGAACCACTTTTAGCTCTTCCTAACCACTGACAACAATAACTTTATACTCTGTGTTGGTTTTGTGTTTTTGTCTTACCGATATGAAGGTTTTGGTGCATAAGGAGCTGATTTACTTGCTATATCTCTTGGTCATTTGGAAGAAGTGATCCCATGTATCTGCTGATGGTATGTTGTAACCACGGATAGTAGTTCTGGAACCGCGGATAGCATGGAGTCTAGTTTTGGATAGTACAGGGGCTGTTTGGTAACATTGGCGAATCTATATCACTCTCCCCAAATCACGGACGGATCATTTATTTGATTCTCAAACCACTTCCAATTGGCGCTCAACCTTAACCTAATCACTTTCTTTGCATAATTCATCAACTCACATCATTCTTTTCCTAAATCAAAATGGCTGAAAAGTATTCCACTTCCCATAACTTAGTTGCCATTCTCACCAAGAATGCTCGATCTGAAGGGTTTCATCAAATGATTGATTTCTTAGTTCACAGTCCCATTCATTATGCTTTAACTGTTACACCCACCATTCTTAAAGCTTACATACATCAATTCTGGAAGAATGCTACACTTGCAACGGTTGATGGTGTGGAGATGTTTCGTTCTGAAGTAGATGAGCATGTTATTTCTGTTACTGAGGATATCATTCGAGAATTTTTGCAGTTTGATGATGTTGATGGGGTTGACAATCTTTCAGATGTTGAGATTGTTGGCTGGTTTAGAGATTAGGATATACACATAGAGGTGACAAGGTGCAATTCTTTAAGAGTTTGTTTTCACAACAATGGAAGTTTTTGATTCACACCTTGTTGATGTGTATGAGTAACAAGACCACAGGTTTTAATGACTTCAAAAATTGCTATGCTATTATTTGTTTATCTGAGGGAAGGAAGTTTAATTGGTCTAGGATGATTTATGAGGGGTTAGTACAAAAAATTAGGAAGAAGGGTAAATACTATTTGTATCCTCGGTTTGTTCAACTGATTGTAGCACATCAAATTGTTGATCCTATTGAACATTCTAGAGAGTATGAAGTACATCATATGCTTCCTAAGGTTTTTGCACATATGAGGAATCCGCCACAGAATGTACAAATTAGAGATGTTCCTTTATTTCCTCACATGCTTATTTTGCCTACTGCTCCTGTTATTGATGAAGGTCTTGAAACTCAACTGATTGTCACTGACAGTACACCTCCAACCACTGATACTACACCTCAAATCACTGATATTTCACCTATTGTATGGACTAGGAGAAAGAAGGGCACTAAGCTTCCTCAGGCTAGTGCTAGCGGTGTTGCTCATGAGGTCGTCACAGTGATGAAGGTGACATGATTGGAAGGGCTTCCACTACTGATACATGCTTAGATGCCGACAGGATAGTGGAAACATAAATAAGACCCAACCATTGGCAACTCCTAATGTGGAGAGTTCCTTGGAACTTAACACAGGTGGAGGAATCCCTAGCCACTTGGCTATAACAGGGTGCATAGATGTTCAGGCTCAGTCTGATGCTATGTTTTCTATATCCAAAGATTCACCTCTCGGAGCAGTTAACACAGTTCGAAGTGATGAGGATAGGTTGGAACCTGAACATGAATTGACGGATTCTGAGTTTGTACATACTGACTTTTCCAATGAACCACCTCTCGGACCAGTTCACACAGGTCGAAGTGGGGAGGATATTCTTGAACGCTTAAATGAATTGACGGCCAAATGTACCAAGATGGAGGAGACGATCTCTAATCTCAAGGAATTGGCTGGGTTTAATGAAAAGGATATTCGACGCTTGAAGCACAGGGTTTTGGTTTTGGAGAAGATAAAAAGGCCTGGGCTTGCCGCTGAGGAAGCTAAGGAAAAGAAGCTGAACTCCTCTTTCGCTCTGAATATGGAGGATGTATCCAAACAGGGGAGGAGTGAAGGCAAGAATTCAGGGGAGGATGTTAATGTATCTATGGAAGAAGATGTTGATAGTGGAGATCAAACATTTGTGGTATCTGATAAAGATGGGAATGAGGCAGTTCTTGAAAATGCGAAGAAGGTTGTAGAAGATGTAGTACTGAACACAAACACTGATGGTATGTCTGAAACCACGGTTAGTACACTTCTAACCACTGATGTTGTAATAGACATGGCAACTATAAACACTACAACTATACCTACTACAATCATACCCACTGCTATTATAACCACTTCCACTGTTGTAACAACTCTCTCTATATTACCATCTAAGCCTAAAGAAGTAGAGAAAGAAGCTACAAGTACATTGATTAATCTGAGCAAAACATCATCTATTTCTACACCCATCATTGCACCTGCTTATTCGTTCAAACTATCTGCAACCAAACCCAAACCCAGAGGAAAAACTTTAGTTATTGGTGAACCAATGAAGAAGAAGGTGATTCAATCTGATGTTGGAAAGGGTATAGGTATTGCAGTACCAGAGTTGAAGTTTAAAACTAGAGCAGAACAAGAAGCTTTTGATGATGATTTTGTAAAGAATATGGTTTGTGAAGAACAAGCACTTTGGATAAAAGAAAGAAAGAAGAGGAGGAAGCTAGTGAGAAATGGTTAGCTATATGGTATAACTCAGAAAACTATCTTCAAGCTTTTTACAAATTCTTGATGAGTTTACTGCACAAGAATGGGCATTGCTGGATGATGAGGAGAAAGCTAGATTGATGAATGAATGGGCAAGGAAGGTTAGCAAAACAAAGAAACAAGTTATAAGAAAGAAACCTCCTACTATGGCTCAGATGAGGAATGTATTGATGAAAATTATTAAGAATTCAGGCATTTATGTTTCTGATAATCTTAGTAAATGTTCATTTGAAAGAATTTTGGAAATTTATGAGAGATGTATGAGGATTAATGTAGATGATTTCTGTCCAATGAATTCTGAGAAGGAAGAAGAGTGAATAAAGAAGCATGATGAGTGGATGCTAAGTAAAAGGAAGAGAAAATCTGAGGTTCAGGAGTCATCTGATTCTAAAAGATTGAAAGTTGTTGAAAATGAAAATCAAATCATTTCTTATGAGTTTAAGCTTAATGATGGAAGTGAAGGAGTTTGGAAAATTAAAAGACTCAACAATGAAGTTTCTGAATATAATAAATTTTCACAAATGCTTCAGGATTTTGATAGAGATGATTTGATGAATCTTTGGATACTTTACAAGAATAAGTTTGGTGAAGTACATCCAAATGATTATCATGAGAGCTTGGTTTATCATCATTTGAAGATTCTATTTGAACCTACTCATGATGAATCTGAATGGCAAGGACTCTACAATGGTCAAGTTACTAGATGGTTTTTATATCAAACTTGTGAAGTTCATGTTTTGACTGTTTCTGGAAAGGTTATTCATATGCTTGTAGAAGGTGATTATCCTCACCTGAATAAGCATCCAGAATAATTGCTCAGATGATGAAGCCTGGTTGTATCAAGATGTTAGTACCTTATGATGGTCAAGCTTACGATTTGCTAACAAGTATGAGAATATACTTAAGGCTAGTAAGTGTTTGGCTACATCCTCCATTTCAGATGTTTTGAGCTTAAAGGAAACTTGAGAATTCTGTTGGAATGTATCAAGTTTAAGGGAGGATTGTTGGGTTTTAGGTTCCTTGCATCAAGAATTACTTTAAGTACTGGAACCACGGACAGGCTTGATAGAACCACAGATAGAAGAGTGTAACCACGGATGAAGATAACCGCGGCTAGTAGTAATGTGTAACCACGGATGATATATTGTAACCACTGCTAGTGTTTTGTATAGTCGGTTAGTTTATTGTTTTAGATAAATATAGAAAAGATATTTATCTTGTAGGTTACGTATTGTATAATGTATAGGACTCCTTGGCTTATAAAAGGAGGTCCTAGGTTAGATTAGAAGTACGTAAGTTTTATATCTAAGGTCAATACACTTCAAGGTTGCAAAACCCTAATACTGTAAGAGTATTCGTATTAATAAATAATATTGAGGTGTTGAATGTTAACTGTTCTTCTTCTTAAGGTTAAGTGTTAAATTCCGCATAATACTTAATAAGTTGTTATTCTAAGTCAGTTTCTATATTAGATCGTTTGCTCAACTGGGATCAACAGTTTTAAACTAAGATAAAAAAAAATTATGTATGTGATTGTGTTCTCAAAATGATTATCATGTTTTAGTTTAAAATATAGACTTGGTACAAACAATTGACTTGTATATCTTTTTTCCACTTGCATCCAAGATTGGATAAATCATGTAGAGATGTAAGTTTGCTCATAATCTATTTCATAATTTATGTAACTTGTTGAATAATAATTGATGGTGGCTTGACATTGTGATGCTGGCACAGACTTATATCAATTAAGATAAGCTAGACGATAAAAACACATGTGCAAAAGGATTAAAAACACATGTGCAGATTTCATGGGATCTTGAACCAAGCGAGGAATACATGTGCTCTTGAATATGTGTTAGTCAAATAATGTACATGTGTTTACGTCATGAACATGAGAATTTGAAACAAATGCACATGTATTTTACGTAATGAAAATGATGAATTGACAATGAATGCACATGTGTTTAAGTCATTGATATTTTTGTATATATGCAAATTTCTAGGTTTATATTTATGTTTTTATTTGTTCTTGATTATGTACTAAACTATTAATATTATATGCAAATTTTCAGGTTTTATCATGAAGCGAAGAATAGAAATGCACTTGTATAAGATGAATTATATAATAAAAGTTTGATCCTAGTCTATTTTATAATTTATGTAACATGTCGAATGATAATTGATAGTGGCAGGTTACTTGACGTGTGGCTGTTGGCATAGAATTGTATCGGTTAAGATGAGCGAGACGATAAAAACACATGTGCACAAGGATTAAAAACACATGTGTAGATTTCATGGGTTCTTGAATATGCGAGGAATACATGCGCACGCCTAAAAGATGAACCAATTGTCAAAGACATTGTATTATGCACATGTGCACGTTTCATATATTTGTAATAAAACATATTTATGTAATATTTTTTAATAAAGTTTTGTCGTTTGTATAAAATTGCATCAATTTATTGATAAAGTTTTGTTGTTTGTATACATATTTATGTAATATTTTTAAAGATACATATACAAATACAAAACACTCATGCATAAACGAAAAATATAATTGTCACATTATGCAAAACACATGTGCACATAATATTTTTTTAAAGGTATAATGGGAAAAAAAAATCCTAGAATTTAGGAAACTATAAATACGTTTTTTGTAAAAAAAAATCAAAAGTAAAATAAAAAGGTATTTTTACCATTATACCCTTTTGAATTATATAATAAAATTTAATATCCAAAAGAATCTGATTGGTTGATGCTAGTTCTCGCAGTTCTCGCAATTTATTTGGTTATGAAAATAACCTCTCCCTATATATATATATATATATATATATATATATATATAGGTTTGGGTTATTATGAAAAGTTTCTTAGAATGAAAAGGCATGTGGAGGTGACATGTGTCACCTTTGCCACATCATCATGCCACATCACCATACCCCCCCCCATTGCCGCCGAAATTTTTTTTTCCCTCCAAAAAATTTTTTTTAGGGAGCAAATTTTTTTTTCCGCCAAAAATTTCCCGCCAAATTTTTTCGCATCACGTTATAAAGTTACTGCATCACAATCATGATTTTAGTGCATTAATGTTATAAATTACTGCATCACAGTTATAAAGTTACTGCATCACAATCATGATTTTAGTGCATTAAGGTTATAACCTTGATTTTAGTGCATCATACTTGATGCACTTAACTATTAACAATGATGCAGTAACTTATAATAAAGATGCACCAAAACTTATTAGTGCATTAAGGTTATAAGTTACTACGTCACAATCATGATTTTAGTGCATTAAGGTTATAAATTACTGCATCACATTTATAAAGTTACTGCATCACAATCATGATTTTAGTGCATTAAGGTTAAAACCTTGATTTTAGTGCATCATAGTTGATGCATTTAACTATTAACTATGATGCAATAACTTATAATAAAGATGCACCAAAATTTATTAGTGCATTAAGGTTATAAGCATTGCATACGGTTATAAAGTTATGCATCATAATCATGATTTTAGTGCATTAAGATTATAAGTTACTGCATCACAATTATGATTGTGATGCAGTATTTTTATAACTGTGATGCAGTAATAAATTTTGGCGGAAAAAAAAATTTTTGCCCAAAAAAGGGGACATGTCATATGGCATGTGATGCAGCACACATATACCTCCACATGGCTTCTCATGCTTTTCATTATAAAAAACTTTTCATTTTAACCCTACCCTATATATATATATTGTAAAAATAACATTGTTTTGTTGCCAATATCAAATTGCTAAAAATATGGAAACGGGATTCAGTTACTAAAGTTAGTAATGATAAGGTATATCTTTATCTTTATCTTTACTATATATAAAGCATTTAGGACTTTTATTTTTAAAAGTCTTAAAAAATTTAAGCTTAGACAATTGCTATTATTAGTAATTTTTGAAATTAAAATTTTAAAAACACACTAATTGCACATTAAATTATGACATTTAATTGGATGCATGTTACAATAATAAAATATAACTAATATAATGAATTTAATATGTTTATAGTTAAAATTTTAATTTGCATATATGATAATATGGCATATTAATTCTTCAGTCTCACAACACAAACACACAATTTTTAGAAACTATCATCTTTCATAAAAAATCGTTAAACAATGTTCAGCAAGAAAAAAAAAAAAATGTAAAATCAGAAAATCGTTAAGCATAATTCGTCTCCTAACCCACTGCTTTGCCCGGGTACCATACTAGTACTTTAAAATACCTATACTGTTTTTCTTTGGTATATTATTTCAGTTTTATTTTTTATATGAAATACTTATTAGTTTATATAGTTTGCTTAGAAAAATACTGATGCCGGTGAAGAGTGGCTTTGGGAAATCCAAGGGTGCAAAGATTCAGGAATACGTCCATTTGGGTCATGTAAAGGGGAATATGGTTGGTACTGAAGATGTTGCTCAAATTGTTGCTAAAATAAGGCGGTTACTGATGATGATGAATATGTTGAAGTTGCTTGTGTTGCTATAAAACCTAAATTGCCTTCTGAAA
Organism: Chrysanthemum makinoi; assembly: GCA_910596185.1. Taxonomy (NCBI): domain Eukaryota; kingdom Viridiplantae; phylum Streptophyta; class Magnoliopsida; order Asterales; family Asteraceae; genus Chrysanthemum; species Chrysanthemum makinoi. The sequence continues at coordinate 198,643,953 of OU343217.1, read as the reverse complement.
TTATTGGTGATACTATTAATATTATGTCTGATGAAGATGTTAAATTGGTTCTTGAAATGGAAGGTAATAAGGTTAATGTTGTGTCTCACATCAAGGATGTTCAAGTTGGACATTTGAAAGAAAACCAAGTTACATATGACTCTGATGTCAAAAATTGTTAGTGTTAAGGAGGTCATTGTTATTTTTCTTTTGTAAAAATAACATATTGTTTTATGTGTTTTATGTTGTTCATTATCTTTTATGACTATTGTATTTTGTTCCAAATGTTTATGTGATTAACTTTGTTTATCTTTTTGTTGGTGTAATGGTAACTTTTAATTTAATGTATCTTCGGTTTTGTTATAATATAATATAATGTTATATTTTCCTTATTAGCATAAAATTTTGTACATGTTACTCAAAGTTATAATGTTTGTAAGAGACTTTATACATTTTACTTATTTGACCATACTGATGTTAGTTCATATAGTTATTGTTGGGATTACGTGTAATCATTATAAAGTGTCGGTTATTTAGTTTATGTAATAGGTCGTTAATTATAAGGCTTGTATGTTAGTTAAAGCCCATGGCTCATAAAGCAAGCCCATTGGCCGTGTAGATGTCCTAGAATCTTCCATATGGGTGTTTCCCTAAGCATGTACGCCTATATATATTCTTTATATATTTTTGTAAACCCTCACTTGAGGGTGTTGGTTCATTTATGCAATTTACTATTCATTATTCATAAGCATAACATTGTTCCTTCCACCTCTCTCTCTCTGTCTAGCTTTCTCTCACTAAATATAGCTTTTGTATGTCAAATATGGTGACCTAACAAGTGGTATCAATCGCCTAATAGAATTTTGATTCGTGTGTTTATGTAATACGGTTTCACTTTCTTTCATAAACTATCGGATTTGTTTTTGGTTTGCTACAAAACTTTGATTCTAGCACTTAATCTTTGTTACTTGAAAAGTATCAAAGCTTTGGTAGTGTTTAGGGTCCTAGTTCATAGTAGATAGCTTAGTAGTTTTAAGTTTTAAATGGTGAAGTTACGTTTTTTACGTTTGTACGAGTTATCAAACTTAGTCAAATTTCATTAAAAACATAAAAGTTCAAAATTTACTCTTATTTAAGTGTTTTTGAAGTTATTTGATCTGAAGAAATGGTTTGGAAGTTCGTTTTGGTTGATAAATCGAGTCTCAAAAATTATGTCCTCTTATCGAATTTACAGTTGAGGTTTATCGAAATTACAGTTAAGGGTTTATCAAATTTACAAATAAGGGTTTATCGAATTTACAGTCAAGGATTTATTGAATGTACTTATCGAACTTCATCAAGAGACACTTTCTTCACAGTTCAAGGATTACTCAGTACTTACCTTGCTTGGATAAGCCTGTGGAATACTTCGACAAAGGGGAAATCTTCTAGCTTGGACAAGTTCGATAGATACTATCGAATTTGGTTATCAAATTTGGTTATCGAATTTGGTTATCTAATTTGGTTATCGAATTTAGTTATCCAATTTGGTTATCTAATTTGGTTATCAAACTTAGTTATCTAATTTGGAAATCCAACTTGGCTATCGAATTTGGGCTAAGTTATCAAATTTGTACTAAAGTTATCGAATTTGGACTAAATTATCTAATTTGACTAAAGTTATCGAATTTACTCAATAAATCAAAACCAAATCTCAACACACTTCTCAGTTTTCTACAAGATCCATAACTACACAAGTCAAATCAAAAATCATGTCTCAACCACTATATTTCAACTACTTTCCTCAATAATACCCTCAGCAACAACAATACCCTCAACAAATGCAGTACCCTCAACAACAATTTCCTATGCAACAATTTCCTACACAACAAAATAAAAAATAGCCACATTGGTTTGCTCAAATGTGCAAAGCGATCAGTAGTCAACAATCAATACATGAAGCTGGATCAACTGAAAGACCACCAATGCTCACACCAGGAAATTATGTTCAATAGGCTAGCCGATTCTTAAAGTTCATGGAACTCAAGAAACCTCATAGCAAATATTTGAATAAAGTGATACTTGAAGTACCTTTCAAAATGCATGCTATAACGTTTCCAGGAGATCCAACTGTTGTTCCACCAAGACCTGACACTGTTACGATTCTTCTAGAAAATCAACTTACTGTAGAACAAATACTTCACCGTGAGGCAGATGAAATTGCAATGCAGCTTATTCTTCTTGGCATACCAAATCCAATTTATCGAAGTGTTGGTTCTCAGACTACAGCAAGAGCTATGTAGGAACATCTACACGTCCTGATGGAAGGCACTGAGGTAAACCAAATTGAAATGGAATCTAAATTGTATCACGCGTTTGATATGTTTAATATTGAACCAGGGGAGTCTTTAGAGTCATACTATCATCGTTTCACCAACATAGTCAATGAATTGGAAAGAAACAACGTTCTCTTACCAAGAATTGCTATTAACACAAAGTTTCTAAACTCCTGGGGTCTAGCATAAACATGTAACTTTTGTTCGTCAGGCCAAGAACATTCACAATGTGAAATATGGGTTGTTGTTGTTTGATTATCTGAAGCACCATCAATCTGAAGTTGAAAAAGATCAAGCTATCCGTAGAATGCTTCAACCTCCCACTCCTCAAAATTCATTAGCACTTATGGTTCAATCTTATCCATTTCCATATTCACAAACTAATTATGCATTTGTTCAACAGCAACACAAATTTACCTATCCTCAACAATCACCTCGCAACCAAATCGTTGCATATGATTCACAACAACAATCAACCATTAGTCAAGTTGTTCCATATGATAACACAAACACAGTGTACTATGGACAAGCAAAACGATGAAGATGATGAGGCATTCGCAGCATTGAATCAAAGATTTGCATTCATTGCTAGGGCTTTCAGCAAATTTCTAATCAGTCAAACAATCATCTATGAAACTCATCAAATACATGAAATAAAGCTGTAGTACAAGGTGGACGGGTTAAAGTGCAAATTCGAACACATGGACGACAAGGATTCACTCAAGGATATCCTAGAAATTCCGGTTATGGACAAGTGATTACATGAACTACTGGAAATGCGAACAATGCATGTGCTCCTCAGAGAAGGGTTAAGATTGTTGAAACAAGGAATGTACAAACAGGAAAGGCTGTCATCAAATGCTATAACTGCAGAGGCACGGGTCATTTGGCTAATGCTTGTCCACAACCAAGGAAACGAGGCAGTGAATATCACAAGCAGACCCTCTTCTTAGCACTCAAAGATGAAGCAGGTGGCACTCTTTTAAACAAAGACCACAGCTTTATGGCTGATGCTGGATCAGATGACGACATGGAAGATTTGGAAGCTAACACAACAGTTGTCCTAATGGCTAACATGCAGGAACTTCACATGAGTGACAAGGGCCCAGTCTATGATATTGACGACATGTATCAGGTATTTGATCCAAATACATGTGTCATACATGAAATTGTTTCTCCAGCTGCATCTGCATATGACAATGAGCAATATGTTCAAAATGATTCATTGTTATCTCTACAAGAAGATGATCAGATTAACCCAGTTGTTATATTTGATGATCCAATTGAAGAATATGCCAATGATTAAATTAAACAGATTGAAACTTCAAATGATCTAGATCTAGAACTTATGGCCTTAGTCATGACCACCCAATCTAAATTGAAAAATGCAATGAGATCAATAGCACCCAAAAAGCTAAAATTGCATCATTAACAAAGGAACTTGAGAGCTGTAAAACACAACTCACAAATTTTGAAAAACAAGCTACACGAGAACACAGTTTTGAAGTAGCATTTCAAAAGTCGTATTTAAAAGAATAAGATTTACAACATCAAATGCGAGAATTTATCTTTTCCAACAATGATTTGGTTTCAAAAAATGAAAAAGGAAAATTTTAACTAAAACAACAAGTTGAACATCTCACAACATAACTTTCAAAAAAATTTGGAGATGCCAACTTTTCAAGAAAATTTTCTGAATACAAGAAAAAGTCTAGCAAACGAATTGATTCTCACCTTGATGAAATCGTCAAATTAGAAAGAAAAATTAAAAGATTTTAGCAACGTTGTTTATAGAACTGGTGATTCAGTTAAACAAATACAAATGTTGACTTTAAAACCAAATCTTGATGGTTCAAAAAGTTTTGCTCTTGGCTACAACAATCCACGTTTTCTCCACAAAGCTCTCAAAGAAAATCATATAGTGCTGAATGTTTAGAAGATCCATCCATTGTTCGTGTTATTGTATATGATTGTGAGGAAGAATGGGAACAGGAAGACGAGAGTCGATTAAAAATGAGCAAACATGAATTTAATAAACCATTTGATTATTCAAAATTACCTACTATTCATGAATACTTTGTTCCTCAAAGAGAAAAATTGGAACAACCATGGTATGTTTCGAAATTCATGAATCTTCTTCTAATGTTTGTCTCATTAAATTAGTTGCATAAATTAATGGCCCTTTACCTTCTTCTTGCGAAAGTAATCTATTACCAAACCTTCCTACCCGGTGTCTAGTACTTAGGCATGTTGATACATTTATGAAAGAAATTAAACTTTTGGAACAAGCAATTGAACGTAATTCTAAAATCACAATTCCTACATTTCAATCTGCTTACGCGAGAGAGCAAAGAAAAAAATTTCAAACACAATTTTTACCTCATGTCGCTCACTTGCGACTTTGTGCAACCCACTAGGAACGGGAACTACAAAACGAAGTAACATCCATGATGAACACTTTCAATGCAACAGAAAACTCGATATCAAACACGAAAAGAAAAAACTAAATTCTTCGAGTGGGTTGCACAAGAGATTGAAATTTTAAAGGAGGAAAATGAAATGCTGAAACTAAAAAGTTAAAAAAGGAAAATGAAATGCTGAAACTCGATTTCGATTGAGATTTTAAAAGAGGAAAATGAGAGAATTTTTAATCAAAATGATGATGTTCAATGTAAACTTTCAAAAAAAATTGAACTCAAAAGACGTCTGATGACATCAAATAATTTTGATATATAAGTGTCAATTTCCCCTAATATGCTCATTATTTGTAACGTTTATATGGATATATTCTTTGATTTCTTTATATTTCATTTCCAGGTTGTAAATGAGCATAGGAACAAAAGAAACGCAAAATTAGAAATAAACTTACAAAGATACACACTTTAGTATACTGACTGTGAAGAGTATGGAAAACTAGAAGGGGGGGTTGAATAATTTTACCAATTTAAAACTTCCTTTTAAATATTTAGATCGACTTATGTCAATCTATTGAGTCACCTACTCGAGAGTTCGTAAGCACTACACCAACTCCTTATGGCGGAGAAGCCTTCACAACGTCGCTTAACCTTTTTCCGGTACAAAGCTAAATAACGAGTTCTTTCACACACCAAGGCGAACCACACCTAACACAACGTCGCCTACCCTTTATACGGTGCTAGGCTAACCACCGGGTTCTTTCACTCCAAGGTGAACCACACCTACACAACGTCGCCTACCCTTTATTAGGTACTAGGTTAAGCACCTAGTTCCATTACCATGGAGGAACTACTACCCATCACAACACAACACCTAATCTCAAGGAGATCTACTCCTTGTTACAACACCATCAAGGATATCACAATCCTTGGATCTAGTACTAGTCTATCTTGTACATCGAAACACACCATATCGATTGTACATCTAAGGCACCTTTCACTAATGCCTTTAGCTAGATCTTCAAGACACCTTTCACTAATGTCTTGTGACTAGATCTTCAAGACACCTTTCACTAATGTCTTGTGACTAGATCTTCAAGACACCTTTCACTAATGTCTTGTAACTTGGCTTCTAGGCACCTTTCACTAATGCCTACAATATGGACGATCAACACCTTTCACTAAAATCTTCGTCTTTACCCTTGAGACATCTTTCACTAATGTCTTCAACACTACACTTCTTAGAAGTAAGAAAAGAATCATCAACAAGAAGACTTTAGTAGCCTTGATGATGAGGAAGCATGGCAACTCTTGGACTTGAGCTTGCTCGACTTCAAAGGTGGTGATCTTGCCTTTAAGAGGAACCTAGAAGATCACACAAAAACAAAAGACAAACTACATAGATCTCTTGGATCTGAGATTAGAGAGATATAAAACTTGGAGAGAGTATGTGTGAAAAAGTGGTGAGCTAAAAGAAAGAAATGGCTCACTATTTATAGAGAAAATTCTCTACTGTTCCCCGGATCCCACGGATCCCTCCCACAAGGGAACCGGCTAGCACAAAGCCGGGATCCGTGGGAACGCCTCTTTGCCCATGGGTATTTTTGGTTATGGGTCATGGGTTGATCCATGGGTTTTTAGCTAGATACAATGTATCTCTTGAGTGCTCACCAAGGGTTCAATGTATCTAGACATTCTCTTGAGTGCTCACCAAGGATTCAATGTATCGAGACATTGGGTATGGGTCAATACCATGGGTTATGGATATTATCCATATATGATATAAGCATGATGTCATGCAATGGGTTATGGGTCAAGCTCCATGGGTCATGAGCTTTGGGTTGTACCCAACTACATTCAATGTATTTGCCCAATGGGTTATGATACTTAAGTTTCTACCCATTTATATTACCCCATATACTACATACTAGTTATGTGTATATTTTACCCAAATATGTAAACACTAGTTGTTGTACATATGTAATATTAAATCATAAAATCACTTATACTTGTTTTAGTGTTTTATGTGAAATGTGAATATGTTAGAAACTATTAGTTCAAACCATTTACGTATTTTATTTGTTTCGTTAATATGATTTTACGTTTGTTATCGACAAAATATTAGAAGATCGTAAAATATAAATAAACGTTTCTACGGCTTATTTGTATTAACAATCTCCCCCTTTTTGTTGATGACAAAACATAAAATTATTTTAAGGAAAAGCTAAAATTCGTAAAAGTTTGAATTTTTAGTTTTACTTTCTCCCCCCTTTTGTAGAAACAAAAGAGCCTTGAAAGAAAGCGACACATTGTTTTAAGAAAACATGTGAAAGAAATAAAAAGAGGTAGAGAGCAAGTAACGGGAAAGGATCTCGTCTTTACTCCCCCTTGACGAGTCCATCCCTAGGTAAGGGCGTCAAGAAAGTAATTCATATTCTAGTTTGTTTGCAACTAAGTTTGCAAAAGATTGCGTCTAAGTGACGAATGTGCTCCCCCTTTATGATTGCAATTTTGCAAAGGGATTTCGAGAATGTAATCCTAATATTGCAAGTAATTTGCAATGTATTGTTTTGACACAAAGCTCCCCTAGCTTTAGGGTGTCAAAGGCTTCAAGTGTAGATTGAATAACTACAAAACAAAGGTTAGAAAACAAGTATAATGCACAATTTCCTGCATATGTGATCCAAGTTAGTAGAAAAATAGTTTTCTTTATCACGGATCCCACGGTTCCCTCCTAGTAGGGATCCGTCTAGGCAATTTTGAGGATCCGTATAGCTATGATTAAATTCAGCAATGGTAATGTAACAAGTAATGTTAACATCAAAATGAGATATGTATATAACCAACAAACATATACTCAATGCAATATGGCAAGTAAACTATCATTCAATAAAAAATAAGAGATGATCAACAAATCTCTAAGACTAAGAGAATGATTTAGCCATATTCTACTAATACTAATAAGTGACCAAAGCTTAAGAAGCAACAATGTGCTTGAGTCTAAGGATGAGTAGACTTGTTGATTTGGTCCAATCTTTCAAGAAGATGATTAAACATGAAATGCAACTCATTTCCTACTTCTTGAACAAGTCCTTGGGTGATTAGACAATTAGAGCAATTATTGTCTTGATTAGGAACATGATGTTTTGAAGAGGTTCTACAAATGATGGTGGAGGTACATTGAGTAATTTAGGATGAGGTTCTACTAGGAATGAGAGTGGTGGTAATGGAAATTCCTCCATATGATCAAGTCCTTGGTGGTTCCTTGTTTCCAACGATGGACTAGTTGGTGATGTAGGTGGTTCCTATTTTAACGAGAAGGTTGGTGAATGGGAAGTTCTTGATTGTGAATGCTCTAATGAATAGAGAGAGGCTCGGTAAAGGAGTGTAGTCCATGCTCTAGGAATGAAGGTTTAGACGTTTTGCTAGAACTAGGTACGTTTGGTTTAGAGCTCGATGATCCCTTTCTAACCTAAGAGGTTTAATGCTAATTATTGCGGTTCTCTTGGCAATTGTTGATTGGGTTTGTTGAGGTGATATTCTAGCACTATTATCTCTTACGGATGATGATTCGGTGGATGGGAAGTCCTACCATTTGTGGGTTTAACCGGAGATGATTCGGTTGAGGAAATTTTGTGTACAACATGAGCAAGTTTCTTGGTGGTTCTGGTTGGATGATATCACTAGGAGCTTTCCTCATGATGAAATGACTAAGGAAAAGGTTTCTAAATGCTTAGAATTATGTTGTGTTTGATGACTAAGGGATTCTAGCAAGATGACTTATAAAAGGAAGGATTTAGCAAGTGCATTCAAGACTTAAGTCTCTAATATCCTTTGAAATGTGATGATTAGCATGCACAAGAGTTAACTTCAGAGTTTTATTGATCTAGGATTTATAAGGAGGTAGTGTTTGTTAGCAAGATGAACTTGAAATGATTGTTCGAGCAAGAGTTGACATAAATTGTCACCAATCCTACGGTTTCCACCAATGGGGGATCCGTCTAGGCTAATCCTAGGGATCCGGCTCTCAGCAGCTAGAAAAGGATAGAAGTGATGTTTGAAAGGTCTAAAGCCTATACCGTTTTGAATGTTTCAGTTCTCCTAAGTGTCTTTAAATGGAAGGTTACTTAAATGATCAAGGGCAAATAGCTAATGATTGCCTTATATGGAAGAAATTGGAACATTCGTGAGTACCAATGAATGAACAAAGATGACACTACAATCTTGAGAGTGTCAAATGGAGCTAAATGATCCTAGTGATCAGATAGTGACTTAGGATAATGTCTTGGAGAAGATCCTAAAGGTTTTAAGGTGGAAGAACTAGAATTTGATCCATTTTGACCAATTTTGAGGTAAGGATGATTATGTTCAATTTTGCCATAATCGAAAGATTTCTAAGTCTAGATATGAGGGATCATGTGAGAAATAATGAGTGATCTAGAGAAATGGAAGAGTAATGGATTTAGGTGAAACGATAGATCTAAAAAGCACTTTGAGTGTGATCCCTAATGAGCTATGAGTGAGTGTGAAGCTTACTAAGCTTGAGAAGGACTTAAGAGATCCTAAGGTATTAAGTTCAACTAGTGTGAAGTAGTCTAGGAACATGGTTTGAGGTGTAAAGGATTGAAACTCCACTTCTATTCGCCCGGATCCCACAGATCCTTTACTTGAGGGATCCGGCTAGTTACAAACTAGGGATCCGCATCTGGGAAGTTTTACTTAATGTGAGCGTTTTCTAAGTATCAAAATTAGAAACTAATGATCTCTACAGTAAGCATACATGTATACAAGTAAAACATACTAAGTAATGTAGAAATAGCACATAAGCAATTAAATGAGATCTAGCTCACAAGTAACACAGAGGTTTATCAAACCTAACAAGCTTTATTCAAGAAGCTCAAAATAGATTTACGATCTAGATTAGTAAATCGTTTATATTAACAATGGCGTAAGTGATTAGATGATGGTGTTCAGACGATGGGTTGTTTCCAACGAAGCAATGAACTATGTATAGTCATTATGGATGGTGATTAGCATACAATGAACTCGTCCATGAAGTCATGTAGCTCTTCTCGATCAAAGCAAGATAATCGCTGATGAGGCAAGGTTGTGATTAATTAAAAGAAAAATCAATTTTACAACTTGGTTGATTAGTAATCCTAAGACAACGCAAAGTATTTCCATTGTAAACTTACTTTAGGAAAACATAGGAGTATAAATTTCTCAAGTGAGAGAATGAATATGAGACTATTACTAGCGTTGCTCAATTACGGCTAAACACGACCATTTTTACGGGTGATTCCACATACCCAACTTTTATCAAGGAAGCAATTCAACCGGTAGGTCAAATTGAGTTTCTAGTGCAATAAGTTCTCCAGTATTCATTCTCAAGTTAGGAAAATTTATATTCCTACAATGGCCCATCGAAGAATAACAATGATGATACTTTGCTTCATTTTTATTAATATTATTCTTGAAACTACTAAGGTGAAGAAGGTGTCATGTTTAAAAATAAAAATCTAAAGTTGTCCATAAGGTGAACGAAAATGATTGTGTGAGCTACTTCAACATATGTTGTTGTAAAGCTCGAGTTTGGATTTTCGGATATGACCATTATATTTTGCTTGCAAAATAATTTACTTGAGTATATCGGATGAAATAATCAAGTTGTCAATCCTACTATGAAGCTTGGAAAGCGATCATGAAATGGAAAACGGGAGAGTACATCATCAACACAAGTGTAGGTTATGATCCGATGTACATTCTCGTGGTTTTTAGAAAATGACACAAGAAATATGAAATCAAGAAATCATATAAGCAAAAAAAAATTATGACGCAAATATGACAAACTTAACAAGAAGCCTTTTAGTATATTACATGTTTTAAACATTTTTGAACTTATATGACTTATCTAAGTATTTAAACTAACATTTTTGACACACCTAGATGTTATCCCAAACACTCCTTCAAATAGCACATTGATTAATAAAATATTACTAAATCGACAAACAAGAGGATGAATAGCAAGGTGAGAAAGCCACATATGCTATTCAAACAAACAAGCATAAAAACTATTTGAGATAAGCAAATAATCAAGTGATGCAAGGTAAGACAATTAATCATTTAGCATAGCAAATGAAAGTTCTTTTCATCGCTTTATGTTAAATATAAACATGTATACCAAGCTTGATTAGTTTCTTTTATGTTTATAAATATTATCAAAACCTTAATTTCAAAATAGGACACATTGTTATTCAAAGATGAAAACATCCGTCTCCAATTAGATCAAAAGTTGTGCAAAAATTATGACCGAAAAATGACTTTCTATTATAAATCAATGATTCTATAAGTTTTTTTGTTTTGAATCAGTTTATGAAATCATTTTTAAATGAAATTAGACTCAAATACCTTTAAAACGATAGGTGGCACGACTTCTAACGACTTACGGTTAAAAAAGTTATGAATTTTGAAATTCGACAAAAATCGCTTCTGTACCACGGATCCCACGGATCCCTTCTTGAGGATCCGTCCAGTGTAACCGAGGGATCCGCATCTGACACGAATTACAAAATGTACGTTTGACCCGACGAAAAGGTTTAACCTTTGTAGACTTTTAAGAAGTTATATTAACCATTTTACCTTTATTCAAGCTTGATTAACAAGATATCTAACAACAAAACTTCAAAGAAAAAAAAAGATCAACAAAAACACTTTTCATTTTATGCTTATTATAAGATAGTAGCATATCTCACCATTTTATCCACAAGCAATTTAGCACGTTTTTTACCAAAAATTGTAACTAAGAAAACATACCTTTGCTATAATCCCTTTTTATGGTTTTAGAAACCATAGACGCGAAATACTTCATGATCTTCTAAGATACCCAAATCCAAGTATGGAGAATACTTAACAAGGAAAATGTTAGACCATTCAATCATTGTCCAACAATAAAGATTATAATGATTTTTAAAACATGACTTTGAAAAAATCCTTCTTTGTAGTTTTCAAACATACACGGATCGTATCAAGTTTTAAAGTACAACATACTCTAAGAAACTTGGTAACGAAGCTCTGATGCCAATTGTGGAAAACTAGAAGGGGGGGAATAGTTTTACCAATTTAAAACTTCCTTTTAAATATTTAGATCGACTTATGTCAATCTATTTGGTTGTTTATGTTGGACGTTGATAGATAGATATATAAACGGTAATGAAAGATAAAGAGTAAGAAGCACATCACCACGACACAAGTATTTATAGTGGTTCGCTACAAGGACACCTTCCTTGCCCTACTCCACTCGAAGTCACCTACTCGAGAGTTCGAAGCACTACACCAACTCCTTATGGCGGAGAAGCCTCACAACGTCGCTTAACCTTTTTCCGGTACAAAGCTAAATACGAAGTTCTTTCACACCAAGGCGAACCACACCTAACACAACGTCGCCTACCCTTTATACGGTGCTAGGCTAACCAACGGGTTCTTTCACTCCAAGGTGAACCACACCTACACAACGTCGCTACCTTATTAGGTACTAGGCTAAGCACCTAGTTCCATTACCATGGAGGAACTACTACCCATCACAACACAACACCTAATCTCAAGGAGATCTACTCCGTGTTACAACACCATCAAGGATATCACCATCCTGGATCTAGTATTGTCTATCTTGTACATCGAAACACACCATATCGATTGTAATCTAAGGCACCTTCACTAATGCCTTTAGCTAGATCTTCAAGACACCTTTCACTAATGTCTTGTGACTAGATCTTCAAGACACCTTTCACTAATGTCTTGTAACTTGGCTTCTAGGCACCTTTCACTAATGCCTACAATATGGACGATCAACACCTTTCACTAATGTCTTCGTCTTGACCCTTGAGACATCTTGCACTAATGTCTTCAACACTACACTTTAGAAGAAAAGAATCATCAACAAGAAGACTTCAGTAGCCTTGATGATGAGGAAGCATGGCAACTCTTGGACTTGAGCTTGCTCGACTTCAAAGGTGGTGATCTTGCCTTTAAGAGGAACCTAGAAGATCACACAAAAAAAAAGACAAACTACATAGATCTCTTGGATCTGAGATTAGAGAGATATAAAACTTGGAGAGAGTATGTGTAAAGTGGTGAGCTAAAAGGAAAGAAATGGCTCACTATTTATAGAGAAAATTCTCATCTGTTCCTCGATCCCACGGATCCTTCCCACAAGGGATCCGCTAGCACAAAGCCGGGATCCGTGGAACGCCTCTTGCCCATGGGTATTTTTGGTTATGGGTCATGGGTTGATCCATAGGTCTTTAGCTAGATACAATGTATCTCTTGAGTGCTCACCAAGGGTTCAATGTATCTAGACATTTTCTTGAGTGCTCACCAAGGATTCAATGTATCTAGACATTGGGTATGGGTCAATACCATGGGTTATGGATATTATCCATATATGATATAAGCATGATGTCATGCAATGGGTTATGGGTCAAGCTCCATGGGTCATGGGCTTTGGGTTGTACCCAACTACATTCAATGTATTTGCCCAATGGGTTATGATACTTAAGTTTCTACCCATTTATATTACCCAATATACTACATACTAGTTATGTGTATATTTTACCCAAATATGTAAACACTAGTTGTTGTACATATGTAATATTAAATCATAAAATCACTTATACTCGTTTTAGTGTTTTATGTGAAAATGTGAATATGTTAGAAACTATTAGTTCAAACCATTTACGTATTTTATTTGTTTCGTTAAAATGATTTTACGTTTGTTATCGACAAAACATTAGAAGATCGTAAAATATAAATAAACGTTTTTACGGCTTATTTGTATTAACAAAGAGGTTACGACGTAGTTCTACTCTCCATTTACTCCGTAACTGTGAATTCAAACATGAAGACCAAGTCAACGCTAATCAAGGATTACGGTGTAACTACCACAAGAGGTTATGCCGTAATATCCTAAAGACTTAAGAGATTTTCATGATTAAGAAGGTTACGCCATAACCAATGTATGAGTTTACGGCGTAGTAAGTGAACATAAGGGGACTTGAGATGTTGACAAGATTACGCCGTAACCAAGCATAAAGATTACGACATAGACAAAACCATAGGAGGTTATGGCGTAACTATCCATCTAGGTTACGCCATAATTGTCTATTTATGGATAAGATCGTGGAAGATTACACTAGTTACGACATAACCACAACTCAAGGTTACGTCGTAGCTGTGTCGGGCCTATAAATACCAACCCTATTTCCTGCATTTTACAGATCTTTCTCACCATAAATCACCAGAGGATGAAGTAGGGTTTCACAAGGACGATCTCCAACAACATACGGAGCATTTTATAAGGGATAAATCACATCACAACATCAATAAGTTTTAGCGATTCTTATTTCATTTACATTTACGATTCCATGTCTTTCATTACCATGCAAAACATTAAATCGGGTTTCTTTATTAATATGATTTATCGCTAAGCACCTTGGTGCTAGCCTTATTATGATTCCTTCATGTCTAGATTATGTTTTTGTGCTTTATTATTGTTTAAGTAAGGTGATGCTTTTAGTTTTTGATAGATCCTCTAGTTTCGCAAGAAGACCGTTGTACTTGCACTAGGAGAATTGATCATAGGACCCTAGTGTGATTGGTTGCGAGGAATGCCAAATCCTTGTATGCTAATTGACCATAGGATCACCCTCTGAGTTGGATGAACTTAAGAAGTTAGATGTGTGGTCTAAGATCCGAGAGGCCCAGCCACACAAAGAAATAATCTAGAATGTAGCGGCACTTAATGACTCAAACTAGTCTACCGTACCTCTGCTTACTACAAATAAAGAGCCTTTGGTTCCAGAGAGGATTCTAGGGAGATAGGCTAGGCGAATTGACCATAGGAGTCTAGTGAATCTTATGCCCCACTTGCTTAGATAGAAGGCTTAATTAGAAAAAGTAGTCATTGCTTAATAGGATGAACAACTAGGCTAGTACACTTTCTCTCTATCGATTTCATCTTAATTTAATTTCAGAATTTCATTTGTGTTATTTAGTTTAATTACTCAAAAAATTCAAAACCCCTTTAAAACGTGACATATACTTAAGTTACAAAATACTACACTATACACGATCGGGTTCTGTGCCTGTTGGTCCATAAGGTAGACCATAGTTAGACGAGTAACAATATAAGTATTAAAACCTGGTCAAAAATCCTGCATCAAGTTTTTGGCTCCGTTTCCGAGGAGCTATATTTGGATTTTTGTTTAAGTTATTAAATTTTAATATTTATGTTTTTCTTACTCTTTTCTTTTAGTTTCAGGAATCATGAAAGTTGTGGATATTGATGTGCTTACTCTGGAAGAGTACCTCTCTATGACTCAAGAAGAGCAAGGGTTGGGGCTTGTTAGGCCGAATATCAGAGTGGATGTCTATTTTGAGATCAAGAACCAGTTCATGATGGAATTACGTGCAAATCCCTTTTCTGAAAACAAGACTGAAGATGCTTACGAGCATGTGGAAATGTCTTGTACATCATGAGCTTCTTCAACATCCCAGGTGTTTCTCACGATGCTATCATGCTTCGAGTGTTTCCAATGACACTCACTGGAGCCGCTAAAAGATGGGTTGATAGGTTTCCTGCTAGAACCATCAACACATGGAATCACCTTAAAAGAGTTTTTATCCAACGCTATTGCCCTCCTTCTAAGACGGTAAAAAACTAGAGGAGATTCATAATTTCATACAGGAAGGCGACGAAACATTATACCAAGCTTAGGATAGGTATACTTATCTTCTCTATAGGTGTCCAACTCATGACCTTAACAACCAGCAGAAGGTCAAATTGTTTTACAAAGGTATTAACATCGCAACAAGGCAGATTCTTGATTCTCAGGGGCCGATCCCT
>OU343217.1:198510578-198628245 GCA_910596185.1 Chrysanthemum makinoi | reverse complement strand
ACGGGCAACCTATGGTATATACCCTCCGTACCCAGTAGGAAGTCACCATCTTTTTATACCCACTGCTTACCCTCCTTATGTTAACCAAAATCCGCCAGTACCTCCAAACCATAACCCATACATACACCGTCCCCACATACATGCTACCTTACAATCTGTTTTATTCGAGCCCGTGGGTTCCACAACACCCTTGTAAGATGGATGAAGACTACCCTACCCACGGGTTGAAAATGCCTCACATATTGGTACTTATGATGGGAAGGGGACCGGATAATTTCTTACATTTGTTTGAAGGGGCTATTAGAATGCGAAATGGGGCGCAGGTTGCTTGCCACATGTTCACATATACCCTACTGAGACTCGCCAGATATGGTGGAACGGGCAAAAGCGTGTAGCATAGTGAATTTGGATGATCTCAGGCAGTTTAGATCACACTTCACCCGCCAGAAAAGTTCACAAGGACTCACCTCACGCATACAACATCAAGGTAGAGGAAAACGAGAGCACTAGGGCTTTCGCTACTAGATATGATGGCGACACCTTGCAGATCCTGGTTCCGCGACGAAGACCAAAGATCTCCGGTTTTGTGCATGGCCTACGTAAAATGTAAGTCCGTGGAATTCCTATCCACGACCTTCCGCTAACCTACAAAGGCTTAATTGAGAAGACATACACCGGATCAAGCCAAAGAAGTGTCCACCACCAATTGGGATCGAAAGTAAAGAAAGTCACAAAGAAGATCCAAAGCACTCTTCGTGGGAAGGGTCCAAAAATGCACACAAAGCGTGGGACAGTTCACACCTACAACAAAACATCAACCACGCGGACTCTTGGAAAATCGTTAAATCTCCAAGGGAAATACTTGCTATGGAAAGGGCTGCGAAGGCCTTCGATCCTCCCCCTCGTTTGGGTGAGGAAGAAGCGAGGATATTTCCAAGTAATTGCTATTTCACTACGACACGCATGACACCAACAGTTGAAGAGAGCTCAAAAACAGATAGAAGAGGCCGTGAAGTCTGGCCAATTGGGACATTTGGTGAAGGGCATAAAGAAAGGTAAAGAGAAGGTCTCCGACACACATTTGGGGAAAGATACCACACCGGTCGAAGCTCCAATCCTCATGGTTCACAGGGATGATTCTGGTTTAAAGAGAAAAGTAGCAGAGAAAGGATTATGCGGGGTAGGAGATGTTACATTCCCTTCGATCACTGGCAGGGTTTTCTCAAATGACCCTGTGGTCATCAAAGTCTTAATTTCCAACAGGGAAGTGAATAGAGCTTACTTAGACTGCGGAAGCTCCTGCGAAGTCATCTATGAGCATTGTTTTCTAAAGCTTAAGCCTTTGATAAGGTCGAAGAGAGTAGGATTGAAGGTACCTTTGGTGGGATTCTCAGGGGAGCATTCATGGCCTCTGGGAGAAGTCCCTCTAGAGGTTACGATTGGAGAAAGAAGGCTAAGACAGGAAACCCTGGTTTTCGCTGAAGGTCTGAATCTCCCTATAACATGTTAATAGGGAGAACCGCAATGCATAAAATGGGTATCGTTGTCTCCACCATACATGTTGCGATCAAATTCCAAACACCCTTCGTATTGGAGCGGTTTTCTCTAGCTACACCAAGAAGCCTACATATGTAGGCAAAAGGGTCAAACAAAGTCCGAAGAGGTTCGAAGGATATTCTCACCGCGACTGATGCCGAAGAGCGTATGTGGTAAATGACCTACATCTGATCGACGGTGGTCATTGGAAAGCGTCTCTGCCACCTTTAAGGCGAACCGAAAAGTTACTAAGAGCTAACGCGGATGTCTTCGCATGGACGTACTCCGACATGACGGGGGTCCCCATAACCCTCATCATAGACAGAAAGCCCTTCGGCACTGAGCACAAGCTTAACGAGTTCAAGCACATTGAACCTATCAAGCAAAAGCGTCGTAGCCTATCACCCGAAAGGAATGCAGCGGCATGCAAGGAGGTGGATGAGCTCGTAGCAGTAGGTATACTCAGGGAAGTGAAATATCAAACCTGGGTAGCCAATCCCGTGATGGTTAAAAAGCATGATGGAGGGTGGCGGATGTGTGTAGACTTCACCGATATCAACAAGGCCTGTCTGAAGGACTGTTATCCTCTACCAGAAATTGATTGGAAGGTGGAATCCTTATCAGGGTTTTGACTGAAATGTTTTCTGGATGCTTACAAAGGTTACCACCAAATACAGATGGTAGAAGAGGACGAAGAGAAAACAGCATTTTTTACAGGAAAAGGTGTGTATTGCTACAAAAAGATGCCCTTCGGTCTGAAGAATGCAGGTGCTACCTACCAAAGGCTAGTGGACAAAGCCTTCAACAAGAAAATAGGTAGGAACCTCAAAGCATGCGTAGACAACATGGTCATCAAAAGCAGAACGAAGGAGGATATGCTCTCCGACATAAAGGAAACCTTCGATCAGCTTCGCGCCATTAACATGAAGTTAAACCCTAAGAAGTGTTGTTTCGGCGTAGAGGAAGGAAAATTCCTGAGACACCTGATCACAAAACAGGGTATTAAAGCCAACCCTTCGAAGGTTAATGCTATTACATAATTGCAGGCTCATAAGTCTCTCAAGGATGTACAAAGTTTGAACGAAAAGCTAGCAACCCTCAGATTCCTATCAAAGGGTGCAGACAGATCCTTGCCATTCTTCAAGACACTTAAAGGATGCATGGATAAAAAGACGTTTCAATGGAGCACGGATGTAGAAGCTGCCTTTCCAAAGCTCAAGGAGTTCATGGCAATTCTACCCACACTTACCGCCCCAATCAAAGGCGAAGTGTTATTTATGTACATCGCAGCCTCCTTTGAAAGCATCAGTGTTGTTTTGTTGGCGGAAAGGGAAAAGAAGCAAATCCCTATCTACTTTGTTAGTAGGGTTCTACAGGGAGCTAAGCTAAATTACCCAGAGTTGGAAAAGTTAATCCTAGCTTTGGTTCATGCTGCGAGGCGTCTTCGAAGGTACTTCCAGGCTCACCCCATAACCGTGATCACTAACAAGCTAATTAAACAGATACTTTCAAAGCCAGAGAAATCTTGAAGGATAGCTAAATGGGCCATCGAGCTAGGAGAGCATGAAATTGAGTACAAGGGTAGGAACTCGGTCAAAGGGCAAATACTGGTAGACTTTTTAGCAGACACCAACCGGCAGACAACAAAGTTGCGACAAGAAGCAAAAGAGGGCCTCCAAACTCGACGGATCAAAGGGGTTGATGCTAGTTAACCTTGAAGGAAAGGAGTATACTTATGCACTCCACTTTGAATTTGATGCTACTAATAATGAAGCGGAGTACGGCCTTGCTCTATGGTCTCCGACGGCTAAAGACATGGAGGTAGAAGACTTGGCTATTTTTGTTGACTCACAACTGGTGGCCAACCAGATCAAGGGCTCCTACGAAGCAAGGCAGCCTGTGATTAAGTAGTACCTGGATAAAGCCAAGGAGATGCTCGAAGGTTTTACTTCCTACGACATAGAGCATGTTCGAAGAAACCAAAACAAAAAGGCTGATGCACTTAGCAAACTGGCATCAATGGCATTTGCTCATTTAACTAAGGAGGTTCTGGTCAAGTGTTGGCGAGAAGGTCCATCGTCGTAAAGGAGGTGTCCGTAATACTAGAGGAAGATTCAAATTGGATGACTCCGATCAGAGAGTACTTAATAAGTGGCATACTGTCGGAGGATCAGAAGCTAGCACGAATGGTCCGTATCAAAGCACCACAGTACAGG
The DNA here is from genome assembly GCA_910596185.1 of Chrysanthemum makinoi. Lineage (NCBI taxonomy): Eukaryota > Viridiplantae > Streptophyta > Magnoliopsida > Asterales > Asteraceae > Chrysanthemum > Chrysanthemum makinoi. The sequence goes on along the minus strand of OU343217.1, from coordinate 198,624,493 downwards.
ATAATGGGAATTACCTATACCGAAGGTCTTTCTTGTCTTCATGGCTCCATTGTGTCGGACCTAGGCAAGCCTCTAACATAATTTAAGAAGTGCACTAAGGGTCTTGCGGGCTACATGCAGGACCTCGCTCCGTTGTTTCTAAGATCATGAGGATAGGGTACTATTGGCCTTCGATGCACAGGGACGCAGTGGAAATTATCCAGAAGTGTGAAGCCTGTCAAATTCATTCAAGAGTGCTAAGGCTACCAAAACAAGATATGACCTCTGTGACATCTGCATGGCCTTTCAGCCAATGGGGGATAGATATCATAGGCCCTCTATCGATTGCTCCAAGAGGGGTAAAGCTCTTGGTTGTGGCCATCAATTACTTCACAAAATGGGTCGAAGCCAAGCCCTTGGCATCAATCACAGGGAGGCATATGGAAAAGTTTGTGTGGGAACACATCATTTGCCGGTTCGGAGTACCTCATATCATCATATCGTATAATGGGAAGAGCTTTTGCCGGGAGTGTTTCCGTGTTTTATGAGGCCTGAACATAAAGCAGTCCTTCACCTCCGTTTACCATCCTCAAGGTAACGGACATGTGGAAGTTACTAACAGGGACAACATCCAAGGCATAGAACGAAGGCTTTGTTACAGCCACCATGGTTGGGTGGATGAGCTACCCCAAGTACTCTGGGCCTACAGAACGCACACAAAGTCAAGTCATGGAGAGACACCTTTTAGCTTGACATATGGCAAAGAAGTTGTCATCCCTTCGGAAGTAAGTGTCGAAACAGAACGAGTTATGAACTTTGAAGCAACAGACAACGAAAAAAGACTCCGCAGCAATCTAGACCTACTCGAAGAAAGAAGGGAAATAGCCTCGATCAGGGAGGCTATCCATAAACAAAAGATTGAAAAGTACTACAACAGCAGGGTTCGACCTTCGACATTCAAGCCAGGAGAATACGTCCTCCGACTCAACAGTGCAAGTAAAGCTGAGTATCAGGGTAAACTAGGGCCTACACGGGAAGGGCCCTATGATGGGTTCCATCGGGGTTTTAATTTATAATCATGAATAACCGGTTAACTAGGAACACATTCGGGCAAGTATACCCTAGTCAAGTTGTAGTATAGTATATGGTAAATCAAGGTCGTCCTAAGAGACTTGGTTGCACTACAAGTGTTGTTTGTTTGTTTAAGCAAGTAACAAGTAACAAGTAGATGGTTATGATTGTCACGGATCAAACCAACAAGAAAAGTAATATAAGAACAAGCAAGTATCAAGACATTCATCATTATTCCAATCAAACACAAAATCTCAATAATCATATCAATAACAAACATCTTTAAATATAAAAGTAACAAGGTTTAACCAAAGTATGAATTACAATAGGCAAAGATGAAGGATTATAGCAACCTTCAAGCCTCCAATCAACTACAATAGTTCTACCAAGCCAAAAAATGATGTCCAAATGCCTCAACAACCCTAAGCACACTACACAAATTTGGCGAGGTTTGTGGTCTTTGGGGAAGATAAGTTGGTGGAAATTCGTCCTTAAGGGTGGAGGCTAGAATTTCACACAAGTTGGGATAGGATAGTTGGTGGAAATTCGTCCTTAAGGGTGGAGGCTTGAATTTCACACCTTTGGGGAAGGTAAGTTGAGAGAGGGATGGTGTAATAGGTGGAAATTCGTCCTTAAGGGTGGAGGCTCGAATTTCACACCTAGAGATGGAGTGGTGGGTGAAAGGGATGAGAGGGATGGAGAAGGAATTATGAAATGAGGTGCCAAATGGGTTCTATTTATACTACTTCCAAGGCTAGGGGTATTCAATGCTCAACTTGGCCTCCAATGAGCTTGGAAGGGACTAGAAACTGAGTGGGAAGGACCTAGAATCGTTTGGGACAAGTTTGGAGTCTTAGTGATGAAGAAATGGTTGTCCAGGGCTTCCCAACCGATTCGGTTGGGCTCCAACCATTTCGGTTGGTCTTCTTGACATTGCTGCAACCGTTTCAGTTACGGGGCCCGACCGAACGATTAGAGCCTTTTGACAGAAATTGACAAGCTCCAAAGTTGTAGATCTTTCTCTTAGCTTTCTGTGGCCGTGAACGGGGGGTCAAACGGAGTCCGTATGCAAAAGTTATGGCCAAAATGGTGAAGGTGTGTAGGGAACAACGAGTCTTCCAATATGTCTTCGTTTTAGCTTCATTTATTCATTTCTTTCTCGTTTCCCTTCTTGAAATTCATTCTTGAGTCTTTGGACCACCATCTTGATGACTTTATCTTCTCGAATATACTCCACAAGTCTTGCTTTTGTCGGGAATTATTCGTACATGGAGAAATCTTCGTATTTTCCTTCTTTTTCTCCACTTTCCTGTACTTGGCTACAAAAGAACTTGCAAACAGACTTTTGTACGATTAAGTAACAAAATCATATGATTATAGCCAAATAACATACATAAAAGCACGGATAACGCTACTAAAAACATGTACAATTTGAGCGTTATCACCCTACGTCGTAACGGAAGCATATGGCAACGGAGCCTACAAGCTGGAAACCCTTGATGGAGACGCTATTGATAGAATTTGGAATGGCACTACCCTTCGTAAGTTTTACATATGAAACTTACAATTTCTAAGGACATCTTTTAATTTGCTTTCAATCAATGTATTTGCATTCTTCTCACTTGGGGAAAGAAGCATTAATGGTAGGCGTCTAGTATTCATTTCTTAAAATGATGTAATCCTCCCTACCCATTTAATGATATAACAAATTTCCCTCAAATCTCTTATTTCGTTCAATACAACAAAGATTTTTCCACCAAATCATTTTATAAGTTTCAATGTCGATGGGATGTACAAAGACTAACAATACGTCTTGCTCATATGCTTAACATCCATCTCAACTTCACATTAACTTTCCTACGTGGTCTTAAGGTATTCCAAGCCTTTTGCTACCCAAAGGACTAAGATGGAGTGGGTCGCAACTCTCTGACAGCAATTAAATTATACAATTTCTATATTCTTGGTGAAGAAATTACACACAATGAGGCTATGCATCTAACATACGCCTTAGGTTGTAAAAAATTTACGTGCAAATGAAACGTAAAGAGAAGAATCAAAGTTAAGCAAAATATAGGCCCTAGTGGCCATCATGTAGATATTCATTCATGACTAGTCTAACTAGTCCAACAGGCCGTAGCCTTAACGATCAACAGACGAAGATCCAACCCATCCACCTTTTCCCTAAGCTTGATCTCCTGGTCAATCAGCTTTGCCCTCTCTTCTTCAAGGCCTCCACACTTGGTAGTCAGAACGGAAATTTTCTGTTGGGAATTCTGCTAAGTTAGAATTTTGCTGATGTTACTACCGAAGGATTCTACTGAAGTTCAATGTTTCTGCTGAAGAAGAGAATCACTAAGTAGTATAATGCGTAGATAGTTTCTAGCGAAATAGTTATTCCCGTGTTTTCTATAGTTAGTTAGGATATGCATGAGCTTTATTAGGAAGTGATTATGTATATCTTATTTAGTTTTATGATTATACGTTTCTTAGGAAACAAGTTAGGGTTCCTTGTCTATAAAAGAAACACAATAGTATGATTGATGTAAGCGATTGGAAAACAAAGTTTTAGTAATATAAAGATCCATAGAGGATCAACGTGTTCTTAGTTATTGTGTTTGTGCTTATATTTGATTTACGCTAAAGAATATAAGTCGTAGAGATTGTCTATTAGTTTGCTTGTGATTACATAAGTAATACTAACGATCTACGAGTGCTCAAGATCTATCAAGGTCTATAGTTTCAACAAGTGGTATCATAGCCTCGTGAGAGTCTCTACGATACTAAGAACATTCTTTTCTAAACACCCATACAACCAACACAACATTCACCATGCCTGGATCAGCAGATGATATTGAAGTCACCAACAACCAAAACACCACTCATCTGCAACACCTAAGTCTGTCAAACAGAAATGCTAAATTTCCATACCTAAAGAAGGAGGAGTACGATCTATGGGCAATGAAGATGCAGAACTGGATTTCCAACATTGATTGGAATCTATGGGAGATTGTAAGGAAGGGGAAGGTTTAAAGAGAACTATCACGATCTCGATGGTAATCTTATTTATGTTCCTCCTAAATCTACTGAAGAGTTGCAGGCAGTTTAGAGAGAAACCAAAGTTAAAACAATTCTTCTTCAAGCTATTCCTGAGGATCACTTGAGTAATTTTCACTTCATGAATGATGCTAAGGATATATGGTTGACAATCAAGGCTAAGTTTGGAGGGAATGAGGAGTCTAGGAGAATGAGAAAATTGATGCCTGAGACAACAGGTTTGAAGATTTTCAAGTCTCAAGAGGAAGGAATACACAAAGGCTATAACGGTTTCACAAGATCTTAAGTCAGGTTGAATCAGCTTAAGGCAAAGCCGTAATGATGATTGCAACTCCAAGTTTTGCGATCTTTACCTCAATCCCCGGTTACAAGTAAGCATTGCCTTCAAAACTAAAGGTGGGCTTGATATAATTACCTTTGATGAGCTGTACAACAAACTTAAAGCTCTTGAGCATGATGTTAGAAGTCCCTTCCGTTCATCATCTACTGCTAGTCACACAGCCTTTGTCGGGGCCTCCACTCCAAAGATGATCCATGCTCCAAGTCCAACTTACTCATCATCATCTTACACTACCACTCCATCAAGTTCTCAATCTACATCTAGTGGTATAATGGAAGATGTGCTTGGATCCTTCTTTGCTGATTATGATCCTCAGCAGGAACTTGCATATGAGGATTTTGAATAGGTAGACCCACTGGAGATGGAAGAGATGAAGTTGAAGTGGCAAGTGGCTATGCTCTTTATGGACATGAAGAGATTTTAGCGTAAGGCTGGGAGGAAGTTTGGTTTCGGGGAAGAGATCCAGCAAGGTTTGACAAGAAGAAGGTCAAGTGCTATACATGTCATTAGATGGGTCACTTCTCCAGAGAATGCAAGGATAGGAAGGCTGGAGATGAGGTGAGATACTCTTACTATCAGCAGAATCAAAGGGATGCGGAACTTGAAGCCTAGATCCTCAGTTGCTATGGTCACTTTGGATGCCAATGTCGAATGGAAGTCACATGAGTCTGAGAATGATGATGGTCCTGGTGGCGAAAATATTGGGTTGCTGGCAAGCTGTACTTTAGAGGATAGGAATGATCAAATTGCCTTGATGGGCCTCTCTCAGGTACAAAATTGTTTGTTTGGTTGTAGTGAACGTTATAATGAACTTAAGGAAGCATATGAGATTTTGAAACCTAAATATAATGAATGCTATGTTGAAGTTGAAGCAAAGACAAAAGGTTTGGTTTCAGAAGAATCAAATAGCTTATGATGAGAAGATTAGGGTGTTAGAATGTGATCTAGAATGTACTAAAAATGACTTAAGAAGGACTGAGAAAGAAAAAGCTACTGTAATTTCTGAAAATCAAGAGCTTAAAGAAAAACTAGATGCAGAAATAGCTAGACATAAACAATGGTTAATATCTGGTAATAATCTGGCTAGAGAGATCTATGGTAGTCAATCTGAGACCTCTGCAATAGGTTTAGGTTTTAAAAAGTATGTAGGATTAGAAGCTAGGCATGATGGATGGAAAACTACACCGCGAGGCTTAGCTAATTATGTCAAAGAAGGTGACCTACATGTTGTACATGGATCTATTAGAGGAATACCTATGCCTGTTGACCTTTCCATTACTGTTGACTTTGATGGATCACATCATCTTTATGGAAAAAAGTCAAAAGACTTGCACCTCGATTCTTCATCTCACTGATTTTGTCTCTTGCTCTCACGGTGACAAATCTTACGATCAAGGGTCTACTTCTTATGCCAGTTGTGATTCAAGTGATAAGTCAGACCTACCCAAGACCTCACCCATGCCTGCACCCAAGGCTACTTACAAGCCTATTAGTGTTGCTGCTAAGGAATCGTCTTCCAAGACAGTTTCCTCTGAAGACTTGTCTTTTCATTCTTTGAATAATAATTCTGTTAAAAACAATTCTTTTCATGGTTTTGGTTTGAATACTTCTGCTTGTAATAGAACATCTTTTGGTTTGAATAAATCTTCTAAACAGAAGACATGTTTTGTGTGTGGAAGTAAATTTCATTTAATTAAGGATTGTGATTATCATGAGCAAAGAATAGGTGTTTGTGCTGGGCAATCTAGACCAATGTGGACTAATGTTAATGCTATACCACCTTATGTTCCACAAGAAACTTATGCATCTCCTCCATTTCCTTGGAAGCTCGGTTGTAGACCATATGTGCAACTAACAGTTCATATTTTAAAATGGTTATTGGCCGGATATGGTGACTCAATGAATCTTTGGGAAGGGTTATAGAGATATCACGTGAAGCTCACTTAGCGAGTTGTTCTTGGACACAAAGGGACCTAAATTTCAATGGAAACCAAGAACAACTGGTGGATCTTATAAATCTGCATGGCCTCAATCTAAAGATCCACAAACGGGGTTCAAGTCAAGAATGACTTGAGCCTCAATAGTGTACTAATATTTTGTATATTTTTGTTATTGTTGTAGGATCATCCTCTTAAGCATAAGGAAGTTGGCATTGTTGATAGTGGTTGCTCAAGAAGCATGTCAGGAAACAGAGATATGATGCATAATTTTGTACCCATTGAAGGAGGAGGCAATGTGACCTTTGGTGGAAGTGATGGTAGAATCACTGGGAAAGGGACCATCAAAACAACTCAACTAGACTTTGAGAATGTGTACTATGTCAAGGAACTACAACACTTCAACTTGTTCTCAGTCTCACAAATTTGTGACACCAAGAACAAAGTACTCTTCTCGGAGGATAAATGTCTTGTGCTATCTAAAGACTTCAAACTACCAGAAGATACATCAATTCTGCTGAGAGTTCCTCGTACTCACAATCTTTACACATTAAACTTAAATGATGTTCAAACTTGTATGACTTAACTTGTTTGGTGGCTAAAGCATCCCTGGATGAGTCTACAAAATGGCATAGAAGGATGGCACATGTGAATTTCAAGACCATTAACAAGCTATCTAAACTGGGTCTTGTTGATGGACTTCCTTCTAAAGTTTTCACCAATGAACATAACGTGTTGCCGCAACAAAGGAAAGAAACACAGAGCCTCATACAAAGCAATTAATGCAGTAAGCCTTATTTGAACCTCTTGAGTTGCTTCACATGGATCTTTTGGTCCAACTCAAAGTCGAAGCATAGATCACAAGTATTTTGTCGGTTATTACCTGATGACTATAGCAGTTTTGTTGGGTATTCTTCTTGAGGACTAAAGATGAAACCTCTCCAGTTTTAAAGGAGTACATTACTCTTGTTGAAAACCGATTGAACAAAAGGTTAAAGGTATCCGGTGTGATAATGGGACAGAGTTCAAGAATGCAGTATTGATAGAACTCTGCAAGTCTAAAGGAATCAAAAGGGACTATAGCACTCCAAGAACACCTCAACAAAACGGGGTGGTTGAAAGAAAGAATAGGACCACTGATAGAGGCGCAAGATCTATGCTTGCAGACTCTAAGTTACCCACTAAGTTTTGGATGAGCGGTTGGCATGCTTGTTATGTTCTCGAACGGTATCCATTACTAGACCTCATTTCAAGACACCTTATGAACTTCTCTATGGGAAAGTTCCTGCTATTTACTACCTCAAACCTTTTGGATGTCAAGTGACTATTTTGAATACTAGTGATCCACTAGGTAAATTTGATGAGAAGGCTGATGAGGGATATATTGTGGGTTATTCGGCTCATAGTAAGGCATATAGGGTATACAATTTGAATGCTAAGAAGATTGAGGATACTTTGAACCTGAGATATCTAGAAGACAAGCCTAATGTTCAAGGACAAGGTCATGTTTGGTCATTTTACCTTGATTACTTAACCCGACTATTTGGGTTATTCTAGACATGTGGCTAACCAAAATGGTATACAAGTGTCTCCCACTCCATGCTTTGCTACCATGAATGCTGATTCTGATAGTGAGTTTGAGGATGATGAGCATCCTATTACTTCTGAGGAGAGTGAAGATGAGTCCAACTATGCAGAGGACCTTGCTAGGCTTCAGAAGCAGGAGTATGCAGCTAATCTAGAAGGCAGAGGAATGCTGAGGAGATTGCAAGAAGCAAATGGAAATCACCATTCTGAAAGTGATCCTGTTTTCTCCTATCATCACCAAATCTGCTGATAGCCATGTTGTTTCTACTCCCGTTTCTACTAGAGTGTCAACAGACTTGGGAGAACCTTATACATGTTTTCCAAGTCCTTGAGGATCTTGGTCATCATCAACCTAAAGCTTGCATCTTCTCCTCACCTTCCTATGACACTGATTTTGAGCCAACTGTGACTAATCTTGATACCTCCATTGATGTAAACACCATGCTACTAAAAAGGATCAACATTGCTCATCCACAACCAATATTATTGGTGATCCTCATGCACTGTTCAACTAGAGGCACTTTGTAACAAGTTCTAAATATGGTCGAGTAGCTTTTATCTCTTATGTCTCAAACCGGCAAAGAGACAATCACAGCAGACTTTGATCATTGTCCGCTTTGCCTATTTTTCTCTCAAGTGGAACCAACCAGTGTTACTCAAGCCTTGGAAGATTCAATTTGGCTTGAAGCAATGCAAGAAGAGATGCAACAGTTCCAAAATCAGCAGGTTTGGATATTGGTGCCACTACCTGATGGGAAGTATGCGATTGGGACAAAATGGATATTAAAGAATAAGAGAGATGCAAGGGGTGTTGTCATTAAAAACAAAGCAAGATTAGTAGCTCAGGGGTATCGACAAGAGGAGGGGATTGATTATGATGAAGTGTTTGCACTTGTTGCTAGAGTAGAGGCCATACGGATATTCTTGGCTTATGCATCTTACATGGGTTTCATGGTATATCAAATGGATTTTAAAGGTGCATTTCTCGTATGGTGAAATAGAAGAGGAGGTTTATGTCACTCAACCTAAAGGATTTGAAGATCGGATCATCCAAATCATGTTTACAAAGTAGTTAAAGCTCTCTATGGACTACATCAGGCACCAAGAGCATGGTATGCTAGGCTTTAATCATTTCTGCTGAAGCATGGCTATAGAAGAGGTGCCATTGATAAAACACTTTTCCTGAAGAAGAATTCCATAGACATTATTCTTGTGCAAGTTTATATGGATGATATCATATTTGGGTCCACTAAAGAAGCTTGTGCAGGAGTTTGAGGAGTGATGAAGGAGAGTTTCATATGAGTGCTATGGGGAGCTTACTTTCTTTTGGGTCTCCAGTTAGCGAAACCTGATGGTATCTTTATCGGCCGGGACAAATATGTGAGGGACATTTTGAAAAAGTTTGGTATGGAGAGTGTCAGGATTGCCACAACACCTTATGAAGCTCCAAAGTCAAAGACAAACAATGAACCAGATCTACCTGTGAATGTTCATTTATACAGATCTATGATTGGGTCATTGATGTATCTAATGCTTCTAGACACGAAATCACTTTTGCTTTGTGAGTGCTTGCTCTAGACATCAAGTCACTCTACTTGCTTCCCATCTGAATGCAATGAAAAAAAGATTTTTAAGTATTTGAAAGGTCAACCTCTTTTAGGCCTTTGGTACCCAAAAGAGTCTCCTTTTAAGCTGGAAGCATATAGTGATAGTGATTATCTTTGGTGCAAATCTGGATAGGAGATCCACAACTGGAGGTTGCCAATTCCTTGGAAAGAGATTGATTTCTTGGCGGTGCAAGAAACAAACTATTGTGGCTACCTCATCTACTGGCGTGTATGTTGCTGTTGCAAATTGTTGTGGACGAGTTCTTAGGATACAAAATCAATTGTTGGATTATGGGTATAACTTCATGAACACAACAATTTTTATTGATAATCAAAGTACCATATGCATTGTTAAAAATCCAGTTTTTCACAATAGAACTAAGCATATAGAAATCATGCACCACTTTATAAGAGATGCATATGAAAAACATTTGATTAAAGTGGTTAAAATACACACTGATGATAATGTGGGTCTGTTAACTAAGGCTTTTAATGGACCAAGGTTTCAACACCTTGTGGTTCATATTGGTATGCTTAACCCTTAACGCAAAGTTTAAGGAGGCATAGACCTCAGGGGAGGCATATGCCTCAGGGGAGGATTTATGTTGAAAACTTTGTATATTAGTTTATATATTTGCTAACACTAACCCACTAATGTTCTTTTAGTTTGTTTTGGTTTGGTTTGTGTGTTTCTCTGTGTCTGTTTTGCAGCTTGCATATATAAGTTAGAGTTTATCAAGTTTGGTTCATTGGAAGATGGAAATGTAAGCTTAAAAGCTTGTTTCTACTAAAAGCAAAGTATTGAAAAGAGCATATTGTTTCCACTGAAGATAAAATACTGAAGAGATGTATTGAAGTTAAATTGCTCATTCATTCAAGATACAGCTTACAGCTTACAATGCTTACAATCAACTTCAAATGGAAATACAAGATTCATAATTATACATGATCTACTGAACCTATACTAAGTGCCTATCATCTACTAGCTCATATCATCTATTCCAAGCTGGCTATTTGGATATGCATGACCAGGATATGCATGACCAGTACGACGAGCTAAGGATCAAAATGGGAAGGATGGATTGATGAAAATGAAGATGATGAAGATGAATACAGCAGATGGATGTGTGATATGACTTTTTCCTTTGTGCTTCATCCTGCGGTTTCACCAAAAAGCAATCAATCCATCTTACTTTTGCCCTTCCCTTTTACGATATGAGATGAAGCACCAAACCATGGCGCAGGAAGAGCGAACACCACCTGTTTAGGTTGAGGTGGTGGAGGTTGAGGGTGTAAAGTAATCTCCTTAGTGGAGTCATCAGAGTCATCAGAAGACTCACTTGGATCCACTACACTGTCATCTTCAGAAGAAGGGAGAAAGGGAGATTTTCTTGGTAGTGATGTTTGTGGAGGAATATAAAGTCACCAAAGGTTAGTATCATCACTTGATGATGATGATGATGATGGAGAAGAGGTTGGATCAATAACCTCTGGTTTGGTATTCATGGCTGACTGTGGTTGATTGTGGTTTGTGATGAAATTAGGGTTTTGTGATGAAAATTAGGGATAAATGATATATGTGAAGTGTGCATTGGGATTGTTATATAGACGGATTCGAGGTTTAATGTAATTTAATGTGAGTTGGGTGGCACAGTAACGCTCCAGATATTTACTGAGGATATCTTTTATCTTGAGTTGTTTCTGCTGAAGTGACTTACTTCAGCAGATTGACCGTGTTTCTGCTGAAGTGTTACCTCATGGTTAAAGTTGAAATACACGTAAGATATAGTCAACATAAGTTCCGATATTTTTGACAATAATTTGGGCAACTTATACCAACCCATTATTTGCATATCCTTACTTTAAATTAAACGATTCCCTTTTCACTTACGCTCACAACACTTCCATTTGCAAGAATCATAACCCTAACTTACAATTTTTCTCATGGCGCTTCAATTGAAGAAAGATCATAACAAAGTTGCTTTTCTGGGAGAAGCAAAGGGTGATGATTTGTATAAGCCAATGGTGGAGTTCCTGAAAAGATCAAAGATTCGTTACGCTTTAACACATTCTCCAGAAGTTGTTTATGAATCATTGGTTACACAATTTTGGGTAACTGCTGAAAAGAGGAGTGATACAGAGATCGTAGCTATGGTTGACGGAACAGAGTATGTTGTGACAGAGGAGCTGATTAGAAGAAAGCTTCGTTTGGACGATGTTAATGGGGTTTATCATTCTAATCTTTGTGGATATTCTTCTTTGGGCTAAGAGCTTTTGGATATCAGGGAACAAGGACTGATATATGGTTCAAGAATCAGTTGTGTCCTATGTGGAGGTTTTTGGTTCACACATTGCTTCAGTGCATAAGCAATAAATCAGGAGGTTGGGACCAATTTTCTACTCAGTTGGGATGTGGTCTTGTATGTCTTTCTCAGGGTTTAACTTATAACTTTTCTAGGTTTATTTTTGATAATATGGTTGAAAATATACATCGGAAAAAGCATAAGTTTTTTATGTACCCTAGGTTCTTACAAATGATTTTGGATATTACTACCCAAGCCCAAGCATTTTGTCCCATAGGAGCTTTAACTTCTAAACTATTTGCTTCAATGAGAACTAAATATGAGGGGGAACATCATCCTTTGTTAGCAGCTATGTTGCCTCAAGGCAATGAGGCTTCTGATGAGGGGAATGTTGTTGGTTCTCCACCTTCTACTCATTGCTGCGATGGTAATCCATCAATTACAATGGATGAGGGCCCTTCTAATGCTGCTGAAGCAACTCATGTTTCTCCTGACCAACCTTCACATATACCTTCACCTAGACCTAGTTCTAGTCCACCACCTACACAAGTTACTCTTGATGAGTTTGAGACTGACCTTAATAGACTGACCACACCTAGTCCATTTAGGGAACCATTTAATGAAGGTTCTCATAATAATGAGCATGACCATGTTTCTTTTGATAGGTCCAATGAAGTTCCCATCACCACTGAGCAATCTGCTGGTGGAGTTGAGGACCCTATTACACTTACATCTGTATATGCTCTAGTGAACAGGTATGTGGCTGAAGTTGCTGATCTCAAGAAGGAGCTTGCAGAGACTAAATCTACACTTGGTGGTGAGATTGTGGAATTGAAAAGGAAGGTTCAGGATTTGGAAGTACAACTGGATCATAGTGGAAAAAGAAGATTGGATGTTTCTTCTGATGAGGAGGAAGTGGATACTCAATTTGAGTCACTTGATATTTTGGCTAATGTGGCTCAACAATCTAATGCTTCTACTCCAATGGCTGCTAAATTTGTAAAGCAAAATGAGCCAATTTTGTTTACTAGAAGGAGGAGAAAGCAATCTTTGAGTAAGGATACATTGCAAAGTGAGGATGTTTCAACTACTAAAGAACATGTTGTTGTTGATACTCCTATGATGGATATTGCTATTGAAGTTGGTCAAGCTTCATCTGTGCAAGCACAACCTGCTTCTACACCTTCAGCAGATAATTCTGAAGTCTTTCTTGCTGGAAGAAGTTTTGAGTTGAATCCAGCAGCTGATGTATTTTCAACTCCTGTTGAAGATCTGTCTCAACATGTTTCTTCTGATGCTAATATGGATGTTTCTTCTGAAGTACATATGAGTGATACTTATCCAATTGATGTTGTTCATAAGTCTGTTGATCAAGGGAAAGGAATAATGCTTGAAGATGAGCTTGGTCCAGGTCTAATTAGTGAACAGGAAAGGCTAGCACAAGAAAGAATGTTAGCTGAGTGTGCAAATTTGAAGAAAAGTGATGAATTGGCTAAACAGATTGCAGCTGAGTCTACTTCTAATTTGCCTCCTGAGAGACGAAACGAATTGGATGCTTTGGCTACTCGGATCCCGATGCACAATGGGATGTTTATACTCAGCAAGCTGCTTCGGATCCTACACTTGCTCAGAGTATCTTAGGTGCAGCATTTGATAGTGAGAATTATGTTGCACAAATGGTAGCTCTTGACTAAAGCGAAAGCAAGAGGCGGTGACAAAAGGAAAGCTCTTGTTGCTCAAAAGAATAAAGCAAAAAGGGAAAAACCACTTACTAAAGCTCAGAAGAAAGCATATATGAGGACAATGGTGAAAAATCGAAAGTTGTACTTTTATATAACTCTGGTCTAACAATGAAACAAGTTTTGGCTTTTTCTGATTCTCGAAGTTGGTCAAAAGGTATAATAGGATTATGAAGTTTACTTCTCGTCTCTACATCATTATCAACTTTGAAAAGGATTGTCGGTACTTCGATGCTCCTAAAGCAAAGAAACAAAAGACAGTTGAAATCGTTGATAACTTTGATGATATGTCACTAAAGAAGAGTTCTCCTGTCATTGCTTCTGAAGCATCTTTTGAAGCCATCCATTCAATTTGAAAAGGTTCAATCTACTGACCCTCTTGGTGTTCCTTCTGAAGACACTCCTGAATCTACTCATTCAACTGAAAGGGTTCACTCTGCTGAGTCTCATGGTGTTTCTACTGAAACATTACCTGGAGTGGTACCTGTTCATACAATAGGCGAAAAGTTGGGTAGGGAAGCTGAACAAAAAGCTGCTAAATCTAAGGAGGCCAGAAAGGTACTTGAGAGAATGCATCAGTTGCGCAGTGTTGTTCCAAATAAGTCTTCATCTTCTACTCCTGCTACAGATGTTCATGATGACTCTGAGGAGGCACCATGTATGGGTATTTATATACCAGGTAAGAGGAAGAAGAGGATGTCTAAAAGGAAACCTTTTTCCTTATGGAGATCTATGAGATCATCTGGGTCTCAAACATCTAAGGTCAAGAACTCTCGTCAGGATAATTCTTTAGATCTCAAAGCTGATGATTCAACTTTTCTTCAAGAAGGATCTGTTGATGTTTTTCCTGAAGGATCTCACGATGTGTTGATTAATTGGACCTTGACTGATGGGGAGCTTAACACTATTTATCGTCTGGATAATTCTACTATGAAGTTCAACTTCTTGAAGGAAATATTTCATTTGGTGGATAGGCAAGATTTGAATACTCTGTATGATCTTGTTACTAAGTATTATGCTATTCATTCACACGGGGTTACGGTTTATTTTGTTGGGTGATCTTCAAGTGTTGTTTGATTCTCAATCTCCAAATGGTAAAGGGTATCATATTTGGAAGAATTCACATAAGTGGAAGGTTGAGACTTGGAGATTTTATCCTTTGCCTTGTGTGCATGTGGTGGAGACAAAGGGTGGGATTACTGTTTGTATGTTTGCTGATAAGATTTATCCCTTGTCTATGAGGTTGATGGAAAGAATGCTTAGACAGAAGTTGGAAGTTCCTCCAAATCCAATTGGCAATGATAAGTTGCATGCTGAACAATGTGTTGGCATCATTAAGACTCAGCTTCTGCAACATAGAGCATCATCTTGATTGTGGTAATTTGTATGTTTTGTAATATTTGTTATCTTTGTTTCTTTGTTTGTTTATTAGTTAAAAAAAATAAATAAAAAAAAATAAAAAATAAAAAAACTATGTATATTCTTTGTTTGACTAACTTTTCTTGCAGGTTTGTTGTATATATTTCATGGTTATTAACTCACCAGATGTACCTTGTGTATGTCAAAGAGTTGGCTAGTCCAAAGGGTACAACTTTGGTAAAGACACATCAAATCTGTTGATAGCTGTAATGGTTTGCTCAAAATCATAGGGTATGCAACCACCCATGCTTAATTGCTGAGTGTTGTATGGTCATCAATTCACCATGGTTTATTCCTTTTTGGAATCCAAGAATTGGCTAGCCCACATGTATATGGCTTGTGGTAAAGGCAGTGGAATACCATATTTGGTAATCTGTTCACCAATTCTAAGAATTGACTAGTCCCGAGCAAACGGCTCTGGAGGTAAAGACATTTCAAATCCGTTATATGGTTGCTGATTTGCTAATAAATCAGATGGTTATCAGTGTCCATAGTTGTCGAACTTAAACATTTGGCTACTCCAGTAGTGATGGTTATTGGTAAAGAGACATCAAATCC
The DNA here is from genome assembly GCA_910596185.1 of Chrysanthemum makinoi. NCBI lineage: Eukaryota > Viridiplantae > Streptophyta > Magnoliopsida > Asterales > Asteraceae > Chrysanthemum > Chrysanthemum makinoi. The sequence continues at coordinate 198,608,899 of OU343217.1, read as the reverse complement.
ATTATTTTCAATGATTCACCTCTCACAGGAGTTAACACACCTGGATGTGATGAGAATCGTATGAAACTCAAATGTTTTGATGTACATTATGTCATTTGTTGCTGCAAAGAACTGGAGCTTTAAAGATTAGTCATCATTGAGGTGTCATTGTTTTCTTTCTTTGTTGCTGATGTTCGAGTACAATCCTCTGAAGAGTTGAAGATCTATCAAGAAACTGGAAGAGAATCTGCTAAGTTAGAATTCTGTTGGGGAGGATTGTTGGGAATTCTGCTAAGTTAGAATTCTGCTGATGTTAGTACCGAAGGATTCTACTGAAGTTCAATGTTTGCGAAGACGAGAATCAAAGTAGTATAATGCGTAGATAGTTTCTGCGGAAATAGTTATTCCGTGTTTTCTATAGTTAGTTAGGATATGCATGAGCTTTATTAGGAAGTGATTATGTATATCTTATTTAGTTTTATGATTATACGTTTCTTAGGAAACAAGTTAGGGTTCCTTGTCTATAAAAGGAACACAATAGTATGATTGATGTAACGATTGGAAAAACAAAGTTTTAGTAATACAAAGATCCATAGAGGATCAACATGTTCTTAGTTATTGTGTTTGTGCTTATATTTGATTTCCGCTAAAGAATATAAGTCGTAGAGATTGTCTATTAGTTTTCTTGTGATTACATAAGTAATACTAACGATCTGCGAGTGCTCAAGATCTATCAAGGTCTATAGTTTCAACATTTTCTCTTTGTATCCTATGACCTTCGCGCCTTCGAGAGATAGCCTGCTGCACTCAGCCTGACTTTCGGCTAACTGACCCTTGAGCTTCTCCACATCTGCTCGGAGATCTTGGACCAAAGGATTTTTGTTGAAATCTTCCATAGCATCCTCACACTTTGCCTGCAGGTTTGCGTATTGCTTGTCCCTAGCCTTCTCCCTGGCAAGCATGACGTCCATCTCTTCCCTAGCCTTGGTGACAGTACGAAGAAGCTCCCTTGTCCTAGTGTTGAGCTGATTATCCAATATGCATTGTCTCACATAGCTCTTTTCATGAAGGTCGCATAGCCTTTCCAAAGATATGTTATCCATAACCCCCTTCCAGCTAGATGGGGTCACACGCTCAACGAGCAAGTGACAAGCTAGGGGGATGGAAGCTCCTTCGTATCAGGGAGTCCTGCAACAGAAATAAACTTGTTAGTATAACACAATATGCAGATAAGTTTTTGTAACAGGGAAGAAGATTTACCATGAATGTCATCAGTGTTGGGCCCTTCTTTTGTAGGAGGAGCAGATGACACAGGCTCAATTGGTTGGGCATCAAAATCGTTATTGTTAACTGAAACTGAAGGAGAACCTACACTGTAGCTAACTTCTTGGGGATCCTTTGGGATAAAGCTGACTTCCTTAGCACCACCAGCAACGACGAAATTTCGGAATGACATTTCTGCAAAAAGGAAGGAAACAGATAAATATCAGAAAGATAAGTTCCTAAAGGTTATTTTAATTAGAAATTTACATACTTTCTCCACAACAAATAATTTCAGGATGTAACGGAGAACCCTCCCAACTTTCAGCAAGGCCAGCCATAAATAGTATTGGCTCGGAAGGTCGGCAATCACTGGATGGCGAAAGCTAGGCATTGATACGGGGATTCCTCCTCACAAGTATAGGGCGGGGATCGTTAAATCTCTTCTCATCAAGCTGAAACTCTGGGTTTAGCAATGCAGGGTATTGTGGAGGTACAATGGTATCTTGAATGTAAAAGAATTTTCCTTTCCAGTTTCTGATATTTGTAAAAGGCTTCTCAATCAGAATGGGCACATCTCTTTCACCCCTTTTGGCCAATGTCGACATTCCTCCGTGGTAAAGATTCACAAACCCTCTAAGCACAGTCAAAGACGGTTCATACCCATACGCTTTACACATGACAATGCATGTTGTGAGCTTGGCTAGGCCAAATGGGTTAAACCTGGATATGTGTACTTCATAGTATTGAAGGAGTTCTAAAATCAGAGGATGCAATGGTATCCTTAGGTTGGAGGTGGTGAATGCATGTGTATACAAGCCTACATAGTTCTTTGGAGCATCATAAATACCTTGGCGTTTGCTGGGTAACATGATCTTATATTGTTTGGGAATGGGATAATCAGTAAGGAAGGCTTTAAGCTCTTCCCTGGTCAAGGTACAACCTTGTTTCCTGATTACAAACTTATTATTGGCAGACATGGAACTTTTAATCAACAAAAAAGTACTGAAAACGTAGTGATACGAAGGAATACTTTACCTTTTTTGTTTGAAAGCTTGCTCGGAAGACAGCTTAGTAGGTGTAAATTTTGGGCGAGGGATAAAAAATGAGTTAGGGTTTTACTATTTTGATTTTATATACCCTCTTGCATTTAACATCCTAGCCCTACACGTGTCTTGTAAGATCACCTAACTTCCGGATTTTAAATCCTTTTTAAACTTTGAAAGGACGTTTGATTTTACCGAGATAGAGGGTGGTTAGGATAAGTACTTGCATTAATTACGTGGTCAACATATATCTAACTTTTCATCTTCGTTCAATTTTGTGATGGAGGAGAGGTTTCGTATATATTTTTGAGTCGTAAGCAATATTTCTCGTTCGTACATATCACTTTCGACTGGAGGGCTTAATGACGTACCCTCCGATCAGGTCGAAGGACTCCCCTTCGACCTCAGTTGAATTTATATTACGAAGGCCCAATTCTTTCTTCCTAAGTCATTGGTGGCGTAAAATCATTAATCATTGATATGGATACCAATTGGGAATTCGCCAGCCGAAGGCCTATGCCCTTCGGGGTCTTCTCTTGAAGACACTAAGACAAAGGAGAGCATTGTGTTGGTCTTCCCCCACATTCCCACTATCTCCTTAGCTTCCCCGCCAAGACAGAGAGAGTGGGGATGAAGCCCTAGCGGTTACCACAAATCATGGGACGCCCCCATGATCTCCAAAACGTGTGCAAACATTCTCCAAGCTTATTTCTCTATCTATAAATAGGTTGGACGAGTCATTTCAATGGTATGTTCACTGAACACAGTATTTCACATACTCTACATTACTTACAACACATATCACATACTTACTCTCACGCCGGAGGTGGTTCGCAGGATCCAACCCCTGCGTAATCACTTAACGAGGTGTCTACTATTTCTTATTGTAGATTGGCTACAATTTTGGCGCAAGCATATCACCCCTCATACCCTTCGATCATCATCGAAGGCCTGGTCGTACGAATTATTGTACAATCAATTGTTTATATCATGTTTGAATTTGTAAAAATGCTTTATTTTGTCTTTAACCTCGTCTTAATTACATATAAAGGTATTTTACAAAAAGGATAAGTGCAGGGAAGATTACACACGTTTTTAAAAGAACGTGAACATGAGAATTACAATTCTTGAAAAAGATATATATGTGTGTGTTTGTTAGAGTCAAATGTTTGTATCGAGTCATAATGGATGTTTTGCAGGAATTTTTCCAGATTTTAAAGATGTAATTTTTCAAGAATTTTTCCAGAAAAAATCTGCAGACACCGGCTGTCAGGATAACTGACGGCATCAGGATTGCAACCTGATGGCGTCAGGAGGAGCATAAACAACTTATCTTACTTTCTCTCGTTTTCTGTGCTACTTATAAATTTTTGGAATTTCTCAGGTCTTAATTTTCCAGAAAACCTGTAAACATCCATTTCACAAGCATTATATCCTAGTTTAGTAGAGTCATATATAGTTTTACCACCGATTTTACGCGAAGGTTTCGTCTGTTTTCTTAAGTGTGCAGGTTTTATTTATCAAGAAGAAGAAACATAAGATTGGATGAGCTTTTCACGCATACATTCTTCTTGGACAAGAATTTAACCACTACTTCACACGGATCCTACTGAGCTAATCAGGGGAGTATTAGTTTCTTTCTCTTATAACTACCTTGCGTTATCATAACTTTAATACTTTCGGGGAAAATTGGGGACAATGTTCAGTTTAAGTGTAGGGAGGGAGAATAAAACTTATCCTTGATTATTTGTCTTGTCCTATTTCATTTGTGTAATAAACCATGAGAAATATCGGTTAGGGTAATTTTAGCACCAAATTTAAAAATTTTCATGACATGTAGGAGTGGGCCATTAGTCTTAATAAAGCGTCTCATGGATAGGAAGTTATATGACTAGCACAAAACCCTTTACCACTCAAATTCCACCCTAAAAATGTGAGGTTTGCCCATAGATTTGTAGGAATTAAAGCATTCACCTTTAATGATTTGAGAGTGTACCGGTAGTATAATAGATTCTAGAACTTGTTTTGTGATGCATCCCGAGATCGCTAGTGAGACTACACTTGTGTAGTTAGGAATAACTAAATGATAAGAGGCATTCAGATAACCCTTGTTTGATACCCATATTATAATTACTTCTTCCACATCGGTTGAGTAATTCCCCCACACCCTTGCGTTGTACTCATCTTTAGTACACGATACCCCTAGTTAACCCCTCAGAGCCTATCCTTTTCGCGGTTCTCGTGATGGTTCGGTTTTCCGGAATATCAATGAACAACATTTTTTACAATCCACCCCCAAATGTACACCCAAATCGCCTTAGCCTACCTTGTATGCACTCACTTTTAGTGCATTATTGTTATCATACTAAACCCTTAGTTCAATTATCTAGTTACTTGCATAAGTTGCTAAGTCGAGTCATATCCTTTGTATACAGTTTTGGAACGATTGGGACTCATGGGTAAAGTTAAATTTTATGGAGTGAAGGGAAAGAACGTTAAATTCAAATTTCTTTTATCTACGTAATAATGTACTCCAAGTGTTTTGATCTTTTCAATTCGGGTCAAATTAATGTTAGAGTAATAAAAACTCAAGTGTAGGGATGTGCCTATAAATTCCTTATATTTTGATGTTATCGTAGAGGATGGTAGAGTAAAAGTGTATGAAAAAAAAAATCGAAAAAAAGAGTGTTGAAAAAAAAATGGAAAAAAAAACACACGGGCTACCATCCTACATCTATCTTTATTTTTTTTTGTTTCAAAGTTATCTAGAGTTTAGAGAGTCGAGTCTTGGCTTAGCAACGTCATTCTTCTCATGCTTGTAACGTAAAGATTTTTGACTTGCCACCACTAAATCGCCTATCCAACCAAACCCTTTGTTTCCCTACCGTAAGCCTAACGTTACAACCCTTTAAAATACCTCTTAGATAGTTTTTCCTAGGTGATTACGCCAAAGCGATGGAGTTTTGATCTAATCTCAAGCCTATGGTAATCTATGTACTATGACCGGTTAATGAGTGTTTATCTTCCATTTCCATTTGATATATTTCATATACACCCGAGAGATGAGAGTATCCAAACACCACTTGTGAGGTGCTAGTATGTAATTTTCGTGCTTGTTATGACTTTTACGGGGCTTATACTTGTTGTGAATTATGTTAAACCATTGCTTTATGCCTCCTAACTTATAAATTGATTGGCCAAAAGCACATTTAGTTGAGGACAAGCAAATACCAAGTGTAGGGATATTTGATAAGGATTTAAAACGTACACTTTTAAGGGGTCATTGAAGCCCTTAATCGCCCACTTTTATATCCGTTACTGCTTAATTTCGTTCCTTTTCACTTTTTAGGTCTCTTAAAGGCAAAATATTGGAATGATGCTTATTTGGACGAAAAGGCGTGAATATGTGAAGAAAATGGCTAAAGTCAAGATCAAGACACTCAAGCTGCTAGAAGTATACCCGACGGCGTCAGAAACAAAGGGTGACACCGTCCCTATATTTGTGATGGCTTAGGAGTGAATTTGCTATTTTACACCTTACGGCGTCAGGCTTTGAAGAGTAGGGCGTCACGAATATTTTTCCCTGGGACGGCCTAGATCCGGACTCGCAACGTCACACATGAAGGCTAACGCATCACAACCACAAGCGTGGCCGTCCCAAAGTTGACTTGCCAAGACGAAACCCTACGCGGCAAACCGACTCGACGTCACAATTAAAGGTGGACGCTGCCGCAATTGTAACTCTATATACAGAATTCGAATTTTCAGACTTTTAGAGAGGTAGACTTGTGGAGTAAAAACCTAAAACGATTATAGTCCGTCTAGGATAGTATTTTAGGGTTCTAATACCCTATTTTACATCGAAATAAGTTATTTATTCCCTTGATTTCATTATGTCTTCGATTGAATGTGTGTATGCTGGCATGTTTAACATGTCCGGCTAATTTACTTGTGTGTTTGCTTAGATCTATAAAATCTAGTTATTGAATATTGATTGGTTGTCTTTTATCTTAATTGTAAATTGGCTTAGGAGTGCTTAAAGCCATCGTTGTGTTATTAATGCTTGATTAATCTTTGTTGAATATTAGTTTATAATTACTAGTGGAATTGTAGGCTAAAAATCCAAAGAAAACCTTAGTGTTAAGTTTATGAATCCTAGAGATTTCGTAGTCATTAACCTTAGGTAGTTTCAAAGAGTTAGGGATAAAAGCACACCCTATGACCTTAGAAAACACAACGCGTTAAGAATAAGGACGTGACAATTCAACCATCAATAAAACATAACTAGGGAGTAATAGTATCTAGGTAGACACATTTTCAATCATCATACGAGCACACTTCAATAGACATAGACTACCCCTTAGATTAGATAATTAGATAAGTAGAGTAATCGGTAGAAGTACCATCCCCCAAATCCAATAACCTGAGATCGTACCTTTTCTTTTCTAAAAAAAATATAAAAAAAAGATAAAAAGATAATCTTCCTCAACCCCAACCTTAGCGTAGTAATTTCTCACTAGCATTCCTATTCCCCTAGAGAACGATATCAATCCCGAGGCTTACCCTAATACTACACTACAACGATTAGGTTCACTGCCTAGGTGGTTGAAAAACTTGCACGAAGAAAAGGAAGTTTCCTTTGACCACAACGCGCGTTGTACGCGTATCAAAAGGGTTTATAGACAGATAGGTTACCCAACTTTCCAACTTTATTCGCCTAAGTTACCAAACTTTCATTTTGTTCACTTAGGTTACTGAACTTTAGTTAAGCATTCAACCTCTATTTTTTCAAATCAAAGTAACCCAAATGCATTTTTTTAGGTAAGTTAAGTAACCTAAATGTAGCGTTTTAGAAATTCAGTAACCTAAATGTAGCATTTTTTTAGTTAAGTAACCTGTTTGCACAAAAAAAAAGTTTGGTAACTTAGGCGAATAAAGTTGGAAAGTTGGGTAACCTATCTGTCTATAAACCCACACCTTTTATCATTTGGAAGAATAGTAGTAATTGACCTAGTAACACCAGATCCCATCAATACTTCCCTTGGAACCATATTTTGTTATGATGAGGGTGAGTTCCTTTGGAAAACGTTTTGTGATTTACCCTGCTATGTTGGTTCCAATCAGATTTTTGATAGTAAAAACATTTTTCCTGTAAATGCTTAAAACTACCACAGTTATAACCAACCTTATTAACCAATTTAAAATTACCACCTAACTTATGTGATATTAGGTTGTTCCAGTTTCTTTAGTTACCTCTTGGCCTATTATTATACCTTCTAGGTATCTCTCTAGGTTCCTCATTATAATCAACTATTTTCCTAGAGATTCTTTCACCTAACACAAGTTTCACAAACCTAACATGTTTAACTTTTGATTCAACTGTTCTAGGAATTTCTTCCTTTGTAATCTTAGGTTTTGACTCAACCTGTTCATCTTCACTATTTGATGTCCAATCTTCAATAGTTGGAGCATCAGAAGACTTCCTTGCTACCTTATGTATGTCATTATTAACCTCACTAGACTCACCTACAGGTTTTCTTTCACCTATGAATGAAATTTCTTTCTTAGAAGGAGCAAAAGCACTATTAAGTGGAGGAGCTACTTCATTATATCCTAAGCCATTGCCTTTCCTCATTAAGTGACTCTTAATAGACTTATGTACAAGATCAGATGCATATTGTTGTTTCTCAACTCTAACTATATGTTTTTATTTTTCAACCAAAGCTGCATCTTTTTCTTGTTTAGCCTCTTCTAGCTTTTGATTGAGCACATTAATCTCACTGTTTTTCAAAAAGATATGACCTTCTAACTTTATACCCTAAGTTATCTAGTTTCAGTTTCTCAACTTCATCTCTTAAACTTTCATTCCTAGCCTTAAGTTCTTCTACAGTATCTAAACAAGATTTATATGAACAACTAGATTCATTAGATACCTCAAAATCAGAACCAGATGAAGAAGAAGCATATGCCATTAGAGTAAAGTTGGGTCCATCTTTAGTTTGATCACTCCAATCATAGTCTCCTAGACCATCACAAGATACTAAAGCTGTAGTCTTTGTATGTTCAGTAGCAACATTCCTGGGAATTTCTCCACTCTTCTTTGGTGCCCTACACTCTCTTTCAAAGTGACATTTTCTCTGACAATTGTAGCGTTCAATCTTGGATTTATCAAATTCTGCATTGCTTTGTCCCTTAAACTTTAGCTTCCTTCCTGTCATCTTCAAGAATCGTCCAAGGTCATCGATTCAAAGTCATCAATTCAAAGTCAGCTTTGTTTCTCCAAACCACAGTATGCATACTCTATTCAGGTGCTAAACTTCTAAGAAACTTGAGATTGATATCCTCTTGAGGAATTGAAGCTTTCATTAGTGCAAGTTGACTTACAAGTCTCTGAAGTCTGTCATGAGTTTGATCAATACTTTCAGAACTTAAGGCAGTAAAATTCTGAAATTGATGCTTCAATAGATTCTTTCTTGACTTCTTTGTAGCATCATTCCCACCAAATGTTAGATCAATGGCTTCCCACAAAAATTTGGCATCTTCAGTATCACTAAAGCTTAACTGATACTCATTAGGTATTCCCATCAAAAGAATACTGCGAGTCTTGATTTCCAGCCTTATTTGAGCTTTATCTTCAACAGATTTAATGGGTACCTCCTTCCCATCAGCACCCTTAGCAGGTAAAGAGTCACCCTTTTGAATGATCTCCTGCATAGAGTAGTCAAGCATCTTGAGGTACTGCTGAATTCTTAGCCTCCATAGCTCATACTCTTCTGGCTTCAACATAGGCACATTTGATGCAGTCACCATGTGTGTTGATTCAAATTCCATAACTTCAGTAGTTGTTGAATAGTTTTAAATTAACACAGATTCTCCTTATGCACAACTTCTAGATCACAAGCTCTGATACCACTTGTTGATCTCAGATGAGCATTTGATCTTATTAATTATCTTAGATAAATCTAAAATAACTAAAGTATAGAAAATTGTCTTTGAACAAGATTAAACACAATGCGGAATCTTATGTTTAACAATAAAGAGAATGATTAACAAAGTTGTTATCTCACAAAACACTTCAATATATTAATACGAATACTCAAAAGTATCAGGGTTGCAAAACCTTGAAGTGAACGACTTTAAGATTGATATGTGTCTACATCTAACCTAGGACCTCCTTTTATAGTGCAAGGAGTCCTTTACAAGATAACTATAATAGCACAATATTCATATCAATCTAAATACAAAAGATATACATCATATCTATTCCATAAATATCTCTCCAAGCTTCTTCAATATTTTGTCATAATCATATAAGCAATAGGAATGTTTGTGCTACCAGTTAGTACTGTTAGTGTATTCTTCAAGTAGTCCGTCTGTAAGCTTAGCAGTACTAAGTCCAAATGCTTGGCAGTACAAACTATTAGCTTAATTCCCAACAGAGAGTGAGGAGAGAGATGTGAAATGTGTGAGTATATGATTTTGACTTTTTGATGTTGTTGGAATAACTTAGGGCATGCTTGGTGGAAGGTATTAGAGGGTGGAGAATAGGAAAAGCAATCATTAATTATGCTTGGTGGAGGGTAAATGAATGAAACATTATCCTAAACTAGGTAATGACTCATTGCACTACAAATTGGGGGTTAATGTATTCATTACCCTTTGCATTCCTTATTATACCCTTTGCATTTCTCTTTCCCATTCCATTAATTGAACCAAGCGGACCCTTAAACTTATATGGGTTTTAATTTAAAATACATTTGAAAAGAAAATAATGCCTTTAATTTAACAGTCAAACTAACGAAAATTATGATCAAGTGACCAACATGATACGGGTCGCAACTAAAAAAAAAATGTTATAAAAAACTTAATCCCTATTTTCGTTAAACCTGGCAGATCACATGAACCATTTATAAAATTAACTTTTTTCTAATTTGTGTTCTTATCTGAACAGATGTGTATGATATGGTGGGCCAGCTTAAAATGCAAATTGTTTTGTTCATATTGAGAACAGGAAACGAAAGACATATAATTATATATTTTTAAATGTAACATGTCATCACATGCTGATTGAGGCCACCAATCCCGTGTGGCACTTCGCAAGCCACTGCACCGGCCGTGAGTCTCGCCAAGAAATTCGCCAATGCACAGGCGCTCGCGAGATGTAGAAAATGAGGTATTTATTATTATTATTATTATTATTATTATTATTATTTATTATTTTTTTTTTATTTATATAACATCACTTTATTAAAAACTCAAAGGATTTACAAGAAATTAGTGGGAAGCCGAGAAACCAATTGGGCCCCCACTCCTCTAGCAATAGCGAAACTAATACGATTAAAAATATGAACCGCAGCACGAGCACCAATGTCTTGAGTCAAGGAGAAAAGTCTAATACGCTTTAGTAAGGTTACCGCCTGTTTCTCAAGTTCTCCAAAAAAGAAAAAAGAAAGGGAGGAACCCATATCCTGTCTCGCATTTAACCTCATACTTGACACGCTTACGCCGCGGCCTCACTAACCGCATGCCCGGCACAAAATCAAGCAACCCCGTTGCAGCGGAGACGAACACTGTAAGATCAACACAAACATCACGCCGCCATCCCAAGAATAAAGCAATATATCACCGGTCGCAAACTAGCGATTGAAGTCTCAAGCAAGAAAAGCATAGTTCAAAACATCACCGCATAATATAAACCAAGCCCCCAAAAGCAAAGGCGAGGTGGCAAGTCTCCATTGCCAATCACCAAAACCAGGCCCGAAGCGTGACAATACGCTCCAAGGAAGAGCGAAGAGCGCATCAAAAGTGACCTGAGCACACTCAAAGACCCGAGGTGAACATGTACGCATAGAAAATTATAACTTCGAAATACCAGCACATGCACGGAGCAACAACAGCTCACATTGGGTTTTTGCGTTAGTGTAGTGTGTGTGATGTGTTTTTGCCGACAAGCCACGAGAAGACAAGCCAAAAATTAATAGTTTTATTAAAGTTTTTTTTTGTTATAAATGATTTTACATGTTTAGCTCCTCATATATTAGTTTTCCTTTTTTTTCTCAAACCTTCCCGTGATATTACATCTGGTTTAAATTTCATTCTAAATTCTATTTAAATTCTATAACGTGTTTAATGAAATTTTGTTTTTTTATTTATTATGATTTGTAATTTTATTTTAATAAATAAAAAATTAGTTGGTTTAAAAAAAAAACAGTGGGGGTTTCAAAAGTAAGGTTGTGGCTTAAGTTAATGGAAAGGTGTTTTTGGTTATACGAGCGAGATACAAGTAAAAAAGGGAAAGTTGAGGTGGCGTCGACATGTTTTACATGCACGTTGGACGCGTCCCCCCATTACATGAGGTTGGTCATGGGTCGGTTGGTCGGCATTATTTGCATAACTCAGTCGTATACTCGACCTAGTACTCCCCATTTGTTTGTGTATGAGTGTGTATTTGTAAATTGTTTTTGTAAGGTATTTTTTTGCGATGATCGTGAGTATCTTATTAAACTAATTTGGTCATAAAAAAAGTTGCAGTGAATTGATGCCGAACACCTACCGACGTAACATGGACTTTTAGTTTTTTTACTTTTGGTTAATAATACTATTGACTATAATAATATTGTACAATAATTATTAAATTAACAAGCGTTTGAACCCGCGCGTTGCTGCGAGAAGCTTCATGTTTTTATATAGAAGCATTATGGTTAAGAAGTTTTGTTTAAATTATTATGTTATATAGTAAACAAGCAGGTTTGCCCGCGCGTTGTTGCGGGGATGCTTTATCGATGCATAGAACATTTGTCCGTTGACTATTGTAGCCTTCACTAATGGTGCCTGTTAGAAAACAATATGGCTTATTGGTATATTTGTGTACAAAAGGTGTGTAAATATCATATTTGCAAAATCTCATACAGTGATTAAGATTTAAACTTTTACTCAATATATCGTAAAGTATATGATATGCATAAGTTAACCAAAAGGTATACCTAATATGGTTCTTCCAGATTGGCTTCGAGCATTTCAATTACCTGCAGAAAATACATATTTTCACCAAATTTTACTTGAACATTTAAAGGACCATTTCCAGAGAAAACTGAAAATGAACAAACCTGAATGCAGAAATGACCCAATATGTTGTTAACTGGCCAATGCTTCTGCGCAGCATACCATGCATAGGCGAATGTACCATGAATAAGAAATGTTTAAAGAAACATATCAATCTGCATAGCACCATGATAATGTAATCAAACAGCTGCAAAAGCCTTTTTTTTTTGGAACTAACAGCTGCAAAAGCCTATAAGTTACCATCTTGTAGCTAAGAAAAAAAGAGAATGGTGCATACAACGATAATATGGGAATCTCAAGCTCCGGCGTTTTTCAATAATTTGGCCTCATTTTTATCTCCAATAGTTGTAAGAGACAAAAAATAAAGATGAAAAAACACAAATCAGATTGGTTGAAAAAATGCACTTCAGCAGAAACTTGACTTGCATCATGATTGCTTTCCAAATTCTTCCAGTTTGAATCCGTAGCGATTCTCAAACCAAACTGTAAAAAAAAGAGCTAGTGAGAAACGGTATGATCAGGCCACTATATAGGTGTGGCCCCTTGGGTAACGGGTCATATAGATACATTTTTGTGGGTCGCGAGTTGCCTTCAAACTTTTTAGTCCAACTTTGTTAATAAAACATTAATGTGTTGAATAATCTAACCTTGAATGTTGTGCTTCCGTCGCTTTTTGTTGATCCAGTAACTCATCCAACCCGGCGGTTTTAGTCTAGCTTTGAGTGCATACCAAGCCGGAGGTCCTCTTCCAGTTTTAGGATCCTCACCATAGTATTTTCCAAACTTTGTACTCTTACACTATTACTTACCGAGTTGCAGCTGTGCGCCACTATTTCTGGTCCGCGTACCTTGCAATGACCTGAAAACCGTATACGATCCACAACTTGGTGCATCAGTAACCAACAAACATACATAAAAAGTTAAAAACTAAGAAGGGGTCGTAATGATGATCGAAACTTAAGCATCAGTTCTTAATTGCATTAAAGTTGAAAATCAAGTAAACAGATGTGAGATCTTAACTATTGTGAGCTCATTACCAAAAAATAACTATTTAGAATCATTTAGGACATGAGAAACATTATTAGAACTGCAAAGAGCAAATGACATATTTCACAGACTTATAATCTACTTCTTCCAGCAAACTAAAATTCAGATTCTTTAATTTAAGTTTACAAAGGACAAACAGAAAAAAAGGTCCAGGTGATCTCATACGCAAACGAAAAGTTATACTCACTCATGTACGATTTACTAATTTTTAAATTTGAAATTAACATGATGTTTGGGATTGCATAATTTTCCTGCTTATCTTCTACTTACGTTAAAGCAACTTGTCATGTTGGGATAACACAAACTGCTTCTGCTTATATGAGTTTGTTTGGATTTGAAAAAACTCATAAGATCACTATTTCCTGGTCATGAGGTTGAGCTTATGAACTTATATAAGCAATAAAATCTAGTCGATAAGCTCATGAGCCAAAAAAAAAAGATTATGAGCTTAACAAAATTAAAATAGGCGGAAAAATGATGTAATCCAAACATCCCCCTCAATGTGAGATGAAACTATAAAAACACTTATTATCTCTAACAAACTACCATGATAAAATCTTATTGCCTTTGCTTAAATTTGGAAAATCCAAACAGCCCATAAGTCTTGATACATTGGATAGTAGTACCTGAAGCAATAGGCAAAGATTTTCTCTGTTGGTCAATCTTAACTGTCCTGAAAAAATAATACTGTATATTAATTGAATTGAAGCAAAGAAAGAATATAAAAGTTAAATGAAAAGGTATTTTTAGAACAACAACTTTCTTAATAATGTCTAATAGGAAAAGTTATCTTTGTATCCATCAATGCAGTTATATGTTATCAAACGTTAGTGGCAAAAAAGAGCGCACTATCTAGGTTATCAAAGAGCTAACACTAACAAATTCCCTCTAAATTAATAGAATAACAAAATGCATAATATATGTTTTTGTCTGCTCTTAACTACAAAAATTCTGTGTTTAATGTATTAATCCCACGGCGCGGTTACGAAAAGTAAAAAAACACCTAACTAATAACCAATAGGCTTTATATCACAAAAAAGATTGAATCTTTGTTAAAAAAAAAAAAAAATAAAAAAAAAAAATAAAAAAATAAAAATAAACCTTGATATAAGAGACGATTAACTTGACCTCATTAGGGTCCATATTACACCATCATAGATCTCAGCGTCAGATACACCATTTACCATCTCTTTTAAACTGGGTACAACCTTTCATGACCCAGTCGGAATTGCTACACTGTCGTTGCCAACTACGTTGCCCCTGGTTCCCATCAGATCTAAAAAACCCGTGACCAATTCATGAGTTTAAGAAGGATAAGGTTGTTTTCCATTTTTTGTCGTATCTCGCGGTCTGTATCAGCAAGTTAAATGTCAATCAAGCATCAGCCCACTAAACTGAAATAAACCATCAACAAACTAACCAAACTTTTTTTTTTCTTTTTCCCACACGCTTATAAGCTTCAATTCATGTCTTATAAATAAGCCATAAGATCAACTAAGCAACCTCATAAGGAAAAAAAAAGTAATGCAGTGGACTTTATGAAAAACCTTAAAAATCGAAAACCATACCCAATTGAACATAACGCCAAATTTGAAAATAACCAATTCATAAAAACACAAACGTCATCAACCGTAATCTTGGTTTACAATAAAAATAAAACTTCAACCAAAACAAAAAAGATTGAATCTTTATAATAATAAGAATATGATTGAACCATAAGAGACAATTACCAGCTTTATTAGGTTGTGGACCGCCTTTCTTGACCCCGCCATAATCCTTGCTATCTGCTTCCCATCACATATAAGAAACCCGCTCTTTTTTGTGGGTTTGATCGAATAACAATTGATTGATTGATGTTTCGATTTGTGTTGTGTGGGTTTTTTCTGCCCTTTTGATGATTAAATGAGGGTGTTTGTTTATGAAAATATTTTAGCTTGGTGGTTTTGATGAAAGGAAGAAGAAGAATCAAAGGTGCGGATGGTGAATGGAGCGTGTGTGTTTTAGGTGATCTAAACAAAGTCTGTTTCTTTAAGGTGTGTGTGTTTTTATGATAAAAGGAGTTTGTGGAAGGTGCTGGAAATGTTGGTTAATCATGTTTGGGTTTGTATTACGGGGTTTATTACGGAAAATGATGGTGATGCAAGGAATTTCCCAAACTCCTTTCAACCAATCACAAACTCACACACACATCACTATCATACTATTGGGCATGTGCATGCACCGTTTGGTTATTGATGGACCGATAAGGATGCAAATTAAAGAAAAACGGACCCCTTAAGATTTTTAAGTTTTGCCCCTTCAATTTCCATCTTTATAATATATTATTATAATTTGTGAAATGTTATTGGGCCTAAATATGCATGTTTGCTTAGGGGTCGTTTGATAAAACTGAATGATTTTCTTGTTGAATTCTGGTCTCATCTCGGATGATTCTTGACATACGAATAAATTGATTGATCAAAAAAACATCTTTTTTGATAGGTGTTACGGATAAATGATTTGAACGATCAGAAGTTACTATTATACCCTTACATTTAATCTAACAAAATATTAATGCTACATGTATAACTTTAGTGTAAATTTAATTTTCTTTTCAAAAAGCTATTTAAATCTAACTTGATATAAAAAAACATAACATAAACAACTACTTCGTAAAACATAGACATATACGATACGATTATTAATCATAACTTTGTCATGTGATGATACTGTAATTCATTACTACATATGAAAAAAATAAAAAACAATGTATTGAAGAACTAAATGAGAAAAGGTATATAAATTTATATTCCGTAAATCAATATATCAATCAATTAAATGGGGTTCATGTTTTTCAATTATCATTAAATTTGAAAAAGGATGAAAAGAGATGTGGAGCATCATTGGTGGGGTCAACCATGGGAAGAAACACATGCTGAATGGTTTAGCATGCTAATGATGCTGAACGATTTAATGGACATCATTCAATTCAGTGGGCAACATTTTGTTTATCAAACACTTGGGGCCTTTGACCGAATAAGAGAGAGCCTCTGAGTGGCTTCAATAAGAGATAAACAAACATCCCCTTAGTTGTGTTTAGTGGCCCAATTAGTTGATGTTATACAAAGTGACTTTGTATCAAACCAGTGTTATTCTACCCAATTAGTTTCATTTCATTTTGAACCCAATTTTCTTTCTTTTCTTTTCAATTTTCAATAACTAAAAGACTTGCTGCTGATTGGCGTTCAAGGATCCGCGCACGACATAATAATGGAATTTAAGGGTACTTTTTTTCGTATGTAGATATCTATTTGAACTATCAATTATAACATTAGAATTGGTAATTTTGATTTTATTATTTGTTGATATCTTCAGAATGTTCAAAAGATATACTTGAGGTTATGCATAATAACACTTGGATAAGTAATATACCTTCATTTAGTAACATTTTATTGCCAGTATCTTTTTAATTGTTCAGTATCCATTTTGGGTAATTATATAAATATGGTGGTTGTTGTTTGAATCAAAGGATACACACTTGTTTTATATATGCTAATTGTGTATACAATTGTTTATCAATTTTATGGCTTGCAATAGGATTAACATGCATATTTATACTCGTATCTGTTATGACAATATGTTTTAGTACCAATAATGATAATGGAACATACATAGTTTTTATACTTAAGTTGCACAGATAACATTGTGGTATAGTTGCTGCAAAAGATGCATCTTGGGCATTTGTAGTTGGTAAGTTTAGTTATACAAAAGCACATCGCCCGTGCATACATATTTACATTAGCGTTTGTTATCACAAAACGCTTTATGACTAATTACATATTTACATTAGCTGATACATTAGTGTTTGTTGGTGCTTCACAAAAGGTAAGGTGAGCTGATACGTTGTACTTTCTGGGTGCTTCACAAAAGATAAGATGTTATGTCTGAAGATAAGATGTCGTGTCTGATGGATTAGGTGAAAAGTGTGGGTGTTGACGATTACCTGCACCATATCTGTGTAATTAGTCATTGTTCATAGTGCATTTTGCATATATGAAAGAGTTATCTGATGATGTGCGTTTACTTACTTGGATACATGAAATTATTGGCTTTTCTTTTTTTGCTGTCTAGTCCTTGTTCATGGAAAAGTGTACGTTTGGCTGATTTGGAACTGGTGTCGGTGCTCATTTCTGTTTTTGAACGTGTTTGCATACCAGTGTATGTAGCAGGTGGTGGTGTAGCCTCTGTGATGAATATAAAACTGAAAATTTATATTTTGGATGTGCTATATTTTTAATAGTTAGTTGTATTAACAATATGCGGTTATTACCTGAAGGAGTTTCCTGTAGCTGCTTTATTTGCTCTGTTTCGTATGAGGTTTGACCAGTTTGTTGTTCTAGATTGTCGTGAGTGATACCATATGTTTCGGCTGCTGTTGTAACACCTATAATGTAAAATTAATAACATTAACATATTAGGTAAGCTGTAATTTGTGAGTATGAGTTGTGGCAGTACACAATTTATTTGACCTGAAGATTGACCCTCTAGTTCTTTAGCTGGTTCGGGTTTGTCTAAAACTTCGCTGAGGATGAAATCTGGTGTTCCTTTTTTGCACGTGTGGTTAAAATGAATTTGGAAGATGTGTTTTTGACCAACGATAGCTTCTAATTTTTCTGGGAATTGTCGTGGGTGAGGATTTTGTAGGGATGTGACCAAGGTGTTACAATCAACACCCACTACATCATCTGCTTTTGGTGTAAAGAATGTTAAGTGGACTGTCTCAGTGCCGTCGGTTATATATGCTTTGAAATTGTACCTGCACGTGTGAATTATTAATATGTTTTTTTTTTTTTTAAATAATTTGTTTCACTTTCTTTGTGTTACCTGTAAGTAGGAGATTGTAAAGGACCATGCTCTCTGCATTCAAAGACGCCACTTTCATTTTTAGCTTTGAGTTTACACATGTTACATGAAGTGTAATACCAATCACGTGTTGTGTTAATGCTGGTTATAGTTTCCTCGCAAGTAAAGCGTACTCCCTGTGTAATGCACATGTATTTGTAACTGTTTTTATTTAAGTCTAGAATGAATTGTATATTAGTTGTCAACTTACCTTGTAAAGTATCTGGGTTTTGCTGAATCAATTTTGATAAAGGGATCCTGTTTCTCAGTTTCTCTTGTTCTTTGTCTTGAATTCGGTATCTGATGATATCTAGTGGTGGGTTGAGATTGTAATATTCTTTGTACCTGTTATTGTATATATAAGTATGTAAGTATAAAACTTAATGCTAAAATTGTATGTGATAAAAGGTTGGTTCAAAATCTTACTGTGTGCGATACTGTTCAAAATCTGGAATTCTTGGGTTTATATAGTAGTATGTTGCTGGTGTTGCAGATAGTTGTAAATCTGCAGAGTTAAAATTTATAGTTATATTTTTTTTTGGCACTACTTATATGTAAGTGTAAGCTTAAGGTTAAAGCATTACCTCTGTTTCGGTATCTTGAAACTCTGCATGAGCAAACAGCTATTATGATTGGTCTTTCAAGTGCCTCAATAGCTTCTTTGTTGAAATTATTGGCAAGTTGATCCCATAGTGTAAGTTCAATGAAATTTCCACTGTGTGTAAAAAAAATTGAAAAGAGTTATGTTGTAAATTGAAATATGTTTTGTACATGATTTATTATTAGCTTCTGGGTAGTTGCTTACTTGAGGTTTTCAATTTCAACTTTTCGGAAGACACTTGACTCTTGTTTGGATTGCCACTTTTCATTGACTCGCGTGCTTTTATATAAGATCCTATGTAATCTGTTAAATTTTTTATACATTTGGTTAGCATTTCTTTTATGTAACATGAAACTAAATATTCAATGTTATTACCTGTAAGGATAGGATGCTCTTTTGTTGATTTGTTCATTGGATCCACGACTCTGTAAGGCAGTTGATTGTAAGAAGCAAAGTTGAAGTAATGCTCTGGGAATCCTTGTGCTGGTATGCGTACTAGTTTTGTAAATTTGCCAAATGCAAGAGACGTTTTGTTTTCAAGGGTTTGCTGCCAACTTTCTGTAGGAATACATGCGAAGTCTGATATGAGGTAAGTGATTCCAGGTATGAGAATGCTCTTAAAATGATCAATGTCACTCTGTTCCATGTTGGCTTGTATTGCATCACCCTATATGTTTAAAATGCATTTTTAAGTAGTTACTTTTATTTAAAATAGTTATTTTGCATATTATTGTATGCTGTGTACCTGTAGGTCTAATAGGATAGCACGGTATCCTTTTTCAGTAGTGTCTGGTGGATCTCTGGCGGTCCATGCACGATATACTTTTGCTTCAAGAGTCTTGTTCCTGTCTCCTGGTTTTAGCTCTCTGATATTAGTTAGATCCATCCTGTTTAAAGAATCAAAATCGAAAAACTTAGTTTTCTTTTTATAAATAATCCAATATAATTTGAAAAAAGCAATTTAGAATTAAAGAAATAAAAATAGAAATTAGTGTAAATTTATTGTAAAATAAGATTGTTGTTCTAGGAAGATTGGTAAATAATATTTGTATATGCATCTAGATAAAATAAACCTCTGTGCCGCAAATTTTCTTTAAGAAATCTTTGTAGACAATATTCTTTGTTGTATTTTTTGGATGGTCATCGTGTTCTTTAATAAGAATTTTTAACCCATAAGGTGTTGTTGCACGTGATACTGCAACATATAGTTGCCCATGACCGAATATTGGCTCGGGAAGATAGATTCCAATCTTGTTTAGAGACTGTCCTTGGCTTTTATTGATTGTCATTGCATAGCAGAGTTTAATAGGGAATTGTTTTCTTTTGAAAATGAATGGGAGGTTTGGATCTTTAGTTGTCAAAGGGATTCTTGGGATAAAAACTTTCTCTCCAATCCTAGTGCCTGTAATGATTTCTGCTTCTATGAGTCTTGAGTATGGCTGTTTGACAATCATTCTTGTACCATTACATAGCCCACCTCCAAGGTTAACATTTCTAAGTAACATAATTGGAGCTCCAATTTTAATTTGAAGCTTGTTTGGTGGTAAACCCGGGAACTTTAGAGTATTTAGATATTCTGGAGGGTACAACATTTCAGTTGCAGCACAATCTCTTCCAACAGGAATCGCTTCGTCAGAGCTTATGTATGTTGTAGTGTCTCCTTTGACCAGCGAGAGGACTTCAGTATTTATGGTATCAACTGTTTCGTTTTTAGGACATATGATTGCTTTTTCTTGTAAGACTTGAGCTGTTGGCGCGTTTAATGTATCTTTGTCATAGATGAAGTTGATAAGTTTTGATAGACCTGTGTCATCATTTGGAAGAAGATATTGTGGAGGAATTGTAATCCAAGCAGTATTTTGTGTGTCCACTTTATCAGGGTCTCCTATTTCACCGTCTCCTATGTTTAACAACCATTCAGAGAATTCTCTTGTTGTCTTTTCTTCTTCGTTCAAGTTAGTTTGTAACAGCCGCATGTTTTGTGTAAGCTTGCAAACTTTAAAGTGTGACCACAAATATGACTCAGCTATTGGTGGTGCAATTATTTCTGATTTCGAACCTTTTTTTTTAACTGGAAGTGTTTGTCTAAAGTCACCACCCAATATATAATTGATTTTCCACCAAATATGTTATCTGGATTGCTGAGAACATCTCTAAGCGTCCTGTCAAGTGTCTCAAAACATCTGCGGTCATTCATTGGAGCTTCATCCTAAACTATCAAATCTGTCTCTGCCAATAACTTTCCCATCAGTGTATTCTTCTTTATGTTACACATTGATTCATCGGTTAATTCAAGTGGCAATTTGAACCGGGAATGTGCGGTTCTTCTAGATGGAAGCAATAAAGATGCAATGCCTGAAGATGCGACTGCTAACACGATCTTGGCTTCCGAACGTAATGTATTAATAATTGTTTTCCAAAGAAAAGTTTTCCCGGTTCCTCCGTGGCCATAAACGAACACCAATTCTTGTACACCCTGCTTGTTAGCATTTATGATAAGATCATAAATGGTTTTTTGTTGTGTATTTAACTTAGAAATAGCAGCAGCCACGTCTTCCTTTAGTTCTTCACGGTTGTAATTTTTTTCTTCCATTAGTAATCTATTGTTCAAATCATCAAGTAAATGGGCTGGCGGTAATTGTAAACCAAAATCAACCATTGGTTTTGAAGAGCTGTTTAATATCATCACTAGTTCGTAGAGCAGATAGCCTTTCATTTCTGGATGGTTGATGTGGAGATTGTCAATATGGACCTTTGTGGACGCTTTCTGTGGAATGTCATCAACCATGGATTTCCAATGTGTTTCCCAAAGTTTTGATGGGATCTGCAACTTCACAGTAAAGTAAGATATGAGCAAACAAAGTCCGCAACTCTGCAGATGATGCTGACATTGATGCCTCTTGCAAAGCTGTGTCCCATTCTTTGTCGTCATCGAGGAGCCCAAGAGCTTGGCATGCAGCGCGATATGTAGGAAGAACTCTTTTGTTAACAGTGCGCACTTCTTCAAACGATTTACAACCTTTTTGATGAGAAAGTAACATTCTGAAGTAGAATAGTTCTCCTGCAGTTGGATGCACGTATGCTAGTCTCCCAATCGATGGTTTGTTTTTGTATCTTCGAGGTCTCCATGTTTTTGAATCATCATACCATACAAATTCAGATGGGAAATCTAAATATGTTAGATGACGACCTTCTTTGAATAATGAGTTAAATGTGAACCATTCAGTAAGTGTTGTTAGCTTTCTTCCGTCGTCTCTGATAATAAATCCTAACGGTTCATTGTCACGGAACTTGATCTTTTGCATGTCTTTAAGATGCACCGCAAGGATATGGAAAATTGAAAATTCTCCAACATGCTTCATGTGGACAAATAAAACGGCCGTCAATAAAGTTCTTGATCTCATCTACCTGTATTTTTTGAGTGGTTGTTGATGTCGACGGTTCACTAATAGACTTTGAAATACGGGCAGTTATTCGATCAGTGCCTTTCGAAATGTATTTAAATAAGTACTTTATCAACATACTCCAACCGCAATATTCAACATTTATGTGAGCATGAAACATGAGACAAAGCAACCGGTTGTATGGAACAATGTAAGTGTTGTCTAGCTTGAATTCACGTCTTGATGCATACGCTGACATTTTCCTTCTCCAGTAATGTACATGACCATTTTTGTCAAAAAACGTTTTTTCATTGTATTTCTTTGGAAATTTCTTGCTGCATTTATCCCCTTGCATACATGGCGCTTTTGTATTAGCAGTACCACATGGTCCGTGTACCATCATATCTGAAACAACTTTATAGCCCTCTGGATCTTCTGTTTCATCTGGTAGTTCCGAATAAATAAACTTGTCCACATCTTCGGGAGCCTGTATTTTGTTTCTTGAATCTATCCACACCAATGTATGGCAATGTGGAAGCCCTCGTTTCTGAAATTCGATTGTGTACAGAACTGTATAACAAAAGTTAATGTAACTATTAAATTGTATCCAGATGTACTGTTGATCGAATATTTGTTTTTTTTTAACAGTTGATAAAGGATCATTTTTTCGTTTATTGAGACTAAATAAATTAAAATTTTAATGTAAATTAATTGTGTGTGCAAGTGTAAATTTATAATTATTACATACCTCCTGTAACATGTCCGAAGATCTATTTTTCTTTGAGAACTTTTACAAAATCGTTGACCTTTTGTTCAAACACCCGAACCACTATATCAGCTCTATCTGATGCCGTAAGATGAGGAGTTTTTGCCATGCGTCTTTTAATCTCTGGCCAATTGGTATTGCATGTGAACGTAATGAAAAACTGCGGATTCCCCAGAACTCTGCAAATGGCAAGAGCGTCAAGATAATGACTGTACATATATCTTGGTCCTCCTGTAAAACTTGAAGGAAGAATTATCCTCTTGCCTATATCTGAACCGGAGTGATCGCCTTTTGAGATTGCATCATAGATACCTGATAAGTAGTCGCTTCTAATGTTACTTTGTTTCGCTCTTACAAAATCAAGGCGATCTTGTTCAAGAGCACAGTATGATGCGGATCGATAATCAAATGGCCAAGGACACAAAAGAACTGAGAACAACTCAAAGAAGAAAAGACCCGTAGGTTTCTTTTATTATTAAAAACTCAAAGATATCCCAGCAACAAGAAACATAACAATACTTATAGGAAAAGAAAATCAACTCAAATAAAGAGTGGATCTACTTTCCTGTTTTTTATGGTCGTGAATTGAGTAGGAATATAATACCTAGTCAATATTTATTGTAACAAATAATTCAAATAAAAGGAAAGTAAATAAGTCTTCAAAATAAGAGATGGAAGATGTCCAGTAGCCATGTTGAGATACTATGTACTTCGGTATATCGTGTTATCTCACTTGTGGGACTCCAGTTCAGGAACGGCCCTTGTGAGAATTAGAGACGTGTTTTCACATTTTAATCACGTCTCCTCCCCCTCAAAAATAGCATATTCGTTATATTTTTGATATCAACTGATTAATCAACATTTTAGAATCTTTTGGGGAGACAAACGGATTTGATTTAAGCATGAATTTGGAACATTTTAGTTTTATACTCCCCCTTTAATAAAGCATAATCAATTAAAGAGTTTTTAGAGGGAGTTATCTTGAGCACAAAATATTTTGAAAGATTTTGAAAATCTTTTTGAACAATCTTGAAAAGGTGCTCAAGATGATGATGATTTCTCACCAGTTTTAAATGTAGTGCACTGAAGCGTACACTTGATTTTTTCTATAAAAGCACGCGTTTTGATTTGAAAAATAATCAAAAGTCATCATTTGAGTCGGGTTTAAATCTTGAAGTATCACGAAAGCCATAGTTTAGAAATTTTAAAGCGACATGTTTTGAAAAACATTAAAGAACTCTCGCTCAAGCATCACGTACATACAGTATCATTGTTGAATGACATTTCTAGAAGCGTCTGAGAATATCGATTATACGAGAGACATGTCGTGAGAAGAATATTTTTGGATTTTTGATTTTATATTGTTTTTGTATTTTTTGAAAGTTTTATATTTTTATATTTTGCTTTTGTTGATTTTTAAAATTTTGTATATTGTTTTTCAAAAATATTTCTGTGAAGCTTTTGGAAAAATCATTTTCAAGAAGATTAGAAGGCGTTCTAACTCCTCGGGGGTTAGGCTTCGCATTCCAATTTGTCGAACTAAATAGTCAAACCTTTCTTTTGGAAGGGCTTTAGTTAATAGATCGGAGAGTTGGTAATCTGTCTTCACGAAGAATAATTCAACGATTACCATTTTCGCGTACTCTTTGATGAAGTGATAGCGGACACGGATATGCTTAGTCTTTGAGTGATGAACAGGATTGCATAATATGGCTATGGCACTTTTCGAGTCACAATACATAGGTATTTTATCGAAAGTAAAGTCATAATCTGTGAGTTGTGTTCTCATCCATATAACTTGAGCACAACAGCGGAATAGAGACACATACCGCCTTCGGCGGTTGAAAGTGCAGGCAATCTTGTTTCTTTGAAGACCGACTTACTAACTTTTGACCCAAAAATTGTGCTCCTCAGGATGTACTTTTTTGTAACTTGATCACTGCGTGGTCGCATCGAAAAGGCAATTAGATCAAATCCGGATTCCATCGGATACGAAAGTCCCATGTGAATGGATGTCTTCAGTACCGAAGATCACGTTTAACCTCTTTGAGGTGCGGTTCGGTAGGCTTTGCACGAAACCGTGCTAATAAGCAACGACAAAATGAATATCGAATTGACTAGCAATTGAGGTACATAAGAGAACCAATCATGCTCCGATATTTATTTGGATCAATAGGTTTCCCAAACAAATCGGCTCCAATTTTTGGTGAAGTTACCATTGGTGTTCGACGAATCACAATTATCCATACCATGATTTTTCAAAATCTCGGTTGTATATTTAGCTTGATTTATAAAAATTCCACGAGGGGATTGATGTATTTGTAAACCAAGAAAGAATTTTAGTTCCCCATCATGGACATTTCAAATTTGCTTTTCATGAGATTTTCAAAATGTTTTGAAAGATTCGGATTAGTGGACCCTAAAATGATGTCGTCCATAAATCGAACAATCAAAATGTCGTTTTGCATTTTTGTGTAAACAAGGTAGGATCAACTGTTCCTTTGGTGAAATTGTTTTGGATAAGGAAATAGGACAGTTCGTCATACCACGCTCTCGGAGCTTGTTTCAATCCATAGATTGTACACTTCTTCTTTCAGAGTTCCATTCAAGAACGCGGTCTTAATGTCCATCTGATAAAACGTGATGTTTTTGTGGTACGCATAGGCTAAGAATATCTGACTGCTTCAAGTCTAGCTACCCCGGATGACTCTTCAAAGTCTATCCCTTCCTCTTGTCTGTATCCTTTGGCCACAAGACGAGCTTTGTTGCGAATTACAGTCATCTCTTCATCCAATAGAAAAGTGAACTAGACATCGTTTACTAACCTTGACGACATTTCCTTTTTTTAGCCATGTAAGTTGGTACGGTTCAGGATGGTCTTGAATGTCGAGACCTAGTTTCTCGACCATGCTTGTTGCCACCATGTTCTCGCAACTACCCCCATCGATAATTGCACTACACACTTTACCTTTAGTTGTACATTTGGTTCGAAATATATTATTTCGCAACCATGAATTATCATCAACAACTTTTGTCACCGCCACGTTGAGAACACGTTGATTTATCAATGCCTCACCACAATCTGGATAAACGACCTCATCTTCTTCATCATTTAATTCTTCCTCATCGTAAGTATCGTACACAGGTGTTGTTTCTTCAACTAAACTCACCAATTGTTTGTTTGGACATTCTCTCGCGAGATGACCCATTCCTTGGCATTTAAAACAGCGTAAAACACGTTGGGTTGCTGAGGTACCTGGAATGTCGAGTTTTGTTGTAGATGACTTCATGGGCATTGTTGGTGTCAAACGGGATGAAGGTGTGAATCGACTTCCCGTGGATCGTCCCTTGTTCTTTAACTGTTTCTCAACTTTAAGGGCCAATCGACATACATCAACAAAAGACCAATACGGTTGCAGTTGTACTACATCAGAAATCTCTGGTCGTAAAGCACCTAGAAAACGAGCAATAACTTGTTCTTCTTCTTCATCGATAGCGCATCTCATTCGGAGTCGATCAAACTCGGCGATAAAATCTTCAACTGATGTGTTTCGATGGGTTAAATTGTGGTATTCAAGGAAGGCTTCTTGTCGATGGTTGACTGGAAGGAACTTCTCTTGTAATAACTTCTTCGTCTTCGACCATGTTTCTACCCGTGATTTCCCATCTCGCAAACGTTGTTTCTTTACATGATCCCACCAAAGGGACGCGTACTTCCGAAGCTTAATGGCCACGAGCTTTACCTTTAACTGATCAGGTACATCACGTAGATCAAATATCCTTTCTACTGTGCTTAACCAATCAATAATGTCGTCTGGGTGTGCCTTTCCCTGGAACTCAGGAATCTCTATTTTCATTCCCAAGTTACGCAAGGGATCATCACGATTTGGTCCGCGAAAGTTATGGTGGAGATTGCCAAAAGGATTGTGATACTCATCTTCCCCTGCATCCCAGCCGCGAGGTTCATATTCGGTTTCTTCATTCTGCATCTCCTGTTGAATCTCGAGATCTCTGATTCGTTGCTGAAGGCGTTCGATTTCGACATCATGTGGGTCTCGTGGATTGCCATCGTTGCCTCGGTCGGCGTCTCTACGATTGGAATTACGAGTTTGTCTCCCACGTCCGACCATTTGAGCACCAAGAGCTCTAATACCAAATGATACGGATCGATAATCAAATGGCCAAGAACACAAAAGAACTGAGAACTCAAAGAAGAAAAGACCCGTAGGTTTCTTTTATTATTAAAAACTCAAAGATATCCCAGCAACAAGAAACATAACAATACTTATAGGAAAAGAAAATTAACTCAAATAAAGAGTGGATCTACTTTCCTGTTTTTTATGGTCGTGAATTGAGTAGGAATATAATTCCTAGTCAATATTTATTGTAACAAATAATTCAAATAAAAGGAAAGTAAATAAGTCTTCAAAATAGGAGATGGAAGATGTCCAGTAGCCATGTTGAGATACTGATGTTATGCCCCTGCATCACAGTATACAGAAACAACATATTGTTGGAATAGCCTGCCACTTTTAAATAGCAAACCGTACTGGTTAAAACGCTCATGCAATTGATACGTGTAATACGTATTCATTGACATTTTTTTAGGTTTTCCATCTGCATCAACCTCTCTAATTTTCATCTTTGTGTTGTAACCGGGTTGTCCATATATGAATAGAAGAGGGAACTGAAGTGACATGTATGATTGGTGCAATTTTTTGATTCTTTGCGGGCCTTGATCTTTCTTCTCTATAATAACATCGTAGTCTGTCTTGCTATTTGAACCACTTTCAAATACTATAGCTCCAAGAATATCAGAAGATGGTAACTGGTATTCATGTACTCCAGCCACGTTGTATAGCCGAATCTTGAAATCAGTTACATTTTCCTGGTTGCATTTATCTCTTGCTGTCCTGAAAATTTTTACCAGCTCGTTATGATTATCCAGCACTTCTATCAAAGCCTGAACAATTTCAGGTTTCAATTGACCAGAATCTGTTCCACCAAAGTGCTTCATTCTATTACTAACTTCATTTTCTGTATCATATATATACAGTTGCAGGAATTTTGGTTCATCGTCATTGACAGGGCATAGCGTCCCTATCCAATGGTAGACCTGGCCAGAAATCTTGAAAACGTAAGGTCCTTTTCCATCATTTATTGATTCATCAATTTGTGCACCAAATGATGTCATACTAAACATTTGGTTGTATGCTCGAATATTGTCAAGAAAATGTTTGTCGTTCAGTAACTGTTTAATAAAATCTGGTGGGTCCATTTCTTTTTCAAGAGCAACCTTGCCTCCTCCACAGCAACCATTGTATCGTATCTTCTTGTTTTTGTCATACCGTTTGAGACGCTCACCATACCAAAAACATGCATTGCAATGTTCGCATGTCCAATCTGCATCGCCCAAATCAATGTATGATGGCGACATTTCTGCAATTGAAATATGATAAATCATTGTATATAATCAGTAACACATTGGCATTATAAGACTACTTTAGTATAAAATTAAGAAAAAGTTAATTATAAAATAGGAAAATACAATTTACTTACCTTGAGTAATCATCCCTGTTTTGCGATTGTTACTATTTCTATTTCTACATTGTCTTTTTGATTGCACATTTGTGTTTTTGTTGGCTGCCATTTCATCTGTCAATTTTCTCTTACAGCTTCCTGAACCATTTTCAAGTTTTTTACTTGCACCATTCTCATTCATATCTGTTCTGACCACTCCTACATTTAAGATATTTTCAAAACTGTTAATAGTTACTACAAATATGTAAAACATTTATTTGTGCCATTTACTATTCAAAATATGACTTACCATAGTGGTTATCATAAACTGGTAAATGATCTTGTGGTATAGCAGAATTGCTTGTAGCAGGATGTGAATAACAATATTTATCGTAAGTATCAAGTGTTTTCGTTAAACCTGCATTAAAGTTAGTGTTATACTTTTACGGATATAAATATAAGGTTGAACTACACAGAGTCAATTGTGTTACCTTGATTGAATGTATCTTTGTGTGTGCCCCGGTCAAATATTGTAGAGCTTGTTTGGTTATGCAACAACGGCACTTCAAAATAAGTTGCATTACTGCTTTTCGAAGGAGGTTTAAGTTGTGAATTTTCCATGTTATTGGATAAAGGATGGCTGGATTTAATAGGCGTTTGATGATTGAACATCGCTGCATCTGGATGAGTAGCGAGGCACAAAGTTTCTGGTGCATTGTACAGTAGTTGTGGTCTAAAACATGTTGCATCATTACCTTGGGAAACTGGGCTGCTATACATTTTCCCTTTTCAATATAATTGTGCTTGTTGCAAGCATTTTTTTTTGGCAGCCTGCGAAGTAGTCATGTATAAGTGAAATAGATTTAGTGTAAATAACAGGGTAAGAATGTTGCACTTTACCGTTAGATTTTTGGTGGTTGTTGTCTGTAACTTGCTGAAGTTGATTTAATTTTCTTTTTCGAGGTGTATTTTTCAATGTACGTTCTTTCGTTGGATGCAGGTTCAATGTATCTTTTTTTGCGCTACCGGTGAGCTTTGCAGGGTGTATTTGGTTATGTGACAATGGCCTTCCAGTCAAGTTTGAAGTTTCTGGTGTATTGTAGAATAATTGTGGCTGAATACATCCTTCTTCGTTAATATGGCAGGTATGCGTTGTTATAAATTTTCCATTTTCAATATTATTGTATTCGTTCCAAGGATGTATTGTTTGTGGACAACCTGCAGTTAAAAAATTATGTGGCATGTAAGTAAAGCACAGCTACTTCAATAACAGGTTAAGAATTATCTAATTTACCTTGTAAATTTTTTGTATGGCTAGGAACAACTTTCTGAACTTCGTCTGCTTTTCTTTTTTGGGATATATATGTTGATACACATTCTTTCACTGGCCGGATATTCAATACATCCTTGTTTGCCCTTATGGCGAAGTTTTGACAGTGTCGTTGATTATGTGAGGCTGATGTTCCAACATAAGTTGCAGAATCCGAGGATGTTTCATTGTAGAACGATGGGAATCCAACATAAGATGCGAAACCATTTTCTAAGTTCTATGGTATCTGTAATTTTTGTAACTGTGTAGGTGTAACAGCTGATCCAACTCCCGTTCTATCATTCCTTTTTTTGCATTCAGTAGGAGTAATGGGTATGGTTTCAAAGGGATTTGGAATTTTTGGTTTATAGTTATATTCAATCTTGTTTTTTCTTTGTGGCATATTTTATAAGTGCATGTGAACATGAGAAGTGCAATAACACAAATGGACAAAATAAAAGTGTACAAATTAACGTATGCAAAAACTATCTTTTGTAAAGACATAATGTAGCAGGTATTCAAATAACCAAAAACAAAGATAGTCAGAATGTATACAACACAAACAGAAAGAATAAAAGCTCAAAAAGATGATACAAAAAGGTTGGTATCATGCATGAACTGGTGAAGCATAGCTTAAAGAGAAAAACAATTCTAAAAAAAACAGAAAAAGGGAAACAAATAAAGCAAAATTTGAAAGTTACAAAGGGACGTACTCACGTACGAAAGTCACAACTTTCTCCTTTCAGACAACTCGTTTCAAATATGCAGAGCAAAGAACCAAAGCAAGTATACCTTCTAAAGTTGTTATACTTTTTTATGTATTTTTTTTTTCGTGGATCTTTGTAAAACAGGAATATGGTGAGCAATGTAGATGTAAAATATTAAGAAGACAAAGTAGGTGTAGAAGTTTCTTTCAGTACAAATATTTTAGGTACTAAGAGAAATTTTGAAACACTAATTTGACTGTTAACACTGTCATTTGGTAAATTCAAAAAAAAATGGCCGTAAAAAAGTCTGTAACACTTCGAGATTAAACAGGAAATGTAACATTGACTTGGGTAAAACAACCAATGACATAAGAACATGCAAACGGTTAAAATAGTTCCCGTAATGTTTGTATCCAATAAGCTTTCAACAATTGGGCTACAAATAAGAACCAACCAATAACAGCCCAACACTAAGACAGTGAGGAACTGTTTGGACAGCGCTACATTTCCCTGATAAGGGTGTGTTTGGTAAAAGTAGCGAGTGGCGATAGCTGTGAACTGTGGCTGATGTGTGGCGTGGTTGTAGCCACCTTCTTCACTTCTTAAAGAAACATTGAAAAAATGAGCTTTTCTAAAAAAATAGCAAAGCTCACCGCTCTTTTACCAAACGAACAACAAAAATGAAAAAACTCATTGTTCACCGCTTATCGCCCCAAAAAGCTCCAAAATGTTGCGCGCCAGAGTAATGTATCCTATTTGTTGTCTAATGTATAGCCATTCATTCGCATTCTGTTACGAATGTGAAAACAGCAAAACAATAATAGAAGCATTGACCATAACAAAGACTTGAACACTAATAATGCAAGTATTGGCTCAGAGACCCTTCATTTTATATGCACTCTTTTCTATCCACATTTTTACTTTCTTTTGTGCTTTCACCATAAACCAACAATGGCTGAACTCGTTCTATCTGCTTTGCTTCCAGTCGTTTATGAGAAGCTAACATCTGTACTCGAGAACAAGATTGCTCGCTCCAAAGAAATTCACTCCGAGCTGAAGAAATGGGAGAGGAAGTTATCCCTGATCCAAGCATTACTTGAGGATGCTTATCCGAAGGAAGTAACATCGAAAGCTGTCAAACAGTGGCTGAATGATCTCCAACATTTAGCTTATGACATTGACGACATACTCGACGCTTTAGCAACGGGTGCTATGCATCGTGAGTTTGTCAACCAGTCTCAACCCATTACCAACAAAGTAAGAAAGTTTATCCCATCTTGTTGCACTAGTTTCTCGTTAAGTACTAGGGTGGGCAGCAAGTTAGATAATATTTCCACCAGGTTACAAGAACTAATGGATGAGATGGAGAAACTTGGTTTGATTGTGAAAAATGAAGGGTCAAAAGATAAAAACAGAGGTTACCAGACCTCTTTGGTTGTTGGACCGAGTATTGTCGGACGTGAAGGTGATAAAAAGGAATTGGTTCAGAAACTATTAAGTGATGAATCATGTAATGAAAACTTTAGCATCGTTCCGATCGTTGGTATGGGAGGGATAGGCAAAACAACTCTAGCTAGACTTTTGTATGATGATCAGTTAGTGAAGGATCACTTTGAACTAAAGGCATGGGTTTGTGTTTCCGATGACTTTGATAGCTTCAAGATAAGCAAAGTTATATACCAATCTGTAGGGGGGGAACAAAAGGATTTAGTAGATTTAAATTTGCTTCAAGTAGCTCTTAGAGATCGACTTATGGGGAAACGATTTCTGCTAGTTTTGGATGATGTTTGGAGCGATAAGTTGGAAGATTGGGAGACCTTAGCGGGCCCATTTTTTCAGGGGCCCCTGGAAGCAAAATTATCATCACAACTAGAAAGCAACAATTGCTCAATAAGTTGGGCTACGATCATCCATACGATCTGAAGAAGTTGTCACATGACGATGCTTTATCTTTATTTGCTCATCATTCTTTGGGTGTAAAGAGCTTTGATTTACATCCAGTGCTAAGACCACATGGTGAAGGCATCGTTAAAAAATGTGATGGCTTGCCTTTGGCTCTAAAAGCACTTGGAAGTTTATTGAGAACAAAAACAAATGAAGAAGAATGGAAGCGGTTGTTGGATGATGAGATATGGATGTTAGAAGATGAAGGTGGTATTCTCCCGGCACTTAGACTAAGCTACAATGATCTTTCTGCTTGCCTTAAGCAATTGTTTGCATATTGTTGCTTGATCCCCAAGGACTGCATGTTTGAGAAGAAGGACTTGATTCTGTTGTGGATGGCGGAAGGGTTTATGCACAATTCAGCTACAAATAAAACAATGGAATGCCTGGGTGAGGAATGTTTTCAAGAGTTGTTGTCAAGGTCATTTTTTCAGTATGTGCCGGATGACGAATCATTGTTTGTGATGCACGACCTCATGAATGATTTAGCCACATTTGTTGCTGGAGAATTTTATTCAAGGTTAGACATAGATATGGAGAAGAATGTTAGGAAGGAAGCTTTTAAAAAGTACCGCCATATGTCATTTGCTTGTGAGAGATATATGTGTTACAACAAGGTTAAGGCAGTCGAAAGAGCTAATAGTTTGAGAACCTTTTTAGCTATGCCCAATGTGGTTAGAAATAGCTGGCTGATATGCAACATATCAAGTAAGTTTCTAGTTGACACACTTCCCCAGTTACCATTGTTAAGGGCTCTAAGTTTGAGTAGATTAGATATAGATGAGGTACCAGAGTGTGTCGGCAATATGAAGCACTTGCGGTATCTTAACTTATCTCAAACTAGCATTAGATATTTACCAGAAAGTGTCTGCAATCTTTATAACTTACAGACATTGATTGTTTCCGGTTGTGATAGGCTGACTAAGTTGCCCGACAACTTCTTAAAGCTTAAGAATTTGTGGCATTTTGACATTCAGGATACATTGCTTTGGAATATGATACCTTTAGGGATTAGCGACACGAAAGGCCTACAAACCCTTTCCAACAAAGTTGTTGTTATTGAAAACAATGACTTTTTTATCTCTTGGCTTAGGAACTTAAAGAATCTCCAAGCGAATATTTATATTGATGAGCTGCAAAAAGTGCAAAGTGTAAGGGATATACAGGGTGTGAACTTATCACAAAAGAGGGTTAGTGACTTACGTATGGGATGGAGTAATGTCTTTGATGATTCTCGAAATGAAAAACTTGAAAAGGAAGTCCTCGATGCACTCAAGCCTCATAGTGATAACTTGAAAAATCTTACAATTGTGTAATACGGAGGTAAGTTGTTTCCAAACTGGATTGGAGATCCCTCATTTCTCTGTTTGACTTATGTGCAGATTAAAAAATGTGGAAATTGTATGTTTCTACCACCACTTGGGGAACTACCATCACTTCTGACGCTGGTTATTGAAGAACTAAATGGGGTGAAAGTCCTGGGGTCAGAGTTTCTTGGGACAGGTACTGCATTTCCTAAGCTTGAAAGTCTGAGAATTACAAATATGACGGGGTGGGAGGTTTGGTCTACCAAGAGTGGTGTTGTAGGTGCGGTAATGTTTCCATGCCTTCAAGAGCTAATTTTAGTAAATTGTCCTAATTTGACTGAAGTCTCACTTGAAGCACTACCTTTGCTTAGGGTTTTAGATCTCAGCGGTTGTGGTGATGGTTTATTGACAAGTCTAATTCACGCAGCTTCATCAGTCACTAGGTTGAGTATAAGTCGTATTACAGGACTTAATGATAAGGTGTGGAGAGGTGTTATGGACCATCTTGGGTCAGTTGAAGAAGTAAGTATCTATTACTGTAATGAAATAAGATTCTTGTGGGAATCAGAAGCAGAGGCAAGTAAGGTTCTTGTGAACTTAAGGAAGTTGAAAGTATTTGATTGTTCAAAATTGGTGAGTTTAGGAGAGAAAGAGGAGGATGGATGCAACCAACTAACATCTCTTAGGATATTGGAATTAATGAGTTGTCAAAATCTTGAGCGTTGCAATTTGCCAAACAACATTCATGAATTGTGTATCAGCTATTGTGAACAACTACTGGAAAATGAGGTGCTTCTCAACACAAGCATGCCACTGATGCTAGAGGTTGTACATATAAACAGTTGGAAAAATCTGAAATCAATCAATGAATTGACTTGTTTCATTCACATCAAAAAATTGGATATAAGTTTTTGTTCGAGTATAGAGTCATTTCCTGCCGCCGACTTGCCGAATCTCACCTCGTTAGAATATCTGAGAATTGTGAAGTGTAAAAGTATGGATGTTGCTTATTCTGGGGTTTGGCCTCCTAAGTTGGGGTTCTTACAAATAGGGGGTTTGAAGAAGCCCATATCAAAGTTTGGCCCACAGATTTTCCCATCCTCACTTGTTGAGCTAAAGCTATATGGTGGATCGGCAGAAGAAGAAGATGTGACTAGTGGAAGTCAATTGTCTCATATGCTTCCTTCATCTCTTACTACACTTGGCTTATGGTATTTTGAGAAATTGGAAACAGTTTCAAAGGGACTCCAACACCTCACCTCCCTCCAACATCTCGACATTCGGAGCTGCCCAAAGATGAAAGATCTACCAGAAGAGTTGTTGCCTTCACTTTTTAGTTTGGGAATAAGTGGATGCACAGATGAATTGAAAGAAAAGACAAGTAGAAGAGGTTCCTATTGGCCCCTTATCTCCTATATCCCATATGTCGGCACAGACTAAGGGTATGTCCATCTCTCTCCATTTTGACTTTTTTAGATACATTTCAGTTAACAGGTCACTTATAATCAATTGCAGCAAAACTGACAATCTGATTAGTTATGGTCATTTACTATTTTAAATGCAACTCATGACAATAATAAGTTACGGAGTAAAATATTTTGAAGAAATCAAATGTTCTAGTTTCAAAAAGAAAGTTAAGTGAGGTAAGCAGTATTTACTACTACTTTCTACTTTCACATAGAGGTAGTTTGTTCATGTTTGAGTTCAATTGTATAATTAAGGCTAAAACTCAGACCTAATAAATGTAACATGTCCATGTTGTGTAAAACATAGTATTATTTTAAGTAACAATGATTCAGCTCAACTTGATCAATCAGTCTCTTGGGTCTCTAATATAGTAATATACTTTTTTGTTTCTCTTTCACAGATGGGGTTTTAAAATGTCTGGATGGGATTCCTTGTAGGACAATGAGTTGATTAGCTATTCTAAAGTACAACAAACACAAGAGGCTATCTTCAGTGCCTCTATCAATAACTTCAGAGAAGGCTTATACTTTTGTATCAGTTAATATGAACCATCCCGGTTTCTTTGATTCAAACTGTTATTGGTTTAGGCCGTGCAGGAGGTTTGCTTTATGTCTCATTTGCAATCGTTATTGGTTAAGGGTATTTAGTTGTTGTAATCCTTGAGGGTTGCATAACAATTGTCAGATATGTAAGTTCTTTGTATAAATCCATAATTTTAATCATCCCACAGATATGCACCAAGCTCAACCAACGGCTTCTGCTACCATGTCAACCACGAAATGTGACTATGAAAAACCTATATATTTAGAACTCTTTATGCAACACATCAGACATGTTTCTTTTTCATTTTCAGTCAACCCTTGTATAGTTGTATCCCAACCCATTTAACCCATCAAAGATAAAGTTAAAAAACTAATTAGTTCGATTAATATTTACACGAATTTGTATAACCACATCTACGATAAACACACATACGAAATCACATAGCTTTAATATAAGAGACTAGCTTCATGGCCCGCCCGAATGGGCGAGCTAGCTTCATTATAATACATGCGAAATTCTAAATGCATGTAAAGCAATCGTGAAATGCTGGAAAAACAAATTACAGCACAACAACAACGATACCCAATCCCGCATGAGCGGGGTATGATGGGAGAACAAATTGAAACTACAAAATAAAAGTAACTAAGTTTTTTCGTGTAATATATCTAAAAGATAATGAAGGCATGAAGCTCTTAAATAATACAAGTCTATGGTGCTTATTCAAATACGAAATAAAGCTTCTTTGTAAATAACGTTTATTGTGGAGTTTGTGTAGTTTCTATCTTTGTCGCAACTTGTATGATGTCATAAAGGGAAAGTTGTTTGGCAACTCCCAAAAACTCCCATAACAATGCGTACGATAACTCTGATGATAAATCCCATGTTAATCCTCAAACGTACACAAGTGCTAAGAACAATGATAAAAATAGTACATTGTTCATCGTGATAGCAACATATAACTACATACAAACAAATCATTAGCAAAGAAGAGGGTCTATGGAATTGCTTATTTAAGTGTTTTTTTGCTTATTTATATGCAAATATACAAATTTGAATGTTTCGGTAAACCTGCTAATCTGTTTATTTTAGAGTAATAATTACTTAAAAATTCATGTACTTTCTATTTTAATGTTGAATGTAATGACTAAGAGGAATAGGACAAACCTCGGAAAATGTTAAAGAGGCGGACACCGCTTCACTTGAGTTTGGTGCTAGTGGCAACACGATGAAGGAGATGAAGAAAGACAGGATACTTGTTGTAGCAGAAAAAATACCAACGGCATCCACCAAAGGATCAGCAAAGGCAGTCGCAATCACAAATCACTGTGCCCTGTAACAACAATAGCACAACCTTAATGGTGGTTGTCCGATGGTCGTCTACTCCCTGTTCTTCCTCTTCTTCATGAGTTTGATTACATAAAAGTTCGTTCCCCTACAATCAAGTTATAAAGGTGCAATTAAGTTTCTTACCGATAACCATGATTAACAGTTAGTAACGATAAGTTAAGTTGTTATTTGTCACATAATCAAAGTGCATATATAAAAAATTAACGGTTACCATTATATTTTAATATAAAATATAAACTTTTAACCAATCACACACGTTGTTTGTCAATGAGTACGTAACTAAAAATACTCTTTCACTAATAAGTACGTAGTAACAACTAATTGGCATGTCTGACTTATATAAAGGACTGATAGGATATTGGTATGTATGAACTGGTGTGATTCATCTATGAATCTTTCAAAGTTACCAGTAATATAATGATACGAACACTTATTGATAGTAACCAAAATTTACTCGACATCAAATAGCGCAAGAGGTTTCTTCTTTCCCGGAGTGTCAATGTGTCATTCTTGTTGTAGTTATCAAACGCATCATACAACTTCACCAGTCAAATCTACAATAGCAATACTAGTTCCCGGTCATATTACGTACATCGTTCCAAATTTAAAAGTATTTTGCGTACAATGGTAATTTTCAAAGTTAATTGCGTACATCGTCTGTTTTGAAAAACTATGTTGCGTATCTTTAGCTTTCACCCTAGTAAAAGTTGATAGTAGTGAACTTTAAAAGTAGCATATAGCACTTTAGAATTATTTATTACCTGTCAAATATGAACAGGTCGTTCACACATAGTTGAACATATAGTTGCTAATTTTTCACCAAGCTCCCTTCTTGGAGGAGAAAACCGTAAAACGTCGCTTACAATATTTTAGATACTAAGCCAAAGATCGAGTTCTTATCCAGGTAGAACCAACATTTTTCTGAACGTATTTTAAAGACTAAAATACTAACCGGTCTTTCCAATTTGGTGTATAGTGTTTTGTTATGAACCTTGGAATATGATGATGAAATACAACAAAACAATACTATTTCAAATATAAGAAACTAATAATCTACAACAAGCAAAACTTTAATGTTTTCGTGTTCTTCTCTTGCTATAAATGTGATGGATGGAATTTGAATCACTACAATGATTATTAAAACTTAATAATGATCAAAGAATGTATGAAAGTGTATGTAAAAATAATTGGAAAAATGACTACAAGAGGTAAGTTTATTGGTGACAAAAAAGTTGCTTAAATAGGTGATGACACAATTTTGTAAAACCAATAAGTATTACAATCCTCCTAGGCAGTGACCTAATCGGTATAGTGTAGTATAGGAAAGACACGGGGGATTGATCGTTCTCTAAGAGAATATTAAGGTAGGTTCGAAATGTATGACGAAATAAGCCTAAGGGTTGAGGGAAGATTATTTTTGATATTTTGTATTTAATTGAAAGCAAGTAAAATCTCGAGTTTGAAGAACTACTAATTAAACTATAAATGATGCACTAAACATGAGTGCATACAAAGAAGGCTAAGTCGTATTTGGGTGTAACGTTTTTGTGTGGTGTAAACAATGCTCTTCATTAGTATTTTGGAGTCCACCAAAATATCACGAGAACCGTGAAACAATAAGCTCAGAAGGGTGTACTAGAGGTATCTTGTACTAAAAATGAGTACATAACAAGGGTGTGCGGAAATTACTTGACCAATAAAGTTAATGCAATTATAACAAACGTAGGCTAAAAACAAGGGTTAATCCTAATGCCTCTTATCATTTAGTAAATCCTAACTACACGAATGTGATCTCATTAGCGATCTCGGAATGCATCACTATAGCAAGTTTTAGAATCTATATACTACTGGTACACTCTCAAGCATTAAAGGCGAACCTTCACATTTTTAGGGTGAAATTTTGAGTGGTAAGGTTTTTGTGCTAGCTATATAAATCCTATCCATGAGACCCTTTATTAAGACTAAAGTTTCACTTGTAAATGTTATAAAAAAAATTAAATTTGTGCTAAAATCATCTTTACAAGTTTTTCTTTCGGTTTATTACACCATTATTTAAGAACAAGACAAATAACAAATGCATGACTAGTTTTTAAGGTGTCCCTTTTTACCCTCCATACACTTAATTGAACATTGACCTCAATAAATGGTAAAGGGAAAAATAAAAATATATGAAAAAAAACTAATACTCTCCTGATTTGCTCGGTATGAATGAAAAACGAAAATGCGGTCAAATCCTTATCCAAAAAGATGCAATAGTCCAACGATCCGCTTCTTGTCCAATATAACCTATAAAGCTTAAGAAAACACAAACGAAACCTCACATGAAATCGGGTGTTGATAATATATAGTGCATTGAGTTCATTATTAACTAAACTAGGGAGCAAATATATACTACATATAAAGTAAAATGGTTAATATGGAATGTTGAAATGTTGAAAAATGGTCAACATTTTAGCCATGCTATTTGGTAAGTCAAACTTAAAAAGAAACTATTGAAAAAGTTAAAAGATGGGCTGTAACAAATAAATGAGACTTTTAACACACAGACAAAATGCTCTCATCTGCTTCCATTCCCACCACCATACTTCCACTACCAAACAGACCCACATAAGACGTCCTACCGTCGGACGTCACACCACCGGACGCCACCCCACCGGGCCCTACGACTGCAGAAAACAAACCACAACCGGACGTCACCCGTCCATTGAAACCTGACCACCACATAACCACCTAGACGAACCACCAAGCTTTTAAGTATTTTTTTCCATAAATCTATGTATATTAATCAAGTTTCGAAGGTTTTTATTAATAGATTTGCAGATTTTATTTGTAGATCTGAGATTATATAACATTTTTGTTACATTTTTTTACAGCCACCATGTCGCCTCCACGTCGCTGCCGCCACTGCCGGATATTGCTGCTACAGCGGTTGTCTCGCCGGAAAATCTCCAAACCGTCGTCGGTTTACTTTTTAAGATTTTAAGGTTTGTTTCATAGATCTATGTATTTATTATGTTTTAAAAAATTATTTGACTAAAGTTTTTATTTTTGTAGATCTACTTCCGCTGCCGCCGCTTGAGTATGCCACTACTGTCCCAATCCGCTCAGCCGCTGTCGGAATCTTCCAAATAGCCATACTTACGTCGCTGCCACCCCTGCCACCGTCGACATGCCGGAATCTATTGCTTATGTTGGAAATGCATGTTTTGTTTGATAAATTTGTTGGTAATTTTTTTAGAATACGGTTGTGTAAATTTGCTTATGAATATTGTGTAAATGTTGTAATAATTTAATGTTATATGCTGTTATAGTTTAATTTTTTAGTTATGTTCTTAGATTTATTGGTAAACTATTTAATTTTGTTGTATGCAAATCTTTTGTTTGGTGAATTATTGTTGTGTAAATTGTTGTATGTAATTTTGTTTGTCCATATTTGTAAATTATGTTTATTTTGTATAATAGTTGTTAAAATGTGTAAATTGCTAATAAATTTGCTTTGTAAATTTTTTATATTTTGAAAGTTTGGTACACTTTTTGAAACTTGAATTTTTTGAATTTCAAATTTTTGTAAGTTTTTATAAATTCATAAATAATTTGATATCTTTGAATGAAAAGTAAAACTTTTGAATACGGGTACTTCAAAAGATTTGCAAACTTTTGAACATTTTTAAATTTTTTGAGTTAGTCAAGTGTGTTTGACATGAAATAATAGTTTGACTGAAAATTTTAGATAGTTTAAACTTGTAAGTAATGTAATAAAGTTGCCTCTTTGGCTAATTAAATTGATATAATGTCCATAGGCTTTGGATCAAATAAAAAGTTTTTAAAATAAAAAGGATAAAAAGTGTATGTGTCATTAATATCGTATTGAAAATGTGACAATTGGGGGTCAATTAAAAGAAGTTATGTGCAAGTGTGTCAATATATTTAGCTAAAAAAATAGTGTATGTGTCAATAATACGTCAATTATGTGTCAATTATAATAAGTTTTGTGCAAGTGTGTCAACATATAAAGTTATGTGTCAAATATGTCATTAATACCTCAATTTAATATCATTAATACACACATTTAATCTCATAATCCTATGGCTAGAATTCCTTCCTATAC
Organism: Chrysanthemum makinoi; assembly: GCA_910596185.1. Lineage (NCBI taxonomy): Eukaryota > Viridiplantae > Streptophyta > Magnoliopsida > Asterales > Asteraceae > Chrysanthemum > Chrysanthemum makinoi. The sequence continues at coordinate 198,567,622 of OU343217.1, read as the reverse complement.
ATTTTACCGTTAGTGACTTTTCATAATAACCATACTTAATGTCCATATATGTTTGAAATCACTATTCAACAACGATCTCATTCAATTTTAACTAATGTTAGCATTTAATGACAATGTATTATTGAGAGATCTCTTCTTTAGATGATATATGGTTGACTTTTAGATGATATATACTTCAAATTTGATAATCGGTTGAGAGATCCTTTCTTTAATGATATATGGTTGACTTTTAGCATGGTACCCGCGTGTTGCGGCGGCAAGTACTCTGAAATAAAAAATTTCGGTGAATAATGTATTTTAGTTTATTATATTCTTTTTGACAATAAATTTACGGATATCAAGAATTTCATTTAGCCCGTGCCCGTTCGGGCTTGAGCCCGTTGGCCGCGATTCGGGCTCGGCCTGTTTGGCCCGCGCCTGTTCTGGCTCGAGCCCGTTTGGCCAGCGCCTGTTCGGGCTCGAGCCCGTTTTGCCCGTTGCCCGTTCGGGCTTTAATATTTGTATAATGTGCTTTATTATTTGTATTAGTGATATTTAATGCATGGTACCCGCGTGTTGCGGCGGGAGGTACCCTGAAATAAACTTTTCAAGTGAATCATTTATTTTAGTTTATTATGTTCTTTTTGACAATAAATTTACAGATTTCAAGAATTTCGTTTAGCCCGTGCCCGTTTGGGCTCGAGCCCATTTGGCATGTTGCTCGTTCAGGCTTGAATATTATTTGTATAATATTATTTAATGTAGAATTGTGTTTAATTTGGTTGTACAATATGCTTGATAGTTTGTATTTACTATGTTAAGGTGTTTTAATAATTGTATTAATTGTATTTATTTATCACTTAATTAATTGACTATATTAAATAGCATTAATGTGGTGTTTTATTTTTTTTAATATGTGAATTAAAGTAGTGTACGCTATGCTTCTTGTGTTGTACGTCTGAAAATTATGTGCATTAAAGTGTTGTACATTATGCTTCTTTTCTTAATTATATGAATTGCTAATTATAGTAACATGTGTAGGCTTATATTTTAAGACTTCCTTTTATAGGAAGTCCTAAATACATTATAATGTAGTATAGATAATATTATTTAATGTAGAATTGTGTTTAATTTGTTTGTACAATATGCTTGATAGTTTGTATTTACTATGTTAAGGGTGTTTTAATAATTGTATTAATTGTATTTATTTATGACTTAATTAATTGAATTTGACTATATTAAATAGCATTAATGTGGTGTTTTATTTTTTTTAATATGTGCATTAAAGTAGTGTACGCTATGCTTCTTGCGTTGTATGTCTAAAAATTATGTGCATTAAAGTGTTGTACATTATGCTTCTTTTCTTAATTATATGAATTGCTAATTATAGTAACATGTGTACGCTTATATTTTTAAGACTTCCTTTTATAGGAAGTCCTAAATACATTATAATGTAGTATAGATAATGTATTTTGTAAATTGATATTAAATTGATATGTTAATTGAAACTTGTGTAGTAAATGTATCAAGTATAGTAAATATATTAAGAAAATATTGTTCAAACTTTTCACATTTGTTTCCACTATTCTTATTTGTGACATCCTGTAAGTTATTATTTCATATTGATAGTAATATTTTATTTTACATTTCACTAACTTCCTTAATTCCATCTGTGAAAGTCATTATGCCTTTTTTTTCATCCATAATTAAGTTAGTGATTTCAACAAAAGGTCTTCCGAAAACTACTTGTGACAACCTAGGGTCAATAATATCCTCAATGTCTTCCAAAATTGTAAACTTATTAAAAACATTATATTTTTCCTATAAACACATGCATATCATAGTCTTCGCCAACAAAGTTCATTCCTTTGTATTCTAATCCCCAAGAACAAATGATGTTGTAGTGAAATAATGACATAACATTCATAGGTAAACCCACATCAATATAAGTATTGTAGAAATATTTGTGGCCAATCATACAAGGTATTTTTAGTTTATGTGGATCATACCTCTTTATCCTATAAGAATTTCTTAACTCAAGCTCCTCAATATTACTAATTATCCAATCATAGTCTGACTCATTACTCAAATCTATAGTGGACTCTATTTCATCATCCTTTTCATCCTCTATTTCATCTTCCTTACATAGTTCTTCTAAAACCCCATGTTCCTTATTTTCGTCATTCTTAGACCGTGAGATTACAATGATAGTGTTTGAACATGTTTTGAAGAAGAGGGGTCTTGAATATCTTTTCCCTTAGATAATGAATGCAAAAAGAGTTTGCTAGCGTCCTTTATTAATTGATTAGATGGTACCTCATTAGTTGAAGGATTGAATAAAACAACATTAACTTTATTTTTGTCCTTCGCGACATTACTAGTAGAGGCATTCATTATTCGATTGTTAAGAGCATTTAAAAGGTTGCCAATTTTATTGTTCATCTCTCTTTGATGTTGTTTGAAATTGGTTTCAAACTTAGACAATTGAGCTTCTGATGAAATAAAACTAGACATTAATCTTTCTAGATGTCGCTGATTTTGCGAAGGGTTATAAAAATATTCTTAGATGAATTGTAGTATTGAGGCCTATTGGTTGGTTGAGAATCATTTGTTGAAATGGCTCGACTTTGACCCTATTTAAAGTTCGGTTGGTCCTTCCAAGAGTTTTAAGCTTCATTGAAATTTCTAGGACTGGGATTGGAAGTGAACCACTTACCTCCCATTTTGTTGGTACGCAGGATGCATAATCCGCAAAAGCTTGCTTGAGATTTTCCATGCAATCATGAGTGTCATGAGGACCACTACATAATTCACATGAAGAAGCAATTTTTTTCACTTGATGTGAAGGTTTATGAGCTTCGTAGGAACTCATCAAAAATTTCACTTGATCTTCTAGTTCAATGATCTTACGATCGGAAATGTTAGAGACATTGGAAGAAAATGATATTGCCTTGACCGTTTTACTTGTAAGTTCACGAGGGTCATTCCAACTTTCGTTTTCATAGAGGGAAAGGTCCTCTATAATGTCCCACTAGTTTTTCGAAGTTTTGTCAAAAATCTTACCACGTGCTGCATGGTTAATGGCTTGAATTGTGGATTAGTTGACATGATCATAAAGGATTTGGATAGTGAGTCAAAAATCAATGCCATGATGAGGGAATTTTTGGAGTAAGTCCTTGAAACGATTCCATGCATCCTAAAGAGTTTCACCTTGATGTTGTTGGAACATTAATATGTCATTCATTAACTTAGTAGTTCTCCTCCGGTGGGAAACATTTTGCGAGAAAACGAGAAGTAAGATCATCCCAAGTTAAGATGGATCCCGTGGGTAGACGCTCAAGCCAATTGCTAGCTTGATCACATAGAGAGAATTGAAAGAGACCTAAGCACGTCATCTCCTTGGTGGCACCGTTAAGGTCAATGAAATCGGCGATTTTTTAAGAAAATCCTTAAGGTGTTGATTTCTTCGGAACAAAGTCCATAGAAAGCACATCCATTTTGCACCAACCGGATGGTGTCAGATCGGAAGGTAGACATATTGGCTTCTTGGGGAAGCTCAATAGTGTTTCGATAGCCTTCGTGGCTAGGACGGGAGCACTCACAAAGAGTACAAGATCTAGGCGGGTTTGGTGGGTTTTGATGAAAAGGTGGATTTGGTGGGTTTTGTTGGTTAAGTGGAATAACATTCACCATGATGGCAAATGACAAGATTTAAAAACAAAAGAAACTAAAAAAAAGTCTCGCTTGATAAGATTCTAGTGAGTAGACCTAAACGAAATAAAAATTGAAATCTAGACCGTTCCCCGACAGCGTCGTCAAAAACATGATAACGGAATTATGCAAAACCGAATAAGTTTTACAATCCTCCTATGCAGTGTACCTAATCGTTTTAGTGTAGTATAGACAAGACACTAGGGATTAATCTTTCTCTAGTGGAATAGTGAGGTAGGTTTGAAATGTATGACAAAATAAGCCTAAGGGTTGTGGGAAGATTATTTTTGGTATTTTGTATTTAATTGAAAGTAAGTAAGATCTCGGGTTTGGAAGAGTTGGGTTTTAACTACTAATTAAACTAATGACAAGAAAAGTAAAGTGGCAAACTTGTTATAAGAGGAAAATCGTATTTAGTTAGAATCTCTCTACTCCCTAGTTAAATCATATTATGTTATCAAATTGTTACGTCCTTGTCTAATGAAATATGAAGTATTATTTATTACCGGTTGTGGTTTAGTCAGTCTCACATCTATAGATTAGCCTAAGTGAACGACGCCTATAAGAATTGTCAAGCTCACCCAATAACTAACTACGCAATAAATACTCGTCTCAAATTAATTAATCCATGTACATAATTAACTAGTCGTTTTAGTGGAAGTTCAAGCTAGTATATTTTTCCTATCCAGTTTTGCAATCCCTAATGCACACTCCATTCAACAAGAGACGAAAACACAACAACAATAACTAAGTTCTATGCAATCCTAACAAATACTAAGTGATTTAGCCTAGCATGGTAATGAAAAAAAAGCAAATAAATAAATCAAACAATAACACATAGACATGATTAAATGATTAAATATATAACTTATCTTTCACCAAACATGAAGACATCAATGGCCAAAAGACCTACAAAAGCTGAGTTTTTTCGTCTAGGGTTTATCCTCCAAAAGTTGCACACATAATAAGGAAGACAATGCAAAAATGTACATAGTTTTACATATGTAGTGGCGTCACGTCGAGCTTGTGACTCCGCCAGCTTGTCGTCTTAGAGGGTTTCGATATTGCACTGACTTAGTTATGACGGCATCATGTTGGGGTTGTGATGCCATAAACTTCCGTATTTTTGGTCTTGACACCTTCAGCTTGAGGCCATCTCCAAAGCCTGAACTGTCAGCTCTTCCCGGTGATGGTGTCACGATCTAGCTATGACGCCGTTACGAGACCTTCTCGTGGTGGTTTTCTGATATTTTTGTTTTCTTTGTTTTTCCATTAAATCGAGCGTGAAACTTGTCTTTTTCCAACATTTGCATCATGAGTACCTAAAACTCAAATAGAAAAGATTTAGGGCAATAAATGATCACATATATATGAATTTAGAGGCTAAATAACCACTTAAAGCGTATGAAATTACACCTAATTAATAGGCAAGTTTTACCTAACAGATAGCCATGGATCCACGAATCCCTTTGGTAGGGGACCGTGGGTCCGTATAGCTGTAACATCTATATTTCAAAACTTGATGAACAAGGAAAATCTGATTTGGTTTGTATTTAAGCTAATATTAGAAATATTACAATTTACTAGCTAAACTGGTTTAAGATCTTTGCTAAAATTAATTTTGTTTACATGTTAAAAATGGAAATATTGTGCTTAATTTGAAAAATCAAATTGGATCCTTTCCTATAATATTTTATCTTATTACTTAAAATGTTTTTTTCCAACATTGTTGTTGGATATTTTCTCAAAATAAAATATATGCTTAGTTGTAAATAATAAAACATTTCTTGTAATTAATACTAAATTTGTAAATAAAAAACAAAATTAAACTTAGAAATGTAAGTTTAGAAAATGTAAAATATTATAAATTTGTAAAAATATTTTCTTTGATTATTATGCAAGTTCTAATATATCATATTTATGCCTTGAGTGATATTTGACGTAAAACTATTAGTCTAAAACTTTTTTAGTTAAATTTGCACTTGATACGTTTTATTTTTGTCATTATCAAAGCGTAAAAGATCATTAATAATAAATAACGTTTTTGGGTGACTATTTGTATTAACAATCTCTCATTTTTTGATGATAACAAAACATAAACTCATATTAAGTAAAAGTTTAGTTATACAAGTATTCGGATATGAGTTTTATACTTTCTCTCCTTTTTATCGAAGCAAAAAGGTTCTTGGTGTCGAAGCATTTTGAATGTCGATAAAGATATTGTGTATACTCCCACTCGTTTGGGGAAACCAAGGAATCGAATTATGATGCTAAAAAAAATGTTAGCGTAATAAAAGTATAAAGGTTCACAACAACCACACATCTCTAACAATAGTCCATTAAAAGAGAAAAACTACAATACAAATATAAAAATAGAGTAGAAAATAACATAAGTTCTAAGATAGAAGCTCAAAAAGGAACTTTAAAAGTCCTAAGATACAACCATAAAATAAAAGTCCTAAGATTACAAAGTCCTAAAAAGTTACTAAAAATAAATTTGAAAAATAAAGTTACTAAGATAACACCCATCCTTCATATTTGTTTGGGTTATGCTATCAAAACACCCCCTAAGGAGGTGTTTGTACTTGTTGGTGGGTATTTTTTTTCGTTAGATATTGTCTTTGTCCTTTTTTTTTCTTCATTCAATAATCATACATGTATATAAACATTTGATTTTTCTAAACTAGTATCTGATTTTTCAAAGTATATAAGTCTTTTTTTTGTATAGTGTATTTGTTTGTTTTATAACTTTTGTTTTAACTTTGTAGAGGGAATAACTTTGTAGAGGGAATCGTCCTTTTTTTTGTCCTTTGTCTGAGAATTATTCATGGGGAGATTCACGGGAATGATTTTGTGAAACACGTTTTTAGTGTTTTCACTCCACTTTTTTATGTTATATAGCATTTTGAAAGCGACTGCCATTCACAGTTTCAAAAACAAGCATTCACAAAACAAAAACCAACACCATCAGAAAGATCACCACCACCATCAAAGATGTAACAAAGAAACCACATATCAAGCACCACAGATCAAGCATTCACAAAACTAGCAGTTTCAACACGGGTTTTATAGAAGTTTCAAAACTAGCATTCACAAAACAAAAAGAAGCTATTACGGGTTTATAAAAGTTAACGATGAATTCATCACCGTTTTACACGAACGAAGTATAATTTTACGCTATTACATATAAAAGTTTACGTTTATAAAAAAATGACACATCGAGACGGCTCAGATTGTTATTTTTATTCATATGGCTGCAAATTTGAAGGTTGCAAAATGTTTGCCGTCCATTCGGTTATGCCATGCCACTCGACAATTGTTTTTTAAATTATCATCGCCATCTCGGTTTTTTAAAACAGAAATCAACTGCTTATTTCATAATAAGCAGTTTCAAGAAACCATTTCAAAAAACCAAGTTTTTTTTTATCAACAGTAACCAACCAAAAGCAGTTTTAAAGCTACTGAAAACTGCTTCTCATAATAAGCAGTTTCTGTTTTTGAAATTGCTTTCAGTAAAGCAGTTTTTGAAACTGCTTTCAATAAGCAGTTTTTGAAACTGCTTTCAATAAGCAGTTTTTGAAACTGATTTCAAGATCAAACCACAGATCTAAACCAAACGCTAACAAATTACTCTGTCGATGGCATATTAATCAAAATGTGCTCAAGAATTGCAGACATAATTCGATACGGAAGAGGAGTATGCGTCCGTTAGATGGTCATGGGATTGGATAGTTAAAGCTCCGACCCAAGATATGTTCATGCACTATTATCGGCACCTACAAGAGTTATTGGTCCAAAAACAGGGTACTTAACTATTAATTCATTTTTTATTATTATTTAATAAATAAGTACCCGAATGACTTTTTTTATTAGATTAAACACTTTATTAATTCATTGTTTTCTCAGACGTTTTGCGGTATTTTGATAACTGGCTGCAACGACCACATGTTCGTGCCGTACATTACTGATCTATATCGCAGCTTCGGCAAGACAACAACATGTAGAGTTGAGGTTCAACACGCGTTGTTGAAGTTATACTTGGGCTCCACACAGTCCAACTTAGACACGTTGTTGAGTTCGGTCGATAAGATTCTAGTTGCTCAAGAAAATGCGATAAGAGAAACTTTTAATAGAAGCATAACCAATAAACTGCATGTGTGTAGGGACACACTATTTGATGAATTGCGGTATAAAGTTTCAAAACATGCTTTACAATTCATTGTCACAGAATCCAAACTGGATATGGACCCACTTGAATGTGGTCATCAGTTGCGGTCAGTTTGTGGGTTACCATGCTATCACGAACTTGTTTACTATCGAATTCATGGTAAGTATATTAAATTTATGCCTATCAAGTTATTCTCCCCGTCAATAACGATAATTTATACTAGTCACTTTTTTCGAATGCAGGATGGCCTATTCCACTTGATCGTGTTGATAATTTTTGGAGAACCCTAAGTGTTCCCTGGCCTAGAGGTCGACTTACTTATACGCTTGAAGAGCCTGAAGATTATATTTCTTGTCAAGCTGACGTAGAAAAATTCCAAAATGTTTTTGGTAAAGCTTCGTCGTTTGTATAGAAAAATATGTTAAACACGATGAGAGGTATATACGCTCCCTAATGTATATGATCCGCTCCGAACGATCTATCTTTTATTAGTCAACCACTTGTGAATGGTCAACCATAAAAGTCAAACAGCTCAGAACAAAATGCAATTAAGTCCAGAGGAGTTTAGTGTTTCCCCGGGTCGTTAAGTCCCAACGAGCTGTGCGAGTGAAGCTAAACGCGTAGTGATCGAGTGATATTGAACAGGAAAGGGGGTATGATTAATTACACTAAGGAAATTAAATCTAATAAAGACTTTGAAGTCATTTTAATTCTATATTTAAAATCGTTTAACGATTAAAACCTAAAAATGATCTAAAATTACTTTTACTCTAAAAATGCAATTTAAAACTTTATTATGATTTAAAACTAATTTTTATGGTTTTTCTTTTATTTGTTTGATTTAAAAACTAATTTTAAACTTTTAAAACTAATCTAAAATACTAGAAATTATGAAATTAAAGAGGAAAATTGTGAAACTATTTTTAAAAAATCTAAAATGACTAAATAGAATTTTCAAAACTAATTTTGTATTTTTATGATTATTTTTCTATTTTCTATGAATTAAAATCTATTTAAAACTAATTTAAATGCTAAAAAATACTATTTAAACTAGGAAAATTCTGGAAAAATATTTTTTTGGCTTTTTATATTTTTCTTAATCTAGGAAAATTGAAAACATATTTTTTTGACCTTTTTCTGATTTATTTGTATTAAATGCTAATTAAAATGCTTAAAACTCAATTTAAATGCAGAAAAATATCAAAAGAACATGGAAAAACATGAAAACTTCCAGAATAATATAAAATAATACTAAGTTGCAGGGAAAAATAACAGAAATAACTTTGGAGATCAGGAACTATGATTTGGGCACGCTACTAATATGAATAAGCACTTGAAATAAGCAATAAGCTATCCAAAAGCTACCATAAGCTACTAAAGCCTAAATCTAACCTGAAATGAGCTAATGCAACTGATTGGGACCTAAAAAGCACAAGCTACCGAAAAAAAGCTCGAGACAAGAATTCAAGTCTCAACACACCAAACGGCCCTAACTAGCTACTTTAAGCACTTGTGCCAGCTTATCTAATAAGCCAAAGTGAAAACCAGAACTGTAGACCTCAAGACCACCAGCTGAACTATCTCAAGACCAAGTTTCAGCCACTACCAAGCTAAAATGAAGCTTGTGCAGGGCCTACAAGAAAGCCTGATTCACACTCAGTTAAACTGAGTGTGAACAGGGCAAAAGGTACCTAGTTGAGAAGCTGATTTAAAACTTAAAGAGATTTGGAAAAATTTCACAAAAATCAGATTTGGAAACTAGACCAACTTAATTTATTAAACCCAAAATATCAAAAGCTTTTGACCAATTATAGAGACATGAAAAATCCACAAAGTTTCATGAAAAACTGTATTTTCAAACTTTGACTTCTTATGACAGATTTTGAGATTTGACTATAATGAAATTCTAATGCCTCTAATTTGATCTAGGTAATGAAATAAGCTAAGTTAAGACCTAATTAAGCTAGTGAGATGATTTCCAAACCTAGTGCTAACCTATTTAACTCTTATACCAATCTGATTCAATCACAATATCTGATTAAATAGAATTTTGACTAAGTGATATGCAGAAGCAAAATAAGGACTAAAATAAGTATACTACCCCTATTTAAACCTGTATAAACTACTCTTAACTAATAATCCAATCTCTATCACAGTTTAAAGAGCAGATCCAAACACTACTTAAAAGCGGTTTATACTACTTAATCTATATAAATCCTAACTATAGATCAAAGTGATAATCTAACTGAGTTCTAATGCTCACTTAACAACTAACAATGATCCACTAATGCAAAAATAGCTACAACAATAGTGGAACAACAAATTTAGCTCCACAGTTTAAGTAAATGGAATGAAATGAAACTCACTTCGGTCCGACTTATATGCAGCTTGAAAATTAACCAAATACCACTATCCTAACTGATATAAACCCAAGTTCAACTCCATAGCTGCTTAACCCAATTTTTCTTCAAATCCTCCACGGTTTGACTTTGTTTGACTATTTAGGAATTTGATGTAACCAGCTTTATGACATAAATATAAACTCACAATAAGCTATATAAAGCTTTTATGAGTCCAATGAAACAGTAGCAAGGCTCTGAGATGAGCTTATAAGAGCTTGAGATATTTTTTTATTTTCCAACTATTTTTCTTATTTCGTTGTGATTTTTGGTATAAGATGAAAATAAGCTGTGAGTAACTTCTGACTCTAACACTATGAATCAAAAGCAACTATTAAACTGAGTTGAGAAGCAGGTAAACTTAAACAATGAAAACTCAATTTCATTAATTTTTAAAATCCGAGTACAAAGAAAATAAATTACATAAGCATAAAAACTAAATTGAGATTACAATGAGACTACTGAATTAAGAATGAAAAGGTGAAAAATCTAACTTCTTTGTCCTCCTCCTCTTCCTTCTATTTATGCTTGAAAATACTCCCACTTGTCCTCTCAGCTTTTCCCACCACTTTTTAGAGCCATTGGATCACTTGGGCTCTTTTTAGCCGTTGATGAGTTTTTTTGGCGCCAAAACCATTTTTGCCAGTTGGGCTTGATTGAGTGCAAAGAAGAAGAAGCAATTAATGCTCCTTGTTGGTTTGTGGAGGTGGAAGAGATAGGGTGTGGGTTGTGAGCTGGAAGAATGGCGATGTGAGATGGTTTGCAGAGTTGGTGAAGAAGGAATGAGGGAAAACAATGGGCGGGCTTTGACCGAGTTTTTTTTTATTAATAGGGAAAGGGTTCACGGGGTATATTGGCAGGGTCAAAAAGGCTCAAGGGTCTAGGTCCAAGGTGAGTTCAAGGTTCAAGTGTTGGTGGGCTTGGGTAGTTTGGGCTGCAGGTTTGTAGCATGGGCTTAAGTTTGGATCCGGTTGGGTTTGTTTATTAATAACACAAGGACCAAAATTGCAATTCCACCAAACTTGAGGGACCAAATCTGTAATTTTCCAAAGTGTATCATAAGGACCATTTTTTGACAAGTTTGAATTACCAAAGGACTAAAAATGTTAATTTTCCAATTAAAAACGTCCAGGGGTAAATTCTGTCAATCTTTGAAACTTCAAGGACTAAAGTTGCCATTTTGCAAAACTGAACTTTATAAGGGTAATTTTGACAACTTGAAAATCCTTGAGGGTCTTTTATGAAAAATTAACATGTTTTGAATAACCAGGGACTAGATTTGACAATTTATGCATAAAATACAGTCTAAATATTTTTTCTGTCTTTTTAAGACTTTTCAAAGTGTTTTTGACTGTTTTTGCAGTGCAGATGGAATAAAATGATGAGTATTTAGACACTCATCAATCCCCCACACTAAACTATTGCTAGTCCCTAGCAATATTTTGAGAAAACTTAATGGATTTGAATCTCTTTACCAAAAGCCATTACTTCTCGAGTAGCCAATTGTTTCAGTTCAAGTAAGAACCTTGGTACAATGATAACCAAATGATTTTGAGCAAATCACCAGCTTTCAACGGTTTTGATTTGTCTTTACCAGAAGCCGCTTGCTTCTGGACTAGCCAACTCTTAGATAATATATACTATCTTTGGTGAGTCGATTACCAATTATGGTTTTCCAACTGCCTTTACCACAAGCCATAAACTTGCGGGCTAGCCAACTCTTCACTAATTAAAGATATGGTGAGCTGAACACCATACAATTTTGGGCAAATTGCAAGCCGTCAACGGATTTGAGATATCTTTACTAAGAGCCGTTTGCTCTGGATTAGCCAATCCTTTTGTTTATTAGACATGGCGGACTGATAACCGTAAGCTGAGTAAGTGCAAAACACTTACTCCAAAAAAAAATTTTGGCCAAAAATGGGGGAATTGGGTGGTATAATTACATGATAAAATTCGTGAGAATTCCCCACCACACTAGAAATGAATATTGCCCTCAATATTCAAAGTACCGGCGGTTATGCCGAAACATAGAACGTAAAAGGGAAATACTACGGCCATTATTTGAAAGATTTTTTTTTTTTTTTTGATAAAACTTATATACAACAAGGGGGCTACTCCCCACACTATGGTGGTAGAAAGTAGAAAGAAGTCAGAAATATGGGTGAAAACCCATATGGTGTGCTACTGTTTTTGATTCCCGAGTCGCTAGCTTGACTCGATCCCCGCATTCATTGGTTCATGGGGAAAGTTTGTAGATCCGGGACAACCACATGTGGAATGTTCTCTCCAAAATAGTGCTTCAATCGATGACCATTCACTTTAAAATTTGGACCATCGGGTTGAGATAACTCAATGGTTCCATAAGGAAATACTTTAGTGATGGTGAATGGTCCAGACCAGCGGGATTTTAGTTTTCCTGAGAAAATCTTCAATCTTGAATTGAAAAGAAGGACTCGATCACCGACGTTGAAAACGCGGTTCTTGATTTTGGAGTCATGAATCTTCTTTGTCTTTTCTTTGTAGATCAAAGAGTTCTCGTATGCTTGATCACGGAGTTCATTTAATTCATTCATTTGAACTTTCCGGTGATCACCAGCTGTCTGAATATCGAAGTTGACATGTTTCAAGGCCCAGTATGCTTTGTGCTCAAGCTCAATTGGCAGATGACACGTCTTTCCGTACACTAGCTTGTATGGAGTACACCCGATGGGTGTTTTATAAGCTGTACGGAAGGCCCAGAGTGCGTCATCTAGCTTATCCGACCAAGAGGCACGGTTTTCGCCTACTGTCCTCTCCAGAATTCTTTTAATCCCTCGGTTGGAAACTTCCACTTGCCCATTTGTTTGGGGGTGGTAGCAGAGAGAGACGGTGAGTTACACCATACTTTTGCATGACTCTATCAAACGGTCATTGCGAAATGCGCACAACGATCACCGATTATAGCTCGTGGAGTTCCAAACCTAGCAAAAAGAGATTTTAAGAATTTCACAACAACTCGGGCATCGTTGGTAGGTAAAGCTTTTGCTTCAACCCATTTTGAAAAATAGTCAACGGCCACGAGTATGTATTTATTTCCTCGAGATGAAGGAAATGGCCCCATAAAGTCAATGCCCCGGATGTCAAAAATCTCACACACTTGAATGGCGTTTTGCGGCATTTCATTTCTTTGTGATATATTTCCGTGACGTTGACAAGCGGCACAGGTTTTGACAAATTCGTGGGCATCCTTGTAAATCGTGGGCCAATAAAATCCGGAATCAAACACCTTCTTGGCGGTGTAGTTGGGGCTATGATGTCCCCCAGTAGGTCCAGAATGGCAAGCCTTAAGAATGTCATTGGCTTTCTGACCATACACACATCGCCTGATGACTTGATCCGCGCAAATTTTGAATAAGTAGGGGTCGTCCCCGAAGTAATGTTTTACATCTTTAAAGAATTTGTTTTTCTGTTGGGACGACATCCCTTTCACCACAAAGTTACCCGCATGGTAATTTGCAAAGTCAGCAAACCATGGGGTAGAAGAGTCTCCACAAAAAGAAACCACATTGAGTGTTTCGAGAGGAAATGTTTCGTTTATTTCCCTTTTCTCGAACACATCTGGTGAGGGTTTCTAGACGGGACATATGATCGCAGCCGGCTCCTTTTTAATCACGTATAATGATATCAAATTCTTGCAAGAGGAGAACCCAACGGAGCAATCTCGGCTTTGCATCTTGTTTTGCAAAGAGATATTTGAGAGCCGAGTGATCCGTATACACCACGCATTTGGTCAAGATTAGGTATGGCAGAAACTTCTCAAACGCATACACCACGGCTAGTAGCTCTTTTTCCGTAGTGGTGTAATGGGTTTGAGCTTCAATCATAGTCTTACTCGCGTAGTGGATAGGCTGAAAATGCTTGGTTTTACGTTGCCCCGGATCGCACCAATAGCAAAATCACTTGCGCCGCATATGAGTTCAAAGGGTAAATCCCAGACGGGGGCAACGAGAATGGGTGCTTCCGTAAGCTTTTTCTTTAATGTTTCAAAAGCTTCGATGCACTCAGGTGAGAAGATAAAAGGAGCATCCTTCTCAAGGAGATGAGTCATAGGCCGAGCAATTTTAGAAAAATCTTGTATGAATCTGCGATAAAAACCGGCATGACCTAAAAACTCCTAATACCTTTGACGGTAGTAGGATGAGGCAATTTGGCAATGACATCCACTTTCGCTTTGTCAACCTCAATCCCATTTTTGAAATCTTATGGCCTAGGACAATTCCTTCCTTGACCATAAAATGGCTCTTTTCCCAGTTTAGACAAAGATTGGTGTCTTCACACCGTTTGAGCATTTTTTCTAAATGGGAGAGATATGTTTGAAATGAGTCCCCAATGACCGCGAAGTCATCCATAAACACCTCCATTGTTTCCCCGATCATGTCGTGGAAAATTGCCATCATACATCGTTGGAACGTGCCAGTAGCGTTACATAGGCCAAAAGGCATACGTCTGTAGGCAAAAGTTCGTATGGGCGGTGAATGTGGTCTTTTCTTGATCCTGTGGATCAATGGGGATCTGAAAATACCCCGAGAAACCATCTAGGAAACAATAGTATTCATTCCCTGCTAATCTCTCAAGCATTTGGTCCATGAAGGGTAGAGGAAAATGGTCTTTACGGGTGGCTTCGTTTAACTTGCGATAGTCAATACACACACGCCATCCCGTAACCAATCGAGTTGGAATTAACTCGTTTTCATCATTTGTGACAATAGTTATGCCACCTTTTTTTGGAACACAATGGATGGGACTGACCCAAGGACTATCAGAGATCGGGTAAATTAGACCGGCATCAAGAAGTTTGAGAACCTCTTGTTTGATAACCTCATGAATCTTAGGATTCACCCTTCTCTCGATGTTGACTGCTGGTTTGAAATCATCCTCCAATAAAATCTTGTGCGTACAAAATTCAGGGTTAATACCCTTGATGTCGGAGAGTCTCCAAGCAATTGCTTGCTTGTGCAACTTCAAAACCTTTATGAGAGCGTCTTCTTCCTCGGTTAAGTCCTTAGCAATTATGACGGGTAATTTATCATCACCTTCCAAGAATGCATACTCGAGATGAGGAGGTAGGTCCTTAAGTTCAACCTCGGAAATTCTTCAGAGATGTTTGTATCGGATTTGATTTCTTCAATCGTGATCTCTTTCGGTGGGAGTGACGGTAATGGATCTTCGTTTAACAATTGCTCAAGATAAAGGATATCTCCCTCCGAATCATAAACACCATCATCAATTCCCAGCGGAATCGATTCATCATTAGCAAGAAACTCATCGATCTCTTCTAAAAGGAAGTCACCTCCCTCGAACGGAGTAAGAGAGGGGAAGAATCAATAATTGGTTGAGAAGATGTGGTGGGATCCCCACTCACAAAATTATGAAAATAACCAAGAAACTCTTGAGAGTAGTCCTCTGAAGCAATATCAATTACATCGATTCGATTAACCGATTCAGCATCATAGTTTGAGGAGTACCTCGAAGTTTGATCAAGGTTAAAGGTGACAACTTCATTACCCACACGTAATGTGATTTCTTGCTCAAATTCATCAATGAGAGCACGCCCGTTCTCGGAATCCTCGTCCAACAATGAGGGGAACCCGATGATCGGCATCGAAGTCAACAACCACAAAGTCAACTGGAAAATGGAACTTTCCTACTTTCATGAATACATCCTCGGCGATGCCAAGAGGACGCCGATATAGAACGATCGCAAGCTCAAGAGTCATGCGGTAGGAATAAGTTCGGAAGAGAAAGTTTCTTCCATATCGAATAAGGCATCAAATTGATGCTTGCACCAAGATCGGCGAGGGCAAAGCATTCAATCATTCCTGGAAAAACACAAGGTAGAGGAAATTTTCGGGATCTCCAAGCTTCTCGGGAAGCTTTTTAACGTAACTGCTGAGCAGTTCTCGTTCAGAGGAGTTTTAGCCATTTCAAACACTTTTTCCTTGTTGCTTAACATGTGTTTGAGAGTTGATGCAAACTTGGGCATCAGGATGATAGCATCCGCAAAGCTTATGTCAAAATGTAGTTCTTGGAAAATTTGAATTTTTTTTCCATTTGATGACTGGCTTTTTCGCGGAGCTTTGCTCATTTAAAGCGTGATGGGTAAGGAATAGAAGTTTTGGATTTGGGGTTTTCAACTGGAGGTTCAAAACAACTCCGGTTTGGATTTGGGTTTGGACAACTTGAGGATGGACATGTGCCGTGCTCTGTGAGCTAGTGGGTTGCACTTGGTCCTTTGTCGCCTCAGGTTCACTTTCCACTACCTTCGGGAGAAAAGAAGAAGAGGTAGTAGGAATAACGGGTCTATCATATGAAGCACCACTTCCGGTTGTGATCGCCTTTGCATCGCCCCTCGGATTAGCGATCGTGTTGCTAGGTAAAGTACTTGAGCCCGAGGGTCGATCATTTAAAGACTTCTTAATGTCAGAAATATGGCTTACCAACAACCTATTCATTTCCTCTTGGGATTTCATGAATTGCTTCAACAACTCATCAGATGATGGTCCAGTTGGAACAATGGCTTGATCTTGTGTAGGAAAATTACGGCCTCTATTTTTTGGATTAGGGCCTTGATTTTGGAAATTTCCTTGATTATTGCCATGAAAATACATTGGGTTGAAATTTCCCTGACCTTGGTTTCTATTAAAATTTCCTTGGTTTTGGAAATTTTGATTTTGATTTTGAAAACCGTTATTCTGACTAAAATTACCTTGGTTTTGAAAACTTTGGTTCGTTCTATTCGATTTTGATTACGGTTTTGGTTTTGGTTGAAACCGGGTGGTCCAGGGTAGTGGTTAGGACGGTGGTTCGGGTCCATAGGAGCACGGTATTGGTTGCCTCCTGAATTGGAAATCCCGCCCATAGCGTTTGCTTCAAAAGGGTTACCATCGGTGGCCATACAGTTGTAATAGGCATGGGGGCCACCGCAAGTAACACATACTTCCACTTTCTTGACTTCAGCAGGAGGTGAAGTTTGTGGAAAAGAAACTTTCTTTTGGTTTTGAGAGAACCAAAGCTTGAATTGCTTCCGTGAGTTTGTCAATCTTAGCATCGATGCTAGATTGACTCACGGGCGATGAAGCGAAGGACCAACACGACTTGGGAAACAACCGGTTTGCTTCGTGCGGTCGGACTTTAGACTTGTTTTCAATTATCGCTAAAAGCTTCTTTTACGTTTTGCTCAAGAAATTTCCTCCAGCGGAGGAATTGAGAGAATCTTGATCAGATTGACTCACTCCATTATAGAAAGTATCGAGTTGCATCAACTCGGAGAAACCATGGTGAGGACATTTGCGGAGCAACTCCTTAAAACGATCCCACGAATCACTGAAGGATTCATCAAACTTTTGTGTGAACTTGATGATTTCGTTTTTAAGACTCGTGGTTTTGGAAGGTGGATAAAACTCGTTCACAAATTTCTTCACCAGGTCTTCCCATGTTTCGATCGATTGAGGGGGTTGTTTTTCAAGCCAAATCCGGGCTTGTCCCTCGAGGGAAAATGGGAACAGAAGAAGTTTGAAAGCATCGGTAGGGACATTCTTGTATTTGATGGTAGATGCAACCTTGTTAAACCATCGAATATGAGCATGAGGATCATCCCTCTCAAAACCATAGAATTGACTTGAGGTTACAAGATTTAGTAACCCGGTTTTGAGTTCAAAATTTTCAGCCACAATGGCTGGAATAACAATAGCATCTCCATACCCATCGATGGGTGCTTGGAGAAGCTCGCAGATAGGACGCTCATCCGCCATGATAACGGCGAATGCGTAGCGCGAGTCCGGATCTCGATCCGACCGATGGAGCGAGAACGTCTAGGATACGCCTCCTTGGAATCCGACAAGCTCACGAAATGGGCTCATGAGACCTAGAAAGCGATGATGCGCATACACTAGAGTTAACTTTAAGAAATCTCAGAGTCAAGGGAATTATGAAAATGGGGAAAGAAGAATCTTTTTGGGTTTTATGGTTTTTTATATAAATATATATAGATGGTATGAACAAGGAGTGAATATTCAAATCACTAATCTGCTAAACGTAAGACTATTAGCACAGCTCTCCGGCAGCGGCGCCAAAATTTGATCCGCTCCGAACGGTCTATCTTTTATTAGTCAACCACTTGTGAATGGTCAACCATAAAAGTCAAACAGCTCTGAACAAAATGCAATTAAGTCCAGAGGAGTTTAGTGTTTCCCCGGGTCGTTAAGTCCCACGGCTGTGCGAGTGAAGCTAAACGCGTAGTGATCGAGTGATATTGAACAGGAAAGGGGGTATGATTTATTACACTAAGGAAATTAAATCTAATAAAGACTTTGAAGTCATTTTAATTCTATATTTAAAATCGTTTAACGATTAAAACCTAAAAATGATCTAAAATTACTTTTACTCTAAAAATGCAATTTAAAACTTTATTATGATTTAAAACTAATTTTTATGATTTTTCTTTTATTTATTTGATTTAAAAACTAATTTTAAACTTTTAAAACTAATCTAAAATACTAGAAATTATGAAATTAAAGAGGAAAATTGTGAAACTATTTTAAAAAAATCTAAAATGACTAAATAGAATTTTCAAAACTAATTTTGTATTTTTATGATTATTTTTCTATTTTCTATGAATTAAAATCTATTTAAAACTAATTTAAATGCTAAAAAATACTATTTAAACTAGGAAAATTCTGGAAAAATATTTTTTGGCTTTTTATATTTTTCTTAATCTAGGAAAATTGAAAACATATTTTTCGACATTTTTTGATTTATTTGTATTAAATGCTAATTAAAAATGCTTAAAACTCAATTTAAATGCAGAAAAATATCAAAAGAACATGGAAAAACATGAAAACTTCCAGAATAATATAAAATAATACTAAGTTGCAGGGAAAAATAACAGAAATAACTTTGGAGATCAGGAACTATGATTTGGGCACGCTACTAATATGAATAAGCACTTGAAATAAGCAATAAGCTATCCAAAAGCTACCATAAGCTACTAAAGCCTAAATCTAACCTAAAATGAGCTAATGCAACTGATTGGGACCTAAAAAGCACAAGCTACCGAAAAAAAGCTCGAGACCAGAATTCAAGTCTCAACACACCAAACGGCCATAACTAGCTACTTTAAGCACTTGTGCCAGCTTATCTAATAAGCCAAAGTGAAAACCAGAACTGTAGACCTCAAGACCACCAGCTGAACTATCTCAAGACCAAGTTTCAGCCACTACCAAGCTAAAATGAAGCTTGTGCAGGGCCTGCAAGAAAGCCTGATTCACACTCAGTTAAACTGAGTGTGAACAGGGCAAAAGGTACCTAGTTGAGAAGCTGATTTAAAACTTAAAGAGATTTGGAAAAATTTCACAAAAATCAGATTTGGAAACTAGACCAACTTAACTTATTAAACCCAAAATATCAAAAGCTTTTGACCAATTATAGAGACATGAAAAATCCACAAAGTTTCATGAAAAACTGTATTTTCAAACTTTGACTTCTTATACGATTTTGAGATTTGACTATAATGAAATTCTAATGCTTCTAATTTGATCTAGGTAATGAAATAAGCTAAGTTAAGACCTAATTAAGCTAGTGAGATGATTTCCAAACCTAGTGCTAACCTATTTAACTCTTATACCAATCTGATTCAATCACAATATCTGATTCAATAGAATTTTGACTAAGTGATATGCAGAAGCAAAATAAGGACTAAAATAAGTATACTACCCCTATTTAAACCTGTATAAACTACTCTTAACTAATAATCCAATCTCTATCACAGTTTAAAGAGCAGATCCAAACACTACTTAAAAAGCAGTTTATACTACTTAATCTATATAAATCCTAACTATAGATCAAAGTGATAATCTAACTGAGTTCTAATGCTCACTTAACAACTAACAATGATCCACTAATGCAAAAATAGCTACAACAATAGTGGAACAACAAATTTAGCTCCACAGTTTAAGTAAATGGAATGAAATGAAACTCACTTCTGGTCCAGCTTATATGCAGCTTGAAAATTAACCAAATACCACTATCCTAACTGATATAAACCCAAGTTCAACTCCATAGCTGCTTAACCCAATTTTTCTTCAAATCCTCCACGGTTTGACTTTGTTTGACTATTTAGGAATTTGATGTAACCAGCTTTATGACATAAATATAAACTCACAATAAGCTATATAAAGCTTTTATGAGTCCAATGAAACAGTAGCAAGGCTCTGAGATGAGCTTATAAGAGCTTGAGATATTTTTTATTTTCCAACTATTTTTCTTATTTCGTTGTGATTTTTGGTATAAGATGAAAATAAGCTGTGAGTAACTTCTGACTCTAACACTATGAATCAAAAACAACTATTAAACAGAGTTGAGAAGCAGGTAAACTTAAACAATGAAAACTCAATTTCATTAATTTTTAAAATCCGAGTACAAAGAAAATAAATTACATAAGCATAAAAACTAAATTGAGATTACAATGAGACTACTGAATTAAGAATGAAAAGGTGAAAAATCTACTACTTCTTTGTCCTCCTTCTCTTCCTTCTATTTATGCATGAAAATAATCCCACTTGTCCTCTCAGCTTTTCCCACCACTTTTTAGAGCCATTGGATCACTTGGGCTCTTTTTAGCCGTTGATGAGTTTTTTTTGGCGCCAAAACCATTTTTGCCAGTTGGGCTTGATTGAGTGCAAAGAAGAAGAAGCAATTAATGCTCCTTGTTGGTTTGTGGAGGTGGAAGAGATAGGGTATGGGTTGTGAGATGGAAGAATGGCGATGTGAGATGGTTTGCAGAGTTGGTGAAGAAGGAATGAGGGAAAACAATGGGCGGGCTTTTGACCAGCTTTTTTATTAATAGGGGAAAGGGTTCACGGGGTATATTGGCAGGGTCAAAAGGCTCAAGGGTCTAGGTCCAAGGTGAGTTCAAGGTTCAAGTGTTGGTGGGCTTGGGTGGTTTGGGAACGCAGGTTTGTAGCATGGGCTTAAGTTTGGATCCGGTTGGGTTTGTTTATTAATAACACAAGGACCAAAATTGCAATTCCACCAAACTTGAGGGACCAAATCTGTAATTTTCCAAAGTGTATCATAAGGACCATTTTTTGACAAGTTTGAATTACCAAAGCACTAAAAATGTTAATTTTCAATTAAAAGCGTCCAGGGTAAATTCTATCAATCTTTGAAACTTCAAGGACTAAAGTTGCCATTTTGCAAAACTGAACTTTATAAGGGTAATTTTGACAACTTGAAAATCCTTGAGGGTCTTTTATGAAAAATTAACATGTTTTGAATAACCAGGGACTAGATTTGACAATTTATGCATAAAATACAGTCTAAATATTTTTTCTGTCTTTTTAAGACTTTTCAAAGTGTTTTTGACTGTTTTTTGCAGTGCAGATGGAATAAAAATGATGAGTATTTAGACACTCATCAGTATATCAACCCGTGAACCTGCTATTCATGCAAGTACTCGTGGATGTCCGAGCGCAAAGGAAAAAAAGTCCAAGGCTACAAAAATCCCAGATTTGAACAAAGAAACAATCACAGATCACCACATAAGTTATTCAAAACCTAAAAAAGTCCCAGACTTGAACGAAGAACCTGCGAGACATAGTTCATACGTACGAGAGCTTGCTAACGAGAGCGATTTAAGACACGAGTTGTACATTGCAGATAACGAGAGAGAATATTTTATGGCTCGAATTCTAGAGCTTTTCCGACCGTACATCATAAGGATTCTTAACGTGGAAGGTGATGGAAATTGTGACTATCGGGCCATTGGCGTAGGTCTTGGTTATTCCGAATATATATGGCGCAACCTTCGAGCTCATGTCGTGGGAGAGGTAAAAAATAACCTGGAACTTTACAGGGAAATGTGGGGGACTTGGTTTGAACAGATTCGCACTCATTTGGTTGGTTTGGTGATGGATTTGCAACCCAAGAATACGGATGGTCATGCCGACACGGAGCGGGGCGGCTATTGCTACAATGCTTAACCGGCCAGTTGTATGTATATCCTATTCAACATGTGTTACGTGTCTTTCGCTTAGGTCCGGTCCAGGTACAACACAAGTATTGTCCCCCATTGTGATTCTTCGTGTTGGGGAAGGAGTGACTGCTCACTACGTTCATGCGATTCTAGATGAAAACTCACCACTCCCGCCTACTCACCCATAATGGAGGGCGTTCAGACATGACGTGGCCTTGGGATGGGCAACTCTATATGCTGAACGACAAAACATGTATAGACTGTTAATACAAATAAGCCGTAAAAACGTTTATTTATATTTTACGATCTTCTAATGTTTTGTCGATAACAAACGTAAAATCATTTTAACGAAACAAATAAAATACGTAAATGGTTTGAACTAATAGTTTCTAACATATTCACACATTCACATAAAACACTAAAACAAGTATAAGTGATTTTATGATTTAGTAATACATATGTACAACAACTAGTGTTTACATATTTGGGTAAAATATACACATAACTATTATGTAGTATATTGGGTAATATAAATGGGTAGAAACTTAAGTATCACAACCTATTGGGCAAATACATTGAATGTAGTTGGGTAAAACCTAAAGCCTATGACCCATGGATCTTGACCCATAACCCATTGCATGACATCATGCTTATATCATACATGGATAATATCCATAAACCCATGGATCAACCCATACCCAAGTGACCAAGTGCATTGCACTCAAAGATACATTGTATCTAGCCAAAGATCCATGGTTCAAACCATGACCCATGACCCATGACCCATAACCAAAATACCCATGGGTAAAAGGGAGCGTCCCACGGACCCTAGCTTTAGCTAGACGGATCCCTTGTGGAAGGATCCGGTGGAACAGATATATTTTCTTCTATAAATAGTGAGCTATTTCTTCATTATCTTTCACCCCTTTCTAACACACTTTCTCCCTAAGTGTAAAACTCACTAACCTCAGATCCAAGAGATCTATGTTTGTAGTTTTGTTTTTGTGTGATCTTTTAGGTTCCTCTTAAAGGCAAGATCATCACCTTTGAAGTCGAGCAAGCTCAAGTCCATGAGTTGCCATGCTTCCTCATCATCAAGGCTACTGAAGTCTTCTTGTTGACGATTCCTTTCTTTCTTCAAAGAAGTGTAGTGTTGAAGACATTAGTGAAAGATGTATCAAGAGTCAAGACGAAGATATTAGTGAAGGGTATATATCGTCTATATCATAAGCACTTGTGGTAGGTGCTTAGAAGTCAAGATTAGTGCTTAGAAGTCAAGACTAGAAGCATTAGTGAAAGGTGCTTAGAAGTCAAGACACAAGACATTAGTAAAAGGTGTCTTGTAGATCTAGTCAAAGGCATTAGTGAAAGGTGCCTTAGATGTACATTCGATATGGTGTGTTTCGATGTACAAGATAGACTAGTATTAGATCCAAGGATATTGATATCCTTGATGATGTTGTAAAGGAGTAGATCTCCTTTGGGATTAGTCGTTGGTGTAGTGTGGTAGTAGTTCCTCCATTACAATGGAACTAGGTGCTTAGCCTAGTACCTAATAAAGGGTAGGCGACGTTGTGAAGGTGTAGTTCACCTTGGAGTGAAAGAACTAGGTACTTAGCCTAGTACCTTATAAATGGTAGGCAACGTTGTGTAGGTGTGGTTCGCCTTGGTGTGAAAGAACTCGGTATTTAGCTTTGTACCGGAAAAAGGATAAGCGATGTTGTGAAGGCTTCTCCGCCATAAGGAGATTGGTGTAGTGCTTACGAACTCTCGAGTAGGTGACTCGGGGAGTGGAGTAGGGCAAGGAAGGTGTCCTTGTAGCCGAACCACTATAAATACTCGTGTTGTGGTTTTGTGCTTCTTACTCTTATCTTTTGATTACTTACCTTTATATGCTTTGTTTATCAACATCCAACACACACATTCAAATAGATTGACATAAGTCGATCTAAATAGATTAAAAGGAAGTTTTAATTGGCAAAACTATTCAACCCCCCTTCTAGTTTTCCACAATTGGCATTAGAGCTTCGTTACCAAGTTTCTTGAAGTATATTGTACTTTAAAAACTTGATACGATCCATGGTTAATTGAAAACTACAAAGAAGGTTTTTCATAAAAACGAACACCATGTCTTTTAAAACTATATGTTTGGATGTTGATTTGATAACAACATTTTTACTTATTTCATTTAATTGCACTAATCTTCTTTGTCATGTTGATTAGTCAAAGCTCATACCCACCAAGCTATAGGAATCGCTTGGTAAAAAGAATACCTTCCTTAAGAAGGTATCTTAATCGCAAAGGAGCGGGAATCGTCTAAGTGACACTTGTTGGGTCATTTATAAAGACATTCCTAAGTGCGCTAGAGGTATGATTTTCTTTTTATTTTGCTTGATAATTAAGTATGCCTATTTAGGTATTTATATGATTATCTTTTGTGCTTATACATGTTTTACATGAAGCTTCATTAGGAAGCCTTTTTCTCACATACGTGTTTTATTTCTCATCTAAAGTCGTGGTATATAAAACTTATGTTTTGTTTCTTTTAATCCAATAATAAAACAAAAAACGAATTTCAAAAATTCCTCCTTCCCCATAAATACTCCCACCGTTAATCACTCTATCCTCACTTTTTCAAATCTTCCAATTTCAAAAATTTCTTCTTCCTCTCCATTTTCGTCTCAACCGAAACCAAGAAGGATCATCTTCAACATGGTTTACATCGCCCTCGTGCTCATCGCCTTAACATTCATCGCACTTGTGTTCCCTATGATGAAGTTCACATACGGAGACATTTACTTTGTGTTGTTAATCTACATTGGGGTTATATACCCAATCCTTTGTATCATTCTTAGTATTGAAATGAAATATTACTAATAATCTAATTATCTAGGTTATTATGTGTTTATCATTTTTGTGTTATGTCTTTCTTTCGTGATACATTAAAAGTCATGTATGCATGTTAAAAGAAAATGTAGGTTAAAACATATATCTTGGTATAAAAACTATGAGATCTAAAAACCTATGTTTTTCATAAAATCTGTTTCGGTGATTACAGATCTACGGATCCCGGAAGTTATACTAGCCGGATCCCTTTGGTAAAGGAACGTGGGATCAGTCCCTCTTGGAAAACATTTTTTCATGCAAATTAAAAATCACTTTTCTTCTAAAAAGATAATACTCCACTAGAAATATCAAAACCATAAGTGAGTTAAATGTCATTGTTGTTAAAAACCATTGTTAATAAAAATCTAGTAAAACATTAGATAATCATAGGTTGATCACAAACATATCTTTCTATTAACTCATGTTTTCTATAGGTTCAACTATGACGCATGAATATGAGTTTGATTTTTCACTCACTAGCGTCTACACTCCAAACATCTCCCTTGAACCCAACACACCTGGCAACCATGTCCGTGGGTTCAATAATCTCGAAAACAGTCACTTCCACGAAGGGCATATTGTAGACACCTCTCTACAATTCGAAGAAGGTATCAATACCTCCTTAAGAGCCATCGGACTAGAATGTCTTCTTGAAATCAATGAGAAGATATGTCCAAGGTTCATAATGGAATTCTTCCGTCAAGTTGAACTCGTTCGTAACGAGGATCGCTCTCTATCTATTTGGTTTTATATCAAAAACCAAAAGTTTACTTTAACCCTTGGGCATTTTGCTCACATCCTCCAGATTCCAAATCATGGACAATGTGCCTTCACCGAAGATTGGTCTCTTGATTCTCTCTTCAACTTTCGTGAAGAAAATAGTCCATATTATTCACACATACCCTCCCCGGAAGATTTAAATCGCATGATATGCAAACCTCGACCATATTACTCCGATCCAAACATTATCTTCACATGGGACATCCGAGAAGAGTACAAGCCTCTTGCACTCATCCTACGTGAGAATGTTTGGAGTCTTAGGGGAAGAAATCCTTCCCGCTTGTTGTGCTCACATGTTGTATGCTGTTGCTAACACAACAACCATACAATCTCGCCTACTTCTTCTGCTTAATTATAAATCTTCAAGGCTCTAAGAATAAACTCATCCCTTATGGAATGTTCTTGACATGCCTCTATCACAACGTTATGTACTTCCATCCTCAATTTCAAAGTCCGTTGTACGTACTTGTGAACAAGATGATGGAACCGCTAAACATATCTCTCATGAAGACTTTCTTCATTCTTGATTCCACCAACACTCATCAATCACATAATGATCCTCCTAGCGAAAACACTCAAGGAACCTAGTAGTATTCCAAAATAGGATCAATTCTCTTGTACTCGTGCTTTATCAATGTAATCCAATTTCTTTCATGAAATAAAACATCTTACATTTGATATCTTAGTATTAGAACTCCTGTTAGACTATCCTTGAGATATAATGCATTGTCAAGATCATTGCATACCTTTAGTAAAGATCCTGCTGAGCAGATGGGCGGATCCCAAAGATTGTGCTAGACGGATCCCTTCAATTAGTGAACTGTGGGATCCGGCAAACAGAAAATGCAATTGCAAGCATTATATTTCAAACATATCCTTAGAAAACCTCAAACTAAGCTAAACATAGTGTCTTAAGGCAAATTAAGTCCTTATCAAGATAGGTTGATCTTTCCTACTCACACATAACTCACCTAGATCACACTCTAAGACGCTTGTAGATCTATCGTTTCATTTTTAATCCATTACTCTTCCGCTCTCAAACTCACACTTCATTTTTCACTTGATCCCTCACATTTAGCCTTAGAAATCTTTCAATTATGGCAAAATTGATCATAAATCATCCTTACCTCAAAATTGATCAAAGTCTAGTTTTCCCATCTCAAAGCTCCTAGGATATTTTCCAAAACACTATCCTAAGTCACAAACCTGATCTCTAGGATCATTTAGCTTCAATTGACACTCTCATCTTTAGTGTCATCCTTGCTCCTCCATTGGTACTCATGAAAGTTCCAAATCCTTCCATAAAAGACAATCATTAGCTACATCACTCATTACCTTCAAGTATTTAAGCACCCCTTCATTTAAGACACTTAGGAAGACTGAAACACTCAAGATGATATAGATCTTAGATCTTAGAAACATCATTTCCACTCTTTCATAGCTGCTGAGAGCCGGATCCCTAGGATTAGCCTAGAAAGATCCCTCTGAGGTGGGAACCGTGGGATCCGAATGACAGTTTATGTCAAATCTTGCTAAAACAATCATTTCTACTCATCTTTCTAACTCAAACACTCCATCTCATCTTAAATGAGTTCCTAGATCAGTACAAACTCTGAAGTTGACTCTTGTGCATGTTAATCATCACACTCCAATGAATCCTAGTGGCTTAAGGCTTAAAAGCACTTGCCAATTATCTTGGTTTATAAACCACTTTGTTAGGACCTCCATAGTCATCACCTTCATCCTAACTTTCAGCATTTTAGAAATCTTTACAAACCTCTTGAAATCATCTAATCATGAGGAAAACCCCAAGTAGTAACCGATCCACCAAAGAACCACCCAAGAAAAAGGCTCGTGTTATACACGAAATTTTCTCAACCGAATCATCTCCAGTCAAGCCAACAAATGATAGGATCTTTACTCAACCAATCAAACCAATTCCTAAAAGGATAGTACCCACAAAACTACATATGCCAAACACTACCATACCTCCTAGGCCAAACAATATCATCTCCACTAAACCATCTCCATTAGTTCCTAGAGCTATCTCTTTTACATCCCCACTATCATCACCACACCTCTACAATTTAGAGGATTTACCTCCTAGGCCGTCTCATCCGCCTCCGCCGGCAACATTCTCCTCATTAGGAGGAATAATGGTACAAAATCAAGGTGTTGAGTCAACACTTGCTCCGGATTCCTTTTCGCCGTTTCCATCATATAATCCCATTTAGATTATGACAAATCATCAAAGTCAACCACCCGACCATATGGAAGTTGACACTTCTCTACCACCACCATCATTCTTGGTCGAGTCATTCTCAAATGAGCCTCCACCAATCCCTCCATCGTTTGAAGCTCCACAAGTCGCTTCACTTGATCCTTCGCATCAAGCCATTTCATTTCTTCCACCACCACTACCTAGCCATGACAAAGATTGCTATCATTGTCAACATGTTGAAAGTTTGATACATGAAGTACGAGAAGACCAACGTTTCATGTTCTATCATCTCCTCGAACGTTTCGACGAGATTAAACCCTAACAAAACTTGAGCTAGAAGATTTTAGTGGTGTCCTAACATCAAGCGATAGTTGGTTTAGAAATTCCTAGTCATGTATTTTCTTATTTTCTTAGTTTTTAGAGTCATGTATATCATAACTCTAGTTTTATTAAATGGAATTACACATTACTTGTTATTTTTCTGAGCATATGATTACTTTGTATTCATATCTCAATTTTGTGATAACATTACTTGTTATATCACCTTTGCTGAAATTAATCAGCTAATACGGATCCCTCAGAATTGCCTAGAAGGATCCCTACTAGGAGGGAACCGTGGGATCCGTGAGACAGAAAGCTATTTTCTACTAACTTGGACCACATTTTCAGGAAATTGTGAATTATACTTGCTTCCTAACCTTTGTTTTGTAGTTATTCAATTTACACATGAAGACTTTGACATCCTAAAGCTAGGGGGAGCTTTATGTCAAAGCAATACATTGCAAATTACTTGCAATACTAGGTTTACTTTTCATGACATCCCATTGCAAAATTGCAATCATCAAAGGGGAGCACATTCGTCACTTAGACGAAATCTTTTGCAAACTTACTTGCAAAAAAACTAGATTAGTATTACTTTCTTGACGCCCTTACATAGGGATGGACTCGTCAAGGGGGAGTAAAGACGAGATCCTTTCCCGTTACTTGCTCTCTATTTCTTCTTATTTTTATTTCTTTCACATGTTTTTCTTAAAAATGATGTGTTGCTTTCCCTCAAACACTTTTTGTTTCGACAAAAAGGGGGAGAAGAAAGTAAAAACTACAAATTCAAACTCTTACGAATTTTAGCTTTTCCTTAAAATAATTTTATGTTTTGTCATCAACAAGCAGGGGGAGATTTTTAATACAAATAAGCCGTAAAAACGTTTATTTATATTTTACGATCTTCTAATGTTTTGTCGATAACAAACGTAAAATCATTTTAATGAAACAAATAAAATACGTAAATGGTTTGAACTAATAGTTTCTAACATATTCACACTTTCACATAAAACACTAAAACAAGTATAAGTGATTTTATGATTTAGTAATACATATGTACAACAACTAGTGTTTACATATTTGGGTAAAATATACACATAACTAGTATGTAGTATATTGGGTAATATAAATGGGTAGAAACTTAAGTATCACAACCCATTGGGAAAATACATTGAATGTAGTTGGGTACAACCCAAAGCCCATGACCCATGGATCTTGACCCATAACCCATTGCATGACATCATGCTTATATCATACATGGATAATATCCATAAACCCATGGATCAACCCATACCCAAGTGACCAAGTGCATTGCACTCAAAGATACATTGTATCTAGCTAAAGATCCATGGTTCAACCCATGACCCATGACCCATAACCAAAATACCCATGGGTAAAAGGGAGCGTCCCACGGATCCCTAGATTAACGCTAGACGGATCCCTTGTGGAAGGGATCCGGGGAACAACAGATTTTTTCTTCTATAAATAGTGAGCTATTTCTTCATTATCTTTCACCCCTTTCTAACACACTTTCTCCCTAAGTGTAAAACTCACTAACCTCATATCCAAGAGATCTATGTTTGTAGTTTTGTTTTTGTGTGATCTTTTAGGTTCCTCCCTACTGAAGTCTTCTTGTTGATGATTCCTTTCTTTCTTCAAAGAAGTGTAGTGTTGAAGACATTAGTGAAAGATGTCTTAAGAGTCAAGACGAAGATATTAGTGAAGGGTATCTATCGTCTATATCATAAGCACTTGTGGTAGGTGCTTAGAAGTCAAGATTAGAAGCATTAGTGAAAGGTGCTTAGAAGTCAAGACTAGAAGCATTAGTGAAAGGTGCTTAGAAGTTAAGACACAAGACATTAGTGAAAGGTGTCTTGTAGATCTAGTCAAAGGCATTAGTGAAAGGTGCCTTAGATTTACATTCGATATGGTGTGTTTCGATGAACAAGATAGATTAGTATTAGATCCAAGGATATCGATATCCTTGATGATGTTGTAAAGGAGTAGATCTCCTTTGGGATTAGTCGTTGGTGTAGTGTGGTAGTAGTTCCTCCATTACAATGGAACTAGGTGCTTAGCCTAGTACCTAATAAAGGCCTAAAGGGTAGGCGACGTTGTGAAGGTGTAGTTCACCTTGGAGTGAAAGAACTAGGTACTTAGCCTAGTACCTTATAAAGGGTAGGCGACGTTGTGTAGGTGTGGTTCGCCTTGGTGTGAAAGAACTCGGTATTTAGCTTTGTACCGGAAAAAGGTTAAGCGACGTTGTGAAGGCTTCTCCGCCATAAGGAGATTGGTGTAGTGCTACGAACTCGATTAGGTGACTCGGGGAGTGGAGTAGGGCAAGGAAGGTGTCCTTGTAGCCGAACCACTATAAATACTCGTGTTGTGGTTTTGTGCTTCTTACTCTTATCTTTTCATTACTTACCTTTATATGCTTTGTTTATCAACATCCAACACACACATCCAAATAGATTGACATAAGTCGATCTAAATAGATTAAAAGGAAGTTTTAATTGGCAAAACTATTCAACCCCCTTCTAGTTTTCCACATAGACATACGTAGTAAACGATTGCTGATTTATGTAGTAAACGATTACTGATTTATGTTGTAATTTGTATTCTGACACCGAGTTACTGATTTATATTGTAAATAACCATGTATCAACTATTATTCTATATTGTAAATAATCATGTTGTAAACTATTATACATATTCTTTGGCCAGATGGAACAAAAAAAAATCCTTTCTTGTGGCGTTTTGAACGAGGACTTATAATTTAAAGAACATCCCAAAAGCCCAAAAGTTATGGTCGGAAGTATTATGCATGTCCTTTATCAAAGGTAAATAATTATACGTTTGCTTATTTAAGTAAATATATCAATAACTTATATTTCTTATAATTGTTTCACCATGTAACAGCCAGGAACAAAAGATTATGGGTGTCGATACTTTATGTGGAAGGATGAATTTCAACAAGAGTACTTTAGTCAAGACTCTTCTTCAAGCAGTGATTAACTCAAAGCTGAAACTAAAGATATCGATCAACATGCTTGAAACAAGAAACAAGATGTTATTGTCTCAAAACAATATGTTGAAGGCAAGAATAAAGATGCTGGAGGCATCACTGAAATTGGCAAGAAATCCCGTTGATCACACATGTCAGTCAAGTGGAATACTCTATGACCTTATGGATGACATTAATAATTTTCATGTGGAGTAGATTTCATTGTAGTAGTAGTAGCATTTTTTGTTGTACTTGTTTAATGTTTAACGTGTTTATTGTTGTTATTTAATTAGATGGAAACAAATTAGATGAATAAAAAATAACACAAAAATATAACAAATACACAATAAAAAAAACACAACGTAAAACGCTACATAAATATATTTTACACAAATAAATATATACACATATACTTTACATACTTTACACATAAAAAAATACAAAACATAATAAGACAAAAAGGGTACAAAAGTACCCTATGGGGTGCAAGATTAGTGATTCATGGGGTGTGGCAGTAGGCCACCCCTATTTGTTTTCGGGGACAAGTTATACAAACCCCCTTTTTTTTAAAAAGGGCAGCCCCCTCCATTTTTGCGTTATTATTATTATTATTATTATTATTATTATTATTATTTTTATTATTATTATTATTATTATTATTATTATTATTATTATTATTATTATTATAATTTTGTGTATATCAAAAAACTATAAACCTGAAAATACGGAATATAAAATATAAAGTTTAATAAGTCAAACGCTTAAAACTGTCAGAAATACAGAGCAGAAACTGACAAAAAACTGTGTTGTACAGAAAAACAGGAGGGACAAAAGGAATAAAAGTACAAAACCACCCTGATTTGACATCCTAGGGGTGGTTTGTATAGTATGACCCTTTTTTTTGAGCTAGTTTTTATGAGGTTGCATGGAAGGCTTGTTGAATTTATTTGATTGTTTAAGGCATGTTTTGAAAAACATTTGAACTTCTGTTCGAACTTCATCTAAAGTCCCGTGCCATTATTGAATAACATTTCTAAGACCGTAGATGTTATCGATGCCAGAAGACATGCCTTGGAAAAACTATTTTTGGAATATTCTGATTTTTCAATTTTTTATGGATTTTAAAAGATTTTATATTTTTCTATTTTCTTTTTGTTGGTTTTATATTTTTGTATTTTGCTTTTTGAAAAAATATTTACAAAGAATAGGTGAAGAAACTCCTTTACTCCTCATCTTCCTCCTGAACACGTTTGAGCGTTTTCGGTTGTAGACTCTTCATGCCGAGTCGTGGGAGGATGAACTCAAAATGGTCTCTTGGAAGAGCTTTTGTGAAGATGTCTGCCAGCTGATACTCAGTCCTCACAAAATATAGTTCAACCACACCTTTCTCTACTTGTTCCCTCATGAAATGATGTCGAATGTCAATGTGCTTCACTCTTGAGTGTTGGACATTGTTGCAGCAGAGAGCGATGGCACTTTTGTTATCACAGTGCAGAGGAATTTTGTTGAATACAAAGCCATAGTCAAATAATTGGGATCTCATCCATAAGATTTGAGCACAACATGATGACATGGCAATGTATTCAGCCTCTGTAGAGTATATTGAAGTACTCATTTGCTTCTTTGAAGACAAGTTCACTAATTTATAACCCAAAAACTGAGCACCTCCTGACGTACTTCGACGAGTATCTTGACACCCTGCATGGTCAGCATCTGCATAGGCTGTTAGTGACATACCGATATCCTTCGGATACCAAAGTCCCATGTTAATGGTTCCTTGGAGGTACCGAAAGACCCGTTTTACCGCTTCAAGGTGCTTTTTAGTATGGTTAGCCTGGTAACGAGCACACATGCATACAGCGAACAGAATATCAGGTCTACTGGCAATGAGATACATCAAGGATCCAATCATACTATGATATTTAGTTTGATCAACCGGGATCCCCGAGTGGTCCTAATCCAGTTTTGTTCGTTCCACCATGGGAGTGTCAACAAGGTCACAAGAATCAAATCCAAATTTCTTTAAAATTTCATTAGAATATTTAGATTGATTAATAAAAATGCCTTCGGGATTTTGAGAAATTTGTAATCCTAAGAAAAATGACATTTGTTCCATCATTGAGATTTGAAATTTAGAGTCTATCTCTTTAGAAAAACGATCATATTCATTTGGGTCGGTCGAGGCAAGAATAATATCATCAACATATATTTGAACATGAATTAAATGTTTGCCTGACTTCCGGGTGAACAGTGTAGGGTCAACAGCTCCTTTGTAGAATCCTTTAGCCAAAAGGAACTTTGACAAAGAATCGTACCATACCCTAGGAGCTTACTTCAAGCCGTAGAGAGCTTTCTTCAAGCGATATACACGGGTAGGATGCTCATGATCCACAAAACCTTCGGGTTGACTAACATAGACCACTTCTTTGAGATCTTCGTTAAGAAAAGCAGTCTTTACATCCATCTGATAAACTACCACACTCTTGCTAGCAGCATTAGCCAGAAAGATTCTGATAGCCTCAACTCGTGCAACCGGAGCAAATGATTCCTCAAATTTAATACCCTCTTCTTGTCGATATCGTTTAGCCACAAGCCTTGCCTTATTATTTAGAACATCACCGTGCTCATCAAGTTTTACTTTGAAGATCCACTTGAGAGCAATAATCATAGCACAATCTGGAGCAGGCACCAATTCCCATACATCAAGACGATCAAACTCATTAATTTCCTCTTGCATAGCATTAAACCAGCTATCCTCAGACATTGCGGTCTTGACATCTTTTGGTTCGATCTTTGATAGTACAGAGTTGAAGAAGCACCATAAGGCATCAGTAGCAAGTTGTTTTCTAGTAGATACCGGACGAGAGGGATTTCCAATGACATTATCCAATGGATGATCATGTGTCCATTTTCTAAGATGTTCATGTGGTTGTTGGTAAGGTACTGAAGTAGCAGAATTAGGATCCCCTGAAGATGATGTTTCAGGAGTAGGTTCAGGGGAAATATATTTTCAAACAGAGCATCTTCGGGAGTAGAAAAGATGATGATGAATGATCGGAAGATGATTGAGGATTCAAAGATGATGATGAATGATCAGAAAATGGATGTTTCAGGAGTGCGTTCAGCTGCTGCATTTCCTTGATGCACAGAAGATGATTGAGGATTCAAAGATGATGATGAATGATCAGAAAATGGTTGAGATAAAGATATTGAGACCGATGGACCATTTGTGTTGGTTGGAGTAGGAGCAGCTGCAGTTGGTAGTGCACGATTATCATCAGCTAGAGGCTCATAGTATTCATCATACATTGGATCAAACAGATTCTTCAAACAGATTCTGAGGGAGATATATAAGGAGCTGCAGTAGTGAGATTCTGTACAAGACCCGAAATAATGGGTCCAGGTGTCAAAAGTTGATGTGCGGGTCCAGAACTGGATTGTCCAGGAGCCATTTGCTCAGTCAGCTCATCGAACATAACATGAATAGTTTCCATAATGTCTCAGGTTCTTTTGTTATAGATTCGGTAGCCCTTCTGATTAGGTGCATAACCAACGAAAAATCCAATATCAGCCTTAACTTTTAACTTTCCCAGATCTTGACCATCATTGGTTGGATAGCACAATCTCCAAACACACGAAAGAACGAGAGATCCGGTTTTCTGTTGTGAACTAATTCATATGGAGTTATTCCATGAATAGTATGTATTAGGGAACGGTTTTGAGTGTAACAAGCAGTGGAAATGGATTCCGCCCAGATAAACATTAGAGCCTTTGAAAATATTATCATAGTCCTTGCAGCTTCTACAAGAGTCCAATTTCTCCTTTCAAATACACCGTTCTACTGAGGAGTGCATGGAACACTTCTTTGATGACTGATTCCAATGCTTTCATAAAACTGACTAAGTTCTTTGTTCACAAATTCAGTTCCATTGTCTGTTCGGATGATTCTAACTGTTTTGTTAAGCCTAACCTGTAGTTGTTTAATAATTTTAAGAGTAAACTCCAAAATACATCCCTGTGGTTTATCCCGTTTAGCACCATACATCCCTCTCGTAAAAGTTTCAACAAATACATCACTCCGTTAGTAAAAGTTAACCTATATACATCCCTCAGTTAAAATAAGAACTAACGGTGCAAATTATTTCTCCGTTATCTCCTAACGAGATAGATAATGTTTACACCGTTAGTCCTCAGGGTTAACAGTACTTGCACCGTTAGCCATTTTTTACGTTTTTTAACGTTTTCGCCTGTTTTTTTCCGTTTTCGTATGTTTTTTTACGTTGTCGCCCGTTTTTTTTATGTTTTCGCCCATTTTTTTACGTTTTCGTATGTTTTTTTTCGTTTTCGTATGTTTTTTTACGTTTTCGTCTATTTTTTTTCGTTTTCGTCCTTTTTTACGTTTTCGTCCTTTATTTTGAATTTTCAGGTCTTGCGAGTCTTGATGTAAAACATCATTCCGGACAACTTTCGTATTTTACACTTTTGATGATTAGGACCAGAAATATGTCAAAATCGTTATTTAAAATCGATACAGAAACATTTTTATCGATTTTCATACGTTTTTATCCAATTCATACATTTTTATCCGTTTTCATACATATTATTTGTATAAAATGAATGAAAACGGATAAAAGCATAAGAAAAACTGACGAAAACGTAGAATAATAGACGAAAACCAATAAAAGTGTATGAAAATGGATAAAAACTTATGAAAACGTGAAAAAAGGACGAAAACATAAAAATACAGACGAAAACATAAAAAAACAGACGACGAAACATAAAAAAAACAGCGGCGTAAAAAAAGAGAAACGTAAAACAGTTGAGTTGAAAAAAAAGGCGAGAACGTTTAAAAACGGATTAAAAAACAGACAAAAACGTAAAAAAACGGCCAAAAACGGATGAAAACGTAAAAAAAATGGTCGAAAACATAAAAAAACGGGCGAAAACATAAAAAAACGGACGAAAACGTAAAAAAAGTGGAAAAGAACATAAAAAACGAAAGTAAATGTAAAAAAGGACTAACGGTGCAAATACCGTTAACCCAGAGGATTACAGGTGTAAACATTATCTATCTCGTTAGGAGATAATGGAGAAATAATTTGCACCGTTAGTCCTTATTTTAACTGAGGGATGTATATAGGTTAACTTTTACTAACGGAGCGATGTATCTGTTGAAACTTTTGCGAGAGGGATGTATGGTGCGAGACGGGGTAAACCACAGGGATGTATTTTGGAGTTTACTCTAAGTTTAATGATAACATCGGGAGTTTCATCCTTTGTTCTCAAAAACTTAACCCAAGTAAACTAAGAGTAGTCATCAACAACGATGTAGGTTGATAACATCAAATAGTCCTGATTTTCTAAGCGTTAATTTCCCCCTGTATCATCACATTTTGAGTTAATTACTAGTGAAAACATCCTTATTTCTTATTATTTCATTTCCGGACCTATTCAATGTAAGGAAGCTGCAATTGGATGTTTTCAAGCCCTATTGATACGATTGTCTCTTAACTACGGCGTAACCAAGTGATAAAGTTACGACGCAACTAAAGATTACGAAGGCTACGGCGTAATCCTCAGCTCAGGTTACGCCGTAACAACTGATAAGCACCCAATTGACAAAGACTACGGCATAACCCTTAGCTCAGGCTACGCCGTAATGAAGAAATACACTTGATTTACAGAAGCTACGGCGTAACCCCAGCTAAGGTTACGCCGTAACCGTGGATAAGCACAAACGATTAAAAGAAGTTCCGACGTAACTACCTAATAAGGTTACGCCGTAACTAGTTCAAAGCCTATAAATAGTCGATGGTTTCACCAGTTGTAATCATCTCTCCTTTCCCAAACCTACTAGGGTTTGGGGAGATCAAAACACAGAAGAAGAAGAAGCATTATATCGACCAAAGGAGTCTGGTTATAATTAACCACTATATTGAACCTTTATATTGAGAATCAATTCATATTTTTATTCTTCGTTAAGCTTCGTTTATCTATCTCTTTATCCTAAATTTCTGGTGTCTGTGTAAGTAGAATAATAGCATATCGATGGATTATAACAACTTTGTCATACCAATATATTATCTCATTTCTAATTATCTTAGTTCTTTCAAGGTCACAGCTCTCTTGGGACGATACTCGGATTTACCTAAGGCTTTACTACATCT
Organism: Chrysanthemum makinoi; assembly: GCA_910596185.1. Taxonomy (NCBI): domain Eukaryota; kingdom Viridiplantae; phylum Streptophyta; class Magnoliopsida; order Asterales; family Asteraceae; genus Chrysanthemum; species Chrysanthemum makinoi. The sequence goes on along the minus strand of OU343217.1, from coordinate 198,529,973 downwards.
GATCGGGTTCTCTGCCCGTTAGTATGTGTCTATCCTAAGTTATCTAAGTTTTATAAATATTAAAAGCAGGATGAAATAGCACATCAGCTTTTTGGCGTCGCTGCCGGGGAGCAGTTAATGGAAGATCTAAGGTATATCATATTCACCTCATTAAGATATTTGAGCACTTCCATAAGGTACGTTTTTCAATCTCTCCTATTGCAATTATACAAAATTTATCCTCTGATGCTATTAGTTACGGCTTAACTTCTTTCATGGGTTACGACGTAACCATATTACAATTAATTAAAAATTATTATATATAAAATCTTTTGATTATTTAGTTACGACGTAACTTCTTTCTAGAGTTACGACGTAACCACTATACAATCATATTTATAAAAATTAAATCTTTAATTAAAATTAAAAATTTAATTACGGCGTAATCCCTATTAGGATTACGACGTAACCCCTTCACAAACCTTTAATATTCTGAAAATATTAGTTACGGCGTAACTATTAATGGAATTACGTCGTAACCTCCTGGCGGTATAAAACCTTATACGAATTAAAAACTAGGTTTTACATAAAAACTTTCACCGCCTACCAAAACAGTAAATTTTTCTCCCAAAAATTTTTCCATCGAGATCTCTTCATCTCATCATTCACCATGGCTGGTAAGATTTATTACTACTCTTTTTGATTCGTTTATGTCGATTATTCAATTAGGGATTATATTTTAATATTTTAGGGATCTTGCCTATTTGAGTAAATTATTGCTATTGGTTTGATTAATTGATGATTATGATGATTTCCCCATGATATTTTGATTCGTGTCCTTTCACTATGGGTCGATTTGGGTGTTTTGACTTTATTTAAATAGGGTTTCGGGTCAAACACAAACCTAGTAGTGTTAGGCGCGGTCCCTCAGCACTAATAGGTTAAAAATCTATAAAAACTTTTTACCACATGAAAAAATTGATGGTTCCGGCGTAATCTATTGCTTCAAAATTGACCATCTGAGGTGCTGATTTTCTAGGGAAAGTTACGGCGTAATTGGGGGTAAGTTACGTCGCAACTATTGAAATCTGTGATTACGGCGTAACAATTTCGTTAAGCTACACCGTAACCTCTGAAATTATCTAATTACGGTGTAACTCTTATTATGCTTACGTCGTAGCTTTACATCAGTAAGGTCTGCACTTAATGTTATATGTCTTATTTCCAGGTGCAAACAACCCCGCTCAATGGTTTAGGTTTCTGGAATACAATGATGTTGGAATTAGGCAATTGTGCCTTGATGAGTTTGAGAAGTTAAGGAGGAAGGATATTAGTCAACTTGAAGCACTTGATTTTGATGCATTCGATAGTTTAGCAAACGGGAAAGCGGGTAGGAAGTTGAGGAAGTTTTGCAAAATTAAGTTCACGTGTAATGCAGGGGAGTTCACATGCAATGCATGGTTGAGGCTTTTTAGGATCACGGAACCGGTCATTCCAGAATATGTCCGGGAATTCCTTGCTAGTGTTGAGTTTCGTACTGATATTGTGGATGATGATGAGGAGTCGATGTTTTTCCAACTTGGAGGCGAGAGAAGAAGTTTGACTCTTAGGCAATTTACTGTGAGAATGGGCTTGTACACTGAAGAGGAAATGGAATCGGAAGCTTTTCGTCGGTTCTATAACACTTTTTGGAGAAGAAGGGATGAAACTCAAGACATTGCAGCCTATTTCAACCAAATTGCTATCATGGATGGTTACGATTCAAAGCAGCCACCATCCTACGTGATGGTGAGGAACCCCATTCGTCGACTGGTGCACCACCTACTTGCTTGCTCTATTCGAGCAAGACATTCTGCTAAAGAAAAAATGACTATGAATGATCTATACCTCATGCAGGGCATGGAAGGGGGGAACAACATTGATGTTCCCTAGTATTTGACGCGGTTTATGGGTGCTGGTGCTAAGGGGTTTTCATTTAGGAGTCCTCTGCAAGGGGCTCATTTCATTGGGAGGTTGGCTAGAAGCTATGATCTTATGACCGGTGCAGCTTTGGCTCGGGTGTCCCGTGGTAGGGAGACTAGCTTGATTGGACTGAGTAAGCTAGTCGAGTTCGAGATTTGCACCTAGGACATATATGGAGTGATTGAGCTGGCTAGGACTGCCCCAAAGAGAGAAGTCGGGGAAGGAAGTGGTGCTGGTGGTGAAGCCGAAGAGGACGTTGAGGAGCAGGTGCCCAGGGGACGAAGAAGGGCACACGTGAATGTGGGGGAAAGGTTACAGATCATTGATGAGAGGATCGAGGGAATGGCGACCCATTTCAACGAGGAGATTGAAAGCATCGAAGTGGGTCTTTATGGTCTTAGTAACCAGTTTGAGGGTTTTGCAGGTACCATGGATCAAGTGCAGCAGCTCCGACAGGACTTGTTTCACTGGAGTGCGGATCGAACTAGCCAAATGCTTCAGAACATGCACTTGAGCCACCCTAGGTGGCAAGGTCCAGAGTATGTGTACCAGCCCGACATCCCCGACGTTGGCGTCCACGGAGGAGTGGCATTCATGCAGGCGAGCCCACTCACAGCGGCACCACAAGCACCACCCGTTCGATCCTACCCAATTCCACTCCATGGATTATGATCTTCCCAAGGACGATTGATTTCCCTATTTGATTAAACAATTTGAAACAATTTAAAACAATTTGATACTTATGTCTGTAATAACTAAATATTCTGGATATTTGTATGATCTATCATCTATTGTACCCGTCGGGTACAAAATTTTCCATGATATCTGTGAGTTTTTGGTTATGTGATGCGATTCTGGCGTAACCTTAGGATCAGTTACGCCGTAACCTCTGCTGCAGTAGGAAAATTTTGAGGCAACACATTAGTGAAGGCGTAGTCCCCGGAAACGTTACGCATTAGCCACCCCATGACCCACCTTCAACCTTTAGTGAGGCATCTTGGGCAAGCATTCGAGAGGGGAGTTTATTTCTTTCTTGATTATTTTTCATTTCTATTTTATTTTTTCCTTTTTCTTCGTACAAATGGGACCTTGTACACTTCAAGTGGGGGGATAGGTATAGAAATGAAGTGTATGATTACTTAGCTTACTTGCCCTAACTTTCTAGTTGGTTTCAAAAATTTAAGCTTATTTGAAAAAAATTTGTCATATTTTTAACCAATCTAGAATCACATAAAGCCGAGCACACTATAACCTTTATTGCCATTGGTGAGATTTAGCCTTTCCGTTTCCCCCATTTTACCCAAATCTACCATATATTGAATGTGCCGATAGTATTGTAAACTTTAGAACTTGGCTTTTACATCACTTCGAGACCATAGACAAGTAGTGTATCAAGTTAGCTTGGTGCATTTGGAAAAGGCGATTTGAAAAAAGTAAATGTTTTAGGATTAAACCCAAATAGCCCATATGTGTTCACTTGTGTGCGTTTATCGATTAGTCACATGGCTTTTCGACCTCCGTGTTAACCCTTTTTGTTGCACTCGCCTTTAGTGCAAGATACCCCTAGTTACACCCCTTTTGAGCCTATCCTTTCATTTTCTAACCCTTATTTTCGTTACACCCTTACACCTTAGCCTACCGTGTAGTCTTACCTTTTTACCTTGAAGTCATTGTTCGCCCTAGTTTGAGGTTCAAAATAAAGTTCTGAGAGGCGTACCTCATCATCTACATCTCACTAAAGATCGTCAAAGACCCCCAAGTTATCACATTATGCTCAGTTCAAGTGGGGGGAAGCAAAAAAAATTGTTATTTGTGTTAACAGTGCGAAGAATTATAAGCACTATGTGAAGAAATTAGCATTTAGAATAATCTTCTCGATCACATTCGAAGGTTGGAAGAATATTTCAAGAATAAATAATGGTAGATTCCAGTGACATATACTGATCATATGAAGATAAACCTTGAATTATTGGTTGGGCGATGGCAACTCGGTTTTAAGCTAAGACTATTTGTTTTCTTTTTCCTTTTCACCCATTAAAATATCCCATGCCTTACCTTACCCTTTTTGTCGTGAAGCGTGTCTAGGTGATGCAGCGAGCAATCCTTGATGTCTTGGCCATGGATTTGGTCATGTATCATTGATTTTGTCCACTTCGCCGTGACACGTTAGTAATGACAGCACCCCTAAGCCTTTGAATCACTACAACCCAACATTGCTTTCTGAAATTTGTCTTAACCTTAGCTCTAGCGGTGGAGTTGTGTGTAATTGCCAAGCTTATGATAGGATACTTACTATGTCTGTGCAATTGAGTGATCACCCCAAAATTAACACTTAGATTAGGATGAGAGTGAGAGTGTTTTCGTTGCCATTTCGTGAGGTGTTCGGCTCTTATTAATATTCTAGCATGGAAATTAAAACTGCGCATTCATCAAGGATGTATCTTTTGCAGTCTAAATTGGTCTACTTGCGGGCAAGTAGAGTTTAAGTGGGGGTATATTTGATAACATTAAATAGTCCTGATTTTCTAAGCGTTAATTTCCCCCTGTATCATCACATTTTGAGTAAAATACTAGTGAAAATATCCTTATTTCTTATTATTTCATTTCAGGACCTATTCAATGTAAGGAAGCGGCAATTGGATGTTTTCAAGCCCTATTGATACGATTGTCTCTTAACTACGGCGTAACCAAGTGATAAAGTTACGACGCAACTAAAGATTACGAAGGCTACGACGTAATCCTCAGCTCAGGTTACGCCGTAACAACTGATAAGCACCCAATTGACAAATACTACGGTAACCCCAGCTTAGCTCGCTACGCCAAGTAATGAATAAATACACTTGATTTCAGAAGCTACGGTGGCTAAGGTTCGCGGTAACCATGGATAAGCACAAACGATTAAAAGAAGTTACGACGTAACTACCTAATAAGGTTACGCCGTAACTAGTTCAAAGCCTATAAATAGTCGATGGTTTCACCAGTTTTAACCATCTCTCCTTTCCCAAACCTTCTAGGGTTTGGGGAGATCAAAACACAGAAGAAGAAGAAGCATGGTTTAGGAGCACTGAATAACGAAGTCCTCGTCTACGATTTCCATTGTATTCGAGTTTGAATTCTTTTTATATTTTTCTAGGACTTATACTATGAATTCATATCATTAATTAAATTTTGCATTTATGTTATTGTTATTCTCTATAATTCTTTATAGACATTTGCTAGTCTTTTTCATAGATCGCTAGCCTTGGTAGTATTATAAGCTTGGTAATATCTAAAGGGCTGGGAGATATGACCAACTGACCCCAGTCTGATAGATAGCGAAGTATGGGAGGAATTGGCCATAGTACAACCACTCTTCGTGTGCGAACTGACCAAATGATCACCTATCAAGTGGAGGTATTTAAGAGGTTAGGGGGAATTTAAGTTCCTAACGGCTGGGTTCCCACCGTCTAGATCTAGTAGATTTGGTGCTTAATGACTGTTATTAGGTTGCCGAATGATCCCGGGTGACCTGCTCATCTTGGTGAGGAATCTAAGAACCATAGGCCATGACGAATCGACCAAAGGAGTCTGGTGATAATTAACCACTATATTGAACCTTTATATTGAGAATCAATTCATATTTTTATTCTTCGTTAAGCTTCGTTTATCTATCTCTTTACCCTAAATTTCTGGTGTCTGTGTAAGTAGAATAATAGCATATCGATGGATTATAACAACTTTGTCATACCAATATATTATCTCATTTCTAATCATCTTAGTTCTTTCAAGGTCACAGCTCTCTTGGGACGATACTCAGATTTACCTAAGGCTTTACTACATCTGATCGGGTTCTCTGCCCGTTAGTATATGTCTATCCTAAGTTATCTAAGTTTTATAAATATTAAAAGCAGGATGAAATAGCACATCATAGGTCCAAAAGTTTATGGATCTAAGTAGCCTTGAATGACTAATAGTAAACTTGAATAAATTCAATTTACTATATGAAGAACTCTTTTGCAAAAGCTTAATGTGTTAATGCAGAATCTTAACACACAAGTATGAAGAACACAAGAATTACTAACTTCGTATTTTCTATTAATTTGCTCAAAGGCTAATGTTTACAACTCGTACATTAACCTAACACCTTAGGAATCCTTTTATACACAAAGGAAACCCTAATTGACTAACAAACTTGTGGAAGGGTAAAGATATCTTCTCCTAAGATATCTCTACTCGTACATATCTATTCCTGATATAACTCTAAAAACCTATTCTATTTTGGACATAAACAGACTTAACTCACGACTATTTGTTCTGCCAGACTTAACATCTTTAGTCTGGCGGACTTAACTATAACAGACTTAAGTCTGGTCTACCAGACTTAACTACTAATGCTACCAGACTTAACTCTAAACAAGACTTAACCATTACAAAATATAATTCCCAACAGTCCTCCCCCTAACTTGATATTCACTTGTGAACTTCAAGTTCTTTTAAACTCTTGAGGATCTTGGAATTATCTTTAAGCTGTATCCTTGAGATTGTCTTCATAATGTGTTCTGTGCAGCATTGGGTCAGTAAACATTTAGCACTCCGTGGTCTTTTCAGCAACTGTGACTATCTGTACTTCAAAACATAACAGTTTCATACTATTCTCATCACTTCCATATGCGTAAACTTCTGTGAGAGGTGAATCATAGAAAATTTAATGGATTTGATGTCTCTTTACCAAATAGCCATTACTATTGGAGTAGCCAATGTTTTGGTGTATAAAACCATGGTACATTGATAACCATCTGATTTTTAGCAAACCAGCAGCTATCAACAGATTTGATTGGTCTTTACCAAAAGTTGTACCCATTTGGACTAGTCATGGTTTTCCACAGCCTTTACCACAAGCCATGATCTTATGGGCTAGCCAACTCTTCATCCACCCAGATATGGTGAGTTGAACACCATACAATTTTTGGAAAATTGTCAGCCATAAACGGATTTGAGATATCTTTACAAGAGTCGTTTGCTCATGGATTAGTCAGTTCTTGTGTGGGTTAGACATGGTGAACTGATAACCATTTGTTGTGACAGTACAAAGTACTTTCACCAAGTGCCTCCCCTCAAAATCCATTTTATTTATGAACTTTTAAAACCTACTTAGATTTTTTTCCTTTTACAATACACAATCAGCATCTTAAAATTCTTTCAAACAAATTTACCTCTTTCGTCTCCTTTTGACTGCTGTTTCTTCTTCAATCTGATCACATTATTCTGGCCAACAGTTGATCACATATCCTTTGGATGAGCGTTTCAGCAACCACAGATTCTTTTTCATACTGAACCCTTGAGAGTAACATTACTTGAAGCACTTCAGCATACAATGGATACTCTACTTCTGCCAACATGAACAGATCAACTCCACCTCTTGTGGACCAGTGATGAACATCACACTTATCATAAAATTTCCATGACACACAGGAATCTTGATATGGAAAATTCCAATATACATCTGTAGGATCTGGTTCATATAATCTTTGAAGTTCTGCATAAAGTTCTTTCTCTTTAACATCTGACTATTTAGCAATCTTGAGCTTCTGTTGAAACAGACTCCACAATGTGTCCAACTCTTGTCGATTATAAGATTTTATCAAATCTTTAAGATGATTGTGGATAGCAAACTCTCCACTGTATCTAATTACCTTCCAAGATTTTCCAAATTGATCCCAATAAATCTCCCAAATGACTATTGGATCAAGATTCTTAACCATCACTTTCTTTAGATGTAACTCTATTTTCCTCCTCTGTTTGGAAGAATTTTCAAGATCATGAAGATTATTCACAGACTCTTGAGTTTGAGTCGATTCATCAAAAATACCATGCCTGGCCTGTAAGTTCTGGATATCTGATAAGGTTTTAAAATGTACTTTTTGAGGGGTCGTTTAAGCCCTTATTTGATCACTTTTGTATCCGTTATTACTTAATATCGTTCCTTTTCACTTTTTAGGTATCTTGAAGGCAAAATTCTGGAATGACACTTATTCGGACGAAAAGGCGCGAATATACGAAGAAAATGGCCAAAGTCCAGAATCGAGACACTTTCGAGGCTGGCTGGAGCTGAAGGGGCGGCGTCGGGCACAAAGCAGTGGCCGTCGAACATCTTTTGTGACGGCTCAAGTAGCCAAATTGCTTATTTACAAGTGGCGGCTTAGGTTTTAAAAGAGTAGGTCATCGCAACTCAGACGGCCTAGATTTGATCTAGGCGATGTCAAGGCTGAAGGGGATGGCGTCACAAGCATAAGGTGACGTCGTCGCAAGACTAACGTGGCCAAGACGAAACCCTAATGGCGGCGACCGGCGGCGTCACAAATCAAAGGGTGACGCCGTGCATTTGTAACCTTATATATAGAATCCGAATTTTTAGTTTTCAGTGTGTAGTATTTTGGAGTAAAAACCTAAACCGAACCAAGCCTGTCTTGTACAGTATTTTAGGGTTCCAAACCCTATCTTACATCAAGATAAGTGTTTTACTTGTGTGTATGCTTGCATGTTTCCCATGTCCGGCTAATTTGCTTGTGTGTTTGCTTAGGGAATATGAAACTTAATTATTAAATATTGATTGGTTGTCTCTTATCTTAATTGTTAATGATCTAGTATGGCGATAGGTCATCCGTTGTGTAGTTAATGCTTGATTAATCTTTGTGAACCTTAGCTTATAGTACCTAGAGTCATTGTAGGCTAAACCATTCGAAGAGTACCTTAGAGTTAAAGTTTATAAATCCTAGATATTTTGTAGTCATTAACCTTTGGCAGTTTCAAAGAGATAGGGATAAACGCATACCCTACGACCTTAGACACACAACGCGATTAAGAATAAGGACGTGACAATTCAACCATCAATAGGAGATAATTAAGAGTAATAAAACCTAAGTAAACACATCTTTAAATCATCATACGATCACACAATAATTAGACATAGACTACATACACCTTAGTTTAGATAATTAGACAAGTAGAAGTAATCGGTAGAAATACCAACCCCCCCAAATCCAAACCTGAGATTCGTACCTTTCCATTTCCTAAAAAACATAAAAAGATAAAAAATAATCTTCCTCAACCCCAACCTTAGCGTAGTAACTTCTCACTAGCATTCCTATTCCCCTAGAGAACGATATCAATTCCCGTGGCTTACCCTAATCCTATACTACAACGATTTGGTTCCTTTGCCTAGGGTGTTGAAAAACTTGCTCGACGAAAAGGAAGTTCCTTTGACCTCGAGCGCCAGCGTGTAGCGTTATCAAGTTTTTGGCGCCGCTGCCGTGGAATAGAATAGCTAGTTAGGAGTCCGCCTTGTTTAGGTTTTCTTGCTTGATTCCTATCAAGTAAGCTTTTTTCTCATTTTTAGCTTCCTTATAGTCTATCCCCCTTCTTTGTGTTTGTGTTCGTAAAACCCTCTTCATTTGTCGCTATGGCAAGTGAAGTTGCATTTGAATCATTAAAAAATGAGGAACAATTGAATTTCGCAGATTGGATTGCTTTTTATTGTTCTAATGAATTTGTGAGTGATCTTAGAGATATCCAAAAGGAGACGGGTGTAACGTTAGATGGATTTGATAAATTTTGTGCTTGTGTGACTTCTATTCAACGATCATTGTTAGGATCAACTCCTTTTAGTAAGACCATATGGAAATTTTTTGAGAAAAGCCTCCTAAGCATAAACCATCAGTTGAATGATCTTAGGCACCATGATCAAAAAGACCTAGTTTTTAAGAACATGGAACCTAAACCCGAACAAGATTGTAAGATGGTTAGAGTTGAACTACCTAGTTGCATGTGTGGGATAGATTTCAAAACATATGACACGCATGAGGAATCCTTTAGGCAAATAGAACATAGTGATCAAATTTTTGAGAATGATTCTTATGAATCGGACCAAAAATTTGAAATGGCTAAAGAAGGATTTGAGATGCTTAGGAGTGTATTTGGGTTGGATCATACTAAAACACATGATGAACATTTAGGAGATCTTGATATAATGGAGAATGAGGTGGAAACACCAAGCCCACAAGCTCTACCATCACTTGAGGAACACACATCGCCTATAACTTACCCGGAAGAAGTAGAAGAGGCTATAGGAACCCCGATTGATATAGAACCTTTGGACCAAACGCCACTAGAGAATGTAGGTTTAGATGCTTGTTGTCATGACCTCTCTCTTAGTCCTAGGGAAGTTCCTAATTTTGATGAACCGGAGCCTCAACCAAAAACCTTACCCAATTTTCCGTCTTTAGATGTGAATCTTGGAATTGAATTAGGCCCCAATCCACCATCAAAATAAATAGTCAAGTAGTTGCTTGATAAGGTGGTAGACTCTAGGCCATGTAGAGTGGAAGCTAATATAGGAGTAACCCATGACCTTACACACTTATATCACCCATTCATGGTTGATAACAAGAAACATTATGGTTTTAAACTGGGTTTATTAGGTCAAGATGGATCCTTAACTAAGAATCTTTTGAAGTTGATAGAAGATGATCCATTTTAGGAGAGAGATTTGATTCACCCGCTACACCAATAGAATTAGGTAAGGTTATAATGAATGGAGCACATTCCTTTGAGCATATAAATCACCCATCACCCTCTCCTCACGTAGAAATATTCCACCCTAAGGGTGTGTATCGCTACTACTATCACGGCACTTAAGCTTAAGTGTAGAAAAAACTTCCTCTTTATCTGTTAAATAAGGGTAGAGTCAAGCTCGTGACTCAGAACAAAACAAGCGCCTTGGGAGGCAACCCATGTGTATTTGTTTTAATTTTTATTTGTGTGTCATATATCTTTTCATTATTGTATGTTCTCATGTTTGAATTTGTGAAAATACTTTATTTTGTCTTTAACCTCGTCTTAAATACATATAAAGGTATTTTACAAAAGGGATAAGTGTAGGGAAGATTACACACGTTTTTCAAAGAACGTGAACATGAGAATTACGATTATTGAAAAGATATATATGTGTGATTCAAATGCTTGTATCGAGTCATAATGGATGTTTTGCAGGAAATTTTCCAGATTTTAAAGATAAAAATGTTCCAAAATTTTTTCGGAAAATCGCAGACAGGTTTCTGTCATGATAACCTTGACGAGTCGGAGAGGGCAGAAAACAACTTATCTTACTTTTCTCGTTTTACGAGCTCTTGATAATTTTTGGAATTTTCGGTCTTAATTTTCGAAATTCTGTAAACATCCATTCCACAAGCATTATATCCTAGTTTAGTAGAGTCCTATATATATTATTACCGCCGATTTTACGCGAAGGTTTCGTTTGTTTTCTTCAAGTGTGCAAGTTTAATTTACCAAGAATAAGATACATAAGATGAGAAGGAGCTTTTCCATAGCGTTCTTCTTGAAGAAAGATGTAACCACCACTTTACACGGATCCTACCGAGCTAATCAAGGGAGTATTAGTTTCTTTCATCTTTTATTACCTTCCATTATCATAACTTTGATACTTTCGGGGAACATTGGGGACAATGTTCAGTTTAAGTGTAGGGAGGGAAAATAAAACGGGAACTTTGAAACTATGCTTATCCTTGATTGTTTGCTTTGTCCAATTGCATTTGTGTAATAAACCATGAGAAAATGTCGGTTAGGGTAATTTTGGCACTAAATTTTTAATTTTTCATGACATATAAGAGTGGGCCATTAGTCTTAACAAAAGCGTTTCATGGATAGGAAGTTGCATGACTAGCACAAAAACCCTTTACCACTTAAATTCCACCCAAAATGTGAGGATCACCCTCAGATTAGTAGGAATTAAAGCATTCATCTTCAATGCTTAGAGTGTGAACCGGTAGTATAATAGATTCTAGAACTTGTTTTGTGATGCATCCCGAGATCGCTAGTTAGACTACACTTATGTAGTTAGGAATAACTAAATGATAAGAGGCATTAGGATAACCCTTGTTTGATACCCGTAATACAATTACTTCTTCCACATCGGTTGAGTAATTCCCCCACACCCTTGCGTTGTACTCACTTTTAGTACATGATACCCCTTGTTAACCCCTTTAAGCCTATCCTTTTCGCGGTTCTCGTGATGTTTGGTTTTAGAATATCAATGAAGAGCATTGTTTACACCCCACCCCAAATGTACACCCAAATCGCCTTAGCCTACCTTGTATGCACTCACTTTTAGTGCATTATTGTTATCATACTAAACCCTTAGTTCAATTATCTAGTTGCTTGCATAAGTTGCTAAGTCGAGTCATATCCTTTGTACACAGTTTTGGGAAGATTGGGACTCATGGGAAAAGTTAAATTTTGTGAGATGACGGGAAGGGAACGTTAAATTCAAATTCCCTTTATTTGCATAATAATGTACTCCAAGTGTTTTGATCTTTTCAATTCGGGTCATATTAGTGTTAGAGTAATAAAAACTCAAGTGTAGGGATGTGCCTATAAATCCCTATCATTTTGATGTTATCGTAGAGGATGGTAGAGTAAAAGTGTATGGGAAAAAAAATAGAAAAAGATAAAAAGAAAAAAATTGAGTGTTCAAAAAAAAAAAAAAACATACGGGCTACCATCCTACATCTATCTTTAAATTTATGTTTGTTTATTTCAGTTATCTAGAGTCTAGAGTGTCGAGTCTTGGCTTAGCAACGCCATTCTTCGCATGCTTGTAACATAAATATTTTTGACTTGCCACCACTAAATAGCCTATCCCACCAAACCCTTTGTTTCCCTACCGTAAGCCTATCATTACAACCCTTTAAAAGATCTCTTGGATAGTCTTTCCTAGGTGCTTACGCCAAAGTGATGGAGGTTTGATCTAGTCTCAAGCCTATGGTAATCTATGTACTAGGACCGGTTAATGAGTGTTTATCTTTCATTTCCAACTTGTTATATTTCATATACACCCGAGAGATGTGAGTATCCAAACACCCCATGTGAGGTGCTAGTATGTAATTTTCGTGCTTGTTATGACTTTTTCGGGGCTTATATGTGTTATGGATTGTTTTAAACCAATGCTTCATGACCCCTAACTTATAAATTAATTGGTTAAAAGCACATTTGCTTGAGGACAAGCAAATACCAAGTGTAGGGATATTTGATAAGGTTTTAAAATGTACCTTTTTGAGGGGTCGTTTAAGCCCTTATTTGATCACTTTTGTATCCGTTATTACTTAATATCGTTCATTTTCACTTTTTAGGTATCTTGAAGGCAAATTGCTAGAATGACACTTATTAGACGAAAAGCGAATATACAAAGAAAATGGCCAAAGTCAAGAATCGAGACACTCAGGTTTGGGCTGAAGGGGACGGCGTCGGGCACAAACAGTGGCGCCGTCGGACATCTTTGTGACGGATCAATAGCCAAATTGCTTATTTACAAGTGATGGCTTCAGGTTTTAAAAGAGTAGGTCGTCAAAATCAGACTCGGAAGACCTAGATTTGAACCCAGACGCGTTAGAACTGAAGGGGACGGCGTCACAAGCATAGGTGCGCCGTCGCAACACTAACGTGGCCAAGCGAAACCCTAATGGCGGCGACCCGGCGTCACAAATCAAAAGGTGGCCTTGCGTCGCATTTGTAACCTTATATATAGAATCAGAATTTTTAGTTTTCAGTGTGTAGTCTTTTGGAGTAAAAGCTAAACGAACCAAGGTTTTGTCTTATGCAGTATTTTAGGGTTCCAAACCCTATCTTACATCAAGATAAGTGTTTTACTTCATTAATTCAATTATGTCTTCAATTACTTGTGTGTATGCTTGCATGTTTCCCATGTCAGGCTAATTTACTTGTGTGTTTGCTTAGGGAATATGAAACTTAATTATTAAATATTGATTGGTTGTCTCTTATCTTAATTGTTAATGATCTAGTATTGCGATAGGTCATCCGTTGTATAGTTAATGCTTGATTAATCTTTGTGAACCTTAGCTTATAATACCTAGAGTCATTGTAAGCTAAACCATCCGAAGAGTACCTTAGAGTTAAAGTTTATAAATCCTAGAGATTTTTTAGTCATTAACCTTTGGTAGTTTCAAAGAGATAGGGATAAACGCATACCCTACGACCTTAGACACACAACGCGATTAAGAATAAGGACGTGACAATTCAACCATCAATAGGAGATAATTAAGGAGTAATAAAACCTAAGTAAACACATGTTTAAATCATCATACGAGCACACAATAATTAGACATAGACTACATACACCTTAGTTTAGATAATTAGACAAGTAGAAGTAATCGGTAGAAATACCAATCCCCCAAATCCAAACCGAGATTAGTACCTTTCCATTTCTAAAAAACATAAAAAGATAAAAAATAATATTCCTCAACCCCAACCTTAGCGTAGTAACTTCTCACTAGCATTCCTATTCCCCTAGAGAACGATATCAATTCCCGTGGCTTACCCTAATACTACACTACAACGATTAGGTTCACTGCCTAGGGTGTTGAAAAACTTGCTCGACGAAAAGGAAGTTCCTTTGACCCCGAACGACGCGTGTAGCGTTATCAATATCTTCTTTCAATTGATTCACCTTAGCTCCGAAAATTTGTTTTGTCGAAAGCAAGATCTTGTTCCAAGACTGAAACTCTAGAAGACAAAGTAGCACACAACTCTAAGACATCATTAATCTGCACATCATTCTTAGCACAACCTGCTGCAGAAACCGTGATGATACAAAGAATATAGATGATAACGACTGACTTTGTTTTGGAACCCGTATGAGAAAACAGAGTTATAAGGAGTATATATACTTGTAGGGTTTCAATTATCTTTGGAAAGAGAATAAGTTTAAAGTATATTAAGATAATCATCACCCCATACAATATGGTAACAAATTTAACCACCAGTATTAAGAGCCATACTTAACCATGAAGTTACCAGTATTAACTACCAGAACTAAAAAAAATATCTTCTTACGGTCAACCCTTGTTAGGAATTAGAAAATTCAGTCATTAAAGTGTCGGTCACCTCAAGTATATGTATTCATTAGAAAGCTCGTAGTCGTAGTTATATAATGTTAGTAAGTAGTTAGTTAAGTAAAACCGTGGATGACGGACGGGTCTTTATCCAATGTATTCCTGATCCACAGCCCGTAGGTGGCGTTTATTGTAAGACACTATAAATACCCTCTACCTCCCAAGGTCGAGGGTTGGAGCTTCAATACCATTTTTTTTGTTTCACATAGTTCCCAACTCTCTTCCCTTTCTCTCTCTAGAACTTTCTCTCTCTAAACATTTTGTATACGCCTCAAGTGATTAAAGTTTGATGTGTTTGTGAAATCCTATATCTTACAATTGGTATCAAGAGCCATGGTTTGATCACTCATCTTTCATGCTCTTTGTTTTGGTGGATTTCATAAGGTTTTTGGGGTTATAAGTGTTTAGGAGAGTTTGAATCATTTGGACAATTTCTAGTGTTAAAGTTTGAATTTTGATTGTACTTTTGTGTTTAGGATCATCATATGTGTTTAGGTTTTGAATTGGAAGGCTTGAATCATTGTGGTTTAGCTGTTTTTGATTGATAAAGTTGTTGTTTTCAAATATTGTGCGAGTTGTGCTACGGTGTTGAGTTTCTTGGAAGCGAGTTGCCGTTAGTGGAGCGAGTTGGTTTAAGCGACTTGGCTATTAAGCGAGTTGTATTAGCAGCGAGTTGGTATATGCGACTTGGCTATTAAGCGAGTTGTTTCTTTAAGCGACTTGAGTTTTAAAGCGACTTGGCTATTGAGCGAGTTGGTTTAAGCGACTTGGTGGTTAAGCGAGTTGTCTCTGTATGCGACTTGGCTATTAAGCGAGTTGTTTCTTTAAGAGACTTGAGTTTTAATCGAGTTGACTGTTTAGCGAGTTGATACCAAGCGAGTTATTTGTTTAGCTACTTGTCTATTGAGACTTGTCACTTCTTAGTGCTACATTTTTACGGTTGTTCTTTTGGTTTAGTAAAATCCCGTGAAAGAATCAATTTTCCGGTTTAATCAAAGAATAGTAAAATCCCGTAGAACTTGTAATCATGTCCAACAACGTACCTACTATCATTTCTTACTGGCGAGGGCGTTCAAGCATTTGGATCAGATACTCGTCCACCTATGCTTGCGAAGGCGATTATGACTCATGGGCTCAACGAATCAGGTTGTACTTGTTTAGAAAGGGAAAATGGGGTCAACATTCTCAAATCAATTGATGAAGGACCTTATCAGATTGAGACTATAAGAGACATAATTGATCTGCTGCGAGATGGAACAATGATCTTTGGATTGGACGGACCAAAGAAATATGATGAGCTTCATTGATAAGGAGAAAAAGAGATTCGATGCTGATATCAGGGCTTCAAACATTATACTTCAGGGTCTTCCTAAAGATATCTACAAGCTTTTCAATCACAACACTGAAGCCAAGGCGGTTTGGGATAATGTCAAGATGCTTCTCTCGGGCTCACGATTAGCTAAGGAAGACAGAGAATCACTATTGTATGATGAATTTGAGCACTTTAAGATGAAACCATAAGAAAGTGTCTATGAATATTACGTGAGATTCCACAAGCTTGTGAATGATATGAGGAATATCAAAATGACCATGCCAAATATTCAGCTGAATTCAAAGTTTGTGAACAACATGAATCCCGAATGGCACAAATTTGTCACCTCTGTAAAGCTAACCAAATGATTGAAGAACACCAACTATGAGCAATTGTATGCCTTTCTTCTTCAGAATAAGAGACATGCTATGTTTGAACGAAGGATTCTTGAACAATTCAAAACTAAACAGGGAGAAACAAGTTCTTCAAATGATTCACATGACTTTTACACAAATGTTGGAATTACCACCAAAGCTTCTCAAGTCATACCTACGGGTAACGGTAACTAGAAGCTCATTCCTGATCCAACATATAAACCTCCAGACTCGAACACAATCATGGAAAACTTCATCAATCAACTGTCTCTCATGGTTAGTCAAAATCTGAATACCACTCCTCACACCAACAATAACCTCAAAACAACATCCAACCCACACAATCAAGCTACTGTCAGAGATAGAAAGGTTATGGTGCAACCAGTTCAAGGTAGGCAGTATGAACAGGGAAGAGGTGGAGTAGGTGGAGGGTATGTGACTAATCAGAATCGTGGGAGAAATGCCAATCAAGGACAAGTGAAGCCAGTCAAGTGCTACAACTGTGGTGGTGATGGACACATTGCAAGGCACTGCACATCTCCAAAACGCCCTCAAAATGGAATACTTGAGACAAGATGTTGCTTGTGCAAGCTCAGGACAATGGTGTTGTTTTGGATGAAGAAGAGTTGTTATTTCTTGCAGAAGGGAATGCTAAGACATATGATGCAGATGTGGATGAGCAGCCAATTCAGGAAATGGGTCACAATCATCAAAATGCCTTTCAAGTTGCTGATTGTGATGCATATGACTTCGATGTCGATGATGAACCTACTGCCCAGACAATCTTCATGGCTAGCATTTCTCCAATGGTCTCTCCAAAGGTCTCATGATGTATTAAAATCATCTCCAGCTGGTCCATCCAAAGAATCAATCATCTCAGAGGTATTAAAATTATATGATGAAGTTGATGAGCAAAAGATACATGATAAAGTGCAATCACATGAAACTTGTGAAACAGATATTGTTAATATGGGTAATAGTAATATTGTCCCATATGATCAATATGTGATCCAAAGTGAAAGTGTGATTGAACCAAGTGATGCATCTTCTACAGTCAATGATGACTATGTATTTGATGAATTCACTCCATGTGCCCTGATGATTCTGTTATCTCTGAACTTAATGCCTATAAAGAACAAGTTGCCATTTATGAACAACGCGCTAAGTTTGAGTTAACAACTCGTGAGCAGGAAATGGATGACCAAATCCGTACAATTATTAGAAAAAGTAGCTTTAGGGAAGAAATACTAAAACATGAGCTAGATTCCTTAAAAGAAAAGCTTAATAAAACGGCTAAGCAAAACAAGAACTTCAAGAAAATGTGAAAGTGCTTAGCGAGGAGTTTAATCCTAAGGAATCAAAACTTTTAAATGAATTTTCCAACCTAAAAACTTTGAAAAACAAACTTGAAAACAAATTGTACGTACAAGGAAACACCATTCAGACTGCTCACATGATCACTAAGCATAGAGTTCTAAGTGACAAACATAGTGTTGCATTAGTTGATGAACCAAACTCTGAGGCTTGTAAGAAAGCTAGAGAAACACAGAAGGTTATTTATAATGGCTATGAAATCCTTAAGCCTAGACAGAAACCTAGTTGCGCTAATAACACTGAGGAAGATAAGCAATTAGAAGAAGTCACTAGAAAGAAATTGGATGAAAAACTTAAGAGCCCTTCATGCATAGAAAAGAAAATCAGTTATAAAACACCCAACTATGCTAAGGATAATTCGATTGCATTTAACAAGTTTAGACCTCAAACACAGTGACCCACTGAACAATTGTTCGGAAAAGGATATGGACATGAAAAAAAGCATGAGTTTGTTGAAAAGAATCCCCATGTAGGAGAATGCTTCATGCCACTGTATATCCCCAATACACCAATGCATTTAGTTCCTAGATCTATTCCCACTAAGAGCAAGACCTTAATTAGTCAGTATGTCATTTATCAATTATTTGTTGATTTTGAGAAGACATGTAAGAAAGGATCACACCTCTGGGATAGCTGAAGGGGAGAGGGGTTTTGAGCAAACTAAAGAATGCTATTTAACTGAGGTCATGCCATTCTTTAAACAATTAAAAGGTCAATTTGAGAGTCTTAAAAAGGGGATGGATTCAGATATTAAAGAAATGAAAAAGGAATTTGATGCAATGATAGTTGAGGTCAATGACTATGAGCGAGAATTAAAATATAATGAGATTGATAGGAAAAACTTGCATACCTTAAATGAGAATCTGATTTACGAATGTATCACTCAAGATGTGTTTTACACTGCCACGAATTGTTCAATTAATGCATCTCAATTTCATGAATTATCTGTTGCTATGAAAGTCTCCCATGATCGTGTCATTGAGCTTGAGAAAACTAACTCTAAATTGCATGAAAAAATTGAACGGGATTATCATGATAACCTGGTGAAACAGTTTTCTAAATTGGAAGTTGAGCATCTTGCTTTGCAATTAAAATACCAACATCTAAAAGAAAATGTTAAAACCTCAAATATCAAGACATCCTTGGATGCTCCTAAATTTGATGATTTTGAAATCAAAAGCGTGATGAACAGATTCGAGCTCATTGTAACACGATCGAGAAAAATGAGAACCAAATTTCATAATTAAAGGGTGAAAAGAACAATGTGACAGGCTCCCAAATGCCTCCTCCTTTAGATTCTCAGAGTTCTCAGACTTTTCATCTTCAAAACTTGGTTAATATTCTACAAAAGGAAAATGAGAGTTTGCTAGAAGAAAATGAAAAGGTGAAACAAGACTTTAAAGAGTTATATGATTCAATGAAAGTCACTCGT
>OU343217.1:198215252-198510478 GCA_910596185.1 Chrysanthemum makinoi | reverse complement strand
GACAAAAAAAATGAAATAATAACGTCTTTACAAAAGGAAATTGAGAATCAGAGGGTCAGAGTAAAAGGAAAATGCCACTTGTCTTTAATGAGAATGTTGCATCAAAGTCATTTGCAGACTCTAAATATCTATTTGATTGTTAAATACATTCCTCCTCATCTTAGAAATAACGAACTTGGGTTTTATAACTATTTCGCTTACCTTAAGGATAGTCTAGAATGTCTCAGAGATTGTAGAGAGGATTTCATAAATAAGCCACTAGATAGAAATTAGGTTTGCTTGCATTAGGGCCAAAGCGATCTCAAGAGCTGTTAGAATGTTTATGAGCAACACCTCCCAAATCTTTTTGAGAAGGTAAAGGCTGTGATGCCTTGTTTTATGCCTAACATTAAGAAAGTGAATTTTAATGTGCCTTCAACTAGCTCGGATCGGCACTTCTAAACTTTTAATGCACAAGGTAGCCCAACCAACTAATGTTCCCAAAATTCCCTCTACAGGAGTAATCAGTGACACAAAAGCAAGCGGGTCAAAGCCTCCAGGCAATACAAAGTATGATAGGACCTGAAGCTAAAATGTGCAATGGAAGAAAGTAGAAGACCATCCTTGGAACATTAAGTTTGAGTTGAATAAAACGAATCGTGTTGATTCTAGTATTAGCTATAAGCGTTTTGTAATTAATTCAAATTACGCTACTTTTGGCAAAACATGTAATGATGATTGTTTGGTTTACATTACTAATCATGAATGTCTGTGAATGAGTTGATTAATCTTTGTTAAATGCCTTGTTAAGAGAGTGAATTCAAAAATTCAAGCTAAGAAGGCTAGAAAGCAATGGCGAAAAGCTTAGAAAACATTGCAAACCCAGGAAGGAAATTTAGTAACATAGGTTATCGGTGGATACCTCTGGCGCATAAATTCAATCTTAATGAGATGTGCCCTAAATTACCTAGATCAATGCCCATTAGGAAATGGATGCCTCTTGGTAGAACTATTCCTTTAAGAAGGGAACACACTTTAAGTAGGTCAAATACGGACACTAGCATTGCATCTATCCCTGATGATTCCATTGTTTCTACTTCTGATGTGGGTGTTCCAATCATTGTTAGTAACCAAATGGAACCCATTCTTGTATGGGGACCCCAATTATCTAGTTATCCATTCTTGTGCGTGTTCAATTGCGGATCGTTCAAATCGTTACGTGGTACTGGACTCAGCTGTTCCAAGCATATATTTGGAGACGGTCACGGCTCATGAACTTTGTGAGTAAATTTATCGGGACTATTAGATTCGGGAATGATCATTTCGGTGCAATTATGGGTTATGGAGACTATGTTGTCGGTGATAGTGTTATCTCCCGGGTATATTACGTTGAAGGTCTTGGTCATAACTTATTCTCTGTCGGTCAATTCTGTGATTCGATCTAGAAGTGGCCTTCAGAAAACATACTTGTTCGTTAGAGAACTTGATGGTAAAGAACTTTTAAGAGGAACCCGTGGTTCAAATCTATACACCATCTCTATCGAAGATATGATGAAGTCTTCTACAATTTGCTTGTTGTCAAGGCTTGAAAACAAAGTCATGGTTATGGCATCGTCGTCTAAATCACCTGAACTTCGGCACCATAAATGATCTCTCCAGAAAGGACTTACTAATAGGCTTACCTAGACTAAAGTATGAAAAGGATCATCTTTGTTTAGCATGCCAATTAGGAAAAAGCAAGAAGTATGCCCACAAACCCAAACCTACAAACTCAGTTATGGAAGTTCTTCATACCATTCACATGGATTTATGTGGACCCATGAGAGTGCAGAACATTTACGAGGAGAAATATATGTTAGTTGTGGTTGATGATTACTATCAATTTACTTGGGTTAAGTTCTTGAGGACAAAGGATGAAACTCCAGATATCATCATCAAACTTATCAAACAGCTACAGGTTCGACTTAACAAAAATGTCAGAATCATCCGAACAGACAATGGAAATGAGTTTGTTAACAAAGAACTTAGTGAGTTTTATGAAAGTGTTGGAATCAGTCATCAAAGAATTGTTCCACGAACTCCTCAACAGAACGGTGTAGCTGAAAGATGAAATCGAACTCTTGTGGAAACCGCTAGAACTATGCTGATTTACTCAAAGGTTCCAATGTTTCTCTGGGCTGAAGCCATTGCCACTGCATGCTACACTCAAAATCGATCCCTTATTCACACTTCTCATGGAAAAACTCCATATGAACTTGTCCACAATCGAAAACCTAATCTTTCATTCCTTCGTGTGTTTGGTGCATTGTGTTATCCAACTAATGAGGGCCAAGACTTAGGCAAACTTAAAGCGGACATTGGAGTATTTGTAGGATATGCACCAAGCGAGAAAGGATACGAATCTACAACAAAAGAACCCAAAATATCATGGAAACAATTCACGTTACATTCGATGAGCTGACCGGTCAAATGGCTCTGGACAACCCATTCTGGACCCGCATCATCAAGTAGTCCCATCGGTTCTACTCTTGTATATGATTCTTCGCCGCAACTCATTATATACCTCCTTGAAGATGACTTGAAGAAGCTGTTTGATCAATGTTTGATGAACACTATGAGCCAATTCGATGATCACGCCAATTCCATCAACGAGGTGCTCCTATCCAATCAATGAAGTTAACCCTTTAGTTTCTATGTTGTTAAGTCAAGAAGCGCTGCTGCGATCACTCTGTCTCATCAACAAATCATCAATCATCGAGTGTACATCATGGAATTGCTTACGGCACCTTGATGGATAGAATCCCTTTGCTACTCCGATGATGCCCCATTTGAAAACATATTTGCTCTGAATCATCATCGAGAACCATCTTCATCGGAGAAATCGACTCTGCTACTTCAGTTCCTCAACAACAACCACACGAACACCTTAGAAAATGGACACATGATCATCCATTGGACAACATCATTGGAAATCCCTCTCGTCCATTATCCACTTGCAAACAACTTGCAACTGATGCCTTATGGTGCTTCTTCAACTCCATACTATCCAAGGTCGAACCTAAAGATTTTAAAACTGCCATGAATGAAGACAGTGGTTCAATGCCATGCAAGAAGAAATTCATGAGTTCGATCGACTAGATGTATGGGAATTAGTACCTGTCCCTGACTGTGCTATGATCATTGCTCTAAAGTGGTTCTTCAAAGTAAAACTTGATGAGCATGGTGATGTTTTAAAGAACAAGGCTAGATTGGTTGCAAAAGGATACCGTCAAGAGGAGGGTATTGACTTTGAAGAATCATTTGCTCCATTTGCTCGTATCGAGGCAATCAGAATCTTCTTGGCTAATGCTGCAAGTAAGAACATGGTAGTCTATCAGATGGATGTAAAGGCGGCTTTCCTTAACGGAGATCTTAAAGAAGTTGTATCGTCAGCCAACCTGAAGGTTTTGTGAATCCAGAGCATCCTACTCATGTCTATCGCTTGAAGAAGGCTCTTTACGGTTTGAAGCAAGCTCCAAGGGCATGGTATGATACGTTATCAAATTTTCTTCTATCTACTGGATTCAGCGAAGGATTAGTTGATCCGACATTGTTCTCCAGAAAGTCAGGCAAACATTTAATTCACGTTCAAATCTATGTTGATGATATTATCTTTGCCTTGACTGACCCCAAGGAATGTGACCATTTTTCTAAGGATATGGGCTCCAAATTTCAAATGTCTATGATGGGACAAATGTCATTTTTCTTGGGATTGCAAATTTCACAAAGTCCCGGAGGCATTTTTATTAATCAATCTAAATATGCAAATGAAATTTTAAAGAAATTTGGATTTGACACTTATGAAACCGTTGACACTCCCATAGTGGAACGTACCAAACTGGATGAGGACCACTCAGGGATCATGGTAGATCAAACGAAATATCGAAGTATGATTGGATCCTTGATGTACCTCACAGCCATAGACCGATATATTGTTCGCATTTGTATGCATGTGTGCTAGATAGCGAGGCTAAGCCTACCAAAAAGCACCTTGAAGCGGTTAAGCGGGTCTTTCGGTATCTCCAAGGAACCATCAACATGGGTCTTTGGTACTTGAAGGACACCGGTATGTCACTAACGGCATATGCAGATCTGACCATGCGGGGTGTCAAGATACACGTCGAAGTACGTCTGGAGGTGCTCAATTTTTAGGTGATAAGCTTGTGAGTTGGTCTTCAAAGAAACAAATGAGCACTTCTATATCCTCTACAGAGGCTGAATACATAGCCATGTCATCTTGTTGTGCTCAAATCCTATGGATGAGATCCCAATTATCTGACTATGGCTTTGAATTCAACAAAATCCATCTGTATTGTGATAACAAAAGTGCCATTTCACTCTCTTGCAACAACGTTCAACATTCAAGAGCAAAGCACATCGACATTCGACATCATTTCATTCGGGAACAAGTGGAAAAAGGTGTAGTGGAACTCTATTTTGTAGAGGTGAATGCCAGTTAGCAGACATCTTCACCAAAGCTCTTCCTAGAGAACGTTTTGAGTTTATCCTTCCACGACTTGGTTTAAAGAGCCTACAACCGGACACACTCAAACGTCTTCAAGAGGAAGACGAGGAGTAAAAATGGTTCTTTTTCTTCATCTATCTCTTGTATATATTTATTCAAAAAGCAAAATAA
Organism: Chrysanthemum makinoi; assembly: GCA_910596185.1. Classification (NCBI taxonomy): domain Eukaryota; kingdom Viridiplantae; phylum Streptophyta; class Magnoliopsida; order Asterales; family Asteraceae; genus Chrysanthemum; species Chrysanthemum makinoi. The sequence continues at coordinate 198,505,824 of OU343217.1, read as the reverse complement.
AAAATTTCAAAACCCACAAAAGAAAATATAAAAATAAAAAAATTTCAAAAATCCATAAAAATTAGAAAATCTTGAAAATTAACAAAAAATATTGTTATTTTGTCATGTTTTTTATTTTTTTTTGTTTGTTATTCGATATCATCTACGGACTTTGTGTTGACATTCAAAGAATGTCACGGGTTTTAGATGTTCTTCGAATGTACATAAATTGCTTAAAAATGGTAGGAGAAAAATGGTGGTTTATTGTCATTTCAGGCAGTAACCCGTTTTAAAAGGTAAGAACAGAGCCATGCTTAAACTTATCTTTCAAATCCCATGCTCTGATTCTTAAAACAAATGTTTGTCACCAAAAAGACAAATGTTTTCTTTCCAAATATTTTTCCATCTAATGATTCTTCAACACTCAATTGCTTTGAAAATATTTGTCATCTAATGAAAACAAAATTGCTTTGAAAATACCTCGTACTCTATTATTTTTTGAAAAATCATATGTGCTTATCATCTGTCAAAATCTCTCTCTCTCAATCAACAACATGAGTCATTGATTGAGGGGGAGAATGATTTCAATCGAATTAAAAAGAGTATTTCTCAAACAATTGGCACGTAAATGAGCAATGTCTACTTTTGGATAATCAAAATGAACAATGTTGTATACAAGTGGTTTAAGACCTTGGCTATTGTTATGTTTCATTAGATAATTAAAGCATGTTTAATCCGTGGAGTTTAAAGTCTCAAAATCTAATCCTTATCAGTTAAAATGTCTTTCAAAAGCATGTCACTATTCTCCTCAAAAGCTCTCAAAATTTATTTTAAATCAATAGAGATCACAACTCTCAAAGGATTTGAAATTTGTAATCGGGGAAGAATGTGTGATTTAAATTGGATTTAAACTGATAATTTGATAAATGGTTTTATACGTGATTAACAAGCTCTCCTCCCTGCATGTGCCAAACGATTTCAAATTTTCCATGCACATGTTAAGGGGGAGCATCTATTTTAAACCAAAAAGGATTAAAACGTGATTAATTTGTTCCAAAGTGCAGGTTTTCCCTAATATGTGCAAACTCATTCAAATCTCGATGCATATATTGAGGGGGAGCAATTTTATTGAAAACCACATTCTTTCCCGAAAATATCTTTAACGTATGTGAATCCACTGATTATGATCGGGAAAGTGATGTCGATATATTTTAGAAATATTTATCAAAAAATTGAATTCTTCCTCTTGCCTCCATGTGCCAAAATGATTTCAAACATATGATGCACATGTTGAGGGGGAGCCGTTTTCTAAAATATCAAAAACGATTCAGGTACAAAATGCTTTGATAATACATCATAAGTACTTGGATTGATTTTCAAATGGTTTTCAATTGGTTCCAATGGCTGATGAACAACACCAAAAGACCGACCAATTTATTTTATGCATGGTGTTATAAGGATGGTTAGGTTAGGTATGCGTATCCATGATCCCGCCAGAGCCGGAGGGATCTACCCAGGGACAATCCACTAGATAGTGTAGAGTCCTTAGGTATGATGAAAAAAGGAGAAAAGTGAGACATGGAAAGAGTGCGGACTGAGATAGAGCTAGAACTGGAATAAACCCAACAAGGTTCTAGTTATGAAGTCTCAGTAAGCACTGAAGGGGTTGAAGAATGAAAAAGAATTGAATATGAAGAAGGGTGAAAAGAAATAGCCCTCCAATAATTCAATCTTAGGGCAGAAACCGGGTTCAATACATATGCTACTGGTGTTTACTAAGGTAACACTGGTATTGAAGACAAGACGTCATGGACCCAGTGACGCGCTGTACTAAAACTTCCCAAGCTACTCAAGTCCCTCTTAAAAGGGCTTGTTTCATTCTCAGGGGGAACCTACAAATCTATCGACTTTCTCTTAGAGATGGTTGATATTGAAGAAGGAGACCCTCTCTCTAGTCTCCGGCATAGGAACCAAATGTGCACAATTGAGTCTAGAGCCACGAGATCATCAATAAATCTCATTAAGGACACAATCAATGAAGACTCTCTGTTTCACACAATGTGGAAAGAGAGAATATACTTTAGAGTCCTACGCATTATCCTTGTGGTTTTGCGAGAACATCGGTGATATGCTATCATATTCACAATGAAGATGGAAAGCCTTCTAGAGCCAACATCAAACAAGGTCTTGGTAGGTGGCATGTGAGATCTATCCAATAGATCAACCATGTGACAACTGAACAGAAACAATGGAGCGATTCAAATTTTTGAATCAATCCTGGTTCAGGTTATGGATTGACGGATACCTTTGAAAAACCGATCGTTGTGCTTAAAACACTTTTCAAAAATAAAAGGTGTTTATGATTGATAATTTATTTTCTTTAAAACCTTCGTTGTATTGCAAAAACACTTTATTTTGAGCAGTACACGATTGTTTTTCAAATCTCTTTTCATCAATCGGTGAATCTCAAATTCGTTGGTTCACTCACTCCGTGTTGTCTTCTTTGAAGTTCGGTTTGAGATACAGCTAGAAGCTGCGAAACCTATCAAGGAGATTCTTGAATTATACGATCGCGACGTTACTTATGATCAGCGGGTAACCATGGGCGTGTACCTCAATTCAACGAAAGTGATCAAAGACACTTTCGTGCGCTTTATTGCTAACTGTTGTATGTAGGTACACCCGACGTTTGCAGCTGATCAGAATGGAGAGGTCAATCCATAGCCGCATGCTCACACAACACATACATCTCAAAAGAAATCATGATTAGTGCATCAATGACTCTGATATTTTTCACTCCATGCTTCGCTTCTGCTGCTGCAAATATCATGAATCAACTAAAGCTTCCGCTACTCTGATGAGAAGAAATCATGATCCAGAATATGAGCATGTCGGTCCAATGTCACAACATCACATAATGACAACACTACAATGGAAGAGTCAGAGATTTATGCAAGCTGATGATCTCAAAGCTGGCTCAAAACTCATCATCACGTGGATCAGTTAAAGACCTCCACTTGAATTATCCAAACATGCGGAACATGAAGAATCAAAGACTACGAGCTACTGAGCAAAGAACTTAAACAATAATTCAAGAACAATCTTAATGTAATATCTGTTCGTATTCTGTGTAAATTGAGGTGACCTCCCTTAGGGGGAGATTGTTAGGAATTAGAAAATTCAGTCATTAAAGTGTCGGTCACCTCAAGTATATGTATTCATTAGAAAGCTCGTAGTCGTAGTTATATAATGTTAGTAAGTAGTTAGTTAAGTAAAACCGTGGAGGACGGACGGGTCTTTACCCAATGTATGCCTGATCCACAGCCCGTAGGTGGCGTTTATTGTAAGACACTATAAATACCCTCTACCTCCCAAGGTAGAGGGTTGGAGCTTCAATACCATTTTTCTTTGTTTCACATAGTTCCCAACTCTCTTCCCTTTCTCTCTCTAGAACTTTCTCTCTCTAAATATTTTGTATACGCCTCAAGTGATTAAGGTTTTATGTGTTTATGAAATCCTATATCTTACAACCCTCTGATAAAATATCTTCAACATTTACTCCTCCAGCAACTAAAATTTACTTGCATTAATTTTTCTGGTGAAGATATTTGAGTGGACTTTGCCTATAAAAGAGCCTTCAAATCATAAACCAAACTCATCACACACCTTTAAATTTCGCATTTTCCTACAAATCCTCCAAACACGATGAGTAACCCTGACATTATTGAAATTTCATCTGATTCATCATCCAGTTCATCATCCAACGATGAATGGAGGAAGTACTTTCCTCCTCATCACAATACTATAACCTTTATGAACCCAAATCCAACACCAGCAGCTGGAGGTGTTCCTTCTGATGAACTGCCTACACCTCCACCATATGTGGATGACTCAAGCTCTGATTACGAGTTGAGATCCATGCCCAGTTATGTCTTCTGCTATGATGACATTGATGATGATGATGAGCAAGCAGTAGAGACATCTAAAGCTTTGGTGGTGGCTAGCTCTGCACAAATGCCAACTCCCTCCAACCCAACACCAGGGAAGAGGGAACAAGTGCTTGGCCTTCCCAGTCGCCGTGCTTGGGAGGTGATTGGGAAGCGAGGAAAGCAGAGCATGCATGACGTTAGTGGAAAGGGGAAGAGGGCTATGGGAATTTGGATTGGTGTAGGTGTTTATTTGTTGTGTTTTGTTGATCTGATGTAATGAAGTGTTCTTTTGTACTGTTGCATCTTTGAATGCAGCCTTTAATGAATAGATTTTCACTTTTTCTTTTCATTACTGATTGTTTCTTCAATATCTGTAAAAATATTAGTGGACAAAAATGCACAATATATAAAATTTTACAAAGATGTATAACACTAATCCTCCTTTAAACAATAAGCCTCCCCTTAGGCTTATTCCTCCCCTCAAACAGAGCAGTCAACCAGACTTATAATATGGACTAACAAACAATATTTTTGCACTACCAGATTTAAAATAGTCAACCAGACTTAAATATGACATCACCAGTTTTAACTCTGAATAGTAGCACTTCCATCAGTATAGCTTTTATACCTCCCCTATCTTTGATAGATATTGCATTTCCCTGAAAAATTAGTCTAAAACCAAGGGAAATACAATATGTAGGTCTAACAAGCAGAATCAACTCAAAACCACCAGAATTAATCCATAATGAAACCAAATAAACTTGATAAAGGTCATCTCAGGAACCAATGCCCAAAGGTGAATGTCATGCAAAATAACAATGCGCGTGCAAGAATATGTGTTAGGAGATGGAGATATTCCACTGAGCCCTGACGTCGTAACGGGTACATTCCTACTTAACAATCATTCTGCTAAAGTCTTGTTTGCCGATTAAGCCGATAGGAGTTTTGTGTCTGCTACCTTTGCAACTTTACTTGAAATTACCCCAACTACCTTAGACACCATTCATGAAGTAGAATTGGATGAAAAATAATAGGAACCAACACCGTGATTCGTAATTGTACCATACTCTTTCAAGATCAATCATTCAGTATAGATCTTCTTCCAATTAAGCTTGGTAGTTTTGACGCAGTTATTGGCATGGACTGGTTATCTAAACACCATGCAATAATTATATACGATGAAAAGACCGTTCATATTCCAATCAATGGTGAAACCTTGGTGATCCGTGGAGATCAAAGCAAGAAGTATCTGAACGTCATATCCTACATCAAGACTTTGAAGTACATAGTGAAGGGATGTCATGCTTTCATAGCTCATGTAACGGAGAAGAAATCGTAGAAGATGTACCTGTGGTTAAGGATTTTCCCGAAGTATTCCCTGAAGATTTACTTGGTCTTCCGCCGGATGATGGATCATTATTTCATGATATGCCTTATGTGCTGAAGCCCGACATTTTCTTCTCCACCTATCCCTCCCAGTCTCATTCCACCGGGAATGAGGACATGACTGACACTATCTCTACCAATTTCTTCGGACAAATGAATTGGGGGCGAGTGGTAGCGACTTCGTGGATCAAAAACGATGAGCTTTGTGGAGCACCCATGCTTATCTCTATCTTCTTTCTATTTTCTCTAATAAGTGGCGTGAAGGGGTTGCCTCTTGATTTCTCGTGTTTGGTTGTTTGTGATGTTTTGTGGATTTTCCCGATAGAACTCTGGTGTCGAAGTTTGTCTTGTCTCTCTCGAGTTTCATTATCGATCTTTGATGGAATCCGATATCTAAAATTTTATTGACTAACGTTTATCTTTTAGCATACTTAATAAACGGCTTTTAGATTTTCGTTGATACCTTGCATTTGAGGACAATGTTTTCGTTTTAGTCGGGGGTGGGTAATCTTGATTTGATTTGCCGCTTGCTTATTTTTTGTGTGTACTCTATGACCCATTTTCCTTAGAAAATGAAAAATTGTGTAAAAAGAGAAAATTTAAAAATTTTGTAAGCTTTTCTACTTTTATGATTGAAATGTCTTTTGAGTTTCTTAGAAGTTACTTTAAATATGCGTTTTCTTGAAAAAGCTTTTGCTAATTACTTAGACAAGAGGCTATAAAATCGAATTCTAGCTCACAAGAATTTTGCAAGCTTCCTAAGTGATTTTAAATATGTGAAGCTTTGAAAGATTTGCTAGTTTCTAATAAGTGACTTTAAAAATGCGAGACTTGAGATTATTTTACTACGAAGCATTAAACTAAATTAATATATGTTTTGACACCTTGTTGACTTTCCGGTGTGAGAATAGGAATAGACTTGACTTGACCAGTCGTGTTGAGCCTAGCTTGTTCCTTTAACCATAGATAATTTAATTATCGGCTAAGCATTCATGGATCTCATTATTTGAGCTTTTAAATTTGCGAGGGCGAGGGATTACTTATGAGTTTAGATGCTAAGCGTGGAGTAGATGGTTCTCTTTAGAGCTCATCGAAGGTACTTGTGGCTTTTTGTTCCCACAAAATTGTTTCAGATTTGTGAATAAATAATTAAAGATGTTAAGTTTATTACGCTAGTTAGTTCTTTATCTTCTTTAGAGAATCCTTGCCCATGAGAGTTGGGTACACATCAAGGTACTGTTAGTGTTGCGGTTTAATAGAAAACTAATTCTTGATAGTTTCTTTGCTATTGTTTCTATTGTTATAAAAGCGGTGGGATTGAGGGTTTGGCAAAATTAACATGAAATAAAGCCCAAATGTATTAAAGTGAAAATCCAAAGCCATAAAAGTTTTCTATATGCATGGAACCCCGTTGTCATGGACTTCAAAAGGTTGAGGAAAATTCCAAAGTCATAATAAGACTTACGATAAAAGGTAATCCGTTGAATTAGTGGTTGAAAAGACCGGGGCGTAAATTGCAAAAATGCAAATGTCTTTGAAATAGTGTTAAGCCAAACTTTGAATCGGAAGATATCTAAATAAAGCTTACGTCTACGGACTAGTAGATGAGTTGTTTTTAGTTAAGCCATAAAAGGATATATCCTAAATCGTGTTAAATTAGGACCTTGATGTGTACCTCATTCTTGTGTGCCGGTTTTGAGGAAAATGGAAAACTAATTAGCGTCTTAGCTTCATATCTTTATCGAATAAAATTATGAAGCGAGAAACTTGAAGAAATTCATTTCTCAACAAAAATAAAATAAATAGAGGAAAATAAGAAAATGGGAGCAAGAGGTAATTACACAAGTAACTTCCATGGGTAGTGTTAGCATCTAAAATCATATTTAACAATGATTTCGATTTTACGCTTAGTTTGGGGACATGTGAAAAATGGGGACGATGTATTCTATCGTATGGTCACTACTCGTTGAGTTGTGTTTCCTACTGGATCCTAAAAATGTCGTTTGAAAAATGTGAGTTATCAATGACATGAAAGTTCAACAAACAAGTCCTTAATCGGAATGTGCTTAATCGTAATATCTATATGCGAATCAAAAGGTACACGGAGCGTTTTTAGAATTAAGGGTTTCTTAATCTCATTTGAGGAATCTTTGCTACTTCTCATAGGTTTAGTAGAAAGAGATTGAAATCTTTGGTTTTAGAAGCGTGAGTTGATTGCATTGCTTGAGGACACGACAATCTTCTAGTCTGGGGTATTTTGCTATGTGCTAAAACACATACCATTTCTTTACCAAAATAAACCCAAAATAACCAGAAAAAAAGCCGTTTATGTCTAATATTTGTTGGTTTCTTGAGTTTATGCATGCGCAGGTACGGATATGACAAAATAGACAAAAGAAAGCACTAAAAAAACAGGGGCAGAGAGAGAGAAAGTGCAGCGATCTCGGGATGCTATTTTATGGGATTTAGATGCTCAAAAAGTCAAATTACGGAGTTCGGGACATGATTTGGGAGTTTTTATAACAAGCCTTCACCTTTCCCAAAATTACACTTTCAACCCCTCAACTTTCATAAAAATACACAAGTCACCCCTCATTTTCCCCTTTATACCCTCAAACCCCTCACCTTACCAATTTCCCAAAATCATCCTTTTATCTTCGGTAATTACACCTTTGGTCCTTTGTGTTTTTAAAATTTCATAAAAGGTATTAATGATACAAAATAATACTACATTTACATCAAATCCAAGAACACTAAATACCCATTCACTATCTCAAGCCCAATCCATTTCCAAGCACACCCCAAAATAATAACCCGTATACCACTAAACCATTAGACAAACTCCCACACTCAAAGTCAAAGAAATAATAAAAATTCCCCCAAACCACCCATCGCGCCTAAAAACACCATCTTTTACTGTTTCACTACCTTCATCCCCAAATTACCCATGTCCCAGCTTTTTACCTGTACTTTAAATGGATTCTAGAAACTCCAGACAACGTGTCAGAGTATGTGCATGAAGGGATTGCCACAGTGGACAAAGGGCACCTTCTTATTGGTTGTGACACCTCTGTAAGATATAGGATTTCACAAACACATTAAACCATAACCATGTGGGGCGTTAACAAAGTTTAGAGAGAGAAAGTTCAAGAGAGAGAAAGGGAAGAGAGTTGGGAACTATGTGAAACAAAAAAAAATTGTATTGAAGCTCCAACCCTCTACCTTGCAAGGTAGAGGGTATTTAGTTCTTACAAACAAGCGCCACCTACTGGAACGTGGATCAGGCATCTGAGTGGGTAAAGACCGTCAGTCCTCCACGGTATTACAAAATAAACTACTTAATAATATAACCAGACTACGACTACGAGCTTTCTAATGACTACATATACTTGAGGTGACCGACTCTTTAATGATTGAATTTTCTACATAGTCTGAATGGTATTCCCTTGTACGTACAACTTATTTTCAAGCTTGTTTTTCAAAGTTTTTAGATTGGAAAAATCATTCAGAAGTTTTGATTCCTTAGCAGTGAATTCTTGCATAAGCATTTTAACATTTTCTTGAAGTTCCTTTTTGCTTAGAATTTAGAAAGCTTTTCTTGTAAGGAGTTTAACTCTTGTTTTAAGACTTCTTCTATTAAGTTACTTTTTCTAATAGCTTATGCATTTGGTCATCCATCTCCTGCTCACGGGTGGTTAATTCAAACTTGGCTCGTTGTTCATAAATAGCAACACATTCTTTATAGGCATTGAGTTGGAGATAATAGAATTATCGAGGGCACATGCGATTATTCATCAAAAATTGTCACCATTGACTGAGAAGATGCATCACTTGGTACTACCTCACTTTCACTTTGTTTCACATATTGATCATATGGGACAACATTGATATTACCCATATTTTCAATATCTGACTCAATAGTTTCAGTTGATTGTACTTTGTCAAGCATTTTTTGCACATTAACATCATCGTATAGTTTTAATACCTCAGAAATGATTTTTTTATTTGGATGGAATAGCTTGTGGTGATGAAGATACTTTAGGAGAAACCATTGGAGAAATGCGTGAAAATGGTTTGTCGCGATGGGTTCATCATCAGCGTCGGAGTCGTATGCATCCGTCGGCTGACTTGGAAGGCATTCGATGATTGTGGCCTATCTCGAATTGGTGCTCATCTACATCGCATCATATGTCTTGGCATTTCCTGGAAAGAAACAACTCCTCTTCATCCAAAGGCTGCACCATTATCACGAGCTTGCACAAGCAACATCTTATCCACGAAGTACTCTGCATTAGGCGTTTGGCGATGTCGGTTCCTTGCAATATGTCCCTCACCACCGGTTGTAACATTTGACTAGTTTTGCTTGTCCTTGATTTGGATTCCTTCCGATTACGATTTGCTACATGACCTCAGCCTACTCGGTATTACCATAACACTCTACCCATCCCTTGTTCATATCGTCTACCTTGCCTTTGGTTGCACCATAATTTTTCCATCTCGGAGAGCATTGATTGATAAATAGTCGGTTTTATCACACAAACTAACCACTTGTGAATGGTCAGCATAATAAAGCGGTGACAGAAAAAGCAATTAAATCGAGGGAGTTTAGTGTTTCCCGGGTCGTTAAGTCCCAACGAGGTGTGACCAACTTGTAGTACAACCGAATCGTGATCGGTGATATTGAATGGGAAAAGATTTGAGAATTGGAATAATTATACCTAAAGAAAGTTTATAAATTACAGGGGCTTAAATGCAAATTAAAGAAAATTAAAAAGCTAAAATATATTAAATAAACGCTATCACTATTTTTACAATGATTAACGTTTAAAACCTAAAGCGTCGCGTTTAAATAAAATAAATAGCGTACAAAATAAAGCGTGAGTTTTAAGAAATAAAATGCCTACAAATATGAAAATGATATTTTAAAAATCCTAATAATAAAATTATTTAGAAAAGAAAATTATTTTATGACTATTTATTTAATTATTATTAATTAAAAACTATTTTTAACTATTTAAAATGCACTTAAATACAAGAAAATATAAAATTAACCTAGAAAAATGAAATTATAACTTAGAAAAATCTAAAATATGATAAAACTTATTTTAAAACTGAAAATATATTTTTTAGACTTTTTATGTATTTATTATTAATTAAAAACTATTTAAAACTAATTAAAATATTAGAAAATACTATTTAAACTAAGAAAATTTATGGAAAAATACTTTTTTGGCTTTTTATATTTATCTTAATCTAGGAAAATTGAAAACATATTTTTTTTAAAGCTTTTTGATTTATTTGTATTAAAAGCTATTTAAAAGTCTTAGCTATTTTAAATAGAGAAAAATAGCAAATAGTGATGGAAAATTATGGAAATTCCAGGAAAATTCTAAAATTATATTCTAAGTCTATAAAAATATAAAACATATGCTTATGTTCAAGATTATGGCTGTAGTGAAAAGTGCTTATAAATAAGCACTCAAAATAAGCTAAAAGACACAAATGAGCACCAAATTATCACAGAAGCTAGATTATGTTATAACTACTTAATACTAACCTATTCCAACTATATTAAACCTCTGAAAAGCAATTTAAGCCAAAAATTAAGCAAGGCTAAACTAGTTTCAATTCAGAAATGGGACAATATTATAGGTGATCTAGGTGGGGTCCACGAGCTTAAGCTCAAAAGCTTGGCTGAAGCAGATAGTCGGTGGGTGGTGATTCAAAGAACCAAGAAACACCTCTTGGGGCCTTGAAGTGGCTGAAGGACCACCAAAGTGGTGGTGATGGTGGCTTGTGGTGGTGGTGCATGGTGCCACGGGGCATGCTTTTGAAAAGGTGCTTAAAGAGACAAAGAAATAGCGGTCAATAAGCTAAGTGATAAGCTAATATTTTTCTAATTAAGTTGAGCGATTGAACATTAATATCCTAAAAGCATATAGACTAAATCTTAATGGTAGGTCACGTAAAATTGTAAAGTTTATTCAAAAGCTGCTAGGAAATTTTGACTTTTTTAATTACACTAATATTTTGACTTTTATGAACTCAGGTTTGATTCTATAGGCGAATATGTTGTAATAAGCTATAATAAGATTATATTAAGCCATGTTAACAAGTTTTAAGCTAATTTGATGAGAATAGCAATCTAAAATCTTAACAGTGATATGGCAAATTAAGATTATAAGCTATTTTGACTATTTACTAAACTAGGACTAGTTTTTATTGTTGAAATGAGTTATTAGAACCTAAGATAACATATAGCAAACAAGAACAATGACATGATCAACCTATAACACAGTTAATAAGGACAATCAAACACCCTTAATGCTGTTATGAAGCTTTTAATGCTAAAACAAGTTTTTAAACTAAGACATCTATTTATTATCGATGACTATATTTAGGCAGGTATTAAGCTATATCTAACGAGTTATAACAACTATACTAAAAATTGCAAATTTTTAAGAAATGGCTTACAAGTTGAGTTCATGCATAAAATGACCGAGGATCAATACCACTTCCTATAGCTTTCCACAAAGCTCTATACCCAAAATCAATCCAAAATCAGCTCTGCTCCAATGTCTTGATCATTTCTCCATAGGTTTTTATTTTCTCTAATTTCTTGGTATTTTTGGAAATTTTTCTATTAAAGCTCTAAACTAAACTTGAAGATATCTAATAGCTTATAAGAGCTTTAGAGAAAGCTTATATGAGCTTTTGAGTCCAATACAACAACTATAAACAACACTTGAGTATTTTGAAAATTTAAACAAGGAAATAAGCTTAGCTGAATTATTTCAAACTTGAAATTAATAAGCGAGAAAGGTTTACAATACAACATTATTACATAAAAAGTACTTGGAAGCTTAAATAAACACTGGAAATTGAAATTTAACAAAAACGACATTACCTAATCTAATTTACACTACTTGTTTTTTACATTGCTTCTAGCTTTCTTTATAATGATTCATTTGACTCCTTGTCGACATCAGACATTTCCCACTATTCTCGACCATTGGATCTTTCTAATACATCATATTAGATCCATTTGGAAAATTGGCTAAAGTCACTTTAAGCGGGTTTACGCATTTAATGGGTTTTGGGAGGTTGTGGAGGTGGAGTTGGTGCTCTGTTTGGGGAGGTGAGATGGAAAGGTGGAAAGTGGTGGTGAGGTGGTGAAACCAGGCGGTTTTGGGTTCTGTTTGTGAGAGAGGGGTGTCTGATGATTGGCGTTTTAATATTTAAACCAGTGGTTTTGGAGCTTGGTATTAGGCGGTGGTGTAATGGATTGGATTTGGGTTTAGATAATAACAAGGTGTTTGGTTATTGTAGCTAGTAAGCAACAAGGACCATTCATGTAACTTTGAAAATTAAGGCTGAAATTGTAATATTTCCAAAGTTATCACAAGGGTTAAATTTGCCAAGTTTCATTTACTAAAGGACCAATAATGTTAATTTTAATATGTCGAAGGGTACTTTTGCCATTTTGAAACTTGAGGGACCAAACATGTAATTTCTCCAAAGTTCACTATAAGGACCAATTTTGTCATTTATGAATAGTACAAGGTTAATATTTGATAATTTTCATTTTTTTAAATTAACCAAGGACCATTATTGACATTATTCAAACTTGAGGGACCTTTTCTGCCATTTGCCCAAAGATTCATTCAAGGACTATTTTGACAACTTAGAATATTTCAGGGACCTTGAATGATATTTTTACAAGTTTTAGAATTACCAGGGACTAGTTTTGACAACTTTTTGAAACTTGGGGACTAAAGCGCCAATTATGCAAACTTGATCGTTTTCATCGATTTTGGTATTTTTCATTTAAAACACATAAAACACTTGTTTGTGATATTTTCATCATTTTGATGTATTTAAGTGTTTTCGGATGTTTTGGCATTTAAATGGTACAAAAATGATGAGTATTTGACAACTCATCAATCCCATACTAAATATTGCTAGTCCCTAGCAATGTTTTATGAAAAGTTAATGGATTTTATCTCTTTACCAAAAATTTCTTTACGGAGTAGCCAATTGTTTTAGTTCAAGTAATAACCTTGGTACAATGATAACCAAATGATTTTGAGCAAATCATAAGGTGTATGGATTTGATTTGTCTTTACGGTAGTTTGCTTACGGGTAATAACTCTTAGATAAAATATCTTTGGTGATTCGATTACCAATTATGGTTTTCCAACTGCCTTTACCACAAGCCATAAACTTGCGGGCTAGCCAACTCTTCACTAATTAAAGATATGGTGAGTTGAACACCATACAATTTTGGGCAAATTACAAGCCGTCAGCGGTTTGAGATATCTTTACCAAGAGCCGTTTGCTCCTGGATTAGCCAATCCTTATGTGGGTTAGACATGGTGGAGTGATTACCATTTGTTGTGTTTAGTACATAGTACTTCCACTAAAAAAAATTTAAAATTTGGCCATTTTGGGGAAAAGGGACTAAAAGGGTACATTTATGATCAAATGCGATTTCCCCACACTTAGAAATGAATATTGTCCTCAATATTCAAAGTCCACTATTATGCTTAGAATCCTTGAGCGTAAAAGATAACATTACTAGCCAAGTGTGGAAACACAACAATTATTCTCTTTTTTAATATTTACAATTTTCATTCATTTTTAGATCTATATACAACATGTGGGGCATCTCCACACTAGGGATGTACACGGGTGAAAACCCATGTTTAACTATTGTTTTTGATTCTGGGAGTCGCTAGCTTGACTCGACCCAGATAATTTGTTCATGGGGAAGTGAGTGGAAGAGACAATCTCCATCGGACTTTCATTCAAGATGTTTGTATAAACTTTGAAGTGCAGCTAAAGTTCCACCGATGAGATATACATAGAGCAAGCTCCTGAAATGATGATAAATGAAAATGCGGGATCAAAAATAATGTCTTCATTCGAAGGAGTGAAAACGGAGAAAACCCGCGGATAGGTGAAGAAGAAAGAAAGTCATGATAAAAATTTTGACTAACTCATCATCACGGAGAATTCATAATAGCATGAATATCATCATTTAAGCTCAATTGGTCTAGACATATCTCGGGTGTGTCTAGATCAAAGTAAGTTATCATACTCGGGAGGAGATATATGAGTGAGTTCACGGAGGACTCCTCAAAGGCGAATGATTCATATTGAGTTGGTTTTGAGTGAGTTCAGCGGGAACTCCTCAAAAGTGAATGATTCATAATCGGGGAGAGAATGATGAGAATGAGAAGTGGTAATACCACTAATCTTCTCTCCTATATGATCAAAATGGAACGTTTGCAAATCCGGAATAGAATCATTGAACAAAAGTTCACTATCCTCAAAGGGGATAGGATATGAAGTAGGCTTTTTATTAAAAGCCTCGATTCTAGAAATGAGAAGATTAACATTCAATAATGTAAGACGAAGAGCTTAGTCTTGGATTATTTCTTCATCATTCTCTTCTCCTAAAGCTCGGGAAGGTAATTCCCCACATAACTTATGTCTCCACAAGATAAAGAATAGTTCTCATGAGATGAGAGAACATCTCAATATGATCATTTTGGAAGACAAGAGGAGGAGGAATATCACACATATGATCAAGTTCCACGTGACTCTCTTGGAATTGGGACAAGGTTCTCAACACTAGACTTTATGAATTGATTCCTTTTGGGAGCGGTGTCAAGAAGCTCATCCCCATGTTTAGAGAGTGAGTGGGAATATCGGTGTGATAACAGCTGAGGGAGTTGAGAAGGACTAGCATACATATGTTTTATACTTTCAATTTGTTCTTACGCTAGTAATTCCATCATAGTCTTTTCTCCACGATTTTTCATGGAAGGAATTTCAAGCTGAACTTGATGAACTGTACAAAGTTGACTAATATCAAGGGTAACTTCATCATCATCGTCATCGAGGAATGAAAGCGGAATCGAGCTAGATTTGGTACTTTTTCTTTTGCAATTGATTCCTAATAGATTTTTCAAAGGCAATTTGGAATCTATTTTGAAGTCCGCTCTTGACTAACAAAACTTCCATGGATTTTTCATTTGGATTATCATGGGAATGTTTACATTCCTTCAAATCTTTCACTAAATCCAAAAGATCAATGAGAAGATTTTGAGGAAGTGGCTCAGTGAGGTGGTGCACGATTCATTTAGTCTTGTAGAGGTTGGTCATGATCTGAAGAGTCGTAATTGTTACAAAATGGATTCCTTGTTTGACAATCAGGCTAAAGTGAGGACCTCCACAATACTCTATGATAGCGGATGTGGTACGTGAGTCATATGTGTTGTAGTCATAATTGTTATCGGGGACACGCTCTCATAGACAAAGCGTGTTTCTGATTGACAATCGAGCTGGAGTGCCACCACGGTACTCACAATAGTAAAGCTAGAGTCTCACAGTGTGGTAGATGGAATAAATCGGTTGTGTTATGGTAGGAATAGGGATCACGGTTATAGAGCAGGACCGTTTCTGATTCCACCATGCTACAGCTGGGGCAATTGCCACCATTATAAGGACCACCACACCATTGACAACCAAGAGGGTGAGGATAAGACATAGAAAGAATCAAAGGGTTCTAGAGGGTAAGAAATGAAGAATCAAATATGTAAGAGGGTAAAGATGGATATTTTTGGATTTTTGAATAAACATTATGTAAAAATAAGAAAGAAAATCTTTTTGGGTTTTGTGTTTGTTGAAAATTTGAAAAAGTGTTTTGGAAATCGATCCGTCAAAGCGAATTAACTTCGATAATTTTGGTTTTATATGAAAATAAGGAAATATGGACAAAGATGGTAAATATACAATGGGTGTATATTCAACAATCACTGATGCTTCAAATTAAGTACTTATGACACACCTCCCGGCGTGGCGCAAAATTTGATTGATGGCAAAGCCGTCACGGTTTTATCACACAAGCTAACCACTTGTGAATGGTCAGCGTAATAAAAAGCGGGCGACTGAAACCAAAGCAATTAAATCGAGAGGAGTTTAGTGTTTCCCAGGTCGTTAAGTCCCAGCGAGGTGAACAACGTGGTATGAATCTGTGATCGGGTGATATTGAATGGGAAAAGATTTGAGAATTGGAATAATTATACCTAAAGAGAAAGTTTATAAACTACAGGGGCTTAAATGCAAATTAAAGAAAATTAAAAAGCTAAAATATATTAAATAAACGCTATCACTTTTTTACAATGATGAGCGTTTAAAACCTAAAAGCGTCGTTTAAATAAAATTACGTAAGCGTACAAAATAAAACGTGAGTTTTAAGAAATAAAATGCCTACAAATATGAAAATGATATTTTTACAATCCTAATAATAAAAGAAAATTATTTAGAAAAAGAAAATTATTTTTATGACTATTTATTTAATTATCATTAATTAAAAACTATTTTTAACTATTTAAAATGCACTTAAATACAAGAAAATATAAAATTAACCTAGAAAAATGAAATTATAACTTAGAAAAATCTAAAATATGATAAAACTTATTTTAAAACTGAAAATATATTTTTTAGACTTTTTATGTATTTATTATTAATTAAAAACTATTTAAAACTAATTAAAATATTAGAAAATACTATTTAAACTAAGAAAATTTATGGAAAAATACTTTTTTGGCTTTTTATATTTATCTTAATCTAGGAAAATTGAAAACATATTTTTTAAGCTTTTTCTGATTTATTTGTATTAAAAGCTATTTAAAAAGTCTTAAAAACTGTTTTAAATAGAGAAAAATAGCAAATAGTGATGGAAAAATATGAAAACTTCAGGAAAATTCTAAAATTATATTCTAAGTCTATAAAAAATATAAAAACATATGCTTATGTTCAAGATTATGGCTTGTGGAAAAGTGCTTATAAATAAGCACTTCAAATAAGCTAAAAGACACAAATGAGCACCAAATTATCACAGAAGCTAGATTATGTTATAACTACTTAATACTAACCTATTCCAACTATCTTAAACCTCTGAAAAGCAATTTAAGCCAAAAATTAAGCAAGGCTAAACTAGTTTCAATTCAGAAATGGGACAATATTATAGGTGATCTAGGGTGGGGTCCACGAGCTTAAGCTCAAAAGCTTGGCAGAAGATAGTCGGTGGGTGGTGATTCAAAGAACCAAGAAACACCTCTGGGGCCACTTGAGGTGGCTGAAGGACCCTTAAAGTGGTGGTGATGGTGGCCTGTGGTGGTGGTGCCATTTGCCGCTGAGGGCATGCTTTTGAAAAGGTGCTTAAAAGAGACAAAGAAATAAGCAGTCAATAAGCTAAGAAGTGATAAGCTAATATTTTTCTAATTAAGTTGAGCAGCTGAACATTAATATCCTAAAAGCATATAGACTAAATCTTAATGGTAAGGTCAGCGATAAAATTGTAAAGTTTATTCAAAAGCGCGCTACAGGAAATTTTGACTTTTTTTTAATTACACTAATATTTTGACTTTTATGAACTTAGGTTTGATTCTATAGACTGAATATGTTGTAATAAGCTATAATAAGATTATATTAAGCCATGTTAACAAGTTTTAAGCTAATTTGATGAGAATAGCAATCTAAAATCTTAACAGTGATATGGCAAATTAAGATTATAAGCTATTTTGACTTTTTACTAAACTAGGACTAGTTTTTATTGTTGAAATGAGTTATTAGAACCTAAGATAACATATAGCAAACAAGAACAATGACATGATCAACCTATAACACAATTAATAAGGAAATCCAAACCAATAATATAAGCATTATGAAGCTTTTAATGCTAAAACAAGTTTTAAACTAAGACATCATTTATTATCGATAATGACTATATTTAGGCAGGTATTAAGCTATATCTAACGAGTTATAACAACTATACTAAAAATTGCAAATTTTTAAGAAATGGCTTACAAGTTGAGTTCATGCATAAGACAGAGAACTGAGGATCAATACCACTTCCTATAGCTTTCCACAAAGCTCTATACCCAAAATCAATCCAAAATCAGCTCTGCTCCAATGTCTTGATCATTTCTCCATAGGTTTTTTTATTTTTCTCTAATTTCTTGGTATTTTTGGAAATTTTTCTATTAAAGCTCTAAACTAAACTTGAAGATATCTAATAGCTTATAAGAGCTTTAGAGAAAGCTTATATGAGCTTTTGAGTCCAATACAACAACTATAAACAACACTTGAGTATTTTGAAAATTTAAACAAGGAAATAAGCTTAAACTGAATTCGTATTTCAAACTTGAAATTAATAACTGAGAAAGGTTTACAATACACTTTGTTATTACATAAAAGTACTTGGAAGCTTAAATAAACACTGGAAATTGAAATTTAACTAAAACGACATTACCTAATCTAATTTACACTACTTGTTTTTTACATTGCTTCTAGCTTTCTTTATAATGATTCATTTGACTCCTTGTCGACATCGAACATTTCCCACTATTCTGACCATTGGATCTTTCTAATACATCATATTAGTCCATTTGGAAAATTGGCCAAAAGTCACTTTAGCGGGTTTTACGCATTTAATGGGTTTTGGGAGGTTGTGGAGAGGTGGAGGGGTTGGTACATCTGGTGGGGGTGAGATGGAAGGTGTGGAAAGTGGTGGTGAGGTGGTGAAACGAGGCGGTTTTGGGTTGCATTTGTGAGAGAGGTGTCTGATGATTGGCGGTTTTAATATTTAAGCTGTGGGTTTTGGGCTTGGTATTAGGCCGGTGGTGTAATGGATTGGATTTGGGTTTAGATAATAACAAAGGGTCAGTTTGGTTATTAGCTAGTAAACACAAGGACCATTCATGTAACTTTGAAAATTAAGGAATTTGAAATTGTAATATTTCCAAAGTTATCACAAGGGTTAAATTTGCCAAGTTTCATTTACTAAAGGACCAATAATGTTAATTTTAATATGTCAAGGGTACTTTTGCCATTTTGAAACTTGAGGGACCAAACATGTAATTTCTCCAAAGTTCACCATAAGGACCAATTTTGTCATTTATGAATAGTACAAGGTTAATATTTGATAATTTTCATTTTTTAAAATTAACCAAGGACCATTATTGACATTATTCAAACTTGAGGGACCTTTTACGCCATTTGCCCAAAGATTCATTCAAGGACTATTTTTGACAACTTAGAATATTTCAGAGACCTTGAATGATATTTTTACAAGTTTTAGAATTACCAGGGACTAGTTTTGACAACTTTTGAAACTTGAGGGACTAAAGCGCCAATTATGCAAACTTGATCGCGTTTTTCATCGATTTTGGTATTTTTGCATTTAAAACACATAAAACACTTGTTTGTGATATTTTCATCATTTTGATGTATTTCTGAGTGTTTTCAGATGTTTTTGGCATTTTAAATGGTACAAAAATGATGAGTATTTAGACACTCATCAAGCATGATTGTGAAGATTGGATGCAGTTCTGATCTCATTGTTAGTGTGAAGAATGTTGGTGTGTGGACTAGATTGGGATTTTGTTTAACCATAAGAGCTAGTTGATTAATGAAGTGTCCTACATTTTTTGTCGGCAAATTTATTTGAGCGAGTGGATCGGGAATGAGTTTGTGAGTGCCAACACCCATGGGTATAACTTGTGAAGCTTTAGTGGTAATCCCATGTTTTGAGTAGAAGGCGGTTGAATCATTTGATGAGCTTGTCTCTCCTTAGTTGGTTTTGAATTGTTCAAAGAATCCTCTTTTCAAACATGGCATGTCTCGATTAAGAAGGAAGGCATGATTGCTTTGTGTTTATATTCTTCAATCCTTTGGTTAGCTTCCGCGGTGACAAACTTGTGCCATTAGTTCATGTTGTTCACAAACTTTGAGTTGGTGAATGTTTTGGCATAGTGTTGATGTTCCTCGTATGTTAACAAGCTTGTGGAATCTCCGTAATACTCATAGACATTCTAATACGGTTTCATCTTGAAGTGCTCAAATTCATCATCTGATTGTGATTCTCACATCCTCGATAGTTAATGAGAACACGAGAGAAGCATCTTGACATTATCCATCTGACCTTTGCTTGATGTTGTGATTGATAAGCTTGTAGATGTCTTTTGGAAGACCTT
Source organism: Chrysanthemum makinoi (assembly GCA_910596185.1). NCBI lineage: Eukaryota > Viridiplantae > Streptophyta > Magnoliopsida > Asterales > Asteraceae > Chrysanthemum > Chrysanthemum makinoi. Next base: position 198,485,483 of record OU343217.1, on the reverse strand, counting down.
GAAGTATAATGTTAGAAATACGATATACAAAATCTCTTTTTCTCCTTATCATTGAGCTTTCATCCTACATTTTTATCTTGTCTAATCCATAGATCATAGTTCCATCTGCAGGAGTATCAATTAAGTCTCTTGTAGTCTCAACTTTGATAGGTCCTTCGATTGACTTGAGAATGTTGACTCGTTTTCTTTTCCCCAAGCAGTACAATCCAGTTGGAGTCTTGTAGATATGTCGATTACAGTCAAGAATAGGTGGGCAGTATCGACCACTTTACTTGAGCGTCCTCTGACTACGGAAGAAACAATAGTAAGGCGATGTTTGCCATGATTACAAGTTCTCACGAGTTTTACTATTCTTTGATTAAGCAGGAAATTGTTCTTTCAGCGAGTTTACTAAACCAAAAGAACAGGTGTATCACGCGAAGTAACAAGTCTAAATAGACAAGTAGCTAAACATTCAACTAACTTAGTTATCAACTCGCTAAACAACCAACTTCATTTCAAAGAAGAATCAAATGGCTTAAAGAATCAACTTCGCTAAATAGCCAGTAAGCATTAGTATCAACTTCATATACAATCGACTTCGCTTAATGAAACAAATGGCTAAATAGCCTGACTCGCTTTAGTATCAACTGTAACCCATCAACTTCGCTTAATGAAACAAATTGGCTTTAATAATAAGCAATAGCAGTCATAGGACACAACTTCGATTTACCACCAAATTAAAGCCAAAGCAACTTGCTAAATAGCCAAATAAGCATATATCAACTTCGCATCAGGTAACAAAGACTCGCTTTGAAGAAACTTCAGTCGAGACTCGACTCGCATAGGCTAAAGTTCAAAATAACCACATCAATCAAAACAACCAAACCACAATGATTTAAGCTTCCAATTCAAACATAAACGCATATGATGATCCTAAACACACAAGTACAAGCAAAATTCAAACTTTAACACTAGAATTTGTCCAAATGATTCAAACTCTCCTAAACCACATAATACAGAAAACCTTATAAAATCCACCAAACAAAGAGCATGAAAGATGAGTGATCAAACCATGGCTCTTGATACCAATTGTAAGATATAGGATTTCACAAACATATTAAACCATAACCATGTGGAAGTTAACAAAGTTTAGAGAGAAAGTTCAGAGAGAGAAGGGAAGAGTTGGGAACTATGTGGTCAAAGAAAAATGGTATTGAAGCTCTGACCCTCTACCTTGCAGGGTAGAGGGTATTTATAGTTTCTTACAAACAAGCATGCCCCTACAGGGTGTGGATCAGGCATCTGGATGTGGTAAAGACGTCCAGTGCCATGCGGTGTTACAAAACAAACTACTTAATAATATAACAGGACTCACGACTAGAGCTTTCTAATGACTACATATATACTTGGGGTGACATTCTTTATTATGGTTTCTAATTCCTAACAACCTCACATGTATGATCCTATGGCTGAGATGATAGAGGATGATGCACAAGGAAATCAAGGGTCGAGATTGTACTTCTAGAGGCTTCTCAGTATTCAAGCTTTTGCTATAAATAGCCCCTTCCTTCACAGTTGCTACTTGTCCAATTCTTCATGTTTTAGAAGAATTTTGATCCTTTTAATTTCTGTCACTTTTTATTGCTTTCACTAGTTAAACAATTGTAATTTCAATTTAAGTTTTGTAATCTTACTTTATTAATGCAAATTTCTTGTTTTCCCATTTACTTCTCAAATCTGTTTTCAAAACTGTATTGTGTTTAAGATTGTTAAATTTCTGTTGATAAGAGCTCACATAAGCTTTGATGAGCTTATGTGAGCTTGTTGTGGATTAAATTGCTTTTAAAAATCTGTTTTCTTAAAAAAGTCAATGAAAGTCAATACGGGTCAAAATTGAAAGTCAAACCAGTTTCATGTTAAAATGTATTTTCAGGTTCACTTTTGGTGTTGATTGCTTCATTTTTAATTTGTGTTAGTCAATTCTAATCAATTTTCAAGTTTAAGCTTAAAATAGTGATTGATAAGGAGTGTTTGGTTTAATCGGCTTTTAAGAGTTTTAATCATTTGTTTTAGTTTAATTTAGGTAAATTAGTTGTAGTTACTAGTTTATAACTTCTTCCATCATAGTTTCAAGTTTATTAAGTCTAATATGCATTTTCAAGTGTTTTTCTTCAAATCTGTTTTAACTGTCCAAAAGTAGTTTTCTGTCAGATTTCTCAAGCATTTTATGTCATTTTTAGTAGTTATAAAAATTCTTAAAAATTAAAAATAGCAATTTCAATATCTAGTTTTACTAATCCCAAAAGGAAAAAAAAATCAAAAAAATACTTTGCTTAGGCTATTGTTGGTTTCAAGTTGATGGATTGGCCATTTTTCCCCTGCATGAGTAAGATCTTGTCCATTTCAAGTTAGATTATTTGTTTGCTTTAATATGTGTAATGTTGGATTTTTGATTCACCTAGTAGGATTAGGTAGTAAATTAGATCTTATTTCCCTGTAGAAGCCCTTTAGTAGTTTTTTTACATAGCTTATTCTAGCTTGCAAAACCCATTGTTAGTCTCCTTTTTTGTCCTGTTTCTGCTGTTGCAATCAGTTAAGTATTAGTGCTCATTTACCTTTAAGTCAGTTTATTTAGTTGACAAAATTACACGTGGTCCCTCGGTTTGTACAGTTGGTCCTGTTCAATTACCATTTGATACTTTATTTTAAACGCCTCTTTTAGTCCCGATGGACGGTTAGCAGTCCGGAGGCCATCCTTCGTTAATAAATTTTGCACCGTTAGTCCTTATTTTTAAAATATAGTTTTTCATATCCCTCCGCGACATATTATCGCCCGATTTTTACGTTACCGCTTTTTCGCTTTATCCGTTTCTGAGCTTTAAGTTTTCCGCTTTATAGGTTCCGAGCGGCTTTTTATCTATTTTTGTCCTTAACATTTTCTTAATTTTGTCTTTTTCGCCGTCTGCGTTCTTGTTCTTTCGCCTGCTTGTTCTTCCGCCAGATGCGATCCGTCATCCTTTTGTCCGTTTTGTTTGTCCGAAATTATTTCAACATATTGAAACTTTTCAAAAAGAAAAATATTCCAAAAAATTGGTTTGAAAAAATTTTCAAAATTGTAAAAATTTTCAAATTTCAAAAAATTTGAATAAAATATTTCAAAAAAATATGTCCAATATTTTCTGAATTTTTACAATATGTCCAAATTTAAAATATTGAAAAAAAGTTTTGAAACAAAAAGTATTCACATATTGAAATTTTGAAAAAATTCAAGATTTTTTAAGATTTTTTAAAATAAAATATTTGAAAATATTTTTTATTCAAATTTTTGAAATTTTATTCAATTTTTGAATTTGAATTTTATTTTTTCAATTTTTTTTTTTCGAAATAATTTTTTCCAATTTTTTGAAATTTTTTCTTTTGGAAAAATTTTCAATATGTTGAAATAGTACAAAACGAAAGAAAACGGACAAAAAGGATGAAACCCGATAAACGCACTAAAACTGGACAAAACGTAAGAACAATCGGACAAAAACGGATGAAAACGGGCAAAAACGAAAGAAAAAACATACAAAAGAAGAAAAATGGATAAAAATCTAAGAAAAATATCAGAAAAACGAACAAAAACGGATGAAAACCGATAAAAACATAAGAAAAACAGATAAACGTGAAGAAAATCCACAAAACTATAAAAAACGAAGAAAACAGACTAAAACGAAAAAACGGAGGGAAACGGATAAAAACGAACTTAAAACTGGACAAAAAACGCAAAAATCCAAGGCGATAACTATTATTAACGGAAAGAATCAGGAAAACTATATTTTAAAAAATAAGGACTAATCAGTAAATTTATTAACTATTGACCACAAATAAAACACTTAACGGATCCAGCACTAACGCCATCCAAATTAGGGACTAAAAGAGTGCAACGTTTCAAAAATAGGTATATGTGGGGTAATTAAATGACTTAGGACCAAACTTGTACACGCAAACCACAGGGACCAACTGTGTAATTTTGTCTATTTAGTTTGTTCATTTAAATTCATTTGATTACTTAGTTCCTTTAGTAGCTTATTAGTTCATTCCTCAATACAGTAGCTTATTGTGGCCTGCTAATTTCCTTTTTGCCCATTGATGTTACTGCATCAGTCCTACTTCTCCCTAATCTCCTTTTACTTTTGATTTTTAATTTCTACATCTTTAGTTCATTTTAGCTGAAATTTTGGATTTAAGCACTTTGGTTGGTGGTTTTTAGCATGGTAATTTTAGTTTTATTTTAGAAATTTTCTAAATTAGTTACATTCGTGCTCAAAGTAGGCCTTAGAGACTGTTTGGCATCATTTAGTTAAATTTGCTTTAGTGCTATTCAGCTTTAATCTTGTGCCTATTTGATTCATTTCAGTTGCTTTAGGTTTAGTCTAGTCAGATTTAGCTTAAAAGAACCTGTGGTAGCTTATGGTAGCTTTTAGTAGCCCTTAGCTTATTTCCATATAGCTTTCCATAACAGTTTCATGCCCATTCGCTTAATCTGATTTCATTAGTTCTGTTTGATATTTTTCATGGCATCTCAGTAGTTCTTAGAACTTTCTTGTAATTTCTCATATTTTTTTGTAGCCTTTAGCTAATTTTCTGCAATTTAAATCATTTTTAAGCCTTTGTAAATAGCATTTAATTGAAATAATTCAGAAAAAGGTCAGAAAAATACAAAACTAATTTTCTTAGTTTTATAATATTCAAAAAGTCACAAAAAGTATTTTTCTAGATTTTTCATAGTTTAAATAGTATTTTATAGCCATTTAATTATATTTAAATAGTTTTAAATTCATAATAATTAGAGAAAAAGTCAGAAAAATATAATTCCAGTTTTGAAAATTCTTTTTAGTTATTTAAGATTTTATAAAAATAGTTTTATAATTTTCTCATTAATTTTCATAATTTTTAGCTTTTTAACTCCATTTTAAATGTTCAAAATTAGTTTTTAAATCAAAATAAATCAAGAAAAGTGATAAAAATTAGTTTTAAATTTCATATAATTTTCAAATCATATCTTTAGCTGTAGAAAAATATTAGTTAATTTTTATGGGTTAAAATAGTTTAGTTTGCATTTTAATTCGCGTTTTATTAATTACGTAATTTACGTTTTTAGTTTAAACTTGCATAATTAGTCATATTTACTTGTTTGCATCATAGATTCAGTAGTTTTAATTTCTTTTAATTACTTTTCCTTGCCCCGTAATTTAGAAATCAATCAAATTCCTTTTTACCCATTCGAATCCCGAATCACGCGACGTGAGTTGTTAAACTCCATTCATCCCTCGCTAGGAACGATCCGGGGACTCAAACCTAATACGTTTGAGTTACCCAAATACTACAAATACTCTTTAATTGGTTTTCCGACAAATCAGAGCCGATATCGTTTCGTACTTGATTTGCCATACTTGCTATTGTGCCACTCTGGTTAGTTCATATCATCGCTTTTACTTATCTTTACAAACCCCGCGAGGGAGATACATGCTATAAACTAGAACACAAGATTTGCAAAACGTATGCTTCTTAATTATTGGTATTGCCTAAGTTGCTAGCCAAAATACCCCTGCATCATGAACCATTAGTCACTTCATGAAAGAACAATATTGTGGATAGTACTATGGGGATTAACGACCCCGTTTTGGTTATTGGATATAACTAGGGCACATATATTTGAATATCTTAGGTAATTGGCGATTACCTCCTTGGGGGCAACATCACGTAATCCAGTAATTAGGTGTATCCAGTTGAGTATTGGTGTCATGAGCTTAGTGCATAATAATCTGTGATTTTCCATGATTAATTGTCTTCGAAACAATTATCATCCTCTTGTGTTCAACTGATTAAATTTTAAACCTATGGTTTCGCTCAACATTGTTGTTGACCTTTTAAGCATGTTTATCTCAGGTAACAATTGAAGAAATCCTATGGCACGGAGTGGGCAATCAAGACCTCTTTCATCTGGGTGTAAAAAATAAAGTTATCATTTTCCACAAACTCATGATTCATCTTTTGTGTAACGTAAAAACTATTTGGAAGTTCTTTGTAACAAAACAATGAGTTTTTCTTGAATGATAACAAATTTATCAAAACGTCTCTTTTAGAGTCGTTTTCTATGACTATTGACTGTATCCTTAAAGTAACACCCAAACTAGGTTCTGCTGCTATTGTGATTTTGGGGTGTTACAACCCTCTTCGAAGCATCCACAAGCGGGAAAAAAGAAATTAAATTTCTGAAACCCCTGGCAACTGAGTCCACTGCCGACGGTCCCCAAAAACAGCTAGACGGTCCCTCAAATATAAAGGACCATCCAACAATTAAAGGACCGCCAGCAGAAGACAATCTGTCTCTTTATCAAAATCCATCCTAGGTCCTGCACCAAAACACTTGACAGTTATGAATACTAAAATACATGTTGCTAGTATAAAAGAAGTTAAACGTTTCTATAAACCATCACCGAAACTCGGATTAAGATTCAACAAACCAATGATTAGGTCAAAAACTCCACATCCTAGGAAAATAAATGTCTCTCAAAGACAAGCTAGATTGATGCGCTCCCGAACAGTCAAGCTTTATCACACAAGCCTGCCACTTGTGAATGGCGTAACCGTATCAGCCAAAACCAGAACGAAATCAATGAAGATCCTGGGAGTATACTGGTCAAGTATGTCCAAATGAAATACAATGGATTATCAAACGATAGTGATTCTCCGAGATTGGAATCTAAAAGGAGATTTGGAATTATTAAACTAATTAAAAAAGGACATTAAACTATAAGGGCTAAAATGAAAATTAAAGGAAATTAAAAAGATTAAAATATTAAATAAAACGCTATCACTATTTTTAAATTGATGAACGTTTAAAACTAAAACTAAAAACTTACGCAAATAAAAAATTTAAACGACAAAATAAAAAGTGAAGTCTAAGAAATAAAAGTCCTAAAAATATGAAAAATACATTTTTACAAACCTAATGATAAAAGAAAATTTATAAAAAAAAGAAAATTATTTTTATAACTAATTATCTAACTATTATTAATTAAAAACTATTTTTAACTATTAAATAATTACCTAAATTACAAGAAATTAGGAAATAAAGCTAGAAAAATAAAATTAAAACTTAGAAAAATCTAAAATATCAAAATAAAATTTTCAAAACTATTTTTATATTTTTCTGATTATTTTTTCTATTTGTTATGAATTTTAAACTATTTAAAACTAATTGAATTACTAAAAATTACAAAATAAACTATGAAAAATCTGGAAAATTACTTTTTACTTTTATATTTATCTAAACCTAAGAAAATTGAAAAATATTTTTAGAACCTTTTTCAATTTTTTATATTAAATGCTATTTAAAAATGCTTAGAAACTAATTTAAATTAAGAAAAATAGCAAATCAACTTGAAAATCAAAATTTCGTGAAAACTCTAAAATTATATAAGGAATCTGAGAAAATTAGAAAAACAAGCACTTGTGTGTAGAAATTAGAACTGATGTAGTGCTTAATATTAAAGCACTCCAAATAAGCCAAATGGACAAAATAAGCTACCAACTGTTTACCAAAGTTCTAAACTGCTAAAAGTAATCGAAATGCAACTAGGAATAAGCTACAAACAGTTTAATCACAAGTCAACAGTTTTGTCTTATTTGATTTTATAAACCTAAACAGATTGGGTACCAACTTTAACACATGCACAAGCTTAAAAATAAGCTCAAATCAAAACTACCAATTGCAACCTAAAGTAGACCGTTGAGATCAAGTGTTCCAAAATCGACTATGGGAAGCTCTTTTGAGCCCTATGCAAGTTGCACAAATTCCGGGAGAAAACTCCGAGTGTATATCGAAATGCTATGACTTAGGACCCAAAAGAAGAGCTTGTTTGGAGCTTTTGCAAAAATTGTAAAATTATACTAAAATGATAATAAGTAACAAGACCAGTTCAAGTTTCTAAAATGCCAAGATTCACTTGATAAGTCCAAAAAATAAACTCATGAAAATCTTTGTAACCTGATCCCAAAACGTATTTTCACAATTGGACTTTTGACAAAATGAAGTTTGACTAATTTGAACTTTGTAACCAATTTTGTCACTGAGATTGATGTTATATGTTGTAATGAACTTGTTGCAAGCAATATTATTGATTTCTAAACACAAAATGATGATTAGCCAATCCTAAAACTCCAAAAGCATCAAAAGTGAGATGGGTTTAGGTAAGATTGATTTTGGTGGTGTTGCAAACCCAAACTAAGACCCAAATGAGCTCAAATGAACTTAATAAACATGAACCACTAGACTTAACTGTGAATAGACCATTATGACAAAGATAGACAAGAAACCCAAACACTCCTTTATAACCTGATTTGAGCTCAAAACAGATTTAAACCATGAACCTACTTATATTTATGATCAAACTAACTTATTATAACTGAATTACTACTACTAGAAATGTGTTTTAACAGATTTTAACTACAAATACAGATTATGTATGAGATCTTGAAAATAACTTACAACTTGTCCAAAGCCACAATATTAGCAAAATGTGAAACAAGAACCACTACCTAATACAAACCAACCCAAATCACTATTATTCAACCCAAATCCAAGCCTGCATCAACCCTTTCCCGTTCTGCATCAATTTTACCCATTTCTTGACTTTTCTTGACCAAACTCCAAAAGTGAGTGAAACTAAATTGTAAGCTTATGGAAAGCTTTACGCTAATTGAGTATGTTTGAGCTTAAAAACAAGTGACTAGAAGATTTAATGTAGGATTTTGAAAATGCAAATTTCAACAATGATATATAATAATGAAGTTGAACTTGAACTAAAATTGCTACTAATCAAGTTAAAATACAATCAAAAGGTTTACTTGAGTACAATAGAACTTGAAAATACAACTATAAATCTGATTCAGACTAAGGAACTATAAAACGACATAAATTGCTAGAAAAATTAAAACTAACTACTTTCCTCTTGTTTCTCTTGGCTTTATATAAGCTCAAATCGCATCTCTCCTTTCCTCTCGACATATCCCACTAACAATGAGGCCTTTGATGCTCAAAGTGATCTTGGCCGTTTAAAGGCTTACCAAAATTGGTTTACTGTAGCTTGATGGGATTGGTAGAAAGCATTAAATGCACTCTTGGAGGTTGTGGTTGGAGGGGGGGGGTAGAGGATGGTGATGATGGTTGAGTGTTAGCAAAGAAGTAAAGGGGCATGATGGTGGTTCGGGTAACCCGAGGAAGGGTGGTCAAACAAGGTTCGATTGCTTTATTAAATAACATGGGGGGTCCAAAGGTTATTTGACGGGGTCCAATTTGGGTAGTAAAGGGTCTAAAGGAGAATTGACAAGGGCCAAAGGTGCAAATAGGTTAATAATGACAAGGACTTAATGTACTTCAAAATGTAGGGACGTATCGCCAATCTCTCAAAGTTGCTCCAAGGACTGAATTTGACAAGTATATTATTACAAGGACCAAAGTTGCCATTTCAGATTTTCCAGGACCATTTCTGCCAAATTTCAAAGTTGAAGGACCACTTTTGTAATTTTCTCAAACTTTTGATATTTTTCACCAAAGGACTAAATTTGACAAGTTATGATTTAAAAAAGGACCTTTGGTGACTTTACTTTTGAAATTATGCCAGTGGACTGCTTTTGACAACTTTTGAAATCTGGGGTCTAAACGCACTTTTGCAAATTTGATACGCTTTTCATCTCGATTTTGATATTTTGCATTTAAAACACATAAAACACTGACAGATATTTTGATCATTTTGATGTGTTTCTGAAAGGTTTTCATTGATTTGCGCTTTTATATTGTACAAAAATGATGAGTATTTAGACACTCATCAATCCCCCACATCGTAGATATTGCTAGTCCTAGCAATGATTTGAGAAAACATAATGGATTTTAATCTCTTTACCAAAATCCAATTACTCGAGTAGCCAAATGTTTCGCCTTCGAAGAACCATGGTACAATCGATAACCATGTGATTTTGAGCAAAACCACAAATTTTCAACCGTTTTGATTTGTCTTTACCGTAAGCCGCTTGTTCGACTAGCCAACTCTTAGATAAATTATCAATATTATCTTTGGTGAGTCGATTACCTATTATGGTTTTTCCATCGCCTTACCACAAGCCATAAACCATACAAATTTTTCACTTTTAGATATGGTGAGTGAATACCATACAATTTTGGGCAAATTGTAAGCCATATAAACGGATTTGAGAAATCTTTACCAAGAGCCGTTTGTTCCTGGATTAGCCATCCTTACTTACACGGGCGATGATAACGAATATAGTTGTAGGTAAACACTTACTCAAAAAAAATTTGGCCAAAAAACGGGAATTGGTATAATTATATGATAAAATTCGGAGAATTTCATTACTTAGAAATGAATATTGCCCTCAATATTCAAAGTACCCTATGCATATTCAAAACGTTAACGAAATTGGAAATATTACCTTTATTGAGAAAGAAGATTTTTTGAACTTCCTTATATACACAACATGGGAAACCCCCACACTAGGGTGGTAGAAAGTAGAAAGAAGTTTAAATATGGGTGAAAACCCATATGCATGCGTTAACAGTTTTTGATTCCCGAAGTCGCTAGCTTGACTCGATCCCCGAATTCATTTGTTCATGGGAAAGTAATGGAAAACCAATCTCGATCGGACTACCACAATGTTAATGAACATATGAACATCGAAGTTCCACACCGACGCAGATATAACCGCTGTATTGTTAATAGTAGAAACTATAAGGGATGATACCGGGGTCAAAGATGGTGTACTCATTCCCGAAAGAGAAGTGGAAAGAGCAACCACATCCGGTGAAGAATGGAATAAAGACGACATGAGAATGCAACTCCATTCCTCGCCAGAGAAGCAAATCACCAGTATTGACATCTTTAAGCTTAAACTTGAAGCTTAGATGGTGATTGTCAAGAAAAGGTCCGAGGAGGGTGGAAACGGTTCTTCAATCAACAAACTTTCCGTAAAAGGATGTCTCCCTCCGATCAGTAAAGGTTATCAATTCCCTGGAATCATCTCACTAAGAAATGCATCGACTTCATTCCAAAGTTGTCATCTTCCTCATCGGATGGAGGGGATGGAAAGAGTCTCGGAATAAGACTAGAAGATGATGGATCATTTTTTAGAAATTCATCAATGGGAAGAATGTCTCCCATTGGATCACAAACATCATCATCCAACTCGATGAATCAAGAGAGTTTGGTTTCATCCAACGACTTAACAAACTCGACAGCGACAAACTCATGCCGAGGTGGGACAAGTGGGTGCTTTAGAGCTCAGCAAGCACCACTTCCGATGAAGTCTTCGATTCTAGATCATCGTCATCATCAAGAACACTCTTGACTTCCCTGGTACAGCTTTCAAACCCTTTGTTTGAACCAGGGTAATTTTCGTTGAGCTCAAGACGCTTTTGAAAAACTCTTAACCCTCGAAATTGGAGTGTTGCATTGAATCTTTCGATTTTGATCATTGTGGCAACACTCTCGCTTGTACGAGGTTTGGAGTTCGCTGATATTTAACGTGAGCTCTTCGTTGTCAACCCGTATGGTCAACTCTTCAAGAACACATCAATGCATACCACTACTCTTAAGAAAGCTCTCCTAAGATGAGGGAACTCTAGGATCTGCATCAAGTCTACCACAACAAAGTCGGGAAAGTGAAACTTTCCCACTTTCATCACGCATTATCCCTGCTATCCTGGAGTAGTTTTTGGTACGGTCCGCTAGCTCGAGTGTCATACGTGGATGTAAGTTTAGAAGAGACAGTTTCCCATACCGAGAGTGCATGAGGTTAATGCTAGCCAAGATCGCCAAGGTGGAGCATTGAAACATCCCAAGAAATCACACGATTAAAACCGCCGTGGTCTTCAAGCTTTCGGGAAGCTTATTAAGAATGGCCACGAGCATTGCTCATTTGAGGGTTTTCATCCTCGCATAACTTATCTTTGTTGCTCGTAGTTTTGCGTGGATGCAAATTTAGGCATTAGAACGAGAGCATCAACGAAGCTTATATCAAAGTGAAGCTCATTGAAGATTTGGAAGAATTTTTCCATTTGCTCTTTGTTTTTGTCTTTGAGCTTCTCATCATTCATTCATGATGGGTAAGGAAGTCGACTAGACTTTCGAGCCGGATGGAAGTGTTTTTTCGCTCAGATTTTTCTTCGAACTTTCGGTTCCCGGACTTGAAGCTTGACCACCAAGGTGGGACGGTAAGGTACTTCGGGCTTGAATAATGCACTTGTCCGTTGTCTCTTGGTAACTTGACTCAATGCCACGAGGAGGGGCATTGGGAGTCAAGGTCCATTGTGCTCTTACCACTACGAGTGGTGACGGCTTTCAACTCGGCATTAGGATTGGGAATAGTATTGCTTTGGAGTCCTCCGTAAGATGGCGAAGCTTTGTTCATATTCATGTTCATGAAACTGCTCATCATATTCTTTAACTCATTTGTCCGCCGAGATAATGTGGTATCAATTTCCCTTTTTAGCTCACCTCTCATGTTATTGATCCGAAGCTGCATTGAACGATGTTCGACTACCACTTTCATGAAGTCATTTGCCGTGGAGCTTGAGGAGGTTGTTGATAACTTTGATGATTAGAGTTTATGGTTGGTTGAAATTGTTCCTGCTTTTGATTGAAATTTTGAGAGTTATGAAGTTGTGTCCGATTCTAACAAAGCGATTTTGATTGCCATGGTTTGATTGCCATGGTTTTGATTAATGGATTTTGCACAGAGGAAAACCAGTGGTGTCATACCGCTAGGTGCACTAGAGTGAGGATCAGCTTTGGTCGGATTGATTGTGGTTTACCAAGCTACGGAGCTTGGTAAAAGAAGCATCGGCTGCTTGACAATCATAATACGCGTGTGGACCACTACAAATTTCACACACCTTGTTTATATATTTTGATTGGTTGGCTATGAATTTCGCTTTTGATTTCCTTTACCTCTTTATCATACAATGGATCATGTCCGTTAGAGGGCTAACTGAAATGCTAACTCTAAGAGTTAATGATGAAGAAGCAGTGAGTGTTCGAACATTGACTTTGTTTCGAGAAATAGGAACTTTTGATTTACTCGCGCAAATTTCAAGCACATCTTTAGGTTTACGATTCAAGATACACTCGCGGACATGCTCAAAGAATTGATCGTTACGTTCAACCCATTATAAAAGATATTGACTTGTTGAAGCTCCGTGAATTCATGATGGGGCATTTCCGAAGAGATCTTTGAATTCTCCCATGCCTCTCCAAAGTTTCATCGAAATTTTGACTAAATCCGAAATTTCATTTTAGATTAGTCGCTTTGATGGAGGAAAGAAATAATTGACAAACTTTTGAACAAGATCCTCCCCAGTTTCGATGGATCGAAATTTTTCCACCAAACCGGCTCGCCCTCAAGTGGAATGGGAAAAGCATCAACTTGATGACTTTGTGGTACATCCCTGAAATTGATAGTTGAAGTCAACTTGTTAAACCAACGGATGTGTGCATACGTCTTCACGATCGTATTCAAGGAATTGATTCGGTAGACAAGTTGATCAAATGTGTCTTCAATTCAAAGTGATCGAATTGACATCGGGTAGAATGATGGCATCTCCATAACTCCTATTGAGCATTTCCGCCATAGTGCGCTCGTCGCCATGTTGTTGCTTGAAATAGTACGTAATCTTGTTCGACTATTGGGCAAAGACGCTCACGAGAACGCTTCTAGAATTTCGCTAGATCACGAAAGGACTCAATGATCTAGAAGAACGAAAAGATGCACTGAGTTAACTCTAAGGACTTCGAAAGGTGAGAGAAATGGAATTATGAAGATATTTGTAAAAATTAAAGGTGAGAAGAATATTTATGGGTTTTCTGTTTCAAACGAGATATCACAACAAAATCAATTAATACAAAATCGAGGCAAAACAACAAATGAACTTAACCAATAATCACAATATGAATGGCTTTTGAAAAGGTACACCAATCACAAGGACACAAAGGCAAGTTTTAAATCTTTAGTTCGGGAACGTATTATGGTCGCACCCTGCCAGTAGCAGACCGCCTTGGTTTCATGGTGGTAATCTTTTAAAGTTATATTTAAAGAAAATAATTTAATCTTTTGTATTTTTATTTTTGATACATATAGAAACAAAAGAAAATATTTTTGTGTTTTATAATGCTTTAATGTTTTTGGATTTTTAGAAGAAAATATGATATATATATAGATAGATATGGATGATAAACAAATGAGTGAGATTCAAACAACTAATAGGCTAGACGTAAGATTATCAAGACAACTCCAAGAATCGCCAAAAATTTGATTGCGCCCCAACAACAAGTTTTATCACACAAGCCCGCCACTTGTGAATGGCGACCGTAACAGTTTAAACGGCTCAGAACGAAATCAATGAAGATCTGGGGAGTAGTGTTTCCCCGGTCGTTATGTCCCCGAATCGAGCTATGCAACTGGATTATCAAACGATAATGATCGCATAGATTGGAACTGAAGAGATTTGAAATTATTAAAACTACGGAAAAAGGACATAAACTACAAGGGCTAAAATGAAAATTAAAGGAAATTAAAAAGATTAAAAATATTAAATAAACGCTATCACTATTTTAAAATTGATGAACGTTTAAAACTTAAAACTAAAAACTTACGTTTAAATAAAAATTACGTAAACGTATAAAATAAAAAGTGAAGTCAAGAAATAAAAGTCCTAAAAATATGAAAAATACATTTTTACAAACCTAATGATAAAAGAAAATTTATAAAAAAAAAAGAAAATTATTTTTATAACTAATTATCTAATTATTATTAATTAAAAACTATTTTTAACTATTAAATAATTACCTAAATTACAAGAAATTAGGAAATAAAGCTAGAAAAATAAAATTAAAACTTAGAAAAATCTAAAATATCAAAATAAAATTTTCAAAACTATTTTTATATTTTTCTGATATTTTTTTCTATTTGTTATGAATTTTAAACTATTTAAAACTAATTGAATTTTAAAATTACAAAATAAACTATGAAAAATCTGAAAATTACTTTTTTTACTTTTATATTTATCTAAACCTAAGAAAATTGAAAAATATTTTTAGAACCTTTTCTGAATTTTTTATATTAAATGCTATTTAAAAATGCTTAGAAACTAATTTAAATTAAGAAAAATAGCAAATCAACTTGGAAAATCAAAATTTCAAAACTCTAAAATTATATAAGAATCTGGAGAAAATTAGAAAAACAAGCACTTGTGTGTAGAAATTAGAATCCATGTGGAAGTGCTTTAATATTAAGCACTCCAAATAAGCCAAATGGACAAAATAAGCTACCAACTGTTTACCAAAGTTCTAAACTGCTAAAGTACCTAAAATGCAACTAGGAATAACAAGCTACAACCACAGAATCACAAGCTCAACAGTTTTGTCTTATTTGATTTTATAAACCTAAACAGATTTGGGTACCAACTTTGAACACATGCACAAGCTTAAAAATAAGCTCAAACCGAAAACTACCAATTGCAACCTAAAGTAGACCTGGTTGAGATCAAGTGTTCCACAAATCAGACTATGGGAAGCTCTTTTGAGCCCTGTGCAAGTTGCACAAATTCTAGAGAAAACCTCGAGTGTATACGAGCCCCCAGGCACTTAGGACCCAAAGAAGAGCTTGTTTGGAGCTTTTGCAAAAATTGTAAAATTATACTAAAATGATAATAAGTAACAAGACCAGTTCAAGTTTCTAAAATGCCAAGATTCACTTGATAAGTCCAAAAAATAAACTCATGAAAATTCCTTGTAACTGACCCCAAAACGTATTTTTTCACAATTTGACTTTTGACAAAATGATGAAGTTTGACTAATTTGAACTTTGTAACCAATTTTGTCACTGAGATTGATGTTATATGTTGTAATGAACTTGTTGCAAGCAATATTATTGATTTCTAAACACAAAATGATGATTAGCCAATCCTAAAACTCCAACAAAGTTACGTGAGATGGTTTAGGTGCAAGATTGACTTTGGTGGTGTTGCAAACCCAAACTAAGACCCAAATGAGCTCAAATGAACTTAATAAACATGAACCACTAGGACTTAACTACTGAATAGACCATTATGAGATAGATCAAGAAACCCAAACACTCTTTTATAACCCGATTTGAGCTCAAAACAGATTTAAACCATGAACCTACTTATATTTATGATCAAACTAACTTATTATAACTGAATTACTACTACTAGAACATGTTTTAACAGATTTTAACTACAAATACAGATTATGTATGAGATCTTGAAAATAACTTACAACTTGTCCAAAGCCACAATGGCTAGCAAAATGTGAAACAAGAACCACTACCTAATACAAACCAACCCAAACCACTATTATTCAACCCAAATCCAAGCTGATCAACCCTTTCCCTGTTCTCGCATCAATTTTACCCATTTCTTGACTTTTCTTGACCAAACTCCAAAAGTGAGTGAAACTAAATTGTGAGCTTATGGAAAGCTTTACTAAGCTAATTTGAGTATGTTTGAGCTTAAAAACAAGTGACTAGAAGATTTAATGTAGGATTTTGAAAATGCAAATTTCAACAGTTGACATATAATAATGAAGTTGAACTTGAACTAAAATTGCTACTTGAATCAAGTTAAAATATACTGAAAAGGTTTACTTGAGTACAATAGAACTTGAAAATACAACTATAAATCTGATTCAGACTAAGGAACTATAAAACGACATAAATTGCTAGAAAAATTAAAACTAACTACTTTCCTTGTTGCTTCTCTTGGCTTTATATAAGCTCAAATCTGCATCTCTCATCTCTCTGGACACATCCCACTAACAATTGAGGCCCTTGGATTGCTCAAAGTGATCTTGGCCGTTTAAAGGCTTTTTGGCGCCAAAATTGGTTTAACAGCTTGTAGCTTGGAGTGGGGATTGGTAGAAAGCATTAAATGCACTCTTGGAGTGTTGTGTTTGGAGGGGGGGATAGAGTAGGGATGGTGATGATGGTTGAGTGTTAGCAGTAGTGGGGGTGATGATGGTGGTTTGGGTAACCTTGCGGAGAGAGGAAAGGGTGGTCAAACAAGGTTTGACTGGATTTATTAAATAACGTGGGGGTCCAAAGGTTATTTGACAGGGGTCCAATTTGGGTAGGCAAGGGTCTAAAGGAGAATTGACAAGGGCCAAAGATGCAAATAGGTTAATAATGACAAGGACCTTAATGCAATTTCTGAAAATGTAGGGACGAGGTCGCCAATCTCTCAAAGTTGCTCCAAGGACTGAATTTGACAAGTGTTAATATTACAAGGACCAAAGTTTCCATTTTCAGATTTTCCAAGGACCATTTCTGCCAAATTTCAAAGTTGAAGGACCACTTTTGTAATTTTCTCAAACTTTTGATATTTTTCACCAAAGGACTAAATTTGACAAGTTATGATTTAAAAGGACCTTTGGTGATTTTACTTTTGAAATTATGTGCTCAGGGACTGTTTTTGACAATTTTTTGAAACTTGGGGACTAAAACGTAATTTTGCAAATTTGATACGTTTTTCATCCGATTTTGATATTTTTGCATTTAAAACACATAAAACACTGATTTGTGATATTTTGATCATTTTGATGTGTTTCTGAGTGTTTTCAGATGATTTTGCAGTTTATATTGTACAAAAATGATGAGTATTTAGACACTCATCATAGATCAACACCACCTAGAAAACAAATTCATCCAAACATGTATCCTATAGCATGGAATATTTTGTACCTCTAGGATTCTACTCACCTCTACAACATCCAAGTCAAATGCAACAAATGCATGGGATGTCTGATGCTAACAACTTTGGACCCATGAGATATTGGGGACCATATGTTTGAGTTACTTTGTGATATTATTAGATATGCTTTGGAATCGATTTGGAGCCCGACGAATGGATCAAAGATAGCGGATGCACTAATCACATGACGGGTAATCGAAAGTTATTCTTATCTTATCAATCATGCATTGGAGGTAATGTCACTTTTGGTAGTAAACTCAAAGGTAATATCATTGCCAAAGGTACGATCACTTACAACTCTCTTACAATAACTAATGTTGAGCATGTAGATAACTTAGGATTCAATCTTCTAAGTATTAGTCAAATATATGACACCCCTATGCAAGGAGTTCAACGAATTTAACCATCTCTTAAAAATTGATGCGGATGTACTAACTGGAGAGTTGCCAGGGTTTAAAACCTATGATGACTATAAGAACACCTGGTACTACGAAAAAGATAGCCAAACATCATGGGTTCCTGAAGAGCCATGGGAAGAAGATGTTATAGAACATACATGTGTGCTTGGGTGTGTTGTCTGCCTCATTACATTTACCGTTTTATTAAATCTAAACCTTGTGCAAGTCTCTCAGGCTGAAAAAACCCTTTTGCTGTGTTAGAGTTAGGTTTAGATAGACTAACTTACATAATTAAAATACCGATAGATTTAAGTGTTAACGTTTCACTGTTAGTGATCGACACCTTACTTACCACTAGCTCACCATCGACTGGATAACTGTCAGTAAGTGTTTATTATAGGTAAAGTCCGCAAAATATAAATTTAAAATTTGAATACATAAATTACCTATACGAGGAAAACACATCAACATATTATCTAAATGGACAATGATATGTACACGGTTACTTTTACCTTGCACACGACACATTATAGAATTTTTACTATTACACCCTCACTTTATTAACATTTCATTTCATCTTTCTCCCTTGGCATCGATAGTAGATCCTTTCCACACCTCTTGAAACAGATAAAACTTTGAATACAAAGTGTTTTTATTAACGGTATCCTCTTTTTTACCATATGTCAATTTGGAAGTAAGTCATGAACCGACTAGCAAAACATATGTGAACACCTTAGAAAAGATGATGGAGACTAATCCAGATTGGAACTAAGTTAGGGATTGAGTAGCAACAATGATAAAACAACATTTTTCACCAGTCTGCCACCACCAGAACGAGCAGACGCATGAGTCGTCTCTGCGGAATCTATTCGTCATGGTTTAAAAAGTTCTTGGACTATTAAATGAGTGGAAAATCGATAAAGGTTTCAATGCATTGCCCCTAAGATTCACATAATCAGTGATAAGCAATTAGATTGTATGTTATCGATTTTGTGGCTTAGTTAACAACATAAATCAATTAAGTAATGGATATGATTAAGAAGCTTAAAACGGGTGTTTTTCGGTGGTGTGTCGTAGGTCACGATTATGAGACTCGGAGTCCATCAGAAACTAGGCATGAACAATACCTTGGACACAGGAGACAGTGGGGATATTACGGGTTACAGCTATATGTATGGAGCAATGTACGCACAAAAGTTATTAACCCAAAAACAACTAAGAGGGTATAAAGGTAAAATCACAATAATTCTCTGTGTGTAAAGTAAATCTTCCTGTGTACATATCAATTCCCTATCTAAATATCTTACGACTAACGCTAAAATAAAAGATATTCTTAAAGTTATGTAAGAACCGAGTTTTAAAAAATATTGTTAAGGGATATGTTATAGGAACCCTCCATATATTGTCACATCATAGGGGTTTGGTCAAACCGTGCAACTCGCGATGCATATCGTACAATCCGCCAATGCCTTCAATCATTGCAAACCCTCCCTATTGGAAGGTGTGGATAACTTGCCCTTATTGTTAATCGTAAACTCGCTGCAACGCGCGGAAATCGAAAAACTCGTTGAGTTATATGTTTGAAGGTTATTTCAAAGGATAACGAATGGTTGTCTCTTATGAAAAGTACAAGTATCATATATGGCATAAATTTTCAAATGCTAAACATAGAATTAACAAAAAAGAATTATTTGCTTTAGAGTGAAAAACTTAAATTTACATGTTGTATAAACTTTAAATTGAAATGGGCTAAATCATAAATGTCTAAACGTTTTCAGCTTTTCTTGAATATTTTGGGCTTCGGAACTAGGAAGGTTGTAAGGTGTTGCAATTGGGTTTGGACTTTGGACTTACAAGCTATTTATTTTCCTTTGCATTTCAAGTGCTGATGTGGCAAATTGGATTCTCTCTCCCAATGGCTTGAAAGTTGAAACCCTTCGAGTCTACTTCGTCATTTTAAATATTTGCTAGCGAAATAAAACACTTAGATAATGAGTGTGATAGCAAGTAAAATAATGTTCTCATTATATGCGTAATAAAGTTCACGTAGTGGTGAATATGAGGAATGTGTCCTAAAATGGTCATTTATTGATCCGGTCGAAGGGCTAACGTATGAATATTTGGTCATGATACATCAAGATCGCCTCTACAAAACTAGAAAGATATTTTATTTTTTTAACAGCAACTAAATATTTCATAATATATAACACAAATTATCTCACATGTTCTAAACATGATTTGAACCAACAACCATTTGATTGAGGAGCTTTTCACATAAGATATCATTGGGATACATGCCATTTGGTTATTATCGGAGACTATATTGAAACTTGTTGGACGTTAGTTATTCCAAGTTGAATAAGTCGGCTTTTTTTTAATGTTTTAGTAACCTGCTGTTTTGAAAAATGAGTTCAAATGAAAATATGTAAAACATGACTATCAAATTCTGAGATGGGGACGACTATCAAAAATAAATAATTTGCAATGAGAATGTGAAGGATCAATAAAGTTAAAAAGACATTTCAAGTGGTGAGTTGTGACATAGACATTTCAAGTGGTGACAAAGGATTGGGACGACTTGATGTCATAAGATCGCAAATAATACTTGCAAATCTACTCATTTGTTCCTAGCATACATAATTACATAGTCACATATATATACATCTCTAAAATGTTTCAAAATGGTTATATTGCAATTTCATTCCAGATATGTTCTCTTACGATGATAACAATATAGAAATAACTTCGACACTTCAAAATATGTCTTTGTTCTTAAACATTTTAACAGTAAGTAAATTTTCATATTCTAAAATAAAATAATTTAAATACGAGTATATGATAAACCGTCTTGTTAGTTAAAACTATGGGTGTGTTTGGTAAAAGTAGTTGTGAGCTGTGAGCAGTAGCCTCAGCTCACAGCTCACCGCTCACAGCTTCTTAAAGAATCATTGGAAAAATGAGCTTTCCTAAAAAATAGCAAAGCTCACCGCTCTTTTGCCAAACGAACAATAAAAATCAAAAAGCTCATTGATCCAAAAAGCTCTAAAATGTTGCGCGCCAAAGATAACCTTCGAAGATCCGATCCATATTAATATAACTTTATTGCATAATAAAATACTTTTGTTATCTATACACGAACTTACACGTGACACGACATATCTTACTAAAACATTTCCTCTCATAAAGAAAAGAAATGGAGAATAGATCATCCATGGCGAAATGGGAAGGTAAGGTTACAACAACCTTAACAAAAGCAAGTGCAAATGAAATTTGGCCTTTGTTCATAGACTTCTTTAACTTCCACAAATGGTTTCCTAATTTGTCTACATGTTATGGTGTCCATGGATTCAATGGCGAGGTTGGTGCTATACGCTATTGTGCCGGTTCCACGCTCCCAAACAAAGATGGTAGCATTGAGCAAGTTAGCTGGTCCAAGGAGCGATTAGTAGCCGTTGACACGAACCAGATGTCTATGAGCTATGAGATGGTAGATTGCAATGTTGGGTTCAATTCATATCTTTCAACTATCAAGATAGTTCCTACAGGTGCCAAAGGGTGCGTTGTTGAGTGGTCGTTCGAAGTTGATCCGGTCGAAGGGCTAACGTATGAATTTTTGGTTCAAAAGTATCAAAATGGACTTGATCAAGCTACTAAGAAAATGGAAGATGCACTTGTTCAAAAGCAAGATCTTTAAGTTCTACTCTATATATAATAAAGTCATGGATCAATATGTAATAATGCTCCTTTATCAAGTTATTGCCTTTCTAATATCATCAGGATTATCTTTGTGCATTTAGGGAAACGACTTTATTCTTTTTGATTGATCTATGCATTCTTTTCTTTTATGTGGTATAAATTCTTTGAAGAGAATACAATTTGTTCTTCTTGCTACCGCACCTTACAAGGTCCTGCATAAGCGTATTTTGTAGGTAAATATTTACGCACTTTTACCTGCACATTTGCTAAATCTTCAACAAAATTTGAAGTTTCATCTGCTCACGGCTTCCAAATTTCGATTAACAGATTTTCATGTAGACTAAGTTGATATGATGATCATAAAATTAGGTGCAGTTTGGTTTGAGGTTTTGGCACTATTGGGTTAGAATGGAACTTAAAATGCATTGTTTGGTTTGTATTCTTGATTACGATCAATCATACGAAACCCATAGTTCCATTTCTCTCTAATTTGGGGACTTTCATCCCACTTTCCTGACACGTTGATGTACTTTTCTTTCTCTCCATAATTACAACAACATAAGTTGTCTACTATCTTTTATTTTAGAATATTTAATTACTTACATATGTTAAACAATCAAATATCATACATTTTTTTTATTAAAACAAACTTTTACAAAATCTTATATTTAGCTACATATTAAAATAATGTAATCAAATGGGCCCACTTTATTATATAATAATATTAAATAAAAATCTATTCCTAATTACATTTTACAAAACAAACAACATTAATACTATCATTCAATTACATTTCTTTCAATCTATACCAAATCCAAATCTAAATCCTAAACCCATCTACAAACCAAACGGGCCCTTAGGTGCAGTTTGGTTTGAGGTTTTGGCACTATTGGGTTAGAATGGAACTTAAAAAGCATTGTTTGGTTTGTATTCTTGATTACGATCAATCATACAAAACCCATAGTTCCATTTCTCTCTAATTTGGGGACTTTCATCCCACTTTCCTGACACGTTGATGTACTTTTCTTTCTCTCCATAATTACAACAACATAAGTTGTCTACTATCTTTTATTTTAGAATATTTAATTACTTACATATGTTAAACAATCAAATATCATACATTTTTTTTTTATTAAAACAAACTTTTACAAAACCTTATACTTAGCTACATATTAAAATAATGTAATCAAATGGGCCCACTTTATTATATAATAATATTAAATAAAAATCTATTCCTAATTACATTTTACAAAACAAACAACATTAATACTATCATTCAATTACATTTCTTTCAATCTATACCAAATCCAAATCTAAATCCTAAACCCATCTACAAACCAAACGGGCCCTTAGGTGCAGTTTGGTTTGAGGTTTTGGCACTATTGGGTTAGAATGGAACTTAAAAAGCATTGTTTGGTTTGTATTCTTGATTACGATCAATCATACAAAACCCATAGTTCCATTTCTCTCTAATTTGGGGACTTTCATCCCACTTTCCTGACACTGATGTACGATTTTTTCTCTCCATAATTACAACAACATAAGTTGTCTACTATCTTTTATTTTAGAATATTTAATTACTTACATATGTTAAACAATCAAATATCATACATTTTTTTTTTATTAAAACAAACTTTTACAAAACCTTATACTTAGCTACATATTAAAATAATGTAATCAAATGGGCCCACTTTATTATATAATAATATTAAATAAAAATCTATTCCTAATTACATTTTACAAAACAAACAACATTAATACTATCATTCAATTACATTTCTTTCAATCTATACCAAATCCAAATCTAAATCCTAAACCCATCTACAAACCAAACGGGCCCTTAGATACTTGAATTGATTGAAGTTTTGCCCTATAACACTATGGGTATGTTTGGTATATGACTATCGGAATTAATCAATGAAAATGATTATCATTGCAAATGTTTGGTTAATAACTTGGGGAATCAAACTATCACTCTATACCCATAGAATTATAGTAGAGGGAGTAGACTCTTTTTTTAATTGATTCATGTGAGACCCATCACTAACATGAGTAAATTATTTTTCTGATGCAAAAGTCATCACATTTTCCACTTTCATTTTAATATTTTGTTATTTTAGGACTCATCACTAACATGTGAAAATTATACCTTAAAGGTCACACTAAACAACATAAATGGAATGGATATCCTTAATCTCATACAACCCTCTAATCAATGTCATACCATACTCCAATTAATGTCATAGCAATTGTAATTTCGAATAAAATACCAAACGCACCCTAGATGTAACAAGAGGATGTGGTCTTGGTATGTTTCTAACTTTCTATATCATATCACCGCTTGATCATGAAGTTTTATACTATTTGGCTACCATGAGTGGTTACTATAATGCGTATGTGCATCACACCATGGTTGTGTTTGACACAAAGCTTACGGGGTTTATAAGAGCTTGAGCTGTTAAAATAAGCTAGTTTATAAGTTAGCTTTGTTTATCACATATGTTTATGTAATCTTTTATAAGCAATAAATCTTTATAAGCTTAATTTATTGAAATGGGCTTATGGAGGCTTATAGTTAATCAAATTACTTAAATATATTTTAAAATATAGTGGATTATCTCGTAAAAACTGAAAATATGTCTTAAATTAATTTGATGTATTTTTATGCAATTTTACATTAATAAGCTTCTTCAATTAATTTATCAAACAACTTTAAAAATATAAGTTTCGGCTTCCGGCTTATATAATAAAGAATTGCTAGACCCTCAAAAAAAACTTCCACAAAACACTTCGCAAAATGAGTTGACATTATTTGATTGGCTTATTAAAAAGGAAAATATAACCAAATACAACAATAAGATAATGCCAACTCATTTTATAAATGTGTTTTGTAAAAGTTTTTTTTCTTTTTTTAGTCTAACAATCCTCTATATAACAAGCGCTCCGGCCTCAAATCTAGCCATTTCGCCAAAGAGTATATTATTTTCCTAACTGTCATGCAAATATAAATAATGTCAAGCATAGCTGCATAGGTACATTGAACATGCGAAGCGCCTATTTGGGAATATAACGAATATAACATGCGTTACTGGACTTGTTTATTGCTTTTAAACTTTATGTTGTTGGGATTTTTGTTGTTTCGAACTAAGCTGATGCATCAGAATTTATTTTCATCGTTACATTATATTCTGGAGCGGCAATGTATTACATAGATATAAAAAGCAAGCAAATTGCAAGAAATTACAAACGAAACAAGATTCGACTCTAACAACGCTACAATGACCACTGAAGAAAATTTTTGGAGGGTCAAGGTCCATCCAGCCCTCATAAAGCTTCGTCCTTGACAATGATCATAATATTACAACTGTAGACGATGAACTCATAACACAAGAAATATGACCATATCCAATACACTTAACCATGAGTCGACAACTCTCTAACACCAAAAACACGACACTCCGAGTCACCAAAACATGACCATATCCAACACACTAAACCACGAGTCACCGTTATTGATATGTCATATGTCCATATTTTCATTTATATACTGGGAGAAGCATGCGTTATTTTACTACTATTATTAAGCAAGACTACTCTACATTCAAACTTCAACAACGCAAATTAAGGAATACAAACCTTGTTTACTAGAATTAAAACATTACACTCATCTTCTTGGATGTTTAACACTTCAACCAAAACCATGTTCATAATTTATTTCAATTGACATGAGTACATGACCATTAAGAAACAAGTTTAGAAAGATATATAACTGAGATTACTAATTATACCATTACTCTAATTAGTCGAAGCTTGTAACTCCATCTCCATTTTGTCCCCCATAGCTTTCAAACTCGATTCGATATAACCACACAAATCTTCCAATCTCCACCCTTCAACAGGATCCGCTTCAAAAGACCACTCGATCATGCACCCTCCTTCATCAACTTCATTCACTTTTATCTCCACGACATAATAAGTAAACCCTATGTTATTCTCTACAATCTCATAGCTCAAACAACGTTGTATAGGATCAATCGACACCAATTTCTCGTGACACCACTTGACGATGGTCTCGTCGTTAGATGATGGTACGGTTGAAGCACAATATCTTACGAGACCGGGTTGACCATGTTGTCCTTCAACAAGATGGCATGTGTCAATGGTTGGAAGCCATTTGTGTAATGAACAAAAGTCTTCAAAAAGTGGCCAAATTTTTTGTGGTGGTGTGTTTTTTAGTTGTGTTGTGGCTTTGCCTTTCCATTTTGAAATTGTTGTTTCTTCAGCCATGAGAGAGACTTTGAGAATGAAGTCTATGCATACATGTTTCTATATAGACGTGAGTGATTTAAGGTCTTTATTTTTGGTAAATGACGTGCTAAATACGTGCGTATGACTGTACTCTGTATGTTGTTGAGCTAGGATCAAACGCGAAAAAAATTAAAATGAGAATCACAACCATATATTTAATATGAAATTAAAAAATAAATGTAGTTAAAATGAAATGAAATCCTCTTAAAATTCGCTCTTTTATTTAAAATGTATAGCTATAAATATTTTTTATTCTTTCCTTTAATTGTATTTTTATTACTATTACTTTTTTTAATGAGATTCCATTTTAAGTCATTACAAAGTGACCGAATATTTGAAATACTAGAGAGGTAAACGAATGTTTGAAATATTAAAATATAGAGCCAATCAGCCAAAATATGATTCAAACTTTGATGCTTTGAGATATTCAATAAAGTTTTCAACGGGGCTATTTAATTTTAATCAATATTATTTCCGGGTCAATAAAGTTTAGAGGGAATTGCATATATATCCCTTCAAAGGTGAATAATTCCATATATATCTAAATTGCATAAAAGTGTATCCAACTTATGTTCAATCTTAATTTAAGATATATATATATATATATATATATAGTGTATCTTTATTTTGAGAACCCTGTTAAGTGCGAGAACTGCGAGAACTCTTATTGACCAATCATAATTTAGTAAAGTATTTTTTATTTATTTTATTAATGTAATTTTGGAGGGGTAATATTGGTATTTAACTTACTCCATAATAAGTAGATATGGTTTTGTAAAATTGTATTTGGTAACCGTCCTTAATTAGCGACATTGTTAAATTGGGAAAATTGATAGATCCAAAATCGGGAGAAAACCATATCTCTAAAAACCCTAACCACTCTTTCTTCTCCCAATTAGTTTCACAGCCACCACTACTATGGCCTCCCTATATTGATCGGATCTACAATGGCTTTTTATCAACAACTGATCCAATTTTCGAGTTCTTTTACAAAGAATCTAAAGGTAAATGTTTCTTCACATCCTCATAACTCTTTTTTATTGAGCAGGTAAATTTCGTTTTCGAGTTTAATATAAATCATTGATATTTTATTATTTGTTGGCTAATTTGCAAATGGCAGTTGTTGTTTACCAACAACATATTGGTCAAAATGATTATTCATATAACACGCTAGGGGTGTTTATTAAGTGGGCACACGCGACCCGAACCGATGTCAATTTTGTTTCTTGGATTTATGCTATATGAGTTTTGGTCGATTTTAGTCTTAAACCCACATTTTATACCTACATTTTATTTGAATCATGTGCCACATTTTATACCCACATTTTAGCTGGTCACTAATAAATGTTTGATAGTCTGAAGGCTACAGCAGGCGGTGGTTGTCATGGAATGCGTCTTGCAAAAGAACGTGATGATTTTGTGAAGTTGTTGTAGGTATGGTTTTACATTCTGCAAGCAGCTCTAATTAATATAATTTGGAAGGGTGTTTTTAAATCTAAACATTGATGTTGCATTATAGTCATCTAAGGGGGTGTTTGTATTTGCGTTTGAAACTAACTTATTTGCTTATTGCGGTTACAAAACGTGAAAAATCATTTTTGAGTGTTTGCCAATTTTATCTTCATAATTGATTATTTGCGTTTTAGGCCTTTCAAAACGCAGTTTTGAAACTGCTGGTAGGACCTTACTGCCACAAAACGCATTTTTGATATTTATTACAAAAAAGCCCAACTACCCCAACTACCCCTATCTACTTTCATTATACACTTCTTTTTACCAAAAAAAACCCTACTCTTCCATCACAAACAAGAACCTCCATCTCCAATCTCAGGTACTAATCCGATCGGTAAAAATCCAAAATATTAGATTTGAAGATATAACTAATGCTTTTTTATGTATTAATTTTCATTCACTGTTCTTTCATATTAAAAAAAATCGATCATATTAATAAAAATCGATCACATCTCTGATTCGAAGCATAACTTCAATTGGAAATTTCTTAAACTATTTTATTTTCATATCATTATAGATTTGTATAAACTATATATTCTTTAATTGTTTATATGTAAGAATGTAGATGAATTCAATTCATTTAGTGTGTTAAAATTAAGCAATTCAACAAAAGTGTAATGGTTATACTTGTTATATGATTTGTTGTAAGTAGATGGAACGATTTTTGAATTTAGAATATTGCATCTTAAAGTGTTCAAATGTGTAAGTAGATGGTTATACTTGTTATATACTTTGTTCAAATGTGCTTTGTTGTAAATAGATGGAAACATATTTTGCTATTACACATGCTTTAAGATGGTTATACTTGTTAATAGTCCATCAGTAGATAGCTTCAATGCAAAATGTGCTTTAAGATGTATGCTTCAATGCACATCAGTAGATAGCTTCAATGCTTTAAGACGTACGCTTAACTTTGTTGTAAGTAGATAGTGTTCAAATGTGTAATAGCACATCAGTAAGCTAGTAGATGGTTATACTTGTTATATGCTTTGATGTAAGTAGATGGAAATATATTTTGCATTGAAGCTAGCCACCAAACTTTTACAAGTTTATTCTCAGTTATGTGATAGCGTACATGGTAAAGTTTGATATTGGTTTTTGCTCTTGCACACAAGCTGCTTTTTTACAAGAATATATTATTGGTGTAGCTTTTGTAATCAAACTAAATTATTTGCGTTAGGACATGGACTCGAACCATGATAATCCCAATGTTAAGCGTCGTCTAAAAAGCGGTTTCGAAAACCGTTTGGGATACTAGTACCCATATCACATTTGTTGAGTTGTGTCTTGAGGACCGCACACGACACAAGAATTTTTCTTGAAGCATTACGTAGGCCACAAGTAAATTTTCCACGTCCAACTGGTGGTAAGTTTACTCAAATATTTTTAGATATAATATTGATGTATTACTTATATTGCACATGACACAATATGTTATTATTAGATTCTGAGATAAATACTATGTTGTTGATGCCGGATACCCAAATACCAAAGGGTATCTTGCTCCATATAAAGGAAATGACGTTCGTTATCATATACCTGATTTTTTCGGAGGCCAAACTTCTGCCCAACGTGCTCCAAAAGGAAAAAAAGAGACGTTTAACTACTATCACTCGTCGTTGAGAAATGTGATTGAACGAACGTTTGGAGAATGGAAAGCAAGATGGGCAATATTAAAAGATATGCATGTAAATTATTCTTACGAAACCCAAGTGAGTATTGTAATAGCGTCGATGGCAATCCACAATTATATAAGGAAGAAAGGTCAATTCGATGAAGCTTTTAACACGGCACAACAAGAAACATACAATCCCCCAAGTCAAGATTTTGATAACGAGGTATCTAATAGCATTAGCCAAACATGTGATGACGCAAGTTCAAGTCATAGTAATGATCTATATATGAGCACAATAAGAGATATGATTGCAACATAGCTAATGAACTATAAGTAAAGCTTATATTATGTATTATTGCCACTTGTTTAGTTTTCAATCATGTTAGTATTGTTTTTTCTATTGTCTTTTATGATTTAAAGATTGTATGTTTTAGCTTTAAAATTAGTTTAGTTTGTTTTATATATCATTTACATAAAGTATAATCGTTGAAAATAACAAAAAATTTGAACAAAAAACATTGTTCACTTTACAAAACCTTATTTTATATGTTAAAATTAAGTAATTCAAGAAATATAAAAGAATGTCTATTTTGGTCATTTTACATATTAACTAAACAAATAATCAGATTTGCCAAACACTAAAAAAACTGATTATCTAATTATTGCGATTTCAAACAGCATAATCAAATCCAAACACTATTTTTCATAATCACGTTTTGTAACCGCTGATTATCTGATTATCCATTTTCAAAACGCATAATCTATTTTCAATAAGCAATCCCAAACACCCTCTAAAACGTTTATGTGAAGTGGAACTTAGATTGGATTCTCTCAGTGTCATATGATTCATTACAAATAGAGTTTATGTCCATTAATATCCCAAGGCTATCACATAGAAAGTGTTGAAAGTTTAATATGTTTATGGCGTAATGTTTTCTTTAGTATTACCTAGGGATGAGCATTTCGACCCGAATCTCGAAACCAAACCGGAACCGTACCGAAACCATACCGGAACCGTATCGATTCCTGATATATGGTACGGTACCGGGACTACGAAATAAGGTGAAAAAAAATTCGAGACCACTAATTCGGTACGGGACCGGTACCAAATCGGGAAATTCCCGAAAAAAACGTGAAAAACCCGATTTCCCAGTACCGGTATCCGAATCCCGTTCGGTACGGTACCGATACCACTAATTTATGCTCGGGAAAAAATGCGGCAATTAATTGATGCGGGAATTTGATGCAGATGTGCTCATCCCTAGTATTACCTGTCTGTAAAGAACTTTACACATGCGTGTCCCTCCTTTCTTGCACCAACAACTTGAAAAAAAAAAGTAGTCTTCTCATTTTAATAGTAATTATCGTATTTAAAATGCTCTTCTTAATTATCTTTTATAAATATTTTGAATTTTACTGTTAACAGCAAACTCAGAGCGAGGTTGCAGCTGCATTTGGAAATGATGGTGTGTATTTGGAGAGGTACATACAAAATTCAAGAACATTAAGTTCCAGGTAATAGTTTTTTTAGTCATTGAAGTGATTCATTTATGAACTACTGTCTACAACGACAAAATAACTCTTTTTGTGGAAGTTAGAAAAAATACGACATTGCAATGGGAAAAACATAGTGTTCTAACTTGTTAATTGTATTTTGCTATGACATTCTTTGTTGTACCGTACAGAGTCTTTCAGCTTATATGTGTCCTCAGTTTTTTTTTGTTCACGTCCACTGTTTGGGAAAATGGTGGCTACTTTAACGATTTGCACGTGTTGGATTTGGGGACAGTAAGTACTCATCTTTCTTTATGCTTTTATTTCAAGTTGTGGATCTTTCTGTTTTTACATATTATTTTATTGTTATATACATTGATTGTATTCTCTTTTTAGTTTTTTTCTTTATAATAACTATGAGAAAAACATGCAATCCCTTTTCTATGTCATAGAAGATAAAATAGTTTTCAAAGGCTAATGAACGCACCTGCTTCTTTGTCTTGTCGAGAACATTACAAAACTTGATATATATAAATGTGTCACAAACATTTAGGTTTCCGTCTAATATAAGGTATGAGTTTATGAAGACGCTATAAGAATCTGTAATTTGTTATGGATGATAGATATGCCGTCAAGTCGTTGTCTAGTTATAAGTTTCCCGGAGATTATTAAGTTATATAGGTGGGAGGATAAACGGTATGTTTTTAAACAGGCAATCCTCAAATTCAAGTATATCTAAACAGGCTAAGATGTAAGTATGTTTAACATACATGTTTTAACATACATGTTCTTGGTTTAACATGTATGTTTTTAACATGTTTGTTCTTGGTTTAACATATATTTAACATGTATGTTCTTGGTTTAACATGTATGTTTTTAACATGGTTAAACAAATAATTTTAATTTAATGGTTATAGCTTCTTTATTTTGCATTTAACATGTATGTTCTTGGTTTCTGATAAATTTACATTATCTAGAAAACACATAGGCACTTTACTATTTGAAAAACATAAATTGTAAAAATATTATTCCAAAAACATAAATAAAAAAATTAAATTTAGGCCCTAATACATGTGTTTATACGTGTGTATATTAGTTCGCGTTTATTTTTCCTAATATGAATACTTTTCTTTGTATCAGATGCAGCTGAATTAAAAGAATGATAACGAGTACATATATGTCCGACTTCTAAAACATTGAAAAGGAGCGTACATATATGTCCGACTTCTGAAACTGACGTGGCATTGAAAAGGAGTGTGCACATTTGACCGTCTTTTGAAACATTGAAAAGGAGCGTACATATATGTCTGACTTCTAAAAATGTTGATAACAAGGAGTGTGCACATATATCTATTTGCGTTAAATATTACTTGTACACACGTGTATAGATCAATTAGATTCATGTATTTCTGCTTCTTAGAAATTTGTATTTAATTGTATATCAATTGATATTGGATTTTGTATTTAACATGTATGTTCTTGGTTTCATATAAA
This sequence comes from Chrysanthemum makinoi, assembly GCA_910596185.1. Classification (NCBI taxonomy): domain Eukaryota; kingdom Viridiplantae; phylum Streptophyta; class Magnoliopsida; order Asterales; family Asteraceae; genus Chrysanthemum; species Chrysanthemum makinoi. Next base: position 198,453,163 of record OU343217.1, on the reverse strand, counting down.
CTTACTTATCTAGAAAACATGTATGCACTTCACTATGAAAAACATGTATGCCGAAAAAACTATTCCAAAAACCAAAATAATAAAAGTAATTCATAAAAACACATGCACTAAAATCAGTTTTAAAACATGCATGTTCAGAAAAAATTGCAAAAAAAAAAAAAAAAAAAAAAAAAAAAAAAAAAAACGAAAATTGAATGTTTTTAAAAAATAGGATTTATTTATTTTAAAAAACCAAAAATAATATAAACATGACTTTTACTATTATACCCTTTTGTATTAAATTAAAAGGTTTAATAATTCAAAAATGCTATGTTGCATTGATATGTTGTACAATATGCATTACTAGGAGTACATAAGGGGTTCTCGCAGTTCTCGCACTTAACAGGGTTCTCAAAATAAAGGTCCCCTATATATATATATATATATATATATATATATATATATATATATAGAGTCCGGTTCTAGAGAAAAGTGTAATTAGTTAGAAAAGTGAGAAAAAAAGTTATAGGGTAAATTATGAAAATGTTTCAAACTTCGGGGTAAATTTTAAAACAATCAAACAAATAGCTGTTAACCATCACTCATCCTCATCTTCATAAAAAAAACACACAATCGTCATCTTCAAAGGAGTTCTAAACGCCATTTATCACGGGAACCACAACCGCCATTCACCACCAGGAACCACCACCGAACCACCACTGCCGGCACCACCACCATCAATTGACCACCAAACAGCCTTCAAATCACCATTAGTACACTGCCCCTAACCACCGCGGGCACCACCACCAGCGAAACGCCACCATCATTAACTACGGGAAGCCACCAACAACCGTCAAATCATTGACATCAACAAATAAAATACATACACCAGGTGAATATGTGTAAAATTAGTGCATTTTTTAAAATCAATTATCATATTATTTTCGAAGTTTTGTTGAAAGTTTATGATTAGAGCATCATAAGCACTTAAGTGCCCTAATTTTGGAATCTATTATATGGATTAAACCATCCATTTAAAAAAGTAGGGCATAATCTATTTTTGTATAGTTAGAGCATCTGTTTGTGAGATTAAAGCATCATGAGTTAATTTAAGGCATCTGTTTGTTTTATGAAATAACATCTAATTGTTTGAATTAATTTATGGCATCTGAAAAAAATGTTACGGCATCTGTATGAATGATTATTGCATCAACAATAATTGTTGCGACATCTGTGTATATAATATGTTATAGCATGTTTTTTGATAGATTAGAGCATCTGTATGTATGATTAATGTTTAGATGTGTTATAAGGATTGAAGCATCAATTTAAAAATTAGGGCATACTTGTTAGCGAGATTAGTGAACAATGAATTCATGATTAGAGCATCTTTTTGTTTGATTAAATCATCAATCAATACATTATGGCATCCATTTTATATGATTAGAGCATCTGTTTTGTGAGATTATTAGAGCATCGCGATTTTATAAAATGCGACGGACTAATTTAAAGCATATGTGTTTATTATTGATTGATATGACATATTAGGGCATCTGTCTGTATATTTGCAACATGAGATTACACTATAGGGCATCAAATTGTATTAGTGCATCTGTAACTGTGGTTGATGCATCAGGTTGAATGTTTGTATGTTTAGTGCATCGTTGGACAAATTGAACATTTTATTATTTTGGCACCGTCGGTCAGTCACCATTTTAGTCATTTTCACACACTCACACACACACACATACAAAAAAAAACAAAACAAATCGAGATGAAAGGAATGAAGCCATTGAAGCAACTCAAGCTCTCCGTACCAGCTCAAGCTGCCCCAATCACCAGCTTCTTGTAACGATATCTATTTTCAATTCTGACCTAATTCACTGATTTATATGTGAAAATAGTTATAGCTCATAAGTGCGCTGATTTCGATTTATTTTATGTGAACATAGTTATAAATTTGTTCTGTAAGTTTATAACTGTTTGCGTCGTTAAGTAGCAGAAATATGATCTAATTAATGTGAATGTAGTTGCGTATTTGAAGTATGTGATGCCGTTCTTTGTGTTGGATCATATGAAACACTAACTGATAAATGTTCATCTTAGTAATTGTGCTGTTAGGATCATGTGACTTGCGGAAATGTGATCTGATTAGTGTGAATGTGGCTACGTATTTCTAGTATCCTATGTTGATTGATTTGTTATTGCTTTGGATCATTTGAATCGCTATGTGAATGTGGTTATATTGTTAATTTAGTTCTAAGTTGTGCATTTCGGAATATGTGAAACGCTAATTAGCTTATATCAGATCTAATTCCATGTGAATGCTGTTACACAACAACTGTAGTATCTGATATCTACTTTTAAGTTACTAGACACGGTAATCTTCTCGAATGCGTGACAGCGTGAGTAGTTTCGTATTTGCAGTGTCTGTTATTTCTTTTTGCACTTTAGCTAAGACAGGTTTTCGTGCGTGTCTGAGTTATATTTTTGTTCAGATTATGTGAAATCCTATTTACTGAAATTTTCATATGACATACCATGTATCTGAATGTATATGCAACTGTAGTATGTGATGGTTATAGTGAATTCTTAGGACAGCGAGTGGGACATTTCACGATGGGGATTTACTCGAATATGAAAGGACTAAAGCTCACATCCGAGGATAAGAAAAAGAGTGTAAGTTTGATATGATTTAATTTGACATTTACGATCGGTATAAAAACAGATTTACTCACTTTCGGTGTGCTATATGAACAGTCCAATGATGCTAAGGAGATTGATCTGCAATTTTCATTGGAAGACCTTGAGACTATCAAAGTCATTGGAAAAGGAAGTGGAGGTGTTGTGCAACTGGTTCGGCATAAATGGATTGGGATATTGTTCGCTTTGAAGGTCAGATTATATACTCTAATTACTTGCTTTATGCATACTATGGATCTTTGTGTAGAGGATGCACTTTAACGTAACCTAAAATGCTTTTCGCCGAACATTGAGAAATTGCCTTTCATATGAGTATGGGAATGTTCGAACTTCGATGTGCATTTGAGCTGATCATGGTGACTTGAAGTTGCAATAGATAGTTTACAGTGTGAAAAAACAGATTATGATTATCGATTTTTAGGGATAAATTAATCTGGTTTGGAGAAGCACGTAAGTAGTAGTTTTAAGAAAACTGATAGTTGAGAAATGTAAAATTTCCTGACTATCCGCAACTTAAGCATCTCATTATCTAATAATCTGATTTTTGAGTTTGTCGCTATAATTACTTTCTAAAACACACATCAAAACACCAGATCAACTACGTCTTTTAAACCAACAAGGAGAAAGAATATAAACTAAACATCTCTGTCAAACCGCCACCGCTGCTGCAACTCCAACATCAACATCATAGCATTTGTGTTACAGGCTATATACGTAGTTACCTAGCTAGCTCCATCTCCTCTTTTCATCCTAACTTCATCATAACCAAGTGACACAAAAAAGTGTTTTGAACAAGTTGAGGGGTGTTTGGGCAAATAATGAATTGTTTTGCTTCAAGTAAACGGTTTATAAATACAGAGAGTCACCCATCGTAACTTCATAACCCTAAGTTTTGCATCCCAAATCGATTCAAAATCATGGCCGAAGAAGAAGATAGGATAAGTTTTTAAGAAAAAGCATACCGGTCTGACATCCAAGAGGTATGATTTTGATACACAATCCTTATATCTTTATGGCATCAGATAATAATATTTCTGCAACTTGTTTATTTTATGATAGTACGTTAGTGCATCCATTTAAGGCACGTTAGTGCATCCATTTAAGGTACCTTGGTGCATCCGTTTAAGGCACGTTAGTGCATCCGTTTGATGCTCAGTGTACTATGTAGACTCATTAGGACTTCATAGAAATCCAGTTAATTTAACAAACTTGTCAGTCTTACTCAGTCATCCACTTTATTAAGCTTATACGCCTGATCCTCAGCACTTGCTACTTCTGATCCTTGTTACCAACATGAATTTTTGTTCTCACAGGAGCACAAATGTTAGCATGAACTAGCTCCGGTGCTTTGCTTGCTCGTGATGCTATTCTTTAGTTATTGCACCTTCGGCAGACCTTTTACCATCCTTTAGCTTTGCTTCAATATATTGCCATCGTGACAGGTACATTTGGTTTCATTTTTATTCCATCGCATTAGATAGAGGTGGCAGAAATGTGTTGCTTGATTAATGGTAGAAAGCAGGTTCAAGTCAAAATTGGTAATTTGCTGGTTTTATTCAAAACGATTTCCATGGCTTTTGATATAAAACACTTCTTCTTGACCAGCAATAGTTTTAGTTTTATATATATAATTGGCGTGACTTCCGATTACCAAAGTTATATCATTTTTCTCTAATCTTAAGTTCGCCTTTTTTCTTATAGTTAGTTTAACTTATGATTACCAGAAAGTGTCATTTCATCAAATAGCAAAAGAATGCTAAATACAATGATTTATAAGATTTTATACACTCTCGATTCATTTAACTTTTTATCATAAAACAATTTTTGGAAAGTTTACCTCATAGATATTAAACGTATCCCAGATCGACGCATTGATATGTAAATATGTGGTGCTGCAACCGAGACTGAGTTGGAAGACCGCAATTGAGTATAATTAGGCAATATGATTAATCCGCCGAACACTGAAATCTATTTGAGCCTTTGTATGTTTAATTAGTGCATCAAAGTATCATAAAAAGAGCATCAAGGTATATATTAGGGCATCTATGTTTTTTTTGGTTATGTTTAGTAAACATTATAAAATCACTATCATAATACGATCTCAGCACCCATTTATAAGTTTGTTATAATGCAGCTGAAATTGATTATTTTGACCAAAAGAAAATTCTGAAGCAGAATCTGTTTCCCCGAATATCATAATTATCATAGATAATCTTTTTTTAAATGAAAATTATCCAAAAGCCCCATTTAATGTAAAACATGGTTAAGAAAACAGAAGTACCTGTTCAGCTATTTTATGTGTATAACTCATGTAAATTTTGTGTGTAGGTATTCAAGCTACGGGCGTAGCAGCCCTTTGAGAGGCAAAAGTCCACCAAGGTATGCTGAAACAGCTGAACCTTATATCTCAAAATAAAGAAGTCGTCACAAGTTTGAAGAAATTAATTATGATTTATTACTCACTAACTAATGATGTTGTTTCGTTCAACATTCCATTTCCAGCCACCCATTTACTTTTATATTATTATTTTATTTTATTATGTTACGTACAATATTTGTTTAAGATTAACAACTTTGTGTATAGTTTCTTAAACAACAATTCATTAAAAACAGTAGAGAGATTTAAGCTTCATATAGATGTATTTTTAAGATTAAAAATTAGTATAGTATCTTTTATTCAAAACAATACAAAAGGTGTAGATAGGGAAGGCAGTTGATACATCTAGAAAAAGGGAATCTGAAAATAACAAGCACCAAATATATACACTGCATCTTCTAGGTGCCCTTCCTCGTTAATTGGTGCATCGAAAGGTATATATTAGGGCATCTATGTGTATAATTAGTGCATCGAAAAGGTATATAATAGTGCATCGATGGACAACATTAGGGCGTCAATGAGTATAATTAGTGCGTCAGTGTTTCTGTGTTTTGCTTTACCTACTCTAATCTTAATTTGACTTAACGCATTGACCCTTTTGCCATCTGTTTGAATTCAAAGATGCGATGATATGCGCCCTTTGATATGTCATAGCAAAATGTATGTTGAGAACGCCTACAGTAAGTCCCACTTATCTTTATCCACTTATCTTAATGGTTAGCATAACCAAATTTCGGCATTGTTTGTATCTATACTAATTTCTAATTAAAAATTAATGCCTTTCTATCTTATGTAGTTATGTATCAGATATAATGCAAAAAGTTATTGCAGATTTGCAGCAGATGCAAACATTTCGTGTAAGTTGAGATTCTGATTATGTTCTTTGCAATTCAACGATGTCATATTCGAGTATGTCTTTTTTGTTTGAAAAAATATGCCTTTTCTCTATTTGTTCAAAAAAACTGAATGCCTTTTTGTTTTTCCACGAGCTATGCAAGTTTTTTTTACCATCTTTATGTAGCATGTAGAAGGTGCTAAGTTTACATTCACGTAACTGCAATACCTTCTTTTGTGTGTTTTATTTCCACCCATTTAATAGTGAACTCATTGATCACTCAAGTTATGTATTTTGAGAAAGTCGATAGTGAAGAAATGCAAGTTCTTATAGCATTGCTTTAAGAATTCTACCGAGATGTATCTTTAACATATATGTAAATTGTTAGTAATTAGACGCACACACTTGGCCCTCGGCCCAATGCATGTTAGTAATCTGCATATCTTCTTAATAGGCAATGGTGGTGTTTTAATAACTAATTAGTATAGGTGAGATTAGCGATTATCGTTTCCATGATTATCTAGATAATGATATTCTAGAGTTAGACTAGGGATCACTGGGAGAGAACCTAACTATCAAAACTCGCTAATTTTTTGGAGATGATTGGCCCCTTGAAAGTCGGTCAACCCTTTTCTTTCGTTAATAGTACAATCATGGCTCCCATTGAGCAAAGACCTATAAATTGTTGTTGGACACAGGAAAGATCCATGAACTATGATGTGAAGCTACCAACATCCCACCTCATGTTAATCTTTGAGAGTTCCAGTGTATTATACATTATTCCTAGTCAATATCATGTAACCTATATGACTTAGATATATGGGATTTACTTGTCTTGCAATTTTGAGAAAGAAGCACCTGACATTTGGTTGATTTTTTTTCCTATAACGGTATCATGAAACATAGCATCTGTCTTAAAACTGAATAGAGCATTTGTTTAATGCATATGTATGGAATATTAGGGCATCAGTGAGTATTATTAGGGCATCAATGATTTTGATTAAAAGGCATCAGTGTGTATGTTGAGTGCATCTATTTGAATATGTGTTAATATGGTTTTCGTTGGTCGAACAGGTTAGCGCTTATCTGCTAAAAAACGATGGGTCCATCAACATCATCTTCTCCATTCATTAACAATGCCTCTACAGATGGTTCTTTAAGAATTGAAGGAGCAATTGAAGGGGTTGATTCACTTTATCATGGTAAATAAGTAATAGGAAAGTCATGAATAGATATCTCTGATTTGTATTCGAGTCGAATCAGTTCTCCTTGAGCTCGTACATTGACATGTTTTATTTTTCAGATGTATCACTTTTTGTTCTTGTAATATGTTTTGTAGGATCAAAGTCCAATAGATGCATACAAGTATTTTGAATTTGTTGATGACATTGTTGTATGTTAATTAGTTGACTAACATTGTAGAATCTGAAATACAAGTTTTCTTGTAACTTAAAGATTTTTGTTTTTTTAACTGAAGTTAATTTGTTTCATATATACCCTTCTAGGATCCATTTTGTAGATCTTTTTATCTAATATAAATCTCAGCTCATCTATTATGATGCAACATACTGTACAAACATGCTGCAACTGTAGCAAAAGGTCGCGCTTGGATTTGCTTACCCAGTTTGAAATTGTGATAACCAATTGGTTAAGCGTTAAACGAAGTACTATAAATAAAATTAACGAAATGATCAAAATCAATATAGTGCAGCTACTCAGAAACTAATAGGCTAAAACTTTTTATTTAACTAAATAATAATATATCCACAATACTGACACATGATGATACTATCACTATTTCAGATACACACGATGACAAAAACATTTAGATTTGAAGGCCGTTCAATGCTGCTTGTTTGATGAACACGGATTTATAATCGGCTAATATGAATCCTTTGTATGTTGCTTGTTTGATTGACCAAGATGGTCGTCTTTAGCGATCCAAGGCTGTAATTCCCTCTCGGCCTGACAATTAAATACATAAAACCAAGAAAAGTGACTAAGCAAAAAATGAATTAATCATGAGTGCAAAGACTAGTCCTGGCAATGCTAAAATGAAAAGGAGGTTTACATAAGAAGGATGAGCATATGGAACTCACGAAACTCAAGGTAACTTTGATAGTGATTATGCTCACCTAAAGATCCTTGTGTTACCTCTGCCACACTTTTTGAATCAGAAGCCTGATTCTCATCAACAACAACATCACATTTTGTAGCCCCGTTACAACGTATTTGTCTACTTTCAAGCCACTTGCCTGATCAAGTAAAGCTATAACTCGTTATCAAAGGGTAACTATAGGACTAACTAAAATCAATTAGTATCTAAAAATGTGAGAGACAACCACATGAGGAACATAACCATCTGAGACCCAACTTACTAGTTAATTCATTTATGGCTATTTGAGCATCTAAACAAGGAAACATGGTTACATCTTTGTTTGGATGAAGATTTTTATCAAGAAATGAAAATAAAATAGCCATCTAAATCGTAAATTTTTTTTGTACAATTCAGGGCATCCGTTTATTAACAGCTAGTGCATAACTATTTTATAACACAATCTTAAAAAATCAGTGACAACGTTTTATTGAATCATTCAACAAAGTCGATTATGAAAAAGTGGTGCATCACATTTGTGTGTGCAGTAACCTTATCCACCTTGTTGAAAAGTATAAGAAAAGGAATATTTTTATTGAAAACGCTCGCCTTTGTCAAAATGTCATATAGATTCCTTTTACAAACAAAGCAAATAACCAGGTGTTAAATCCACTTGGTGCATCACAGGCAAGCGTAATCACCTGAAAATCAGAAGCATAAATAATTCTACATCATAATTAAAACACAGTGAAAATCAGTTTAAAATCAGTGCATCACAGTTATGAAATTTCATTTAGGCATTTTATCAAACACATTGTGTGCAAGTTTTGCAAACACGTTTACAAATCTTTTTTTTCTCAAATTTTTTTCAATTAACTCATCTATATAGTGCATCATGTCACAAACTCTTAAAATCGATACATACATGAACAAACATTATGATTACCGAATCAAAACTCGTAAAAAAGCCATAAATCATAACAGACACATATATCATCTTTATATTTGATCTTAGAGAACAAAACTAACAAGTATATAATCGAAATAAGTTAAGAAACTTACTTTGTTCAACGATATAAGAATTATAATGTGATGATTTAGTGAACGAGATGATTGTGAACAGTGTGGAATGGTGGTGAGATGATGGTGAACGGTGGGGAACGGTGGTAAGCGATGGGGAGATGATGGTGAACGGCGGCGATGGTGGTGAAAGCCGGTGGATGTGAAGGTCAAACTGAAAGAGGAGAGAAACAAATGAGAAACAAATAGGCATTATATATGATGAATCTGGGAATTTATAAAAAGTTACGAAACAAACCTTACAAAATAAAAGAAGTTACAATAAGGCCCCTTGAGTTGGGAAAAAAAGGAGGGGGAGGAGGAGGGGGTGATTTGTACACTTTTCTCACTTTTCCACCGAGATCAAGTTTTCAAATGAACCGATTTCTATATATATATATATATATATATATATATATATATATATGGAAGGGATCGGGTGCGGATTACATTTTAAGTAGGGATGGTGCGGATAATATCACAGTAACATTCAAAAACAAATTAATTCAAAAATCTGAAAAATTAAAAAGGAAAGAGGACAACAATTTATTAAGAATCAAAAAAATTCGAGAAAAAAAATCATTTTCATGGTTAAAAGGTACAATGATATTATGAATTTTGTTAATATCACTGTAATTATCAAGCTTTCTTAATATCACTACTAACTAAGGCTAGCAGTAGTTTCACTAATACTAGCAGTAGTTTCACTAAGGCTAGCAGTAGTTTCTAAACTAGCAGTGATATTAAGTTTTTTCTAATATCAAAGTAACTTTTAAGTAAAATTGTTAATATCACAGTTACTTTTTACATGTTTTCTTAATATCAAAGTTAATTTTTTAATATCACCGTAAGTTTTCTTAATATCGTAATAAAAAGGCAGTGATATTAAGTAAAATTGTTAATATCACAGTAGGACTCATAATATCGTTAATATCACGATAGAACTCATAATCAAAAAAAAATTGCTCAGAAAAATCTGAAAAAATTAAAAAATGAAAGAAGATAACAATAGTAACGATCCCTCAAAAGGAAAAAAATTTAAAAAATCGTTTACATGGTCAATTGCTACCGTGAAATTAGCGCAGATCTTGACTTTTTTACAAAAAGTCAAGATCAGATCTGGAATGGGCTGTCCGGATCCATCCGCACATCCGCACGAATTAAAAAAATCCGCACCTGATCCTCACTCTATATATATATATATATAGGTTTGGGTTATTATGAAAAGATGTTTAAAATGAAAAGAATGAGAAGCCACCACAATGCGCCATGTGTCCCAATTATTCCTCCCCTTTTTTTATACTTGCAGGGGTATTTTCGTCATTTAACCATAAGGTATATAAAGTGTTTTTTTTTCTATTCTTCTACATTTGTAAACTGGTCTGCTTCTCTACATACACATACACACACATAGGCTCCACCTGGTAACCACCATCTCCACCAGTTTCTCCACCGGTTAACTACCTATCTCCACCGTGATATCCACCATCTTCTCCATTATGATTTTGATATTCGATCGAGTGTTCATCGTCAACGAATTTTGAGTGTTCATCATGAACTAATAACGAGTGTTAATCATCAACAACTAGTTAATCATCAACGAATAATGATTGTATGATCTCAATCTTTTGTTTCTTTTTCAATTTTTTGTTAATTTACTTTATGTTAATTCGAATATTTAATTGTATTTAGTTAATATGTTTTTGTTGATTCTTAGTGTATTAAGTTTATTTAAAACATACATTCAGTATGTGTTTGAGAAAAAAAACTAGATGAAAAATGTGTATATGAAACTTGCACACCAAGTGTTTGATAAAATGTCTACATGATATTCTATAACTGTGATGCACTAGTTTCGTACAGTGATGCACCAGTTGTTCATATACCTTGTGATGAACCTTTTGCTAAAATTGTGATTCATTGATTTAGATATGTGATATTCAAGATGTGACCTATTTTCAGTTAATCTAATCTGATGCAGTTGTTTGTCATTGATGCACTATTTTTTGAATTGTGATGCAGTATGTTCCCAATTGTCCTTTATAAGGGTGCATTAGATTAAACATATATTGCTTTATGTGTGAAATTGTGTATGCATGCTTGGATGTTTGTGATATGCACTTGATTTTGAACTATAATGCAGTAGGTTCTCAGTTGTCTATTTTAAGGATGCATTTGGATAAACATAAATTGCGTTATGTGTGAACATGTGTCTCTATGCTTGGATGTTTGTGAGATGTACTTGATTTTGAACTATGATGCAGTTCGCACTTCTTAGTCGTCCTTTATAATGATGCATTAGGTTAAACGTAGATTGCGTTATGTGTGAAAATGTGCATGTATGCTTGGGTGTTTGTGAGATGCACTTGATTTTGAACAGTGATGTAGTAGGTTATCAGTTGTCCTTTATTAGCTATTATTTTTGTTCTTTTATCAGAAAAAGGCTTATATATTTAGTTATAAGTTTGATGCAGTTGTTTTTAAATATTGATGTAGCTGGTATTTGTTTCTGTAAAATTCATATATACTAGCTTGTATTCTGGTTATTTTATTAGTAACAAACTATTTTATGTGTAGGTTTATGTATGATGTAGTGGTTCTGAAATGCTGATGATGCAGTGTGTGTTTACTGCATCAATACTTTAATCTTTGTCTGATTTTTGTGTATTCATTTGACCTAATTTGATTTTAGACCTGTGATATTCAGTATGTGTCTTTAGTTATTTAATGTAGACGTTGTACAATATTGATGCACTAGGTGTTTGTTTATTGTTATTGTATTCAGTTGATTGTAATATGATGCACTGATATAGATAACATTTTTTGTGTTGTTATTGATATAAATGTGTTAATGAAGTTTTATACATATGATGCACTACATTTATACTGTGATGCATCGGCTTTAATCTATAGTTGTTTTGGTCAATTTTTTAGTAGAAAAGGCTTGTATGTGTGATTCGGTTGTTATGAAATACTAATGTAGTGAGTTTTTGTTTTTGGCCAATATAGATCTAAAAGCTACTACCTCTGTCCCAAAATTATGGTCTCGGTTTGACTTTTTTGGTCTTTCCTTTTCCACTTTGACCTTATATATTTTTATTTGTGTTATACAATAGTTAATAAGAATTATACCAATGAAAATACATTTAAAAACCCAATCAATTCATATATATTGCATCAAGTATTATATAACACAAACAAAAATACTCAAAGTCAAAGTTGTAAAAGAAAGACTGAAAAAATCAAAAGAGGACTATAATTTTAGGATGGAGGGAGTAATTTTTTGTTAATGTTATGAGTAGAGAATGTTTATCCTATGGAATTCTTTATATTAAGTTTTCACAACAATCATCTATTTAAGTGCCATTGCTGGTGTAGTTATTTAGTGTCTTAGGGATAGTTTAGGAATTTATTAGTTCAACTAGTGAAATTGAGGAATTCGCTACTAAAGTATACTCAACCCGTATGTTTACTTTGTTCTGGTATTTATTGGGCTGTTTGCACTATCGTCGCATGATGATGCTCGTGGTGTATTATTTGGGATCACCTGGTTTACAAATAAGTCTCATATAGATAGGGTTGTACTTGAAAGTATGTGCTTTTCAAATGAAAGATGTATTGGATTCAATGCATAAAGATTCGGGTGAGAATGGTGAAACACGGAATGCTAAAGGACCGTTTCTGCTTAGGGTCGATTGAGGGTCATGCAAATTTAGGTATGTTTTCATAAGACGTAACTAAATAGGCGGGACTATGCGTTTGGTAACTGGTCAAAACGATTTTGGGTCAAAATAGTTATGTTTGGTACATTGTAATGCAGTAGATTTTATTCATTATGATGCAACATATTTATAACATTGTGATGCATCAGATTTATAACATTTTGATGTAGAAGATTTATACATTGTGATGCAGCAGATAATATTGTGATACAGTAGTTGATTTATACATTGTGTTCAATAGATTTATAACATTGAATTTTACAAATATTTAGATGGAGAATTCGAATACTAGTACTTATTCAAATATTGGGTTTTCAGGATTCAAAACTTGTTATTTAATAATCTATTGCATCATATAGGTTTTAGGCAGAAGGGTTATTAGGAGGTTATGTTTATGAATTAATAATCTTATTTTAAAGCGCGTAACCGAATTGTATAATATTTATAAACTAATGATCTTATTAGGAGGTTATGTTTATGAATTAATGATCTTATAAGGAGGTTATGTTTATACATTAAGGAATTAATGATCCTTTAGTTGCTAACATATATCAAACTACAGCAACTCCTTTATTCATGCGAGCGATGGATGATGGCAACTTTAACTTCATAGTCGACTTCCGTCTACATAAAGAATAAAGTCAAAGTGATATGTCTCATATAAATTTCTTGCGTTGCATCCTGGGTGTGCCATTTAGTTCAAGACACATCTCATTATCTGACTTAAACGATGGAATCCAACCAAGACACATCTCAGACTACGCGTCCCACGGAAGTTTAGACCAAGAAATGATTTTGAAAAAAGAAATAAATGTGTAAAGTTTGTTGCTTTTGTATTGTACACTGCATCATTGTTATTTTCTATGGTGCATATGTGATTTTTATGTAGTACATCAGACTTTTATTTATGTTTTTGTAGGTTGTTTTTTGTAGTACATCATATTGTTTAACTTTAGTATCTTTTATGTTCAGATTTAATGCATCATAGTTACTGCATCATGGTCTTATCGTTTAGTGCATCATAATGCAGTAAAATAACATTGTGATGCAACAGATTTATACAATAGGATACATTAGATTTTTACATTGTGATACAGTAGTTAACATTGTTTCATTCAAACTACATCATGCTTTCTTCTAGATCTGCATCATAATTCAAAATCTAGTGCATCACAATGTTATTTCAGTGCATCACAGTGTTTGTGTTACTGCATCATAGAAATTTGTTAGCACATCAAAATTAAGGAATCATACTATTAATGTTTTAATGTTGTGCATTATGATGCACTAGTTGCATACGTTGTGATGCACTAGTATTTTTAGTGCATCATAGTTAACAATCAGTGCATCAAACTATCACCGTGAACAATTTAATGAATCATAGTTTATACAGCTGGTGCATATATGCTCCTTTAGAATAAGCAATAATAAAAAAATAATAAACATTATGCTCACTAGCTACAATACTTGGTATTAAACATTCTGTAATCTAAAGTATAATAGCTAATAGTTTGAAACATCAGTAGAATTTACACCAATTTTTTGAAATAACAATTAATATTACTCTATAAATGACAACACTTCAAATCACTCTCATTGATACTTGAATTCTTTTACATATTAGGTTGATCTTCACTCCATTTTCCGGATTTATAATCCTGCCCATCTCATCACCCTTTACGTGACGTTTCCTAATCAAGTTGTTACAAACATGTTAACCTGTAAATATCAAGACAGATTATTAAACCGATGCACTATTTTCTAAATGAGCTGATGCACTTAATATAAACACAACAAATTTATTAATTCAAGTTCTACTTACCAATTCATATAGAAGATCATTGTATCAACCAAGCATACAAACACAATTATGCACATATCTTTGCTGTTGTCTTATTAAATTCGAAAAGAATGATCTTTGTTGTATACTTGACGTGCAACAACTAGATTTGTCATTTTCTCACATAAGCCTTCTTTTATCAACTCTTATACTCAACAAGTGAGTAGCAACTGCATTAAAGTTCAATCATAATACATACAACCAAGTCGACAAACACATATCCACACATAATATAACCTTCGCATACCCTAATTCAGCCATATATGCGACAACTAAACACATATTGCATCAAAGTTATAATCCAAGTGAATCGTACATATAACCATGCATGCAAATACATTTTTGCACATAATATAACCTACATGTTGCCAAAATCTGCCTTATACGGGATAGTGATCAGCTACTGCATCAGAGTTCAAAATCGAATGCATCGTAAATACAACCAAGCAAAGAAACACATCACATAATACAAAACTACATGTAACCTAATTCCTCCTTACATATGCCTAATGCATCTCAGTTCAAATTTATGTGCATCACACATAAACCAAACATATAAACACATTTACGCAAATAAAACAACATATGCTTAGCCTATTTCATCCTTACACAGGACAACTTAACACTTATTGCATCTTAGTTCAAGTTCCAGTCGCACATACAACCAATCATACAAAAACATTTACACATAAAAATAACACGCGCTTTAGCTTAATCATCCTTGTACGCGACATATGAACACCTACTGCATCACATTTCAAATAAAAGTGTATCACACATGCAACCACACATACAAACACATTTGCGTACATAATGCAACCTATGTTTAGCTTAATTCATCATTATATGCAACAACTAAATACCTACTGCATCACAGTTCAGAATCAAGTGTATTGCACATACAACAAACCATACCAACACATTTACACACATAATGCAACCTACGCTTAGCCTAATATATCGTTATATGAGACGAATAAACACCAACTGCATCATAGCTCAAAATCAAGTGCATCAGACATACAATAAACCATACTAACACATTTACGAACATAAAGCTACCTATGCTTAGCCTAATTCATCCTTAAACATGACGACCCAACACCTGCTACTTCACAATACAAAATCAGGTGCTTCAGGCATATAATCAACCATACAAACACATTAAAACTCATAATGCAACATACGCTTAACCTAATTTTTCCTTATACATGACAACTCAGCCCCTACTGCATCACAGTTCAAATCAAGTGCATCGTACATACAATCAACCATAAAAACTGAAAACATATTATGTAAATAAAGTAACACATGCTTAGCCTAATTCATCCTTATGCATGACAACTTAGCCTCTACTGCATCACAGTTCAAAATCAAGTGCATCGTACATACAATCAACCATATAAACATATTTACGTACATAAAGCAACCTATGCTTAGCCTAATTCATCCTTATACATGACAACTCAGTATCTATTGCATCACAGTACAAAATCAAGTGCATCAGACATATAATAAACCATACAAACACATTTACTCACATAATGCGACCTATGCTTTACCTAATTTATCTTTATACTTGACAACTCAGCACCTACTGCATCACAATATAAAATCAAGTGCATCAGACATATAATCAACCATACAAACACATTTACTCACATAATGAAAAGCTACGCTTAACCAAATTTATCCTTATACATGACAAGTCAGCGCCTAATGCATTACAGTTCAAAATCAAATGCATCAGACCTACAATCAACCAAAAAAAAGATATTTATGTACACAACCTAACCTATGCTTAACCTAATTCATCCTAATAGATGACAACTCAGTTCCAAGTGCATCACAATACAAAATCAAGTGCATCGAACAAATACCCAAGCATACAACAATAAATAACCTGCTGCACCACATTTAAAATAAAAACCTATTGCATCACAATAAAAACCTATAGCATCATTATGTTAAACCAACTACATCATAACTACAGACACGCGCACAAACACTTTTCGACATGTAAAACAACCTCTACGTAGCCTAATGTAGCCTTATATTCTACAAAAAAAAGATCTTTCTGCATCACTGAATTACACCAACTTCATCATGCATATAAACACACTTACAGACACTTTTCAACACGTAATTCACCATGCACACAACCTAATCTAGCCTTATATGCCACAAAAAAGATACTACTGCATCATTGCATTACACCAACTACATTATGCATATAAACACACACACAAACACTTTTTAACACTTAATACATCATGTGTGTAACCTAATCTAACCTTATATGCCATAAAAATCATACTACATCACTATATTACACCAGTTGCATCATACATACACATACAAAAATACTTTTGAATGCGTAAAAGACTTTACACGTACCTTAATCTAGCCTTATACGCCACACAAAATTTCCTACTGCATCCTGCAATACACCAGCTGCATCATACATACAAAAACACTTTCCAACACGTAAACACCCTTCACGTAGCCTAGTCAAGCCTTATATACCACAAAAAGATCCTAATGCATCACTGCATTACACCAACTGCAACATACATACAAACACATACATAAAACACTATTCGACTTGTAATACACAATGCTTATATGTGAAAACATAACATCTAATGCATCACAGTTCAAATTCAAGTGCATCAGGAAAATAACCAAGCAAATAAACACATTTTCGCACATAACACAACCTACCCTCAACCTAATTCATCGTTATGTGCAACAACAGAGTATCTACTGCATCACAACTCAAATTCAAGTGCATTAAACAAATAAAATAGCTTACAAACACATTTGCGCACATAACGCAACTTACCATTAACTAAATTCATCCTTATATGCGACAATTGAGCACCTACTGCATCACAAATCAAATTTATGTGCACCTCACAAGCATACAAACACATTTACGTACATAACGAAACCTACACTTAACCTAATACACCCTTATATGTGGCAACTGAACATCTATTGCATCACAGTTCAAAATCAAGTGCATCAGACAAACAACCAAGCATACCAACACATATTATACACATAATGCAACCTACCTTTAACCTAATTCTTCCTTATACGCGAAAACTTAAAACCTACTGCATCACAGTTCATATTCAAGTGCATCATGCAAACAACCAAAAATACAAATATATTTACGCACATAATGCAACCTACACTTAGCCTAATTCATCCTTACACATGACAACTCAACACTTACTGCATCACGATACAAAATCAAGTGCGCCAGACATGCAATAAACCATACAAACACACTTATGCACATAACGCAACCTACGCTTTGCCTAATTCATCCTTATACATCACAACTCGACACCTAATGCATCTCAATTCAAATACGAGTGCATCAGGCAAACAACCAAACATACAAGACATTTATGCACATAACGCAACTTTCCTTTAACCTAAAACATCCTTATATGCCACAAATGAACACCAACTGCATCTCAATTCAAATTCCCGTGCATCACATATACAACCAAGCATACAAAAAAAATTTATACACTAAAACAACCTACATATAGCCTATTTCATCTTTAAACGCGATAACTGAATACCTACTGCATCTCAGTTTAAATTTCAGTTGCATCGATATCACCCAAACACACAAAAAAAACCTACTGCATCATAGTCCCATGTTCAAGTGCATCACACAAAAAACCAAACATACAAACAGATTTATGAACATAACGCAACCTACGCTTAACCTAGTACATCCTAATACATGAAAACTAAACATTTACTTCATCATAGTACAAAATCAAGTGGATCTCATAAATAGCCAAACATACAAACACAAATAACCTACAGCATGCATTACAATATGAAATACAACTGCATCAGCATTCAAAACAACTGCATCACATTGTAAACTTAGCGCATCACAGTTATAAAGTCTAGTTGAGACATTTTATCAAACACGTTGTACGCAACTTTCTTAAACACGTTTTTTATTTGTTTTTTGCTACATTTTGTTCCAGATCTAGCAGAAAACATACATAAGCATACACAAACACACACCTTTCAACAAATTTAAAAGTCCATTTTTTATACTTTTAAAAACAAGATCAATGACTCTATTACTCTTTGTAGTTGTTAAATTTATCAACAAAAACATAATTTTAGTATAACGAAATCAAGAAACTGATGCAGTAAGAAAATATGATTAGAAAATCTACTTACGAGGCGGTGCAAGATCTAGGAGATTCATCCTCACCATCATTGATGCAGTAAAGTTTTTGAATGGTGGATTGAAACTATAACAAATTGATCCAGTAACAATCATTGACGCAGCAGGTTGAGTCGTTGATGATGAATTAAGATTTTGGAATGAAATAATTAGGGTTTGTGTGTGAACCACTGTGTGGTTTTTTAGAGAGAGGTTTTTCTTTTTTTGATATGAAAAAAATGGTCCCGAACTGAGATGAAACACTAGTAGTGTAAATTACACTATTATACAATTGCCCCTAAAGTTTGCATAATTTACCATCATGCCACCACACTTTTTGATCTAGTCAAATCTGATCCAATGGTGGAGATGGCTTCCCATTCTTTTCATTTTAAACATCTTTTCATTTTAACCCTACCCTATATATATATATATATATATATATATGTTTTCTTAAATTTATTATACTCAACTTATTTTTGATTGCAATGTAAAAAATATAACGGATTTTCCAGTATTTTATAATGAAAAAATTACATGTTCCGTCCTTAGGTTTACCACAAACAACACTCGTAGTCCATTTCATACGTTTTGTCCATTTACACTTTTAATCAATTTTTAAACGTTTTGTTCGTTTTTTTTCGTTTTTAAATGTTTTGTCCGTTTTTATGCGTTTTCGTCTGTTTTTTCGTTTTCATACGGTTTTTGGACCGTTTTTATATGTTTTCATACATTTTAGTCCGTTGTTAAACGGTTTTATTCATTGTTATACGTTTTAATCCGTTTTTATACGTTTTCATACATTTTTGTCCGTTTTTAAACGTTTTCGTCCATTTTATGCGTTTTCGTCTGGTTTATTCCCGTTTTCAAGCATTTTTGTCCGTTTTTATACGTTTTGGTCCGTATAATAAATCTTTTTTCTTTTTTCCTTTTTTTTCTTTTTTTTCTTTTTTTCTTCAGAATGACACCACATTTTAAATCTGACCTCCGAGTTAAATCATCCAAACGGGCATGTCTCGGGAACCGAACCACTAGGAGAGACCTGTGAAGGAAAATCTCTAGAACCCACGGCTTCGCACTAGGAGAAAAACCTAGTTTTTTTTGTCTCTTGCGAGACTCGAACCCTTAGTAAAACCTTCCCTAAGCTCCAGAAAATGCACAGGTGACCAACTAAGCTAAGCCAGCTGGTCGAGGACAATAAATCTTTGTGTTGGGTCAACCTTGAACCACAATTACAACTCAAGTATATAAGCTTTGGTAAGTGTAGTTTCTGTAGAAAACTAGAAAGGGGGTTGAATAGTTTACTAATTAAAAACTTTGTTTTGAAACTTATTGAAAGATCAATTGATATTGATCTTTGATATGTTGATGAAATATGTAAGCAATATGTAAAGAGTAAATAAGGAAAGAAATGATCAAACCACAACAAGTTGTTTATAGTGGTTCGGTCTACAAGGACTCTTTATCCTTACCCTACTCCACTCCCCGAGTCTCACACTCGAGATTTTAACTTCACTAGTCAACAAGCTCCTTTCACCGGTGGAGAAACCTTTACACTTCGCTTACACTATTTCCGACACTAAACTAAATGTCGAGTTCTTTCCAAGGGTACAACCACTCCCACACACAATGTATTTTGAGGACTAAAATACTAACCACTCACACTCACAAGATTATGATAGTTTAGTACAACAATGAAGTATGAATCAACACAAGATCATACAACACTAAACAAACAAGACTTCCAACTTCTCGTTGAAGCTTGAATGTGACTTGATCTTCTTTGCTACAAAAGAGATCACTAATATGATATGAAACTGAGTTAAAAATGTTAGAGAGAAGATATGTATGAGAGTATGATAGAAAGGGATGAAAAACTACTTGGTTTAGCTTTGCTATTTATAGCCAAAACCATCATCAGCCTCCACGGACCGCGGACCCCTTAAAAGGGTTCCGCCCGTTATGGCTTTTGGTGCCCGAGGTCTGACACAAGATATCAAGATCTTGCCAAAATCAACCATATCTATGCAAGATTGTGTAAGATATGAAGAGTACAAATCTACACAAAATATCTAATGAAATCTTTCAATGATTTCCATGATGCATCACATGATGTCATGTGTTGTTTTTCTATTTTTAGAAATATGCAAATACATAAGTAATGTTTAGTTTTTAAGAAACTAAAATATTCTAAAAACTATTATCATACATTATGGTTAGAGTCACATTAAGATATGATTAATCACAATGTAAATGCTAGAGTGATGAAGATATTGTTTGAAAAAACTTGTTTTAATATCTATTAAACTTGACAAGCTTTAAGCTTTATAAAAATTAAATTTACTTTTGTCGTTAACAAAACTTAGGTAAAGATCAAAAATATAAATAACGTTTAATGACGATATTTGTATTAACAATCTCCCCCTTTTTGTTGAGGACAAAATATAATTTTTATTTTTATAAAAGATACAAAGATTGTACAAGAGTTATAAAAATATTAGTTTTAGAACTTGAAAAAGAAATGATAATGCAAGTGTATGATGTTTGACTTTTTCAGAATGTCAAAGTCTTCACTAGTTGAAGCATGATGTTGACTTTTTCAGAAAGTCAAAGTATGCAGTTGACTTTTTCAGAAAGTCAAGTATTGCCAATGAAGTATCATGTTGACATTTTCAGAAAGTCAATGTATGCAGTTTGACTTTTTCAGAAAAGTCAAATATAACCAAGTTCTCTATAATTCTCCCCCTTTTTTTCTCAACAAAAAGAAGATGCGATGCGGAATGGATAATGAGCCCGAGCGATTATCTCTCCCTTGATCAAAGCTCCCCCTAAATTGGGTGCCAATGGGAAGATACATGGATTGTGAAAAAGCTACAAAAAGATTTGTTAGTAATAATCATCATTCACAAGAATTTCCAAATACTATGTAATAAGCACCAACAATATAGAAAACACCATTCATTAATTAAAAATTTTCATGATTTAAAAACCATGAAAAGAGAACACAATGAAGTGTTTTAGTACAATAAAGGAAATCATAGAAAAAAAATAAAAAGCTTATAAAAGCTAATCTAGGACCATTCTAATGAGATGGTGGATGAGAAAGAGTGTTTAGTCGCTCAAGGATGTGATTGAGGATGAACCTCATTTCTTCTTGGAATTCATGGACCATTACCCAGGTCCAATCAACGGTTTGGGCGGTTTGATCACAAGTTGAGCAACCATGCCTAGGGGGTAGTATGGTTGATGAGGTTGTGGTGGTGGAATGGTAGATGTGTTGATGTTGGTGGTGGTGTTTGGGTTGGTGATTATGGAGGCTAGCAAAGCATTTTGCATTTGCATAGTCTTACTTAGGTGAGAATCCACCATATTTGTGAACTGGTGGAGATGTTGGAGTTCCGCTTGAATCTATGTGAGGGGACATTGATGTAGGGAGTGGTTGATCCCCATACAAAGGACCATGGATGTCTTTGTGAATGGGGTGAAAGAGAAGAGGTTTTGGCCCTAACGGGGCGTTTGGATCAAACGAGGCTCTAGGAGACTCATGAGCGATCCGTTCAATGGTGCCAAATGATGGCAATGGTGGTGGATGATTAGGCCTAGGGTCAAATCTTCCAAGTCCTCCAAGAAAGGATTTGGAGAAGTGGGAGTGTGGAGAATAACTCCAAAGGAATGAGGGTTGGAGACTTTGGTGGTGATGGTGTTTTTGATGTTTAGAGAGGTGCCGGTGGTGGTGATGTTGGTGTTTTTGTGGATGATTGAGTAGGAGTAGCCAATGTTAGGCTTGTGTCATCCCTTATGGGAGATGAGATGGTGAGTGGAGAAGATTCGGATGAAGAGCTCAAGTTGACGAAACAACAAGGCCTTACGCTAATCCTAGCGGTTTTCTTGCAAGGCTTGGTGGAAGGTGAAGATTTTGTCATTTTGACTTGTGTTTTTGCTAGTTGATAGTAAGAATGTAGAAGGTGTGAAGATGATCATGGTAAAACCTCTTAATTTAAAGAAGTGAAAAATTATGGAGAAATGTGTTTGATTTGATGTTAAACCATAGAAGGGATGAGGTTCCTAATGATTTGGAAGTGGGTTAAATGCTAGTCATATCACCCAAGTCAAGCCATACAAGAGGGATGGAGTGAAGAAGCAAAGATTTGCAATAAATGTGTTCTAATGATTGTAAGATCCTAACAATCAGATTACCCACAGATTTCAAGGTACCAAAATTTTGGTTCCTTCCTTTATGCAAAAGGGCTCCTTGGGTGAATTTTTCAAATTTTTGAATTTTGGTGGGAAGTGGATTTCTTATATGCCTAAGTATGTTATACTAGTTCTAATATGGGTAAATACTAGTTAAGATTAACTTACAAGCAATGTATGGTAATTTGGAATGTCGAAATAATCGAAATTCAGAAATTTACCTGGAGGATCCACGGAACCAAAATTTTACACAGACGGAACCCTTAAAAGGGTGCCGCCTGGTCCGCCTGTACAAGTACGGCGGTACAAAATTGCATAACAGACGGTACCAAATTTTTGGTGCCGTCTGATCTGTGCAGACCAGAAAAGTTCACAGAGTGTATTTACAAGTGTCGGGGACATTTCCGAAACCTGAAATTTTGCTCAAAACATGTGACATTAATCATTTCTAGTTAGGAAAAGTAAATAACAAATGCACAAACATAATGGAGCATAGATTTTGAGCAAGGCCAAGTGATTTTCACATTATAGTGAAAATGGGTAAAATTTGATAGCATGCTTGTGCTATCCCCCTGCATAAGATTGTTAGCATACATCATTGTTTCGAGTTATATTATCATCCTACAAAATAAAAACAACCAAATTGTATCAAACATTAAAGATAATGTATTGTTCTAAACACTCCTTAAAACGATTCTCACTTATCCAACTTCTTGTAGATCTTGGTCATCATTCTACCAAGGCACTTGAACATCCTCTTGGTTTGCTTGAACTCCGCTGATTCATTCTCAATCTCGGGAAGAGATTCATAATACTCATGAGGTGGAAGGAAAGAGTTTGGAAGACCATCATCGGAGCTATTTGATAATGTTGATGATGGAGTTGGAGGTTTTGCTCTCTTGCCTTTTGTCTTAGCAACTCGTTCATCACTCAAAGGTAAAAAGATGTGAGGGATGAGCTCATAGTGAAGGTGCATCCCTTTTGGGCTTGGTAGAATTGGTGCAAAGGCTCTATAGAGACGGGTGAGAAGCATCTCGTATGGAAAAGAAACCGATCCTTGTGTTGGAATATAAATCATTCTCCTAGCGATGGAGTAGGCTAAATTGAATAGTTGACGGGTGGACAAGTTGTAGAGCATATGGCAAAGACAAGCATTGATGTGATCCCTATTTCCTATGGTGCTAATGACGTTGGCTCTAAGTAGTTCTTCCCATTTCTTAAATTCGGGATTAAGTTCATTTAGCTCCATTCCATATGGATCTCGGTTCACTTCTTTTCCTTTTCGGGTGACTCGGGTTGTATTTCCCCTTGGGATAAATAGGTGCTCACGGATGACATCCTTATTTGCTAGAGGTGTTCGGTAGGGAAGAGAGCGGTCATTGATTGCATCAAGGATGGTGAGTGACCACTTATCCGAGTAGACACATGTCCCTCGGTTGGGAATTCCTAGCACTTGAGCAAAGTTGGTTAAGGAGATGGTGTAGTCGTTTTGATTGATCTTAAACCTAATACTAAACTCATCATCTTCATCAATGAAGCCTGTCACACTAGCATAGAACTCTAACACAAACCTAGGACAAATCGGTTCATCGATATCAAGAAGACAATCGAATTGAATGGCGGCTAGTTCTTGACGGAGATTGGTATTTTCAATGAAAGATGAGTGAATTGTTCTACCCTCATGGAAATACCTTGATTCTAGACTCTTAAAGATTTCAACTTGTTCCTTGGAAAGTCCTTTGGTTTTGTGATGTTTGGGAATGTAGCCAAGGGTGTCCTTGTGATCATAGAATCTTGCGGCTACCATGGTTATTCCTAGGATCAAGAATTATCATGTTAAAAATGAGAATAAACTCAATGTTTTGGTTCTAGTGTGTGCCTATATGAAAATGATTTGGAGTTGCGGTTATCTCGACTCATTTTATGCACAAAAATGGTTTTAGTGGGGTGTTTGGCAAATACCATGAGATAACCTAAATGCTCCTAATTCAATGTGGCTTCATTTGAATATACCCGGGAATGCATATTAGTTATGCAATACCTTTAGTATTCAAGAGCATGCAAGTGATGAAAATCTAACGTTTCTATTTGTATTAACAATGAAAATTGTTTTCCTACAAGTGAGAAGCTTTTCAAATTTTTTTGACATGGGATGTTTGGTTATTTGAATAAGGCCTTATCGTCATTATCTATTGATTATTGGGAAGCATGATTTTTTTATGCAATATGATAATGTAGTACCTAATTTCAATTACTAGTTATGCAATTCCCCAATTGAATTCATATTTAGTACAAAAGTATACATAAACCCCATATAATGATTTGTAATGATTTTGTGCACAAATAAGAATCCTAGACTCAGAATTAAGAAATAAAATGTAGTTAGGATACTTACAATGATGTTATTTCCAGTGATTAGTGAGTGAGAAGGTGTCAATAATGAGCTTGGTTTAATGTTTACACGTTTTGGAAAAGTGGGTTTTGAGGAAGAAGATGTTTTGTAGGTAGCAGTTTTGCTTCTGTAGTCACCACGGACCAGACGGTACCAAATTTTTGGTTCCGTCCGTGTTGTCGTTTGGTGCCGTGGCTACAGTAGCAAATACAAAACAAAATTGTTTTGTTTTGTTTATTCTAAGGTTTAGGCTATGTTTATCCTATATGTTTGGTTCCATTAACCCTAAACCAAGTCTAAGAAGATTAAAAGGTTCTCGTTTAAAAGGCTTAGTTAAGATGTCGACAATGTTGTCTCCGGAGGATACTTTCTCGATTGAGATGTTTCCTTTTTGAACATTGTCGCGAAGAAAGTGATGACGGATTTCAATATGCTTTGTACGAGCATGTTGAACAGGATTTTTGCTGAGATCGATGGCTCCTTTTTTGTCGCAGAGTATAACAATATCGTTGAGATGAATTCCGTAATCTACGAGAGCTTGCTTCATCCAAAGAGCTTGTTGATATGCTTTTACGGTTGAGACGTACCGGCTTCATGTAGTTGAGATGGCTAAAGCAGTTTGCTTCTTTGCAAACCATGAGGTGAGACAATGTCCAACAAAAGTGCAAATACCACTTGTACTTTTTCTATCGACATAGTCACCGGCATGATCCGAGTCGGCATACACTATGGTTTCTACACCCGTTCCTTTGGGATACCATAATCCTAAGCACGTTGTTCCCTTAATGTATCTAAAAGTGATGCCTTTGGGTTTTCTTGAAAGCGAGCACATAGACAAACACTAACCATAATGTCGGGTCTACTAGCCGTAAGATAGAGTAGGCTACCAATCATTCCTCTATATTTAGTGTTATCTACGGATTCACCTTCCTCATCCTTGGTGAGTTTAGTGTCCGAGGACATGGGTGTCTTAGTTGGCTTGGAATCTTCAAGACCAAATTTCTTAAGCATGTCTTTTATATATTTAGATTGGTTAAAGAATATGCCATCTTCTAGTTGTTTAATTTGAAGTCCTAGAAAGAAATTTAATTCACCCATCATACTCATTTCAAACTCGTCGTGCATGATTTTAGAGAAATCATCACATAGCTCTTGACAAGTTGATCCGAATATGATGTCATCAACGTATATTTGAACAATGATAATATGTGACTCCTTTTTCTTGGTAAAAAGAGTATTATCTACTAATCCCATAGTGTATTTGTTATCAATAAGAAAAGTCTTAAGTCGGTCGTACCAAGCTTTTGGTGCTTGCTTATGACCGTATAATGCTTTCTTGAGTTTGAAGACATGATGTGGTTTCTCAAAGTCGGTAAAACTGGGAGGTTGAGCAACATATACTTCTTCCGTTAATAAACCATTAAGAAATGCACTTTTAACATCCATTTGAAATAATTTAAAGTCATAAGCACATGCATAAGCAAGTAATATTCTAATAGATTCAAGTCTAGCTACCGGTGCATAAGTTTCATCATAATCAATCCCTTCTTGTTGATTATAACCTTGTGCAACAAGCCTAGCTTTGTTTCTAGATACTACACCATTTTCATCCATTTTATTTTGAAAAACCCATTTCGTTCCAATTATAGTTTGATCTTTAGGTTTTGGAACTAATTTCCAAACATCATTTCTAACGAATTGGTTTAACTCTTCTTGCATGGCAATTACCCATGATTCATCTTTTATTGCTTCATTTATGTTTTTCGGTTCAATGGTGGATACAAAACAAAAATAATTACTTTGATTTTGGGCTTGTGACCTTAAGGTTCTTTGATTTAGTTGTCCTATGACCTTTTCTAAAGGATGACTTTTAGATTCTTTAATGTTTAAAATCTCTTTATTTAATAGTTCATCTTCCTTGTTATTTTTAATTATTTCTTGACTTTCCATCATTTGACTTTCAACTAAGTCATCATCTACCAAAGGTGATGTCGTAGAGGGAGGTGGAATTTCGTCGAATGTTATGTTCAATGATTCCTCGACTATCATTGTTTCTTTGTTTAAGACAATGTAAGCTTTACTAGTTTGAGAATAACCAAGAAATACACCTTCATAAGACTTTAGGTCAAACTTGGTGAGATAATCTTTAGTATTAAGAATGAAGCATTTACATCCAAAAACTTTAAAATATCCTAAAGTTGGCTTTTTACCTTTATAAAGCTCATATGGTGTTTTGTTTAGGGAAGGACGTATTAAGACTCTATTCAAAATATATGTAGAAGTGTCGACCGCGTTACACCAAAACTTTTGAGGAATGTTTTGTTCATTAAGCATTGTTCTACTCATTTCTTGAATTGTTCTATTTTTACGTTCTACTACTCCATTTGATTGAGGTGTTCGTAGAGCCGAAAAGTTATGTGTTATACCATTTGTATCACAAAAGTTTCCAAATTGAGTTTCGTTGTCAAATTTACGGCCATGATCCGTTCGGATCGACACAATTTTAACACCTAGTTGATTTTGAATTTTCTTGCTAAGAATTTCAAATTTATCAAAAGCTTCATTTTTAGTTTTCAAAAACAACGTCCAAGTAAACCTTGAGTAATCATCTACTATGACCAAAGTGTATAAGTTGCCTCCGTAGCTTCTTATAGCGGATGGACCAAACAAGTCCATATGCAATAATTCTAGACACTTAGATGTGGACACCATATTTTTAGATTTATGACTACTATGGGTTTGTTTACCAATTTTGCAAGCGTCGCAAAAGTGTTGGTCATATTTTAGTTTTAGTAAATTCCTAACTAGCTCTTTTGAAGATAGGTTTTGTATAAGTCTCATATTAGCGTGACCTAAGCGTCTATGCCAAAGAGATGAGCTATCATCTAACGTTGTTAGACAAAGTTTGTCATTAGATATTTTATCTATTTCCATGACGTATATGTTATTGTTCTTAACTCCTTTAGCTACGGTGATACCATCTTTTAGTATTTTACTACCATTTTCATCAAATAGTACTTTATACTTTTTATCACATAATTTGCTAATACTAAGTAGATTAAAACCTAACCGATCTACATGAGCAACATTTTCAATAGTTAGGGAGTTATGAGCGATCGTACCTTTGCCAATGATTTTGCTTTTGAGATTGCTACCAAAAGTGACATTACCTCCGTCATACTCTTGGTATGATGAGAAGAGACTTTTATTGCCCGTCATGTGCCGTGAGCATCCACTATCTTTTATCCACTCATCAGGTTCCAATCCAACTTTCAAGCATACCTAAGAGGCAAATAACTCAAGCATTTGGTCCCCAATATCTCATGGGTCCGTTTGGGTTAAACATACCATTTATTTGATTCATGTATGGAAACGATGGGTAAGAGTTCCATGACATGTAATCTGGAGTTTGATATGGTCTAGGAAAGTTTTGATTCCAACCGTTGTGTTGGTAGTTAGGTTGTACGTTATGGTTGCTCTTAGGAAAGGGGCGTTTGGCAAAAGGTGTTTTATGTCGTTGTTGAGTAGTTTTTGATCTAAATTCATTTTTAGCAAGTGCTACTCCGATGTAACGGTGGTTTTAGTTTAACACTATCCTTGGTTTTCTTTGTTACTTTGACAAATTCTTTAAGGTCGTATCACAAACATTCTGTCCTGCTGAAGTACCCACGACACCATTTTGTTCAACGGACGGAACCCTTATTTTGGGTCCGTCTGGTCCGTGATGTACTGCAGCAGTTTTGACAGATTGTTCGTCTTTTTTGGCCGTTTTGTTTTGACTCTTTGGAATTAATACCTCATTAAATCCTAGCCCATTCATGTCTCCTAGTGTTTCATGGATTTTAACTATTTCATCGGCAAGAGCGATGTCTTTGTTAAACCTTTTAAATTTAGAATTATGTTCGATTAGAACATCTTGTGTGAGCTTTAGTTTTTCTATTTCAAGATTAAGATCTTGACATGATTTACAACCATCGTCATTTGCTTTTCCCTTTTCTAGTCGTTTTGCTTTTTCTTTTAACTCATAGGCTTCATTTTCCAAAAATTCCTTTTTGGTTTTTAAAAATTTATTTTTAGTTATGATTTTTAAACTTAGCTCACACAATTGATTGTATTGTTTTTGCAAAGTGTCATCATCAATAGAAGAATAAGAAGAGTCGGAACGTACCTCGTTTGACTCATGTGCCATTAGAGCGATCTCTTCATTGCTTGACTCTTCATCATCTTCACTATCACTCCAAGCACCACTTACAAAAGCTCGTTGAGTTTTGCTTTTAGGTGGCTTGGGACATTCTCCTATGAGATGATTTGCATCACCACATCTAAAACACTTTCTTTCACCTTTACCCTTTTTGTCATCCCTATCTTTTCGGAATGGCTTACAAACTTTCCTCTTCTTCTAAAGAACTTTGTAAGTCTCTAACGGCCATGGCATACTCCTCATCTTCACTACCGGAGCAAGATTCGTCATCATCACTTGATTCCGCCTTTGATTTTAGAGCAACGGATTTGATCTTCTCCCTTCTTCCTTTGATGATCTCCGAATCTTTCTCCATCACCATTTCATGTACTTTGAGGTTACCGATTAGCTCGTCTAGTGACATTTTTTAGAGATCTTTTGATTCTTCAATAGCGGTCACTTTAGCTCTCCATTTCGGATGGAGCGCTCTAAGAAATTTCCTGACAAAGTTCTTACTACGAAAAGATTCATCAAGTGTGATGGATCTGGACACACTCCTTGTGTCAATGATATTTTGTATAATATTATTAAGCACGCGGAATTTACTTAGTAATACTTAGAAGATGAATTGTATGATGTATTGTATGTAAACACAGATTAAACACAAAACTTAAGCTCCAATATTATTAAAGAATAATACGAGTGATCTTGCTTATCACTAGGGTTACACCTTGAAGCTCTTGTGAGTAATACGTAGGTAATTAGAAACGTACCTAAAACAATGACCTAGGACCTCCTTTTATACAACAAGGAGTCCTTTACAAGATAAGTATAAAGCTAACATTATAGAATATACACAAGCTTTATTCTATACTTATCTAGACGCGTTATTCTAATCATAAACTGATAGCAGTGGTAATAATGTACTGGCAGTGGGAATACGTTTCCACTGCTAGTGTTAATCCAAGCAGTGTAAACCACAACTATCCGTGGTAACGAATTATTCCCAACAATCCTCCCCTAAACTTATGATTTCTCTGTAAATCAATAAGTTTCTTCAGTCTTCATGATTTTTAAGGATTTGGGAATTCAACCAAACACTTCACTTTTTTCTTAGCTTCTGTATGGCTCTTGAACATTGATCTTGAAGTCTATGTAACAATGCTCTGACTTTCTCATTGTCTTCATGAACTCTTATAGTAGTACATAACATCACAAAGGAGAGTTCCAGCTCTGATTGGATATTCTTTCTTAGCAAGCATAAATGCATCTACTTCATTTGCTGTAGAGACATGATGAACTTCACATGAGTCATAGTAAAACCATTTAGTACCAGAACATGGACATGAGAACTTCCAGAAATTATCATCAACATTAGGTTCATAAAGCCTTCTAAGATTAATCCACAACTGTATCTCCTTTGTATCTTTGAGATCTTGAGCATTAAACCTTTCTTGAACTAACCTCCATAATGTATCAAGGTCATCTCTGTCAAAAGCTTTTATAAGATCTTCAAATTGAATGAATGATGAAGTTTCACCACCTAGCCTTGTGATCTTCTATGTTGAAGCAAAATTGCTAGCAGTGTAAACTTCCCAATCAATAATATGATGTCTTACTTGCAGTGGTTCTGGATAAAAATCTTCTTCTACAATCACAATCATTCCAGTCAATTGTTCTTCAGTGAATTTCTCAGTAGGAATTTCTTGTTCTTCAGCAATCTTAGTCTTCTTAACAGTTTGAGAATCACTTTCTTTGGCCTTTCTCTTCAATTCAGGAAACTTTCTTGCTTCTTCTTCAGAATCCATTGGAGTAAAATCTTTATCTTGTTTTTGAACTCTGTAGTAAGCCTTTTCAACTTGATCATCAGGCATTCCTCTAAATTGATGCTTCTTCCAACCACC
Source organism: Chrysanthemum makinoi (assembly GCA_910596185.1). Classification (NCBI taxonomy): domain Eukaryota; kingdom Viridiplantae; phylum Streptophyta; class Magnoliopsida; order Asterales; family Asteraceae; genus Chrysanthemum; species Chrysanthemum makinoi. The sequence continues at coordinate 198,421,670 of OU343217.1, read as the reverse complement.
AACATGACAACAATAAGTCTTTATATATATGAAAGAATTTGTGCTTTGGTTGATTGTCTTGATTTCTTTTGGCCCTTTTTGACTGTACTAATCACATCTTCAAGTGCTTGATTGTTCTTCATTTGAATGAAATCCTTCAACTGAGCAGTTCTTTGTTCTTCAGTTAAGGATGCATCAGCTATCAGGTCAATTGCCTTTTTCTTGATTTCTGGATTATTAGCAATCAAGAATTCAATATCATCTTCAGTAGGAACATAACTAAACTCTAGAGTCTTCTCTTTAGGAATTGTAGGTTGAACAGTGGAAAATGGATCTTCAACAAAATCTTCCATTCTATTCAATCTTTTAGTCTCCAAAAAGCTTGCAACTTCCATTTCTTCAAGCTTCTTCTTTTTAGCAACTTCTTCTTCAGTAATTATCTTAGCAATTTCTCTATCAAGAGCAATCTGAGCTTGTCTTTTCTTTGAAATCTTTCTTCCAGTTTGCTCTACATTTTCCATAACTGCTTTACCTTTGTCTTTTTTCAATTTATCAAATTCTTCACTTGCAGTGGCAATAATTGGCTCTACAGTGGAAATAGAATCAGTGGTAAAATCAGTTGCAGTACAGAAAATGTCTTGATCTTCAAGTTGCTCTCCATGAATATCAGTTTCCTTTGCTCCTTTACTTGTATCTCCTTCATCTTCAAAAACAATTTTCCTCCCCTCAGTGTCAGCACCTGTTTTCCTCCCCTGTTTGGGAGAATTTCCCAAATCTTTATCAAAACCAGCTGAATCACAATCAGTAGGTGAGGATGAAGATGAAATCACCAACTTTGCAGTTTTCTTTTTCTTTTTCAACCCATTCATCTCTTCCTTCAAGGTCTGAATCTCTTCCTATAAATGGTTAACATCCTTGGAATGCTGCTTCTTGACATGTGTTAAATCCTTCTGTAGAGATTCAACCTGCTTGGCTAACTTTGTACACAAACCATCAATTCTAATTGGTTCCCACTGCCCTCATCACTTCCAACTGTGTTACCTGTTGGGAGAGGTGAATCATGGGGCAAAGGTTCAGATTCCTCCCTAGTTGGACTAGGTGGAAGTCTAGAACCACCACTGCGTGTTCCTAAACCAAAAGGTTCAGAAACTTGCTGTGTTGTCATGAGAGGAGTTGACTGTTTAGACCTTCTCTCATAGGTTTTTGAAACTAGTGGAACATAATCAATGTTTGGAACATTAATTATAGGTGTGTTTTGTTTAGTTGTGATCTTAGCAAGCATTTGTGGAAGGAGAGGTGTAAAAATCATATTGCCATCTTTGTTCAAATTTTGAAAAACTTTAGGCTTAAGGCAACTGATTTTATAAACATGAGTATGGGTTGCAGTTGAAACTCATTTAGCACTGCTTGCACAAACCTTGGATACATTAAAAATTTTGTTTTACTCTGTACATTGCCTTTCATACTTGTAAAAATATAATTTGACCAGTTAAAAATCTTATCAGTGACCAGACAAACCAAAGGATAAGCCATGGTTGAACTAAATTGCTCATAAGATGTTTTCTTTGGACTGAGACAATGCAACAGAGTATGAATCAAAAATCTCCATTGGGGACAAAAACCACTCTTTTTGAAAGTAGCCTTTTTGTCAGTGGTATCATACCCCATGGATGATAAAGTATCATGAATTTCAGGCATAGGTTATGTTATGAGACCATTGAGATCACCCAATTGGATTACTCTCCTCAAGGATGCCTCAGTAACATCAATAGTTACCCCATCCACAGTGGCTCGTAGAGCATCTACTGTTTCATGTGTATCTCCATTCTCAAGTGTTATGGACTGAGCAGAAGTCCAAAACTGTTTGATTTGAGAGATATAAATTGTGGGTTTTAAAAGCAAAGCATACCTTATATGTGTGGTATGTAGAAAGTCCACAATTTGATGATAAACTTTTGTAGGTAGGCCACTACGTTGTGCTCATCTGCAAAGTTTAAAGATGCCATAGAAACTTTTGATGAAAAACAATATTATGTCAGTAAGAATTGAAAGAATAACTAGCCAATTGAGAGAGAAAGATATATAGGGTTAGGGTTTAGAAGTATTGCGCAAGTAAAATTATCTTTAGAAAGTATTTATCATAATATGAAAAGAAGATAATTTCCTTAATATTTTAACCCTATATATATGACAAACAGTGGTTACTTTCAACGGCTAGTAAAAAATAAGTTACTGACACAATCAGTTGTAACGGCTAGAACAACAGTGGTAAAATAACACTGTAAGTGGAAACTGTGAACTAGCAGCGGTAATTTTTTCACAAAAATTTCAAAGAGCAGTGGTAAATAAAATCATTTGAAAACTAAACTACTCTTATCATAGATTTTAGCAAACTACAAACTATCAACGGATTTGATATGTCTTTACCATGAGCCGTTTGCTATGGACTAGCCAACTCTTAATCATAAAGAATATGGTGAGTTGATAACCATATAGTTTTTGGTAAACTATCAACCATAAACGGATTTGACAAGTCTTTACCAGGAGCCGTTTGCTCTGGACTAGTTGATTCTTATGTGTGTTAGACATGGTGAATCAATAACCATTTGTTGTGTATCTCAGATATACACTTTTAAAGATCAACACTCATCAAAGCTTGGTTATGTATAAAGAAATAACCAACTTGTTATTAACCAACATTACCTTTAACCAAACCATTATCCAAGTAAAATATCTTCCAAAGTCAACCCAATAATATCTATATTTACTCCTTAACCTACCAAAATAGGAAAAAGTAAATATACTCATTAATTAACCCTTTAAACCGACTTTGTCTATATAAAGAGGCTTGGCTTTAGGTAAACTTCATCAATTCACATTCAAACACAATATCCCCAAAAACATAAACATGAGCAATCCTTCCAACACCATCAACATCTCTTCAGACTCAGAATCAGAGTTTGTAATTGAATCAGAGTCATCCTCAGAAGCATCAGGATGGTGTGGATACTTTCCACCAGGGGCTGGCTCTTCATCCAAAAGATATACCAAAGAAACTGCTAAGCGTGTATCAGCTGCAAAACCTGTACCATCACTTGAGTTTTACTCCAGCTCATCAGATGATGATGAGGAGAATGATGAAACTTATTCCATGGCCAAAGATTTGCCAAAAGCACTTTCAATAGCACTGGAAACAGCTATCTCCAATATGAAGCAGATATCCATCCCAACAAAGTCTGCAATGCTACCAAAACCTCCTCCACAAGTTCTTGGTCTTCCATGTCCAAGAATGCAATCCACTTTTGAGAACAAAAGAAAGAGGACTCAGAAAAACAAGCATAACTATGTGGGCAAAGGCAAGAAGCCTATGGAGTAGTTGAAGTTAGATGTAGGATGTGCTAGGATGTAGTCTTTTGTGTTTTGATGATTAGAAGTACTTTCACTATGGTTGTAATGAATAATGTTTGATAAAAGAAATAAAGTTCCTTTGTTTTCTTTTTTCCACTGTAAAAGCAAGCTTGTTACCACTGGTTGCAATATAGTTCCCACTGTAAAAATAATTTCTGCATAAACATCAGTGGACAACTAGAAAGTTAAACACCAAATAGTAACCACTCAATGTAAACAAAGAGTTATTCAAATCTGCAAATCACAAACATAAACCAAACACTGGAATCACTGTTGAGGTTTGACAATGGTTAGTATATTTAAAGGAATGAACATAGCAGTGGCTATACTCAATAAAGTCAACTCATAAGCATAGATACACTTTCCAAGGCCACAGGACTCCAATTTACTTCTCAACCACTTACACCTTCCCCTCATTAACTTCTTGAATCCAACTTAACATATATGAAACAAACCTTTTAACACAAACCACTCAAATCACATACTCCAAAAATTTCACTCTCAAAGATCATTTCTCCAACAACACCATGAGTCAATCTAGTCCAATCAATCTTTCTTCAAGCAGTTCATCTAATAGTTCATGGGATGACTTTGTTTTGAAAAACCCTGGGAGAGTTGAAAAGGAAGAGTATGAGAAGGTTGTATCCAGGAAGAGAAAACATTCAATTGTTCTTTCAAATCCTTTTCTGCCGGTCCTTCATCACTACAACCGAGCCTCGGGATGCATTAACCAAGGAAGATACCTCAGAGATCAGCTCCTATGTATCACCATATGTAGATACAGATGATGAGACCTCTAGAAGATTCCTGAGTGTTCCCCCTCTTGCAGCAATAGATCCTCCAGAAGAGCTCCAACCATCACCTTTTCTACCATTGCAATCAGAACCACCATCAGCCAGTCCTTCATCATCCTTACCACCCACCGAGAAGTGGTGAGGGGTTAGCATGTCCTAGAGTGTATGAGTGGATTGACATGCTGAGCTCCTAAGGTGATGCCAAAGTGGGGCTTCCCAAAGAAACCATAGATAGTAGATGATGGGTAGGTTGGGGATGGGCTATGAAGCTTGTGTCTGGGGTAGGTAGTTGGTAGTTGGTTTTCAGTTGATGTAATGATGCATGTAATAAGTATTCCATGGATGTATCTACTGCACTCTATGTGCAGTTTTGTGAAATAATAATAATCCATGTTTTCCTTTATATTTAGTGTTCCTGCATCATTCATATTGTACTATTAACATCATTACCAACAACTTTTCCATTTACTCCACCACCAAAGCTGACATACTGTCCATCATAATGCTCAAAATCAGAAAGATGGGACTTGTTGCCAGTCATGTGCCTTAAACATCTACTATCTGTGTATCCTTGATCTGATCTTTTTGTCCTTGGATGTTCCTGCACATAAAAGTGAAGAGTTAGTTTCTTTGGGGACCCAAGCCATGATTGACTTGGATCTGCCTCGTGTATCAATATAGTTAAATCTATCAAAGGTCATTGATACACCATTGGGATTGGTTGTAGAGGTATTTCCTTTAGGTTTCCATTCCCAATGTGCTGAGGCCTTTACAGCATTGCCCAAGTCCCCCTTTTCTTGTTTACAACCCTTGCAGTGGTAACTGCTGGTTTCTTTTTAGGCACCCACTGTTGGTTATAATTAACCTTTTTAGCTTGAAAGGTTCTTTTACCTGTTTGTGCAGATTTTGCAAAAGTTGTTTTGAAGTTTGCACTTTTAACAGGTGACTTAGGGTGAGCAGTGTTAACAGTTTTTGCAGTGGCAAAAGTTTTGAGGCCACTTCTTAGTTGAGTTGCTCTTGGGACCATTTTGCAATGTGAATTAGGGTGTACATTATTTTGAAACCTGTTAGATTCCACCCTTTTATTCCCATAGACTTCCCTTCTCCCAACATGATAATCACAATAAGCATGTAGATGATCAAAACTACCACAGATATAGCATGCCTTATTGTACATTACAAAATCACTACCTAGTTGTTGAGATTTAACATGATTCCAACTCATTTGGTTACCCCTAGGAGTCAGAGGCTTGTTCCTATACATCTCGGCATACCTTACAGTTGGCCTAGGTTTATTAACTGGTTTCCTAGGTTCCTCTGCAGAATAAAGTATTAACAACTTTTGGGATAGAAGCCTCTTCATTCTTTTTAACATTCTCATCAACAATAGATGAGTCACTAGCACTCTCAAAAACATCATTATCATGCTTAACTTCTTCCTCACTTTTCACCTTAGTGTCCTTTAAAGGACCATATTCTCTTTCAAGTTCCTTAAAATCTTATAAGCCTGTATGAGCTAAATCTATACCTAGAGGTGATGGAACACCTCTTAGTGGTGGAGGCACTGTATTATAACCCATACCAGACTTAGCTTTATTATATACTTGAGCATTCCAAATTTTATCAATTGACTTAGACTGATGATAACAAGTGTCTAAAGTTAAATTGATATTTTCATTTTTCTTTTGAAGTTTTTCAAGCTCCTTTTGGTATGCTTCATTCACAGCAGTTGTATGTTCTACCTCTCTTCTAAGAAGAATCATATCATCATTATATTTTGACTCATTTTCCTGATAGTGCTCTATTTGCTTTTCTAATACAGCTAAAGCTCTCCTAAGGTTAGACACATTATAATTAGCAGTATACAACTCTTGTCTTTCATTAGAATATAAATCATTATGCCTTTCAACTTCTTTTCTACTTGTTTTAGAACAACTATCAAAGTTTTGTACCTCGTGAGTCGGAGAAAGCCATGAGAGCAAATTCAAGAGCAACAAGAGCAACATCTGAATGTTCTTCTTCTTGTTCATCATCCATGAAACTCCAATCATAGCTCATACCATCAATAGCCAACATTGCCTTTGGTTCTTCCACAGTTGGTCCCTTCTTTTGCTTGTACCAAGTAGACCTGTTATCCTTGGTCTTTGGAATTCTACATTCTCTAGCAAAATGTCCAAACTTGTGGCAGTTAAAGCACTCCACTTTCTTCTTATCAAAACCTGCTGTTTCACTCCCATTGATGTGAATAGGCTTGCCAGTCTTCTTATAGAATTTCCTAGCCCTCATGTTAAGAAGAGCTATCTGCCATTTAATATCCATCTCCTCCAAGTCATCTTCATCAATTTGCTCTATGTCTTCATGAGTTAAGACAGAGCCATCAACTTGTGTGGATATGAAAGCATAAAAGGTAGAGTCTCCAATACTAGGAACCTTCTTCTTTGAACTGCGGTGGTAACACTAACATTACCAATGGAAACTTTAGAACCGCAATGGCAACTTCATCATCACCGTCATCTTCGAATCATCATCACCAGAGGTTGACAACAATGCCAAGCTACTAGAGCTTGCGCCAAGTTTCCCTGCCTTCTTCAACCTTTGCTCAATTAGTTTGAAGTTGTTGTAAAGGTCATTGAGCTTCATTGTTTCTATGTCTGATTTGTTTTCCCACACAGTAACATTAGTTTGAAACTCTGAAGGCAAACTTCTTAGAAACTTCAAATTTAGGTCTTCCTTTTCTGCCTCAATGCCAAACACGGTCGGTTGTGTAACAACGAAGTTTGGTAAAAATGCTATCAAGTGAGTCATTGCTTGAAGCGGAGAAGTTTTCATAACTTTGCTTCAACAATGTATTTTGTGTCTTCTTTGTAGCATCATTACCACCAAACATTGAGAAAATGTCTTCAAACAGTTCTTTAGCATCTTGTGCTTTGTGAATGCAATGATTTGATCTCTAGGAAGAGTCATTAGCAACAAACTTCTAGCCTTAAGATGATTTTTCTCGCAAGCTTTTTCAATACTAGATTCGTGCACGACACTTTCACAACATCTGCTTTCACCAACCTTCACAAAGACTAGTCACGGGCATGAAAGAATCACCAGTTTGAATGATCTCCCATAGAGCATAGTCCCGAATGAGAAAGTATTGCTCAATCAGTATCCTCCACATCTCAAACTCATTAAGTTTGAGCTTTGGTAGCATTGGTGTAGAAGAGTTTGATTGGTTGTTTTCCATCTCCATTGAAAATTGAGTGAGTAGGTTAAGCTTATTCCTTGGATCTTCTAAAACAAAATATCAGAACCTTGCTCTGATACCACTTGATGGATTCGACACACCTCCTTGTGTCAATGATATTTTGTATAATATTATTAAGCACACGGAATTTACTTAGTAATACTTAGAAGATGAATTGTATGATGTATTGTATGTAAACACAGATTAAACACAAAACTTAAGCTCCAATATTATTAAAGAATAATACTAGTGATCTTGCTTATCACTAGGGTTACACCTTGAAGCTCTTGTGAGTAATAATAGGTAATTAAACGCATCTAAACAATGACCTAGGACCTCCTTTTATACAACAAGGAGTCCTTTACAAGATAAGTATAAAGCTAACATTATAGAATATACACAAGATCTATTCTATACTTATCTAGACGCGTTATTCTAATCATAAACTGATAGCAGTGGTAATAATGTACTGGCAGTGGGAATACGTTTCCACTGCTAGTGTTAATCCAAGCAGTGTAAACCACAACTATCCGTGGTAACGAATTATTCCCAACAAAGTGCTTTAAGTGATGTAATAATAGTCTTAAAGCGAGCAAAGCCATAATCAATGGTTTCATCTTCAGGGATAACAAATTGTTCATATTGTTGAACAAGAAGATCAATTTTGTTATCCTTGACTTGTGAATTACCTGGATGTGTAACAATCAAAGATTCCCAAATATCTTAGGCGGTTTCATACATAAAAATTATTTCATATTCTTTTATAGGCAAAGCATTATAAAGCATCATTTTAGCTTCATTATTTTTAGCAATTAATTTCTTTTGTTCATCAACAAAAATATCCTTTGTTGTAGAACTAAAATCCCCTTTAATAATAACAAACCAAAGATCTATATCTTTTGATTTTACATATATTTCAAAACGGTTTTTCCAATAGATAAATCCATTGGTTTCAAAGAGTGGTGGTCTTTGAATAGATTGCCCTTCATTAAAGTTTTCAGAATCCATGGATCGTTTCAAGTTTATAAAATACAAATTATTTTAGAAATTCTTGAGCAACGAGGCTCTGGTACTAATTGTAGAAAACTAGAAGAGGGGTTGAATAGTTTACTAATTAAAAACTTTGTTTTGAAACTTATTGAAAGATCAATTGATATTGATCTTAGATATGTTGATGAAATATGTAAGCAATATGTAAAGAGTAAATAAGGAAAAAAATGATCAAACCACAACAAGTTGTTTATAGTGGTTCGGTCTACAAGGACTCTTTCTCCTTGCCCTACTCCACTCCCCGAGTCTCACACTCGAGAGTTTAACTTCACTAGTCAACAAGCTCCTTTCACTGGTGGAGAAACCTTTACACTTTGCTTACACTATTTCCGACACTAAGCTAAATGTCGAGTTCTTTCCAAGGGTACAACCACTCCCACACACAATGTATTTTGAGAACTAAAATACTAACCACTCGCACTCACAAGATTATGATAGTTTAGTACAACAATGAAGTATGAATCAACACAAGATCATACAACACTAAACAAACAAGACTTCCAACTTCTCGTTGAAGCTTGAATGTGACTTGATCTTCTTTGCTACAAAAGAGATCACTAATATGATATGAAGCTGAGTTAGAAAGGTTAGAGAGAAGATATGTATGAGAGTATGATAGAAAGGGATGAAAAACTACTTGGTTTGGCTTTGCTATTAATAGCCAAAACCATCGCCCTCCTGACGACCGCGGACCCTTTAAAAGGGTTCCGCCCGTATGGCTTTTGGTGTCGCCGAGGTCCGACAAAGAAAGATATCAAGATCTTGCCAAAGTCAACCATATCTATGCAAGATTGTGTAAGATATGAAGAGTACAAATCTACACAAAATATCTAATGAAATCTTCCCATGATTTCCATGATGCATCACATGATGTCGTGTTTGTTTTTTCTATTTTTAAAAATATGCAAATACATAACTAATGTTTAGTTTTTAAGAAACTAAAACATTCTAAAAACTACTATCATACATTATGGTTAGAGTCACATTAAGATATGATTAATCACAATGTAAATGCTAGAGTGATGAAGATATTGTTTGAAAAAACTTGTTTTAATATCTATTAAACTTGACAAGCTTTAAGCTTTATAAAAATTAAATTTACTTTTGTCGTTAACAAAACTTAGGTAAAGATAAAAAATATAAATAACGTTTAATAACGATATTTGTATTAACAGTTTCTACTACCTTACTCTGACTCAACAATTAATCCCGTTAAAAATTAGAAAAAAGCAAAGTAAACATTACCTTCAAAATCAATTTTTCCACATGTATAACTACTAAATAACGGTGTAAACGCGTCGAGCCCGAGCCTTTCGAAGCAAAAGCTTGACTCATTTACGTTTATAAGCTTGAGCATGAGCTTGTTTCGAAGCTTATGCTTTTAACTCGAGCTTGTAAATATGTTACAACTCGAGCGTGTAAAATATGTTACAAACCGATCTTGTAATATATGTTACATGCTCAAGCTAAAAGCATAAGACTCGGGCTCGACCTCTCGTCTATACCCTTATCTGGTAGTTATAGCCGTGAAATTCGTATTTTGAAGATAACATGTGCACTTTGCTCCGTTTAGGGATGAGCATTTTGACCCGAATCCCGAAACCGAACCGGAATCGTACCGATTCCCGATATACGGTACATTATCGGGACTACGAAATAAGGTGAAAAAAAATCGGGACCACTAATTCTACGGGACGGTACCAAATCGGAAATTCCCTAAAAACGGAAAACCCGATTTCGGTGACGCACGTATCCGAATCCCGTTCGGTACGGTACCGGTACCACTAATTTACTCTCGGAAAAAAATCAGTACCACTAATTCGGTACGAATCGGTACGAGACTGATATCGTGCTCATCCCTAGCTCCGTTATATTATAATTGGTTTACATGTTAAGTGGGTGTCGAGAAGTAAAAATTTCATTTTGGCAAATATTAGAGTTTCACAGTCTACATTGTATAATTCAGGCCTTCAAGTTAACAAAAATTTCATCTAACCAAGTTTATTGGACTAAAGTATACTTTGAGCTTTATTAGTAATCAAACTTAGCGTGTACAAACATGTCTTAAGGTTTGTGAGTGTTACATAATCAAATGGTTGTAAATTTAAATTACAACTAAAACAATGGTGGTTTATATATAATGCAGTGAGATTATAAAGACATCATCTACAATGAGATGTTTAATAAAAGGTTTAAAACACACTAGAAGCTTTATTTTTTGTTTTAACTATATTGCGTATACATTATATCTAGATGTGATATTAAAAGGTATAAGATTATAAACTTATTCATAATTTATTGCATGTATAAATTTGATACAAGTTTATATATAATAAAATAGGATTTATGAAATGAAAAAAATTATAAATTAATGGCTTAATATGGCATGCCAAACTTAGTAAACTTTTTAAAAACTTTAAATGTTTTAAGTTTTCTTTTAAATTTAAAAAAATCAGAAGTTAGGCGTGTATTAAGAGCTTTTTTATAGCCGCATACTTCTAGAATTATACAACATGTGTCATGTAGTAACTTTCTCTTAATTTAGATCATTGATCTTTTCATTTGACACCATTGCAAATAAAAAGATATGTAGGGACAACTGTCAGGATCATTTTCCGTGTATTATGTGTGTTTTAGATGGGCAAATATTTACGCACTTCAACTACTACATAGGCAAAAGTTCAATATAGAACCAAAATTTACCATAGATCCAATCAACCAATAATATCCATTCATTTTTTTATTATGATAAACTTTCACCCTTTTTTTAAAAATTAAATATTTCACAAACCGTTAATCGTTACGATAGGGAAAATTATCTGATCGTGGACGGAATTAAATTAGTTTCATATAGCATATGCTACTATATATTTTTATAAACTTTTTTTTTTTCAAAATTTCTGGCCAACAAAATCATATATGATTTGTGAAAATCATATATTTATCATTTCTACGAATCACATATGATTTTTGAAATCATATATGATTGTAAAAATCATATATGATTGAAAAATCAATCATGCGTGATTGATTTTTTAAAAAATCATATATGATTACCAGTAAAAATCATATATGATTTTTCTGACCAATTTTGAAAAATGTCATTCTAAAATATGTAAAAGTACATATCTATGTAAAGATAATTTAATTCTCGTCATTTAATATATATTTTTATATTTCAAGATTTGCCAAGTTTGAAGATATGTTGTTTTAAAAAATGCGAAATGATTTTGTGATAATTCTAGATAAAATCTATGGAGTGTTATAATTTGGTTCGTTTCTCTACAAATATGTAGCTCTATATTGATCTCTAACTACCACTCACGTCAAGTTGACCGAAAGTCCTTCGGCGGTTCACTTATTTTCATTTAAAGCGATAATATGATTAAACTTTGCGTGCTAAAAAAAGGTAATAACACTTGTAAACAAAGGAGAGGTTATCATAACTCCATGTATACTTGTAAAAAGATGTGTAGTTCTTTATTCGTGCATGTTATAGTTTTATACTCCATTGGAGAAAAAATATGCTTAGTAGGACCAAAACAAAAATGATGTACGCCTTATGTTTCACGCAATAGAATGAGTCATCTGTAGAATCGGGTGGTCACACTAACACCATATATATATATATATATATATATATATATATATATATATATATATAGATATATATATATATAAGGTGAAAGTTAAAATAAAAAAAGACAAATATTCGTAAGTTAATAAAAGAATTTTTTTAAAAAGTTTTAAAAATTCACAAAAATCCACAAGATGGGATGTTGCAAGATAAAACTTTGTGAAAAAAGTTTTTCTAGTTTTCAGTTTTTATATCGCTTTTTTAATGCATAAAACGAATTTTGATGCAAAAAAAAATTTTGATTCACAAAATTTTCAACTTATTTTAGTTTGATGCTAATAATGTTATTTGATAAAAGTCAAAGAAGTTGGGTGCAAAAATGAATTTTGATGCACAAAAAAGCGATTTAATCACAAACGTATTTTTCATAAATTTTTTCGAAAAAGTATTCACTTTTAGAAAAACTTCCTTCACAACTTTTTCATGCACCAACAACATACCCATCTTGTGGAACTTTTATGGAATTTTAACTTTTTTTCAAAAAATTTCTTTTATTCTTTTACTGATGATGTCTTTTTATTTGATCTTTACCCTATATATATATATATATATATATATATATATATATATATATATATTTTTAATTCGTTGAGGCATATCATGATAAAACAATGACTAATTAGTACTGATCAAGCGGTGATATGATATAGAAAGTTAGAAACATACCAAGACCACATCCTCTTGTTACATCTAGGGTGCGTTTGGTATTTTATTCGAAATTACAATTGCTATGACATTAATTGGAGGATGGTATGACATTGATTAGAGGGTTGTATGAGATTAAGGATATCCATTCCATTTATGTTGTTTAGTGTGACCTTTAAGGTATAATTTTCACATGTTAGTGATGAGTCTTAAAATAACAAAATATTAAAATGAAAGTGGAAAATGTGATGACTTTTGCAGATCGAAAAATAATTTACTCATGTTATTGATGGTCTCACATGAATCAATTAGAAAAAGTCTACTCCTCTACTATAATTCTATGGGTATAGAGTGATAGTTTGATTCCCCAAGTTATTAACCAAACATTTGCAATGATAATCATTTTCATTGATTAATTCCGATAGTCATATACCAAACATACCCATAGTGTTATAGGGCAAAACTTCAATCAATTCAAGTATCTAAGAGCCGTTTGGTTTGTAGATGGGTTTAGGATTTAAATTTGGATTTGGTATAAATTGAAAGAAATGTAATTGAATGATAGTATTAATGTTGTTTGTTTTGTAAAATGTAATTAGGAATAAATTTTTATTAAATATTATTATATAATAAAGTGAGCCCATTTGATTACATTATTTTAATATGTAGCTAAATATAAGATTTTGTAAAAGTTTGTTTTAATAAAAAAAATGTATGATATTTGATTGTTTAACATATGTAAGTAATTAAATATTCTAAAATAAAAGATAGTAGACAACTTATGTTGTTGTAATTATGGAGAAAAGAAAAGACATCAACGTGTGAAAGTGGGATGAAAGTCCCCAAATTAGAGAGAAATGGAACTATGGGTTTCAGTATGATTGATCAGAATCAAGAATACAAACCAAACAATGCTTTTAAGTTCCATTCTAACCCAATAGTGTTAAACCTCAAACCAAACTGCACTCTAAGGGCCCGTTTGGTTTGTAGATAGGGTTTAGGATTTAGATTGGATTTGGTATAGATTGAAAAAGAAATGTAATTGAATGATAGTATTAATGTTGTTTGTTTTGTAAAATGTAATTAGGAATAGATTTTTATTTAATATTATTATATAATAAAGTGGGCCCATTTGATTACATTATTTTAATATGTAGCTAAATATAAGATTTTGTAAAAGTTTGTTTTAATAAAAAAAATGTATGATATTTGATTGTTTAACATATGTAAGTAATTAAATATTCTAAAATAAAAGATAGTAGACAACTTATGTTGTTGTAATTATGGAGAGAAAGAAAAGTACATCAACGTGTCGAAAAGTGGGATGAAAGTCCCCAAATTAGAGAGAAATGGAACTATGGGTTTTGTATGATTGATCGTAATCAAGAATACAAACCAAACAATGCTTTTTAAGTTCCATTCTAACCCAATAGTGCCAAAACCTCAAACCAAACTGCACCTAAATGTGAGGCCCACTTAAACCTGTCAACCAAACTGCACTTCAGATTTTGCAAATGTGAGAGTTTATCCAATATTCCGTTCCGTGTAAAACGAATAATGCTAAAAAAATAGTTTAAACGAGTGTTGGAACCCTGCTGATGTAAATGACGGGATTGGCCTCTAAAAGGACTTACTTTGCGAAATGACACTTGAACCTCGGGGACTATTTTTGCTAAGTTGTTAAACTTTGCATTTAATGTTTGGACTTATTTTGTAACGACGCTTAAACCTCGGGACGTTGCCAAGTTGTGAACTTTGATTTTATGATGTGACTTTACTTCTAAATGGCCTTGAACCTCATGTTGCTTCGCCAAAGGGGAACTTTAAGATTTAACGCTAGTTTTTCTCTTCCCACAAATAGTATATATAGTAATATTTAAATCATCCGGTTGTACAAATAATTGTCAAAGTGTCAGCAAGAGTTGAGATCAATCTAATAAACCAATCTTAGCCATCCATTTTTAATCAAAGTTAATAAAAAACCATTTTCCACATTTTTTTTAAAACAACATATTTTGCAAACGGTAAATCTTCAAACTATAAAAAATACACCATCGCGACGAGAATTAAATTATCTTTTTATTAATATGCAGTTTTCTATATTTTCGACAAATGTTTTTTTTCAAAAATTCCGCCCAGAAAAATCATATATGATTTGTAAAATTATATATGATTTTTTAAAAATCGAATCATATATGATTTTCAAAAATCATATATGATTTTTACAAATCATATATGATTTTCAAAAATTGTATATGATTTGTAAAAATCGAATCATATATGATTTTCATAAATCATATATGATTTTCACAAATCATATATGATTTTTCCTACCGAAATTTCAAAAAAATCTAAAATATATAGTAGTGCATATCTATATAAAGATAATTTAATTCTCGTCATATATGATTTTTATCGCGTAACAATTAACGGCCATGGATATTTAATTTTAAAAAAGGGTGAAAGTTTATTTTTTAAAAATGAATGACCATTATTGGTTCATTGGATCTATGGTAAATTTGAGATCTATATTGAACTTTTGCCCTGTCACCAATGACCAAACTATGAAACCAAAGTTACCAGAAAAAACTTACGGTGCGTTTGGTATGCTGTCATGAATGACAATGGGTATGAGTTTGATAGTAGTGGTGGGTCCCTCACCTATGAAAGATCCATACCTAGCTCACTTGATGTATATGAAGTATGAATTATATCTATCATTCATTACCATAGTGGTGGACCCCTCATCTTAAACAAACACCTTTAATCACTTTAATAGTCATAGTCTCATTCCCATAGTGGAATACCAAACGCACCCTTAATTCTCAAATTAGTGATAACAAATGAACAAAATGATCATAACCTATGATTGCTATGTGTAAAGAAAATGATTATACACTCTTCTTGAAAAAAAAAAAAAAAATTTAAAAAGTATTTTTGCTAGCCGTGGTTGGGAGTTTATTACTTTTTCCGTCCAAATTAAATGTTCATCTTTTTTCGTCCCAAATTAAATGTCCACTTTTTCATTTTAGGATATTCTAAAATAAATGTTCATTTTGTGTTGCAACCAATCAAAAGTAATTTTAATAGGTACGTATGATATTTGATTGGTGAAGAGTAAAAAGTCAGTGAAACTTTTTAAAACTTTGTGAAATATAAAAATGCAGATTTATTTTAAGACGAAGGGAATATTATGTGAATGATTATAGTTGTACAACCATATTTGAAAAACGGATTTAATCCATGAAAAAATGAACACTCGGCAAATACTTAATTTTGATTAGATGGGTTCATTTCTTTGGAACAAGTTACTTAACAACAACACTTTAATGCTAATATACTATTATTATCAAAATCCGTGATAAACTTGAAATTTGCTCCATGAAAACATGGTTTTACAAAGCATAAACAGGGATGTGAATAGATTGGATATGAATTGGATGGAGTTATGTTGACATTTATATCGATATCTATTTAAAATTATTTCATCCATTCATATCATATCCAATGAATGAGTCGGGTTATTAGATATTCAATGAAAATCAACAAAAAAAAATTTCGTTAAAGATAATCTTTTATAATATGAAAAACGTAAAAGAAATTTGAGAAATGAAAGGTACTCCTATATATGAAGATAATAACATCTAACAAATTAAATCAAGCACTATACATGCAAACAATTTAACATTAGGGAATCATGCAAGGGATAGGATGAGAAAAAAGTTTAAAATGAAAAAAATATAAGTATTTTTAGTAATACATTTTAAATAAGAGGGATAATTTTAAAAGAAGATGCATGTGTTTTTTTATAGATGCATATAAAATGTGTTATTATAGTTTCTTCTCATACATCTAATTTTAATTTTTATTCCCACTTAATCATAACTCTAAGAAATGAGCAAATTCCAAAAAAGGGCCCTGGCGCCTCATGTGATCCCCTTTTCTAGATCGGTAAACCCCCCCCCAAAAAAAAAAAAAGAAAAGACATGGACTACTTTGGAATTAGGCTACCTAGTTAAAATCATAACACGTATCCACTTTTGAAAGTACACAAAGTACAAGTATGTAAGCTATGTGTAAGACTTGTCCTTTAGGTGTGTTTTGGAAGACTAGCACCCGGGGCGACCCAAATTTTGTCGTTTTGTAAAAACAAGGTCGAACAAAAAATTAATAAAATACAGATATAGTACGGTTGGTCGACCCGTCTCTTGGGCGACTTGCATTTAATATGTTGGGCTACCTGTTGGTAGAAAAGTGTACTTTTATCTTCCACTATAATTAAAAACGTAATTTATTTTTTATTTTGTTACTTTTTAATATACAGAATACACAAATACATAGTGTAACACCCCCAAAGATGGGTCGTAGCGGAAGATTATATCACTGGGGTGCTACTAAATTGGAATCACAACACAAAGTATAGACAATCGACAACATGTTCCGTCTTAGAAAAAGATTTCATTTAACGAAATGAAACAAGGTTTATAACATAATTTGTGCGAAAATACAAGCCCATAATTTAAGTAGTCCCAATAATAAAGAGTCTTAGTTGTGTAGAAACACTTCAGGAGTAGTCTAAGACCGTGCCATTGCCAAGCGCCTTCAAAAGTAAGATTTCGCCTTAAAAACCTGAAAATAAATGCCAAAAGTGTTAACACGAAGTTGGTGAGTTCATAGGTTTGTATAAAAGTATTGCAAGTTCAAAAGAGAGTTATGTGATCATTGTGTCACCCACAATGTCGTGAAAACAAAGTTTACCTTTAAGTAAAAAAGTAATGTGCATCACAAGGTTTTCAAGAGTGATAATAGAATACATATAAATTCAAGTATAACATCAGTGACCACTGCTTCACTCACAGCGTGAAGAAGAAATTCAACAAAGTAGACCATTAAGCATAAAGTTGGACCATAAGCAAGCTTGTGAACATTACAATAATTATAATGTCACACAAAAGTAAAGTCTATTACCCCGATAAACTTGAGTTTTGACATGATATGAACCCGACAGGTTGGCTTAACCAACAACGGGCGGGGGAGTCACCCTTGATATATCTATCTATAGCACTCGCGCTTCCCGCATAAATTAACGGTTCATGAGTTTGGGCAAAAGGGGTTCAAGGACTTAGGCTAATTCCTACGCAATAGTTTAATGTAATCATAAGTTCAGTTTCAGGTCCGAGTAAAGGTTTTGCACGTTTCTCACCCCAAAGTTCAGTAAAACTAGTAATAAAAGTAAAATGGGCATTTCAACCACTTGTGTCCATATGTGAAAATAAGCAATGTGCATCGAGTAAATAAGTAGTGCATTCGACTAACCAAATCAAGTACTTCATCAAATCAAGTCATATTTGAGTAGATAACCGCGTATTCAAGTAAAACAAGCATTAAATTTTAGGTACAAGCGAGCATGTATTCTCACCCCAAAACAATTTAAAAACAGGTAAAGTAAGGGCCATGAACTCACCTCAATATGAAGTAACGCAAGTGACACAACTGGCATCAAGTAGCAAAACAAAACGGTATGAAAAAGTAAGGCACAACGGTAAAGGCTCGGCACAACCTAGTAAATATATGGGGTCATATCAGAATACGTCCCGTAAAGTAAATGATTTTTCAAAAGACAAGTGTCTTAGTTTTCGTGGAATACTCGTATCAATGATTGTAAAAATTTAGTGTCATTGCTCGTAAGAGAAGTTTAGTATCAATGTTTCGTGTGGTGGTATGAAAGCATAGACTCAAAATGTAACTCATGTGAAAGTATAATATATATCCTAATATACTATGAAGGAAAGTGGAAAAACAATAGTCAAGAAAATATTGACGAGAACTCAAGTCAAGAAGATAATGACAAGGAAAAAGTCAAAGAAGTAACGACAAATAATTATTTCAAGAAGGTAAGTCAATTGCTAGGTTTTGGTATTTACCCTATAATCCCAAATTTGTTTGTATAAAACATACATGTTTTATAAAGATAAATTTGATTTTTTTTACGAATCAAACAATAAGGGTTTTACAACTTAAAACATGAGTTTAGATTCTTGTCGAAAATATACTATTTTGAAATAAAAGTATAAGTGTGGAAGGTTTTATAAATTTCGGCATGACGCGTCCATTTATACAACGTTCCCAAGTTATCGTGACATTAATAAATCAATTTTCTCAGAACAATATCTCCCAAAAAATTTATAGTTCAACACACGTATTCATGTTTGTTAATCCAAACACGATACAATAATAGATTAACTAGATTATGTGGGATCATTCATAATATGTTTTTTGATGATTCGGGTGGTCTAGGGAGATGATTATACAAGTATGCCATTGTTAGAGAGTGAAAGAGATGAGAGGGAATTCTAGAGAGATAAACAAAAATGTGAAAGGTTAGATTAAGAGCTCCACCCCTTCTAAGGATGGAAGGGGTATTTATAGTTACAGACTAAACGCCCTCCTGTCGGGCTGTGGATCAGGCATACAGTGGGTAAAGACCCGTCCTTCCTCCACGGTGTTACTCTAAACTAATCTACGCTAATAACTAACTATTAACTATTAAACAACGTAAATAACGATATGTCTACGAGCTAACTTATGCTAGATTATATTTGGGGTGACTGACACTTCACTATGGAATTTCCAATTCCTAACAATCTCCCCCAAAGGGAGGTCACCCCATGTTTTACATTTCGAATCTTAGCATTCTATTTAATCTTCAGTCTTGAACTCGTAGACTTTAATTCTTCAACATCTGCATCTTTGTGCTTTTAGCAGTGATTCTTCAAAGTTCGATTACTTTGTACTTTAAGTGGAGGCCTTTGATCTGATCCACATCTTCATGATCTTCGATCTTACTTTGAGATCATCAGCAGCAGTAAATCTCTGGATCACCCTTTGTTGTGTTGCCTTCATGTGATGTTGTGACATTTGAACTGACATGCTCACACTTTCTGGATCATGACATCTTTTCATCAGAGTAGCGGAAGCTTTTCTGGTTCATGATATTTGCGACTCAGAGCCAGGTTATGTGGATATGCACTTGTCATGATTTCTTTAATTAAGTGTGACGCCGCGGAGCATGCGCTTTGGATTGACTTCTCAATTCGATCACCGCAACCGCCCAAATGTACCGCAAACAACGTTAGCAATAAAACACACAAAAGTGTCTTTGATCACTTTCGTTGAATTTAGGTACATGGCCCACGGTTCCCGCTGATCAGCAAGTAACGCCTCGTGATCATGCATAATTCAAGAATCTCCTTGATGTGGTTTCACAGCTGTTATAGCTGTTCTCAAACCGGAACGTCTCAAAGAAGACAACACGGAGTGAGTGAACCAACAAATTGAGATTCACTGATTGATGAAAAATGATTTGAAAAACAATCGCGTATTGCTTAGAAGAAAGAATTTTGCAATACGACGAAGGTTTTATAAGAAAGATCAATTTTCAATCAAAAATACTTTTTGTATTTGAAAAAGAATACACATTCGATGTGCTAGAGAAAAGAAGAGATTTGCACATCGAACGGTTTTTCCAAAAGTATTTTTTCAATCAAAGATACCTTTTGTGTTTGAAATATGAATACACATTCGATGTGCTAGAGAAAAGAAGATTTGCACATCGAACGGTTTTTCCAAAAGTATTCGTCAATTCATTTCCTGGACCAAGGTTGATTCACGAGAGAATCGCGATATCGTTTCTGTCCAGTTGTCACAAGCTTGATCTTTTGGAAGGATCTCACATGTCACCCACCAAGAGCTTGGTTGATGTTGGCTCTAGAGGGATTTCCATCTTCATCGTGAGTACTTTTACATATCACTTGGATGTTCTGGCAATACCACAAGGATAATGCGTAGGACTCTCAATATATACTTATTTTCCACATTGTGTGAAACAGCAAGTGTTAGGAATTGGAAATTCCATAGTGAAGAGTCGGTCACCCCAAATATTCTCTAGCATAAGTTAGCTCGTAGACATATCATTAGTTACATTATTTATCAGTTTATTAGTTAGTTATTAGTTTAGTTTAGCGTAGTGTAACACCGTGGAGGAAGGATGGGTCTTTACCCACTATATACCTGATCCACAGGCCGTCAGGAGGTCTTTTAGTTTGTAACCTATAAATACCCTCTACCTCCTAAGGTAGAGGGTTGGAAGTTCTAATCTAACCTTTTACACTTTTGTTTATCTCTCTAGAATTCCCTCTCTACTCTCTTCATCTCTCTAACCATGGCATTCATATACTATCATCATCCTAGACCACCTGAATCATCTAAACAACATAAAATACACGATCCTACAATTGGTACCAGAGCCAAGGTTGTGTTGTGTGTAATGATTTTAACGGTTTTTATATGGTTCTTTTTGTGTTTAAGTGGTTTTTACGTGGTTTAATTTTAAAACATATTGACTGTCGTTGGTTTTTATGTGCTGATAACATGCGTGGTTTTGTTATTATGAATCTGGTTTTACGTGGCTTTGATATTCGAATGGTTTTTATATTAATCTGCTGGCGATGTTTGTGATGTTCTTGATAGAGACTGGGTGATATTCTAGGTAGAGACTTGTCTTCACTTATGTCCAGATTCATTGTATGGTCAAAAAGTCAATGGCAACTTGTCTATTATTTCTGTAGCAACTTGGATATTCGTTGACTTTTTTGAAGGTCAATAGCGAGTTGGACCAGTTAATAGCAACTTGGACCAGTCAATGGTGACTTGTTAAAAGGAGTTTTGGTAGCGAGTTGTGTGATTCTATTGACCTAGCGACTTGTTTTTTAACAAGTTAACGAGTTGTGTTAATTAAAAAAAATGCTAGCGACTTGTTATTCATTTGTTTGTAGCGAGTTACCATGTAGCGACTTGACAATGCCGTCTAGCGACTTGAACAGAAAGGAAGAAGAAGGAATGACCACGACCACACTACCATGTACCAAACAGACACGACCTCAGTAACATTACATCCTTGGTCCATGGTTTTTACAGTAAAGAAATCGAGAACAAAAGTAATTGTAAGACAGATCCGAAACACAAAACCAATCATCTGCAACAAATCCCAATCTATTCTAAACTACTGTTTCATTACCAGTAACAACATCCCTCCTCAACACTATCAATCAATCTCAAATGACTTAAAGAACAATAAGAAAAATTTCAAAACTATCTCAGATTTGGTTTAGGGGTTTCATTGATACTTTCGAGATGCAAAGAATACATCCGACCATATGATCATACCCTCAAAACACAATCTAATTGACCTCAGTTTTTGTTCGTGTATCTTACAAGTCCTGAATACCTCAGATATCTAATACACATACATTAATATCATCATGGGTCTAGACTCTCGAAACCAACTGAAATAATAAAAACGCTCACGATCTCAGATTCGGATCAATCTTTTTAATCTTTTAAAGATATTTTATTATGGATCCCTCATCATCACTGATCTTTTGAGAAGGGTAACTTATATGTTCTATTCAAAACATTCAGATAAAAAGAAATAACAAGTATGTTATCCTTTCTTTTCAGTTCATTTAAATGACCAAAATCTATGCAACTTATCACATCTATGTACCTACGTGAGACCGTTCCAAGAACTTGAAGCCATCTTCAAAACCAAATACCATCCATGTGGTACTGTCTCTAAACCATCTCTGTGGCATTTATGTCCTTGTAACCATCCCTATGGCTAAGACGAATTAAGCTTCTTTTGCCATCCCTGTGGCGTCCTTCATCTAAGGATGAAAGGATTAGGAACGAATTTATGATCATGGAATGGTGTAGTAAGTTGGATTAGGAGATAGGGGCGGCTGAGAAGTTTTTAGGGTTGAAGTGAGATTAAAGATGTTCTGTGAAGGGGGCGTGATATGTTTGTTAGATAAATTTGGGATTAGGTTATCTGAGTATGTGATAGTGTTATATATCCGTGCAATTAGGGTAGTTTGTGGTCTTGGATCAGTTATCATGTGGTCATGGGCCTCAACGGATGAAGTTTGAATGGGCCACAATATTATGTTGATATTTGCACGGTGTAACAAACTCATATAACAATATTATGTTCACCGGATGAAGTTTGGTTGGACCTGATATAACAAACTCATGTACTCGACCAATGTATTTAAGGGATCAAGTGGCGGGCTTCTTTGAGTGTATATGGGATTAGGTAATATTTCGTTATTATTGGGACATTGGACCAAAGTTTTGAGTTACAAATCTCGTAAATGTATGAATATATTAAGATTTGGATTGAATATGGATTTGCTTTTATGGGCCTTGAATGAATCATATACGGTCCAGCATTTGATGTTGTATGTGAGATATTGATGTTGTCCTGCAAGAGGAAAAATAATTGTGTTCTACAGATGATATATTTTATTTACGGCTACTATTGGTATGGGCTTCTCATAATTGGATAATATGCAACTGATGTGATTTGACAAAACTGAGATTGCTGATATGAGGTTTGATATGATTGGGTATGATGAGGTGACTTGTTGTGATGTATTGGTTTACACATTTTCACGGAGAATATTTGGATAAGGCTTGAATTGATGGTTGAACAAAGTTGACTACAGGGTTTTGTACGGTATTTCTCATTTGAACTTGCAGTGAGATTTTTCGGGCATATTTACTTATTTCATCTTCTTTCTTTCTACCCTTCCGCGAAGATGACTTGTTTGGGCGTTTATTGAGTGTGATAAAGACTTGGCTATTTGGTTACGGTTGTGATTCTTTCTCACTTAACCCACAACGTAACTATCACTTCGATGTCTCACGCAGTTGAGGATACGTCAAGAGGTTTTGTACATTGGGTACACCGTTTCTTCTTCACAAGGATTAGTACAAGGGTAAGTAACAAATTTGGGGAATTTCACTTCATGATCAAGTTTGGCATATCGGGTTTACTTCACCAAACGGTCACAGCAATAGCCGACAGAATATGTGGAAGATGTGCTTACCAAAGTAAAGATTTGTTGATGATTTGCTGATATTGGCTGATGAACCGCTGCATGTTCCCCTAAAACAGATATTCAACGAAACCAAGGCTGTCATAACTCATTCAAGCTGATATTGTTTACGGTTTTGTCTTGATTTTGTAAAATCCCGCGAAAGAACCTATTTCTCGGTTTAAATCATAGACTTGTAAAATCCCGTGACAATGGAAACATCCCGGTTTAAGTAAAGTGCATTTCTGGATCTATCTTACGGTTTCTTCTTGGTTTTGTAAAATCCCACGAAAGAAACTATTTCTCGGTTTAAACCATAGAATTGTAAAATCCTGTGATCATAGATTTATTCTGGAGAAAGGGAAAGTGTAATTCTGGATCTTATCTGATGCTGGTGCTACGGTTTCTACTTCGAAGAAGGGATAAAAAAGGGGTACTTTATAAATTGGATGTGTGTTTGAAGTATCTTCATGGCAGATTGGTTATTACATGGTTTTACGGGGTTATGTGTTTTTAACCATGGTCGGGATGAAAACCATTATCATAGTTCATTTAAATCGTCAAAGGAGGCTAGATTTGAGCTTTCAACAAGAAAATGTGACAACGGAGTTAATTCACTATTATTTATTTGAGGTTGAAGTGAATTATCACGGGCGAGTGTACTTAGTATCTGAAGGTATCGGGGATGGTTGGATGAAGATTCTTCATGATCCTTGTTCGAGCTTATTATCAAAAATGAAGACTTGGAAATCTAGTTATTGTTGGGTGACTTTTACCTTTTCTTTTACCACTTGGGGGAATTGGGCTCTTATCACCTGAAAATAACTATCACTTTAAGGAGTTACGTTGTAGTGCTCAATGTCACATTCAATTGTGGATTTTCAAGAGGTAATGTACGTCTTATACTTGATGGTTGGTTGGATGAAGAGTATAGAGTACTTAGAGATTCAATGGAGGATAAAGTCTCGACACCGCTCTTTGTTACATATGTGCAAGTTTAAGTCACGAGTTCGGGTTAGTTTACTTCAAGGTCAAATTCATCATATTGGGTTTTCTCCATCAGCTGTCACAACAAAGAGCCTACTGAATGATAATGGTGATGATTACATGTTTTGCCAAGAGATGATGAAAAGAGAGATTATGACGTATGAACACAACAGTTCATGCCTCGTACTCTATAGAAAAGAAAAGTGTATCGTGTCATGCTTTATCTTCAAGAAGAGAAATCTTCTGAAGAAGAGAAATCTTCTCAAAAAATTATGACCATTCTCATCAACATGCTTCATACTTTTTCCATGCGCTTCAGCTATCAAGTGAACCGGGCTACTTTTGATTGTTTTCTTATTCCACTTGCTCAACTATAATGACGATGGTGACATCATGTGCTAATTTTGCGGGGGAGAAGTGTGAATAGACTACATTTGGATGATATTCACTTATTTAATCAAGAATGGCAACTCCGTATGCAATTCTTGAGGGGGAGAAAAAGTGTGAACTTACTGCATGGTTGATTGATTTCTGAGAATAAATGGTTAAACGGCTCCTAACTCATGAAAGAACCGATCTTCTTCTTATCAGGTCATCTTTTCATTTAAGTTTTCTTCTAAGAGCCGTTGGTTGACATCTTCTCACGGACTGATGAGTTTATCGACAAAATGCTTCCGGTTAATGCTTCACGTACACATCAACATTATGATTCCGAACAATCTCTCTGTTCTTTTTTGATGTGAGTGGTAGTTTGGTGTTACCATTTAGTGTGTTCGTTGCGGGCTAATTGTTGATTTCCTTGATGAATATCTTTCTGTTCTTGTTTGATTGGGAGGGATTGTAGTTAAGGGGATTTGCAAGATGTAAGTTAATTCGGATGCTTTTTGGTGTGTTGAAGATGTTAACTATCTATCCCCAACCTGACAATCATGAAGAAGGTCGAGTCTACCGGTTCTACATTTTTCTCGCTACATGTTAGAAGACTAAAGACGAGTTGCATTTGATTATCTAAAGACTTCTTCTTAATTTGAGCATTCATCATAAAGATTGTCAGTTTAGGGGAGAGCACTAATTGGGGGAGAGTGATATGTCGAATTTAATCCCCAATTAGACTTGCTCATATTATTAGACATGTTGATTCTCACAAAGACTTCAAGCGATCTTCTCAACAGATTTCAAGTATTTGGGCTTATATGTTTTGCCGACTCAAGTGTCAAAACCAGCAATGGGGAAGGAGACAAGCACCTAAACGCGAGTAAACTTGATGAACTTAATACTTCTAAGTAATTGAAGATATCTCGGGAAGACAAATGTTATTACCGCAGAGAAACTCAAGGTTTGACTCATGGCGAGTAAACTTGATGAACTTAATTCTTCTAAGTGATTGAAGATATCCCGGGAAGACGAATGTCATGACCGCAGAGAAACTCAAGGTTTTACTCATCAAGGCGTTTAGTGTTATTATTCTAACTATGAGGGGGAAGTGATGTAATAGAAAGTTTCTGAAGATAAAAGAGGTACACAAGTGTGTGATGATTTTGATGTTATCACAATCATCAGGGGAGAGAGATTGTGTACATTAGGGATGCTCAGCTGCTTCACTTGAGGGCTTAATCAGTGATTTAGAGATATAATCACTTATTCCGGAGTGGACATCCGCAGAGATTGTCATCCGCAGAGATAATCGTGATTCGGCCTGCTTTTCTTCAATGTTATCGGTTATTCTCTCCTTGGGCATTCGGGTACTTTGGGTTCTTGAGCTTCATACACTTTCTTCAGTGGGAGAGAAAAGTATACATCGGGGTTATTCTTTGGCTATTGGACTTAATCTGCTACTTCGATGGTATAAGTTTCTTTGTCTTTGGGTATGTGTATTGGGGTCGTGAGCTCTAGTTAAGAGACCGACGTGCATCAATTCAACTACGGGGAAGTTGTCTCCGACACCTTTTGGAATGGACCGCCTGACTTCATTGGAAAAGGAATTTGAGAAGAGATATTTTAGCGTGGGATGAAACGTTGATGTTCTTCTATTGGATGATATAACCCCGAACGATGAATCACGGTGATTATTCTTAAAAGGAGCAGCAAGTTCAATGATAATGATGTGCTTCTTTGTGCACCTGGCTAAGAGAAGCTTGAAAGAAAGCTTGGAATCTGCTCTGCTAAAGGATTTTCGGTTGGGGGAAGTCGCCAAAGTCTCACTTTCAGATGGTTCAATTTCTCTCATTCAAGAACCTCGGAAACTTTGGTGGTGAAAGTTTTAGGTATGATGACTTCTATCTTCTACAACGGGGCCGCTCGATATCCTTATCTCGGTACTCGTATCATCATCTTCTTAAACTATATCATCTACTCTATCTTTGTATATATTTACCAGAAAAACAAAATAAAAAAATATAAAACCAACAAAAGAAAATAGAAAAATATAAAATCATCAAAAATCCATAAAATCGAAAAATTTCAAAATACCAAAAATATGTTTTTTTCTAGACATGTCTTCTGGTATCGATAACATCTGCGGTCTTAGAAATGTCATTCAATAATGGCACGGGACCATAGATGAAGTTCGAGCAGGAGGTGTAAAGATTCTTTTCTAAACATGTCACAATTCAAATGGCTTACAGTTACTTCGATCAGAATTCGCTTAAACAATGGCTTGCTATTATTTCAGATAGCAACCCGCTCTTTTAAAGAAAGGAAAGTGCTGCGCTAAACCAATTTTCATAAATTTCATGCACTTATCCTAAAAACAAAATGAGGAAAGTATGTCGAAGGATCTTGTTTCCTACTCAAATATTTTTCCTTCAAAAATTCTTCAGAAAAATATTTGTTCTAACAAAATGGTGGTAAATTGAGTTGCATGTATATCAATCAGTTTCTGAGTTTTTGTTAATATTGAAAACTCAATCAATGACTTCAGCGCATTTAAACTTTTCAGTAAAATAAGTCATTGATTGAGGGGGAGAATGTTTTCAAATTTACATCATCTAACGGGCTTTCTTAATTATCCTATATGCTTAATTAAAAATGATGTTAACCTACGTTGAAGGACTAGGTGCCTAGGATATGACTGTTAGGTTTAGATGATTAGAGTTTGATGAACACATAATCCCATGCTTTATATTATCTGATTGATATGTTGAATTGACTGTCATTAGTCGATTGTTGTTTGGGTGATGTCGACCACCATATATTTGTATGTGTGTTCACTAACATATGCTGGTATATTGGTATATAAGAATGTTCCCGATCCGGATCCCACAATTGATGATGATTGGATGCCGAAAGGAAAGGGTAACTATATCTTGGGTCGACAAATGAAGAAACGGAGCTTAATTGGACTTCTACGGAGAGTTGGCATGGAAAAATGCAACGTAAGAGGTCTTACTGCATCAGCAGATGGTTTTCTTCATCAGTAAATGAAGAAATGGAGCTTAATTTGACCACAGTTGGCATTAAATGCAACGTAAGCAGTCTCACTGCATCAGTAGACGGTTTTCTTCCAACCTCCAAAGAACAATAACATAAGCTTCTCAACCACCTAACGTATCTTTGTGCAGGACAAGTAGTGATGATACCATTTTGTTTAAACAATTTTTGAATAATATTGTTATGAAAATGGAAAAATATTGTTTTGAAAATAAATCGGATTCAAAGTTTTGAAATCAACCAGACTTTATTTTGTCAAATCATAAGTGATTTCAATTTAAATATTTTCAAACGATATTTCATCTATCAAGTCCGTTTGTACGTATTAATGTGGTGATCTAAAGATTTAATGTTATGTCATGGTATGATTTTTCTTTAAGAATCAAGATCTTTCAAAATAAAATTTTTTCTGTTCTTGTTTGATTGTGAAATTGTTTTATTTTACTTAAAGATCTCCTAAAAACTATCATACCTGACACTAACAATCTTTAATGTCTTAAAATGGTCCTTATCTGTCATTTTTCAAAAATTGAATCTTGCCACGTCTTTCCCCAAATTTTTCTAAAGGATTTAAATCAATTGGGATCACAATTCTCAAAAGGTTTGAAATTTTTGATCGGGGGAGAGATCGTGATTTAAATCTCAAATTTGTTTTAATGGAATCAGTTTTAGTCCTTTAAAGGCACTCCTGCCTCCATGTGCCAAACGATTTCAAATATACAATGCACATGTTGAGGAGGAGGA
This sequence comes from Chrysanthemum makinoi, assembly GCA_910596185.1. Classification (NCBI taxonomy): domain Eukaryota; kingdom Viridiplantae; phylum Streptophyta; class Magnoliopsida; order Asterales; family Asteraceae; genus Chrysanthemum; species Chrysanthemum makinoi. The sequence goes on along the minus strand of OU343217.1, from coordinate 198,392,828 downwards.
TTTATCCAAAAACAAGATGAGTATTTAAACCTGGCCACATATTCTCATATGTTTTCTAAACCTTATTAAATCACTTGGGATCCAAAATCTCAAAGGGTTTGATATTTTTGATCGGGGGAGAATTTGTGATTTAATAATGAAATTTGATAAATGATGATCGTTTTGATTCAAAAGTGCAGAGTCGCCTCTCATATGTGCTAAACGCTTTCGTATCTCGAAGCACGTATTGAGGGGGGGCATTTTAAAAAGAAAATAAACTTTCAAGGTACAAAGAATTATCTGTTTCAACATAAAGTACCTTGATTGATTTTCTAAAGGTTTCGTAATGGCTTTTGTGATCGTGAAAGTACTTTAAAGAACTCCTGCCTCTATGTGATAAAATGATTTCAAATATCCAAAGCACATATTGAGGGGGATAATTTACCAAGAAAATCAAATGGCTTTTTCCATGGAAATTGTGATCAAGAATTTATTTCAAAAGAACTCTTGCCTCCATGTGCTAAACAATTTATAAAATCATATGCACATGTTGAGGGGGAGCATTTCTAAAATGATCAAAACAATTAAGGTACAAAATGCTTTAATATCATATCACAAGTACCTTTATTGATTTTCAAATGATTTTTCAATTGGTTTCACGGAAGAATGAACAATACCAAAAGACCGACCAATTTACTTTATGCATGGTGTTATAAGGATGGTTAGGTTAGGTATTCGTTCCCACGACCCTGCCAGAGCCGGAGGGATCTACCCAGGGACAATCCACTTGATAATGTAGAGTCCTTAGGTATGATGAAAAAAGGAGAAAAATGAGAAATGGGAAGAGTGCGGACTGATACAGAGCTAGTACTGGAATAAACCCAACAAGGTTCTAGTTATGAAGTCTCGGTAAGCATTGAAGGGGTTGAAGAATGAAAAAGAAATGAATATGAAAAGGGTGAAAAGAAATAGCCCTCCAATAAATCATCCTTAGGGCAGAAACCGGGTTCAATACATATGCTACTGGTGTTTACTAAGGTAACACCGGTATTGAAGACAAGACATCATGGACCCAGTGATGCACTGCACTAAACTTCCCAAGCTACTCAAGTTCCTCTTAAAAGGACTTGTTTCATTCTCACGGGGAACCAACATTATCTATCGACTTTCTCTTAGAGATTGTTGATATTGAAGAAGGAGACCCTCTCCCTAGTCTCCGGCATAGGAACCAAATATGCACTATTGAGTCTAGAGCCAAGAGATCATCCACAATATCTCATTAGGACACAAAATTCATGAAGACTTGCTGTTTCACACAATGTGGAAAGTAAGAATATATATTAAGAGTCCTACGCATTATCTTTGTGGTATTACCAGAACATCCGAGAGTGATATGAAAATATTCACGATGAAGATGGAAATCCTTCTAGAGCCAACATCAAACAAGCTCTTGGTGGGTAACATGTGAGATCTTCTCGTAAGATCAAGCTTGTGACAACTGGACAGAAACGATGGGGCGATTCACTCTTGAATCAACCTTGGTCCAGGATTGGAATTGACGAATACTTTTGGAAAAACCGCTCGATGTGCAAACCTTCTTTTCTCTAGCACGTCGAATGTGTACTTATGTTTTCAAACACAAAAGTATCTCGATTGAAAAAATACTTTTGGAAAAACCGTTCGATGTGCAAATCTTCTTTTCTCTAGCACTTCGAATGTGTACTCTTTTAAATACAAAAAGTATATTTGATTGAAAATTGATCTTTCTCATAAAACCTTCGTCGTATTGCAAAACTCTTTCTTTCAAGCAATACGCGATTGTTTTCAAATCAATTTTTCATCAATCGTGAATCTCAATTACGGTTCACTCACTCCGTGTTGTCTTCTTTGAGACATTCGGTTTGAGAACGCTAGAACATGCGAAACCCCTGTCAAGGAGATTCTTTGGAATCATACCTGATCACATGCAGTACTTGTACTGATCAACGGGGGGAACCGTGGGCCGTGTACCTCAATTCAACGAAAGTGATCAAAGACACTTTCGTGCGCTTTATTGCTAATTTTCGTATGCAGGTACACCGACGATTGCGGATCGAATTGAGGAGTCAATCCAAAGCCGCATGCTCACATCATCCACATTTAATTGAAGAAATCATGACTGGTGCATATCTAGAACCCGCTCGATATTTTTATACTATGTTTATGCTACGCTGCTCCAAATATCATGAGCCAGTAAAGCTTCCGCTACTCTGATGGAAAGATGTCATGATCCAGAAAGTGTGAGCATGTCGGTCCGAAAGTCACAACTTCACATGATTGCAACACAATAAAGGGTGATCCAGAGATTAACTGTGGCTGATGATCTCAATGAAAGCTCGAAGATCATCATGATGTGGATCAGTTAAAGGCCTCCACTAAAAGTACAAAATAATCGGACTTTGAAGAATCACTGCTAAAGCACAAAGATTGCGAAAGTTGAAGAATTAAAGTCTACGACCTCAAGACTGAAGATTAATTAGAATGCTAGGATTCGAAATGTAAAACATGGGGTGACCTCCCTTAGGGGGAGATTGTTAGGAATTGGAAATTCCATAGTGAAGAGTCGGTCACCCCAAATATTCTCTAGCATAAGTTAGCTCATAGAAATATCGTTAGTTACGTTATTTATCAGTTTATTATTTAGTTATTAGTTTAGTTTAGCGTAGTATAACACCGTGGAGGAAGGATGGTTCCTTATCCACTGTATACCTGATCCACAGGCCGTCAGGAGGTCGTTTAGTTTGTAACCTATAAATACCCTCTACCTCCCAAGGTAGAGGGTTAGAAGTTCTAATCTAACCTTTTACACTTTTGTTTATCTCTCTAGAATTCCCTCTCTACTCTCTTCATCTCTCTAACCTTGGCATTCATATACTATCATCATCCTAGACCACCTGAATCATCTAAACAACATAAAATACACGATCCTACAGCAAGTCTTCATTAATTTTGTGTCCTAATGAGATATTGTGGTGATCTCTTGGCTCTAGACTCAATTATGCACATTTGGTTTCCTTTGCCGGAGTCTAAGGAGAGGGTCTCCTTCTTCAATATCCACAATATCTTAGAGAAAGTCGATAGATTATGTAGGTTCCCCGTGAGAATGAAACAAGCCCTTTTAAGAGGAACTTGAGTAGCTTGGGAAGTTAGGTGCAGTGAGTCACTGGGTCCATGACGTCTTGTCTTCAATACCGGCGTTACCTTAGTAATCACCAGTAGCATATATATTGAATCCGGTTTCTGCCCTAAGGTTGAATTATTGGAGGGCTATTTCTTTTCACCCTTTTCACATTCATTTATTTTTCATTCTTCAACCCCTTCAGTGCTTACCGAGATTTCATTACGAGAACCATGTTGGGATTATTCCAGTTCTAGCTCTATCTCAGTCCGCACTCTTCCCATTTCTCACTTTTCTCCTTATTTCATCATACCTAAGGACTCTACACTATCTAGTGGATTGTCCCTGGGTAGATCCCTTCGGCTCTGGCGGGATCGTGAGAACGAATACCTAACCTAACCATCCTTATATCACCATGCATAAAGTAAATTGGTCGGTCTTTTGGTATTGTTCTTTCCTTCTTGAAACCAATTGAAAAATCATTTGGAAAATCAATCAAGGTACTTGTGATATAATATCAAAGCATTTTGTACCTTAATTGTTTTGATCATTTAGAAATGCTCCCCCTCAACATGTGCATATGATTATGAAATTATTTAGCACATGGAGGCAAGAGTTCTTTTGAAATAATTTCTTTGATCACAATTTCCGTAGAAAAAGCCTTTTGATTTTCTTAGTAAATTCTCCCCCTCAAAATGTGCATTGGTTATTTGAAATCATTTAGCACATAGAGGAAAGAGTTCTTAGAAGTACTTTCACGATCATATTGCCATACAGAAAACAATTAGAAAATCAATCAATGTACATTATGTTGAAACATAGAAATCTTTGTACCTTGATAGTTTATTTTCTTTTGAAATGCTCCCCCTCAATATGTGCTTCGAGATTCGAAAGCGTTTAGCACATATGGGAGAGTAGCCTGCACTTTTGAATCAAATCGATCATCATTTATCAGATTTTATAATTAAATCACAAATTCTCCCCCGATAAAAAATATCAAACCCTTTGAGATTTTGGATCCCAAGTGATTTAATAAGGTTTAGAAAACATGGGAGAAAATGTGGCCTTGTTTAAATACCCTTTTGGTTTTTGGTTAAATGCTCCTCCTCAATCATGTGCATCATGTATTTGAAATCGTTTGGCACATAAAGGAAGGAGTGCTTTTGAAACAAACACTCTTTAAAACCTATTAGAGATTTAAATCACGATCTCTCCCCCGATCAAAAATTTCAAACCTTTTGAGATTTGTGATCTCAATTGATTTAAATCATTTAGAAAATTTTAGGGGAAAGACGTGGCATGATTTAATTTTGAAAAATGATTGATAAGGATCAATTTTTCGACATTAAATATTGTTAGTGTCAAGTATGATAGTTTTTTAAGATCTTTAAGTAAAATAAAACAATTTCACAATCAAACAAGAACAGAAAAAATTTCATTTTGAAAGATCTTTGAGTTTTAAAGAAAATCATACCATGACATAACATTAAATCTTTAGATCACCACTTTATTACGTACAAACGGACTTTTATGACGAAATATCATTTGAAAATACTTAAGATTGAAATCACTCTCCCCCTCAATCAATGACCGTAGTCGTTGATTAAGTGACTTAAGTTTTGAAAAAGTGAAGTCCAGTTGATTTCCAAAATTTAGTTCAATTTATTTTCAAACAAATATTTTTCCATTTTCAAAAACAATATTTTTTAAATTGTTTCAAAATGGAATCATCACTACTTATCCTGCACAAAGATACGTGGTGGTTAAGCTGCTTTTGTTGTTGTTGTTGTAGGGCTAGAAGAAAACCATCTGCTGATGCAGTGAGACCTCTGAAGTTGCATCTATCGTGCCAACTATCCATAGAGAGATCCAATTAAGCTCCGTTTCTTCATTTGTCGACCCAAGAAATAGTTACCCTTTCCTTTCGGCATCCAATCATCTTCTTATGTGGGATCCGGATCGGGAACATTCTTATTAACCATGATATCTGCATACGTTAGTGGACACAAACAGATATATGGTGGTCAACATCACCTAAACATCAATCGACTAATAAAAGTCAATTCAACATATCAATCAAATCATGTAAAGCATGGGAATAACGTGTTTATCAAACTATAAACATCTAATCCTATCAATCATATCCTAGTTTCCTAGTCCTTCAACATAGGCAAACATCTTTTTCAGTTAAGCACGTAGGATGATTAGATAAGCCCGATAGATGATATAAATTTGAAAAACATTCTCCCCCTCAATCAATGACTCATTTCATAAAACGTTTTAAATAAGCCAAAGTCATTGATTGGGTTTTGTAAATTTATGAGACCTTGATTCTAATTGATTTTAAAGCAACTCATTTACCACCATTTTGTTAAAACAAATATTTTTCTGAAGAATTTAAGAAGGAAAAATATTTGAGTAGGAACAGCAGTCCTTCGACATACTTTTCTTATTTTGTTTTAGGATAAGTGCACGAAATTTTTGAAAATGGGTTTAGCGCAACACTTTCCTTCTTGAAGAACGCGTTGCTATATGAAATAATAGCAAACCATTAGTTAAGCACGGGTTACAGTCTGAAATAACTGCAAGCCATAGTATTGGACATGTTTAAAAAAGAATATTTACACCTTCTGCTCGAACTTCATCTATGGTCCCGTGCCATTATTGAATGAAATTTCTAAGACCGTAGATGTTATCGATACCAGAAGACATGTCTTTTGAAAAACAATATTTTTGGTATTTTTCAAGTTTTTCTGATTTTTACGGTTTTTGTTGATTTTATATTTTTCTATTTTGTTTTTGTTGGTTTTATATTTTTGTATTTTTCTTTTTGATAAATATATACAGATAGAGTACATGATATAGTTTAGGACGATGATGATACGAGTACCGAGATAAGGATATCGAGCAGCCCCGTTGTAGAAGATAGAAGTCATCATCTCTTAAACATTCACCACCAAAGCTTTTGAGGCTCCTGAATAGAAAGAAATTGAACCATCTGAAAGTGAGACTTTGGTAGCTTCCCCCCAAACCGTAAATCCTTTTGTTGAGCAGATTCGAAGCTCTATTTCAAGCTTGCCTTAGCCAGGTGCACAAAAAAGCACACCATTATCATCGATCTTGCTGCTCTTTTTAAGAATAATCATCATGATTCTTCGTTCGAGGTTATATCATCTAATAGAACAACAACGTATCATCTCACACATAAAACAATCTTCTCATATTTCTTTTCCACTGAAGACTGAAGCAATCCATACCAAAAAGTTGTCAAGAGACCACTTCCCCCAAGTAGATGCCCCAAGTAGATGAATTGATGCAGTCAGTCTCTCAGAATAGAGCTCACGAACCCGAATACACATATACCCAAAGACAGAGAACCTTATAACATCGAAGTAGCAGATTCATTCCGATAGCCAAAGAATAACCCCGATGCATACTTTTCTCTCCCCTGATGATAGTGTATGTAGCCCAAGAACCCGAAGTACCCGAATGTCCAAAGAGAGAATAACCGATAACATTGAAGTAGTAGGCCGAATCACTGATTATCTCGGCGGATGTCAACTCCGGAATAAGTGATTATATCTCTGAATCACTGATTAAGCTCTCAAGTGAAACAGCTGAGCGCCCCCAATGTAGACAATATCTCTCCGCTGATGATTGTGATATCATCGAAATCATCACACACTTGTGTACCTCTTTTATCATCAGAAACTAACTCTTCCATCTCTTCCCCGACATAGTTGGAATGAGAACACTAAACTCCATGAGTCAAACCTTGAGTTTCTCTACGGTAATGACATTCGTCTTCCTGGGATATCTTCAAGCACTTAGAAGTATTAAGCTCATTAAGTTTACTCGCGTTTAGATGCTTGTCTCCTTCCCCCTTGCTGGTTTTGATACTTCAGAATCAGCAACACATTATAAGCCCAGATACTTGAAATCTTTTGAGAAGAACACATTAAATCTTTGTGAGAATCAACTTGCTGAAGAACGCGAGCAAGTCTAATTGGGGATTGAATCTGACTTTTTACTCTCCCCCAATTAGTGCTCTCCCATAAACTGACAGTCTTTATGATGAATGCTTGGATTAAGAAGAAGTCTTTAGATCGTTAAATGCAACTCGTCTTTAGTCTTCTAACATGTAGCAGAAAATGTAGAACAGACTCGACCTTCTTCAAGATTGTCCGTTTGGGGATCAGAAAGTTAACATCTTCAACTCACCAAATGCATTCCCGTTAACATACAAATAGCAAATCCCCTTAACTAAAATCCCTCCCAATCAAACAAGAATAGAAAGATGTTCATCAAGGAAATCAGCCCCGCAACTGGAAGCACATTGTCGTTACACTTATCAGTCCGTGAGAAGATGTCAACCAACGGCTCTTAGAAGAAACTCCATGTGAAGATGACCTGATAAGAAGAAGCTCAGTTCTTACATGAGTTTAGGAGCCGTTTGACCATTTATTCTCATATATCACTCAACATGCATAATTATCACACTTCTTCTCCCCCTCAAGAATTGCATACGGAGATGCCATTCTTGATTAAACAAGTGAATATCTTTAAAATGTAGTTTCTTCACACTTCTCCCCCTCAAAGGTTGCCAATGATGTCGCCATCACCATTTTAATTGAGCAAGTGGAATAAGACTAGTAATGGTAGTTCGGTTCACTTGATGAATTTGCGCGCATGGAAAAAGTATGAAGCATGTTGATGAGAATGGTCATAAGTGAGAAGATTTCTCTTCTTCAAAGATAAAGCTCATTGAAGCGTACACTTTTCTTTTCTTTAGAGAACGAGGCTTGAACTGTTGTGTTCAAACGTCATAATCTCTCTCTTTTCTACCTCTCTTGGCAAAACTTGTAATCAACCCCATTATCATTCAGTAGGCTCTTTGTCGTGACAGCTGATGGAGAAAACACAATATGATGAATTTGACCCTGAAGTAAGATAACCCGAACTCGTGACTTAAACTTGCACATATGTAACAAAGAGCGGTGGCGAGAGTTCATCCTCCATTGAATCTCTAAGTACTCTATACTCTTCATCCAACCAACCATCAAGTATAAGACGTACATCACCTCTTGAAAATCCACAAATCAATGTGACACTGAGCACTACAACGTAACTCCTTAAAGTGATAGTTATTTTGTGGTGGTAAGAGCCCAATTCCCCTAAGTGGTAAAAGAAAAGGAAAAGTCACCCAAAAATAACTAGATTTCCAAGTCTTCGTTTTTTAAAATATTAAAAGCTCGAACAAGGATCTCGAAGAATCTTCATCCAACCATCCCCGATACCTTCAGATACTAAGTACACTCGCCCGTGATATTTCACTCCAACCTCAAATAAATAATACTGAATTAACGCCGGTGTCACATCTTGTGGTTAAAAGCTTAAATCTAACCTTCTTTTACGTTTTAAGTGAACTATGATAATGGTTTCATCCCGACCATGGTTAACAACACATTACCCCATAAAACATTGAAATGACCAAACTGCCAAGAAGACAATCCAAACAATCACCCAATTCATGAAGTGCACCCTTTTATCCCTTCTTCGAAGTAGAAACCGTAGCACCAGCATTAGATAAGATCTTGAAATACACTTTCCTTTCTCCATGATGATTCCATCAATACGGGATTTTACAATTCTATGGTTTAAACCGAGAAAAAATTTCTTTCGCGGGATTTTACAAAACCAATAATAAACCATAAGATAGATCCATGCACTTTACTTTCACCGGGATAATTCCATTGTTACGGGATTTTACAAATATATGATTTAAACCGAGAAATAGATTCTTTCGCGGGATTTTACAAAATCAAGACTAAACCATAAACAATGTCAGCTTGAATGTGATATGACCACTTTGGTTTAGGTGAATATCTGTTTTAGGGGAACATGCAGCGGTTCATTCTCCATCTTCAACAATATCATCAGCAACTCTTTACCCATATGTAGACAACTTCACAAACCATACTAAGTCAAGTAGTATAAACTCCTTTTCCCTAGAGGTTGTCCGTAAGCCAAAGTACACGTTCATAACGTGTACGACCATTTGCACGAGAAGTTCTTGTCATAAGCAAACATCTTAAAAAATCATGAATGACGTTTGAAGATTCTTGAAAGATTTTGCTTAGACTGTGAAGTATCATAGACATTCAGTGGTGTCGAATATCCCATGAGAATTGCTGATCACATCTCAACCATTCAGCCCTTTGGTAAACACATCATCCACATATTCTGTCAGCTATTGCTGTGACTACTTGGAGAAGTAAACCCGATATACCAAACTTGATCATGAAGTAGAATTCCCCAGATTTGTTACTTAAACTTGTACTAATCCTCGTGAAAAAGAAACGGTGTACCCAATGTACAAAACCTCTTGACGTATCCTCAACTGTGTGAGACACCGAAGTGATAGCTACGTTGTGGATTAAGCGAGAAAGAATCACAAGAGTAACTAAATAGCCAAGTCCTTATCACATTCTATAAAAGCCCAAACAAGTCATCTTCGCGGAAGGGTAGAAAGAAAGAAGACGAAATAAGTAAACGCGCCCGGAAAAACCTTACTTCAAATTCAAATAAGAAATACCGTCCAAACAACCTCGAAGTCAATAACAATTCAGGCCGTGACAGAAATATACTCCATGAAGATGTATATATCAAAGTACCAAACCTCATAACCCATCGAATCTCATCGTCAAAGCTTATTTAATCCAAGTTCAGCCCATGAAGTAATAAGACATCCGATCCAAAACATAATTACAACATATCCATGAACGTGTATCATCGAAAGATTAGTACGACCAAAGTACCAAAAATACTACACAGAACCAAAATATGAATCCAAGTTTATGTCCAAAATACGTTAAATACCATATTTGAAATTATTTTATAGCAATTGCAAACACACTCGGCCCATTTTACAATCAGATACAAGTACTACATTCAACCCATTACATAACACAAATACCACATGATCCATTTGGAGCCCATCTCGCCTAGAACAACAACCTGATCCAATTTACGTAGTACTCGGCCTATCTAAAATACTGTGCCCTAAAATTTTGGTATATAACACAAGGGATAATAGAACATTTACCCTAATATTACTCCCGTCTTTAATCTCACGCCTATCTCACCAAACATTGCACACCAATCAACAAACCCTAATCTCATATACCATACAACTCCCATCACAGATTACACATCTAATCTCCATCAAACTTTAAAACCTCTCAACTCATATACCAAATCGCAGCTCTTCTATCTCATTACATCTCGAATCTCTCATCAACCATATCTTACCCAAAAATGATATAAGCATCGAAAAAACCACTTTACACCAATCTGAATCTGAGACCAGGACCACTTCAACTCGATTGAATATGCCATAGGGATGGCTTGATGGTCTTAGATTCGAAGCTCTATGATACGCCACAGGGATGGTAGAGGGTTTTTTTTACACGACTTCAAACTCTAATGAGTAAGGTAGGTTTTGATTTTCACAAAAGATTAATGAAACGAATAAAAGAGAGAAAATGACATGTTTGTTATATTTCTTCTCTTATAAATTCGTATAGTCAAAGAAGTTTATTCTTCGAAATAGATTGACCGGTTGGGTGACATGAGTATATCATTTTAATTTTTGTTTTACTTATAACCGAACATGGATTAAGGATGAAACTTTCAATGGTTTTGTACTTACTTCACCTTCGAAAATTATCTTGAAGCAATGGCATTAAAACTGATTCATGAGGTCATAAGTTCAACGAAAATATCTTTGAAGGATTAAAGGGTTGGACTTTTCTGAGATTAGTTTGTTGTTGTCGACACATGTATTATTAGAAACAGATCAATGATGATATTGAGTTCATCAAAATCATTCAAAGATTTGGAATGAGTTTGAATCAAACTGAGATCACGATATATTATCATTATGAGTTTTGTAGATGAGTAAGATTGAGTGTACATGTATATGTGATGGTTGAAATTGTATAAGATGATGTTAATGAAGTTGGTAAATCTTGGATGTGATATTGTGATAGATTGATAACTGATTGATAGATGATGTTTAGTGTGATTAATAATTGTTGTATAAATGAATTGGTTGAGTAAATTTGGTTGTGAATTAGTTGATGCCAAAGCTATACGATTGTTGAATCACTTTGAGTCAAAACTTAATAGGTCTTCATCTCGTCAACAAACTGCTTTACACATTCCTTATGATATCAAACTGCATCAACTCTTAAGATTCAAAACGCATCTTAGTTCAACAACCAAAGCGCATCTTTCTTCAAAACATTTTTCAGCCAAACCGCATAGGTAAGAACTCAAACCGCATAACTCTTTTAGACAAATCGCATAAGTTAAAGAACTTAGACAAATCGCACCCTGTACCATTTAACAAACCGCACATTCAAAAATAGCAGCTGACTTATTGACCTTATCTTAACAAACCGCATCTGAGTCAAAACTCAGATGACAAATCGCATAGAACTTTTGGATCAAACCGCATATGTAAAAAAAGGTGTCAAAACGCACTTCATTTGACACTAACCGCATCCAAAAATGGTGTCAAACCGCAGCCAAGAATCACATCAACCATACTCAGAAAAAACGTTTTGACGATCAGACCACAATAACAGCATTAAAAACAGATTCAAATCAGTAAAAAGATGTCTTAAAAACTGCTTGAACTGAAAATAATACATGCAAAACCAGTAAGTATTGACCGCATCTGTTTGACAACAAAGACAGGACTTGAAGAATCAGTTTAGACCATTTCAAGCTTAAGAAAAACAGTAACATCATCCAAAAGATCAACACCCAACAACACTCATCCAACAAACAAAAAGACAACATCAAACACGAACCAAACCGCATTAACCACCACACAAACCGCATACTAGAACCCTTCAAAACCGCTCAAAAACCATGAAGTAAACCACGAGAATCAACACAAACAACAAAACCTAGGCTCTGGTACCTTTTGTAGGATCATTCATAATATGTTGTTTGATGATTCGGGTGGTCTAGGGAGATGATTATACAAGTATGCCATTGTTAGAGAGTGAAAGAGATGAGAGGGAATTCTAGAGAGATAAACAAAAATATAAAAGGTTAGATTAAGAGCTCCACCCCTTCCAAGGATGGAAGGGGTATTTATAGTTACAGACTAAACGCCCTCCTGTCAGGCTGTGGATCAGGCATACAGTGGGTAAAGACCCGTCCTTCCTCCACGGTGTTACTCTAAACTAATCTACGCTAATAACTAACTATTAACTATTAAACAACGTAAATAACGATATGTCTACGAGCAAACTTATGCTAGATAATATTTGGGGTGACTGACACTTCACTATATAATTTCCAATTCCTAACAGATTATTTGTTAGTTATCGGGTTTTACAACTCGTTATTAGTTCAATAATTGTTAACTGAATATTTAGGTCCGTTATGAGTCTAATATATTAAATTCGTCATGAGTATAATATATTACATTCGTCTCTAGTCCAAAATGTCAAATTGTCCGATATAATCCAATTGTCCGAACAGTATCGATTCGGTATATGTCCAAAAGTCAAGTCTCAATTCGAATGGTATAATCCGTTAAATATTCGTATAGTCCAATCATCAATTATTATGTCCCAACATAACCGAAACGTACCAATTATCACAAGAGTCAAAACAATTCAAGTCACATTAGTCAAGTATTAAAGGTTAAGTATAGTTGACAAATTAAATACTACACTCTTTAAGTAAATCATAACCAAACAACCTCTTTATAGTTAGTGGGCTTTGACCCATTTATAAAACCAAATGCACTCGTTGATTTACTAGTGGGCTTTGAACCCATTATTGAAACATACCAAACGCATCTAAATGACTGGAAACACAAAAACCGATTTAGAATCACAGAAATGCAACAAAACATAGTCACAAACTAACCCACACAATCGTAAACCAATTTCATGTATTTTTCCAAATTGAATGCACATTTTTCTCTTTAACCAAGACACAATACACCCTCCTCGGGTTGTAGATGAACCGAGACCCAACAACAATCAACACCCTGTTTGGGTGTTGTTACGAATCGAACCAAAAACAAGCACCCTCTCAGGCGTGCACCTATACACCGAACCAAAAAAATTACACCCTCTCAAGTCGTTTTTGTATACCGGACACATACATAACCCAATTAAGCTTAAAAAGCTTATCAAACAATTCAATGAGTCATAGATTCAAGACAAAAGCTAAATAGATGATGAAATAAGCATATCCAATCCATGACCACGGCAAGACAATAACAACACCAAGATCTTCAACTAATCGATTCAAACCAAAATGACCAGAAAAAGAAACAGCTTTGACCCGACCCGAAACCAAATCGAAATCAACCAAACACCTCTTTATCAATTTCTTTCAACCACACGAAGATTTATCACAACATTTTAAATCTGGTTTTTGTTCCATGAAAAATATAAAATATTCCTTATAATCGGTTTTCATAAAAAGAAAAATAACAAAAAAGTGTTAATACAAATATCTTCATTAAACGTTAGTTATATTTTTGATTTTTATCTAAGTTTTGTTAACGACAAAAGTAAATTTAATTTTTATAAAGCTTAAAGCTTGTCAAGTTTAATAGATATTAAAACAAGTTTTTTCATATGATATCTTCATCACTCAAGCATTTACATTGTGATTAACCATAATGTATGATAGGAGTTTTTAGAATGTTTTGGTTTCTTAAAAACTAAACATTACATATGTATTTACATATTTCTAAAAATAGAAAAACAAACACATGACATCATGTGATGCATCATTGAAATCATTGGAAGATTTCAAAAGATTCTTTTTGTAGATTTAGGCTCTACATATCTTACACAATCTTGCATAGATATGGTTGACTTTGGCAAGATTTTGAGATCTTGCTGTCAGACCTCGACGACACCAAATTTTATAATGGGCGAAACCCTTTTAAGGGTTCCGTGGTCTGTGGTGCTTGCTGAGAGTTTTGGCTATAAATAGCAAAGCCAAACCAAGTAGTTTTTCATCCCTTTCTATCATACTCTCATACATTTCTTCTCTCTAATCTTTCTAACTCAGTTTCATATCATATTAGTGATCTCTTTTGTAGCAAAGAAGATCAAGTCACATTCAAGCTTCAACGAGAAGTTGGAAGTCTTGTTTGTTTGGTGTTGTATGATCTTGTGTTGATTCATACTTCATTGTTTTACCAAACTATCATAATCTTGTGAGTGTGAGTGGTTAGTATTTTAGTCCTTAAAATACATTGTGTGTGGGAGTGATTGTACCCTTGGAAAGAACTCAACATTTAGCTTAGTGTCGGAAATAGTGTAAGCGAGGTGTAAAGGTTTCTCCGCCGGTGAAAGGAGCTTGTTGACTAGTGAAGTTAAACTCTCGAGTGTGAGACTCGGGGAGTGGATTAGGGCAAGGAAAAAGAGTCCTTGTAGACCGAACCACTATAAACAACTTGTTGTGGTTTGATTGTTTCTTTCCTTATCTACTCTTTACACATTGTTTACATATTTCACTAACATATCTAAGATCAACATCAATTGATCTTTCAATAAGTTTCAAAACAAAGTTTTTAATCGGTAAACTATTCAACCCCCTTTCTAGTTTTCTACAAAGAGCTTAGGTGTTAGACATACCAAAAGAACGAGGAAGAGAGAGGGATGAGATGACGAGATGAAGAGTGGACCACGAACCATAAATGATCTACACATACACGATCTTGGACTCCTTCTTGTCTTGATGGTGGTCTACGGTTGTGGTGAGGAACAGCGGCAGGTGGTGGCTGGCTGAGGTGGTCGGTACCGGATGTGGGAGGAGGTCGGTGGCTATTAGGGAGAGGAGTGAGTGGCTAGGGTTATATACTACCAAAGTCCAAAAACAAAATGACAAGTTACTAATAGATAGAGGGGGCAGGTGTAACTAAAGTCCAGGGACCATTTATGTAGTTTTGAAATATTTTGTAAAATTGAGTTTCGGGACACGTTAGGGCTCGATAACGATCGATTCAAAACACTAAACTTACGACATTGTACTCCAATTAAATTTGACAATAAAAATGACTATTCACACGACTAGTTTCCTATAAATAATATAATAATCAATCCAATTGATTATTGAATTTACAGTTGTGCCGGTACGTGTTGTGTGTGGTTTTCACGTTTCGCGGAATAACTTATCGTTTTCAAGTCAAATGAGCTCAGAAAAGTTCGTAAATAAAAAATAAGGATAATTCCTTGTAAAAATATGTTTGGAAAATTGTGGGTTGTCATAGTATACCCTTCTTAAAAGGAATCGCGTCCCGCGATTCAGTTTAAGTTACCCGTTGGGGTCGAAAAGAGACGAGGATACTTTCTCTTGATTTCATATTTACGTTCCCATTTGAACTCAGGACCTCTCTTAGAGTTCCATCAAACTTTGACATTTGGAATAAGACCTTGCTTAAGTCGTTTGACTTCACGGTCCATGATTTCGATAGGTTACTCAATAAATTTTAGATGTTCATCAATCTGGATCTCTTCCAGAGGAATAAAAACCGTCTCATCAGCAAGACATTTTTTCAGATTACACACCTGAAAATGTTGTGAACACTGCTAAGTTATGACAGTAGCTCGAGTCTGTAAGCTACCAGTCCAATTCTAGCAAGGATTTTGAAAAGACCAATATAGCGAGGATTAAGCTTTCTACATTTACCAAAATGTATCACACCTTATGGTAAGACTTTAAGCATAGCCTTGTCTTCAACTTGGAATTCAAGAGGTTTACGTCGTTTGTCGGCATAGCTTTTTTGATGATCGCGAGCAGCTTGCATTCTGCTTTTGATCTGAACAATCTTCTCAGTAGTCTCTTGAACAAGTTCAGGACCTGTAAGTTGGGTATCTCACAATTCAACCCAAAAAATTGGTGATCAGAACTTTCGACCATAAAGTGCCTCGTACAGTGCAGCTAATACTTGATAAGGATTTAAAACACACGTTTGTAGGGGGTCATTTAAGCCCTAAATCAACACACTTTATATTCGTTACTACTTAAAATCGTTCATTTTCACATTTTAGGCCTTTTGGAAGCAAAATGTTGGAATGAAGCTCATTTGGACGAAAAGGAGCGAAAACATGACGAAAATGGCAAAGTCAAGATCAAAGGCACTCCAGCACACCTGAAGGCGTCCCAACCAAAGGGCGACACCGTCCCTTTATAGAAGACTTGATCAAAAGTGCACGCGATGGCTCAGCAGAAATTCTGGTCCTAAAGCCTGACGGCGTCACGCCTAAACTCTAGAAGGCGTCACTCATAATTTCTACACCAGACGCCCAAGAACCAAGACCTAGACGACGTGCTGCATAAAGACTGACGGCGTCACACTTTGGAGGTAGAACTTTGGAGAGAAAAGGTGACGCCATCGCGATTGTAAATCTATATATAAAATTCGATTTTTCTGTATTTAGGAGGTAGAACTTTGGAGAGAAAACCCTAATACAGTTGTATTCCGACTTGGACAGTAGTCTAGGGTTCCATACCCTATTTTACATCACAAGATAAGTTTGTTTATCCAATTTATCATTATGTCTACCCCATGTTCAATTGTATTTGTGTATGCTTTCTTGTTTAATGTGTGTAGCTAATTTATTCTTGTGTTTGCTTAGATCTATGAAACCTAGTTATTAATTATTGTTAGGTTATCTCTTGTCTTAATTGGTAGACACTACATTAAGGAAAACTGGCTTCTTCTTTCATTGTTGCGAGCTTGAACGTCCTAAATAGCAAAAAGACCTTTCAGTTCACTTAGGCCATTTGTTATGTTTATTGCGTGAATTGTAGCTTTAGGATAGTAGAGTATTCCGGGAAGATACCATTGTACTTGCCGATCCCGGGAAATCTAGAGGAGAGTTTCAATTCATAGTACTAGGGAAATAGGCACCACCCTACAACCAAACGGAATACAACGCATCAATTAAGATAAAGGAAGTGAAAATTAAACCGACCAATAAGAGATAACTAGGGAGAAATAGCATCTAAGTGAACACATATTTAATCATCATACGAGCACACCTACATTAAACATAATATACCCGTAGTTAATTAATTAGATAATTAGTAAAAGTAGTAGAATCGGTGGAAGTACCACCTCCCAATCTTATACCCTGAGATATTTACCTTTGCTTTCTAAAAACCATAAAAAAGACTAAAAAGAATCTCCCTCAACCCCACCTTCTCGTAATATATCTCTTTCTAGCATTCCTATTCCCCTAGAGAACGAAATCAATCCTTTGGGCTTATCACATACTACACTACAACGATTAGGTTCACTGCCTAGAGGGTTGAAAAAATTGCTCGTAGAAAAGGAGTTTTTCTTGACCCCGAACCCCACAGATCAATACTGGTGTGGTATCTATTGTTATTAGAGAATTCGACTAATGAGAGGTGTCTATCCCAACCATTTTCGAAATCGATCATGCATGTACTCAACATGTCCTCTAACATTTGAATGGTTCTTTCACTCTGGCCATCAGTCTATGGATGATATGCAGTACTCATATCCAGATCTGTTCCCATGGCTCTTAGGAGTGATTGCCAGAAATTTTGATGTGAAACGACTATCACGATCAAAGATGATAGAAATCGGCACTCCATGACGTGCAAGGGTCTTCTTCACGTATAGGTGGGCAAGTTTGTCCATACTGTCCGTTTCTTTGATTTGCAGAAGATGAGAATATTTGGTAAGACGATTAACAATTACCCAGATAGAGGCGCAAGATTCACTCCTTAGGTATAGTTTATGATATAGTTGCAAAGCAACAAATCGATTTACAAAGTAATTTGTAAAACAACTTATAGGATAATAGGAAAACAATTCATCGTTTATAAAATAGTAGTAAGGTCAAAATTTTGATTTCATGAAATAGCAGTAAACTATTTTGTAGGATGATCGCAAAATGGTCTGTAGGATAACCAAAAATAGTTTGTAGGTTAATAATGAAAAAGGTTATTATCTTATAAGAGGGTAGCAAATATAACTGGTATTCCCGAGGGACGAGTGAAGGAATATGTGGCTGTTCCAAAGATAGTGGTTCAGGTTAAACCTTAAGGTCTTAAGGTTTCTGTTGGGCATAGAATCTCTGCTGAATGGGGAGTTTAGAAAGTTTAGAGTACAATCCAGAAGGGGGATGTTGATTGCTACCAACAATCAGTTGCTTGACTTAGTGGTGTACTTAGTACTTAAAGCAGAAGGTACAACATTGATTGAGTGTAAGGTTTGAGGTAGAGGTGAATGTAACATGACCAGAATTTGATGGGAAATAAAAAGGATGGTTTGAAATAATAATTTGCACCAAATTACTTGTCACAACATTCTCCTCGGTTTCACATATTTCTTTGGTGGAACGTACTCTACCGATGATCGGGGCCTTTTGTGAGACTGAATATGGCAACATGCATAACACAACTTCATTGTAGTATTTTTCAAGTACATACATTATTTCGTAGATGGATGATTTAATGTCATATAAAAGAATGGAATTCAAGAAAAGAAATTTATACTAGTCATAAAGCCCATTTTCTAAATTTCAGTCTCATTTACAAGCTTAAACCAGTTACCCTCAAAGTAATGGGGGTACCCAATAAATAACTTAAATCGACAAAAATCAAGGATCACTGGTAAAACAGACTTATTATAGAGTGTGATAAGAAGGAAAAATAGGATATGGCAAAAAAAAGTATTTGCACCAAATACACTTTTACGACATCCTATCTTTCCTTCCCATCACTCTTTATTTATTGAGTATACTTTATCAATGATATTGTCATTGCATCGATCAAGAAAAGAAATTTATACTAGTATTAAATCTCGTTTCCTCGTTGAACAGGATGCACTCACAAGGTGCCCACTGATTTCATTACACAACTGTAATAGACAAGTTGCAACATATATGGCCCCTCTGAGCCCCCCTCAATCCTTTTGTAGTTTCAAAACCCTTTGCGTAAAGGCCTGCACTAGATGTATTGCTAGATTTTTGAGACAACAAAATGAAATTGAGTGGGAGGATCAGAGCAGATCGCTATGTCGAACATCGTATGTCAATATTAACTAATGAAGAACCTTTGCATTCTTTATTTGCCAATATTGACATTCGATGTTCGATGTATATTTGTTAAGATTTAGTAAATCCAGTTATTAAAGTGTCGGTCACCTCAAGTATATGTAATCGTTAGAAAGCTCGTAGTCGTAGTTATTTACAGTTAAGTAGTATTTAGTTAAGTAACACTGTGGAGGATGGACGGGTCTTTACCCATTGTATGCCTGATCCACAGCCCGTAGGTGGCGATTTGTGTAATGACTATAAATACTCTCTACCTCCCAAGGTAGAGAGTTGGAGCTCATAATAAGATTTTCACTTTCTCTCACTAAGTTCCCAAACCTCTAACTCTTTCTCACTCTAAAACCTAATATTGTACGCCTATATTGATTATGGTTTAATGTTTTTGTGAAATCCAATATGTTAAAATTGGTATCAAGAGCCATGGTTTGATCATCTCTCTTACATATCCTTGGATTTCTAGTGGTTTTAGATGGTTTTTGAGTTTGAAAAAGTTTAGTAGTTTTTGCATCATTTGGATCATTTCTTGTGTTAAAGTTTGAATTTTGGGTGTACTTTTGTGTTTAGAATCATTGTAAGTGCTTGGGTTTTGATTTCGAAAGCTTGAATCACTGTGGTTGGGCTTGTTTTGGATTGAAAAGTGTGTTTTTGAAGTTTTCTTGCTAGCGACTTGACTCTCGTAGTGTTTTTCTTCGTAGCGACTTGCTTCAGTAAATGTTAGCGAGTTGTAGTGTTAAGTGTTAGCGACTTGAGCCTAGCGACTTGTCTATTGAGACAAGCCGACAAACAGTACAAGTTAGTGGATTTTCCACTACGGCTAGCGACTTGGTTAGATTAGCGACTTGCTTTCAATTTTGTTAGCGAATTGTACTTTGTATTCTCAGCGACTTGATATTAGCGAGTTGTTCTTTAACAACTTGACTGTTTAGCGATTTGGTATTATAGCGATTTGGGTCCAGCGACTTGGGTCTTAGCAACTTGGGCTTAGCGACTTGATTCATAGCAACTTGAAGTCTAGCGAGTTGCTACTTAGCGACTTGGTGCTTAGCGACTTGGTTCAAGGATTCTTAGCGACTTGGTTGAACTTTTGTTTCTAATACGGTTTTCTCTTGATTTAGTAAAATCCCGTGAAAGAATCTATTTCCCGGTTTAATCATAAAGTTATAAAATCCCGTGAAATCTGTAAACATGTCTACCAACGTACCTACAATCATCTCCATTCTGTCGAGGACGTTCAAGCGGTGGTTCGATACTCGTCCACCCATGCTTGAGGCCTTCGACTCTTGGGCTCAACGAATCAGATTGTACTGTCTTGGAAAGGAGAATGGGGTCAACATTCTCAAATCTATTGATGAAGGACCGTATCAGATTGAGACTACAAGAGACATAATTGATACTGCTGCAGATGGAACAATGATCTTTGGAATAGACAGACCAAAGATATATGATGAGCTCGATGATAAGGAGAAAAATATATTCGATCGATATCGGGCTTCAAACATCATACTTGAGGTCTTCCAAAAGACATCTACAAGCTTATCAATCACAACAATGAAGCCAAGGCTGTTTAGGATAATGTCAAGATGCTTCTCTCAGGTTCTAAATTAACTAAGGAAGACAGAGAATCACGCATTTGTATGATGAATTTGAGCACTTCAAGATGAAACCAGAAGAGAGTATCTATGAATATTACGTGAGATTTCACAAGCTTGTGAATGATATGAGGAATATCAAAATGACTATGCCAAATATTCAGCTAAACTCAAAGTTTGTGAACAACATGAATCCCGAATGGCACAAGTTTGTCACCTCTGTGAAGCTAACCAAAGGATTGAAGAACACCAACTATGTGCAACTGTATGTCTTCCTTCTACAGAATGAGAGACATGCTATGTTTGAAAAAAGGATTATTGAACAGTTCAAAACCAACCAGGGAGAAACAAGTTCCTCAAATGATTCAACAGCTTTTTACACTAATGTTGGAATTACCACCAAAGCTTCTCAATTCATACCCATGGGTCATGGTAATTACAAACTCATCCCTGATCCATCATATAAGCCTCCCGACTCAAACACACTCATGGAAAACTTCATCAATCAACTGTATCTCATGGTTAGTCAAAACATGAATTCTCTCCCACACACCAACAATTATCCTCATAACAGCATTCAATCCACATAATCAAGCTACTGTCAGAGATGGGAAGGTTATGGTGCAACCAGTTCAGGAAAGGCAATATGAATAGGGAAGAGGTGGAGTTGGTAGAGGATATGTGGCAAATCAGTTTCGTGGAAGGAATCCAAATCAAGGACAAGCAAAGCCAGTCAAATGCTACAACTGTGGTGGTGAGGGACACATTGCTAGGATTTGTACATCTCCAAAATGTCCATAGAATGCAGAATACTTCAAAGACAAGTAGTTGCTTGTACAAGCTCAGGATAATGGTGCAGCTTTGGATGAAGAGGAGTTGTTGTTTCTTGCTGAGGGCAATGCCAAGACATATGATGCAGATGTGGATGAGCAGCCAATTCAGGAGAGAGGTCATAATCATCAGAATGCCTTTCAAGTCGTCGACTGTGATGCATACGACTCACGGCGTCGATGATGAACCTACTGCACAAACAATTTTCATGGCTAGCATTTCTCCAATGGTCTCTCCAAAGGTCCCCTTACCACAGCAAGCTGGTCCATCCAAAGAAACAATCATCTCAGAGGTATTAAAAATATATGATACTGTTGATCGCGAAAATATACATGATAAAGTTCAATCGCAGAAACCAGTGACTCGACGCGTCGATGATGAACCTACTGCACAAACAATTTTCATGGCTAGCATTTCTCCAATGGTCTCTCCAAAGGTCCCCTAACCACAGCAAGCGGGTCCATCTAAAGAAACAATCATCTGAGAGGTATTAAAACTATATGATACTGTTGATCAGCAAAAGATACATGATAAAGTTCAATCGCAGGAAACCAGTGACTTAGATATTGCTAATATGGGCAATGCTAATATTGTCCCATATGATCAATATGTGACCCAATGTGAGAATGCGATTGAACCAAGTGATGTATCTAATGCAGTCAATGAGGACTATATCTTTGATGAATACACTTCTAGTGTTCCTAATGATTCTGCCATCTCTGAATTTAATGCCTATAAAGAACAAGTTTCCATTTATGAACAACGTGCTAAGTTTGAGTTACCTACCCGTGAGCAGGAAATGGATGACCAAATGCGTACAATTATTAGAAAAAGTAATTTTAGAGAAGAAGTATTAAAACAAGAGTTAAACTCCTTACAAGAAAAGCTTTCTAAGACTGCTAAGCAAAAACAGAACTTCAAGAAAATGTTAAAATGCTTAAGCAAGAATTCAATGCTAAGGAATCAAAACTTTTGAATGATTTTTCCAATCTAAAACTTTGAAAAACAAGCTTGAAAATAAGTTGTACGTACAAGGGAACACCATTCAGAATGCTCACATGGTCACTAAGCATAGAGTTTTAAGCGATAAGCATAGTATTCCCATTATTAAGGAACCCAACCCACGAGTATGGTAAGAAAGCAAGAGAAGCTCAGAAAGTAATCTATGATGGCAATGAAATCCTTAAGCCTAGACGTAAACCTAGTTGTTTGAGAATACTAAGGAAGATATCAGTTAGAAGATGTAACTAGAAAGAAATTGGATGAAAAGCTTAAGAGCCCTTTATGCATAGAAAAGAAAATCAACTATAAAACACCCAACTATGCTAAGGAAAACTGGATTGCCTTCAACAAGTTTAGACCTCAAACACAGCTGACCCCTGAACAAATGTTTTGGAAAAAGGATATGGACATGAAAAAAGCTGAAGAGTTTGTTGAACAGAATCCCCCATGTAGGAGAATGCTTCCCGCCATCGTTTATCCCCCAATACCCCAATGCATTTAGTTCCTAGATCTATTTCCTCTAGGAGCAAGACCTTAATCAATCAATATGTAATTTTTCAATTATTTGTTGATTTTGAGAAAACTTTTAAGAAAAGGATCACTTGCAGGGATAACAAGGGGAAAGGGGTTTTGAGCAAACTAAAGAATGCTATTTAACTGAGGTCATGCCTTTCTTTAAACAATTACAAGGTCAATTTGAGAGTCTTAAAAAGGGGATGGATTCAGATATTAAAGAAATGGAAAAGGAATTTGATGCAATGATAGTTGAGGTTAGTGACTATGAGCGAGAATTAAAATAAATGAGATTGAGAGGAAGACCTTGCATACCTTGAATGAGAATCTTATTTCTGAATGTATTACTCAAGATGTGTTTTACACTGCTACGAATTGTTCCATTAATGCTTCACAATTTCATGAATTATCTGTTGCTCTGAAAGTCTCCAATGATCGTGTCATTGAGCTTGAAAATACTAATTCTAAATTGCATGAGAAAATTGAACAGGATGATCATGATAATCTGGTAAACATTACTCTAAATTGGAAGTTGAATATCTTGATTTGCAATTAAAATATCAACATCTAAAGGAAAATGTTAAAACCTCAAATATCAAGAAATCCTTGGATGCTCCGATTTTGATGCGCTTTTGAAATAAACAAACGTGATGAACAAATTCGAGCTCATTGCAACACGATCAGGAAAATGAGAGCACAAATCTCACAATTGAAGGGTGAAAGAAACAATGCAAATGGCTCCCAAATGCCTCCACCTTTAGATTCTCAGTCTTCTCAAACTTTTCATCTTCAAAACTTGGTTAATGTTTTACAAAAGAAAAATGAGAGTTTTCTAGAAGAAAATAAAAAAGTGAAACTACACTTTAAAGAGTTATATGATTCAATGAAAGTCACTCGTGACAAGAACAACGAAAAAATAACGTCTTTACAAAAGGAAATTGAGAATATGAAGAGTCAGGAAAAAGGGAAAATGCCACTTGTTTTCAATGAGAATGATGCATCGAAGTCATTTGCAACCAAATATCTTGGATCTGTTAAATATATTCCTCCTCATCTTAGGAATAACGAACTTGCGTTTCATAATTATCTTGCTCGCCTTAAGGATATTCTTGAATGTCTTCGTGAGATTGTAGAAAAGGACTTCATAAATAAGCCACTTGATAATGAAATTAGGTTTGCTTGCATTCAGGCCAAACGATCTCAAGAGATGTTACAATGTTTAATAGCAACATGTCCTAAATCCTTAGGTGCGGAAGATAAAGTTGTGATACCTTGTTCCATGCCTAGTGCTAAGTATACACACAATTCGATGCCTAGCATTAAGAAAGTGAATTTCAATGTGCCTTCAAGTAGTTCAGATCCCTGCACTTCTAGTTCAGGAATGCAAAAAGTAGCAAAACCAACTAATGTTCCAATTCCCTCTACAGGAGTAAGAAGTGACACCAAAGCAAGCGGGTCAAAGCCTCAAGGAAACACAAAGAATGATAGGACCTTGCGTGCTAGGAATGTTCAGTGGAAGAAAGTAGAAGATCGACTGATTCGTTGAGGTTCAAGGGGTGTGTGTGTATGGATAAAACCACAATATCGATATCAAAAATAACCACAAGAAATGATCTAAAATCCCTTTAGGAAAAAGGATAATGAATCAAAACCCGTGAGTGATAGTGATACGGATTAGGAAATCCGAGTCGTTTCCCAACGAGGTGTGAATGGGCAACGTCGTTATTGGTTCGTTATTAAAATGCTCGATGTTCTGGATTTGTGATGATATAAAACTACGGGGAATGGGAAAGCAATTATGGGAATTAAACTACGGGAAATCCTAAGTTACGCAAATGAAACGTGAATAAAATGCAACTACGTCTATTCTAAGTCTAAAATTACTTTTACTCTAAAAATGCAATTTGAAAACTATTTATGAATTAAAACTATTTTTTTTTGGATTTTTCTGGATTTTATTAAAATTAAAAACTAATTTTTAACTTTTAAAACTAATTTAAAATACTAAAAATTATGAAAATTAAGGGGAAAAATATGAAACTATTTTTATAAAATCTAAAACAACCTAAGAGAATTTTCAAAACTATTTTTTTATTTTTCTGATTATTTTTCTATTTTCTACAAATTTAAAACTATTTAAATCTAATTAATTGGCTAAAAATTACAAAATAAGCTAGGAAAAATCTAGAAAAATTATTTTTTCGCTTTTTGTATTTATCTTAATCTGTGAAAATTGAAAAATTATTTTTTGGAACTTTTTCTGATTTAATTGCAATAAAAGCTATTTAAAAATGACTAAAAACTGTTTTAAATAGAGAAAAATAGCAACAAAGTGACTAAAAATTATGAAAAACTCAGGAGAATTCTAAAATATTATTCTAAAGCTATGAAAAATATAAAACACTAAGCTTATGTGTGAGAAATGAGGGCTGTAGTGTAACTGCTACAAAATAAGCACTTAAAAATAAGCAAATAAGCACAATAGGCCACCAAACTTGAAGCTAGATTAACTACCAACAACTAAATACTTCTAACCCTAACCACTAATAAGCAGATTACCAAGTTTAAAGCTAACAAACTACTTAAGCAAATCAGTGATCTAGGCCCTACTTTAAGCTCTGCGACTTATTCATAGCTAATGTTAAAACCAGATATGTGGTCCTCAAGACCACCAACCCAAGAGTGATTATGCCAAGTTTCAGGCACTACTAAGCTAAAATGAAGCTTTAAAGCTTCGCAAGAGACCGCGTGCACAACTCAATATAAGCTGAGTGTGCGAGGACAAAACAGCGAACGATTAAGAGATTATTAGCGCTTAAAAGGTTTCCGAGTTTTGACAAAAGCACATTTCAAATCTTGACCAATTGAACTTATGATTCCCAAAATTCCAATAACTCTAACTCAAAAATGAATCAATGATTCATCCACAAAGTTTCATGAAAACTTGAATCTATAACTTTGACTTATAAAAACAGTTTTGGTTTTTTGACTTTATTCAACTTTGATCTTCATAAACAGATTGTAGAAGCAGTTTAAAGATATAATATGACCTAATTAAACTATCTATGATGATTTTAAATTTGAAAAGCAAGTTCAACTGGATCTATATTAACGGATATGTATTTAAAAGCAGATTCAAGTTTATATTGACTATTATGAAAAACTGATGCAAACTATTGATTGAAATGACTTTACTTATACTATTAGATACTAATGCAACAGGAATCTAATACCAAGATAGCCTTAAACACAGATCTATCCACTGATCCAAACAGTCCTTTAACTACTCTAATTAGCAATGTAAACAGCCTAATCCTATCCTACTTATCATGGTGATTAAAACAGATGAATTATTAAGACCCTAGAACTGAAATAATCATCTAATCCACAAAAACAACAAAACACACATGATCAATTCATTAAGACAGCTTTTGAGAATGAAAAGGTTATTACTTACTTTGTTATTACCGGCCGATAAATTGGTGATAGATTACTATTCCAATCAAAAATGCCAAATAACAACCCAATCCATCATAATAATCAACCCAATTCCATCTCTCAACCAAAAATAGCACCACAGTTTGACTTTTGTTGACCAAGAGCTTTTGTGAATGTGAATGAATGAAATGCCACAATTAAACACAAAATAAGCTCATAAAAGCTATGGGCGAGCTTATATGAGCTTATTTCAATCATTAAAAACACTTTATTCAGATTACTCAAATAGTAAAATGCAAGATCAAAAGTAAAACTTGGAAACTTTTATTAATGGAATGAGATTACAAAATTTGAGATTACATAGAAAACTTTAAGAAAACATTACTAAGCTCTTGAAAATTTGTCAATAAAAGAAACATAAAGCTGAATTTTAAAGGAAATTAATGCGCCTTCAATGTGAGCTCAAGGGGTCTATTTATATTTGGAAATCGGTCTTGGATCCTTGATAGAAGAGCCTAGAGGCTTATCCTTATCCTCTGACCCTCTGATTCCTTCCTCCAATCATTGGCTTCCATTTCACCATGAGACGTGTCGCGTCCAATGAGAGAGCTCTGCTTGGCCACGCTGGCATTCTATCCTGACAAGTCAGCTTCTAGAAGGATTGGTAAGATCCTTAGTACGAGGTTGGGATCATGGTAATTATGGGTAAATGTGAATGGGTAAAAGGGCGTTTGGATTGGGGACGAAAGGTACTATTGGGCGCGTTTGGATTAGTTTATTATATTTTGAGTGTATTTGACCGGGTAAGTGGGTGAGTTTGACCAGGGTTTGGTTCGGGTTAAGTGGGAAACGGGTTGGATATATAAAACGTGGCCGGGTTGTGAGATAGCTTAATGGACCGGGTTGTATGTTTTTGGGCCGTGGCTTTTGGATTTGGATTTAGGGTAGTTAAGTGATCCAAAGTATATTTCAAGGACTATTAGTGTATAATCTGAAATTCCAAGGACCAATCTTGTAAATCTAAAAATCTCTTTCAAGGGCTACACTTGTCATTCACAAATAATCCAAGGGTGAAATTTGTAAATTCTGAATCTTGAAGGGTTACTTTTGCCAAATGCTCAAACTTGAGGGGCCATTTTTGCCAATTCTTCAAACTTGATTATTTCTTCCAAAAATCATCCTCGGAGAATAAAATCTTCATAAATGCACAATTTTGATCTTTATCGACTTAAGCTCTCTTAATCTCGAGCTTCAGTTCGATCGATTTGGTTTCTTTTGTGTGTTTTGACATATCCGTACACACCTGAAACACAAACTCAAGAAAACAACAGATATTAGCAATAAACGGCTCTTTCTTGGTTATTTTGGGATTTATTTGATAAAGAAATGATATGTGTTTTTGCACATATCATCGCCTTAGGGAGAATTTGAATAAAATGAATCGTGTTGATTTTAGTGTTAGCTCTAAGCGTACTGTAATTAATGCGAATTCTGCTACTTTTGACAAAACATGTAATGATGATTGCGTGGTTTATGTTACTAATCTTGAATGTGGTGTGAATGATTTGATTAATGCTGTTAAATGCCTAGTTAAAGCTGTTAATGTTAAAAATCAAGCTAAGAAGGGTAAAGGCAAAGGCGAAAGAAAGTTGAAAAGCAGTGGAAACCCACAGGAAGGAAATTTAGTAATGTAGGTTATCAATGGATACCTCTTGGCCGTAGATTAATGGTACATTGCCCTAAATTTTCTAAGTCAATGCCCACTAGAAAATGGATGCCTATTGGTAGAACTATTCCCTAAGAAGTGAACATACTTTGAATAGGTCAAAGCGGACACTAGGGCATCTATTTCGATGAGTCCATTGTTTCTACCTCGATGTGGGTGTTTCAATCAACATTGTTACTAACCAAGTGGAACCCATTCTTGCATGAGGATTCCAATTATCGGTTATCCATTCTTGTGCGTGTTCATTTGCGGATCGTTCAAATCGTTCGTGTGGTACTTGGACTCAGTACATTCCTTTATATGACGGAGGTCATTCGACTCATGAACTTCGTGAGTAAATTCATGAAGCTGTGAAATCCTAAAACGATCATTTTGGTGCTATTATGGGTTATGGAGATTACGTGGTTGGAAATAGTATGATTTCCAGGGTATATTATGTTGAAGGTCTTGGACATAATCTATTTTCTGCCGAACAATTTTGTGACTCAGATTTATAAGTGGCCTTCAGAAAACATACTTGCTTTGTTAGAGAACTTGATGGTGTGGAACTTCTCAGAGGAACTCGTGGTTCAAACCTATACACCATCTCTATCGAATCTAAGTCATGGCTATGGCACCGTCGTCTCAATCATTTGAACTTTGGTAACATAAACAATATTTCCAGAAAGGACTTAGTAAGAGGATTACCCAGATTAAAGTATGAAAAAGATAATCTTTGTTCAGCTTGCCAATTGGGAAAAAGCACGAAATATGTCCACAAACCAAAACCCACAAACTCAGTAATGGAAGTTCTTCAAACCCTTCATATGGATTTGTGCGGACCAATGAGAGTGCAAGCGATAAATGGGAAGAAATACATTTTAGTCATTGTTGATGACTACTCTCGATTTACTTGGGTAAGTTTTGAGGACAAGGATGAAACTCGGATGTCATCATCAAACTTATCAAACGACTTCAAGTTCGACTCAACAATCTTTGTCGAATTGTTCGAGCAGAACAAAATAGCACAAAGTTTGTTAACAAAGACTTAAATTCAGTTTTATGAAAGTGTTGGAATCAGTCATCAAAGAAGTGTTCGAACTCCTCAACGAGCGGTGTAGTTGAAAGGCGAAATCGAACTCTTGTGGAAGCCACAAGAACAATGCTAATTTATTCAAAAGTTCCAATGTTTCTCTGGGCTAAAGCCATTGCCACTGCTTGCTACACCCAAAATCGTTCCTTATTCATACTCGCTCATATAAAACTCCATATGAACTTGTTCATAAACGAAAACCTAATCTCTCCTACCTTCATGTGTTTGGTGCTTTGTGCTATCCAACGAATGACGATCATGATTTAGGCAAATTAAGAGCAAAGGCAGATATTGGAGTTTTGTTGGTTATGCAAACAAGAAGGTTGCCGAATCTACAACAAGAGAAAAGCGAAATATCATAGAAACAAGTCCGTTACGTTCGATGGTGGCCGGTCAAATGGATCCGGGACAATCCGGTTTTGGACCGCATCTCAACTATCATCGGGTAGTCTATCAGGTTCTCTCGTTTCAAATCCTCACCGTGACTCATTATGTACCTCCTTCAGAAGATGATTTGAAGAAATTATTTGATCCTTTGTTTGATGAACACTATGAGCCAAGGGCCAATGATCATCCAATTCCTTCAACAGAGCTGCTCCCCTATCCCATTAATGAAGTTAACCCTTGGTTTCATGTCACTAAGTCAAGAAGCGCCTAGCTGATCACTTTCGGAATCATCATCAATGCCTCAATCATCAAGTGTACACAATGGAAATGTTCTTTGCATTCGTTACAGATGATGAAAATCCTTTTGCTCCTCGGAAGATGAACCTTTTGAAAATATATTTGCTCCTGAATCATCATCATAACCATCTTCATCAGGAGATTTCGACTCTGCTACTTCTGTTCCTCAACAACAACCACATGAACACCTTAGAAAATGGAAACATGATCATCCATTGGACAACATCATTGGAAACCCTTCTCGTCCAGTATCCACATGGAAACAACTTTCAACCGATGCCTTATGGTGCTTCTTCAACTCCGTACTATCTAAAGTCGAACCAAAAGATGTTAAAACCGCCATGAATGAAGGCAGTTGGTTGATGCCATGCAAGAAAGAAATTCATGAGTTTGATCAATTAGATGTATGGGAATTAGTACATGCTCCAGATTGTGCTATGATGATTGCTCTAAAGTGGATCTTCAAAGTAAAACTTGATGAGCATGGTGATGTTTTAAAGAACAAGGCTCTATTGGTTGCAAAAGGATACCGTCAAGAGGAGGGCATTGACTTTGAAGAATCATTTGCTCTGTTGCATGCATGAGGCAATCGAGAATCTTCAGGGCTAATCTGCAAGTAAGAATATGGTAGTCTATCGGATGGATGTGAAACGACTTTCTTAACTGGAGATCTTAAAGAAGTTGTATCGTTAAATAGGAAGGCTTTGTGAATCCTGAGCATCCTACTCATGTCTATCGCTTGAAGAAGGCTTTATACGGCTTGAAGCAAGCTCCAAGGGCATGGTATGATACGCTATAAAAGTTTCTTCTATCTGGATTGAGAAAGGAGCAGTTGATCCGACATTGTTCACCAAAAAGTCAAGCAAACATTTAATTCACGTTTAAATCTATGTTGATGATATTATTTTTGCCTCGACTGACCCCAATGAATGTGACCGTTTTTCAAATGAAATGGCTTCAAAATTTCAAATGTCAATGATGGGACAAATGTCATTTTTCTTGGGATTACAAATTTCACAAAGTCCTGGAGGCATCTTTATAAATCAATCTAAATATGCAAATGAGATTTAAAAGAAATTTGGATTTGATTCTTGTGACCCTGTTGACACTCCCATGATACAGCGTACTAAACTGGATGAGGCACCACTCGGGGATCATGGTAGACCAAACAAAATCTCTTAGTATGATTGGATCACGATGAACCTCACGTGAGTAGACCGGACATTACCCGTTATTTGTTTGCATGTGTGCTAGATATCGAGGCTAAGCCTACCAAAAAGCACCTTAGGCGGTTCGCGGGTCTTTCGGTATCTCAAGGAACCATCAATATGGGACTTTGGTACCGAAGGACACGGTATGTCACTAACGACCTATCAGATCTTGATCATGCGGGATGTCAAGATACACGTCGAAATACGTGCGGAGGTGCTCAGTTTTTGGGTGATAAGCTTGTGAGCTGGTCTTCAAAGAAACAAATGAGTACTTCTATTTCCTTTACAGAGGCTGAATACATAGCCATGTCATCTTGTTGTGCTCAAATCCTATGGATAAGATCCCAATTATCTGACTATGGCTTTGGATTCAACAAAATCCATCTGTACTGTGATAATAAAAGTGCCATTGCTCTCTCATACAACAACGTTCAACACTCAAGAGCAAAGCACATCGATATTCGACATCATTTCATCAGGGAGCAAGTGGAAAATGGTGTGGTGGAACTCTATTTTGTGAGGACTGAATACCAGTTAGCAGACATCTTCACGAAAGTTCTTCCTAGAGAACGTTTTGAGTTTATCCTTCCACGACTTGGTCTAAAGAGTCTACAACCGGAAATACTCAAACGTCTTCAAGAGGAAGACGATGAGTAAAGGTATTTCTTCATCTATCTCTTGTAAATATTTATTCGAAAAGCAAAATACAAAATTACAAAACCCACAAAAAGAAAATAGAAAAATATAAAACTTTCAAAAATCCATAAAAATTTGAAAAATCTTGAAAAAAAAAATCTCTTTGTCATAATTTTCTCGATTCGATAATATCTACGGTCTTTGTGTTTGTCATTCAAAAGAATGACACGGGTCTTTAGATGTTGTTCGAATGTTTAAAAAAAAAATCAAAAAATATTTTTGGGAGAAAAGTGAAGAAAAAAATGGTTTATTGTCATTTCAGGCAGGAACCCGCTTTTCAAAGAAATAAAAGAGCCATGCTTTATCTTAAATCTTCAAACCTCATGCTCTGATTCTAAAAAAAAATGTTGTCGTCAAAAAGACAAATATTTCCTTCAAATGATTCTTCTGAAAAATATTTGTCAACTAATGAAAACAAAATTGCTTTGAAAATACTTGGACTCTATTTTTGAAAATCATCAGGGCTTTTCATGTCAAAATTTCTATCCTTCAATCAATAACATATGTCATTGATTGAGGGAAGAATGATTTCAAATCAAAAGAGTATTTTCTAACAATTGTACGTGATAGAAAGGTCTACTCTTGCAAATCAAAAGAACAATGTTTTACAATATTGTATACAATTGGTACAAGACCTTTGGTATTAATATGTTTTTAAAAGATTGTCAAGCATGTTTAATCTTTGGAGTCTAAAGTCTCAAACTTGATCCTTATTGGTTAAATGTTTCTCATAATCAAGTCACATCTCCCCTCAAAAGCTTTCAAAATCAATTTAAATCTACAGAGATCACAAATCTCAAATGATTTGATAATTGTGATCGGGGGAAATTTGTGATTTAAATTGGATTTATGATAATTAGATAAATGGTTTCAAAGTGTTTAGCAAGCTTTCCTCCCCACATGTGCCAAACGATTTCAAATTTTCCATGCACATGTTGAGGGGAGCATCTTTTTAAACCACAAAGATAGCGTGATTGATTTGTATCTAAGTCAGGGTTCCTTAATATGTGCAAAACTCTTTCAAACCTTGCACATATTGAGGGAACAAATTTATGAAAACCTCATCCTTCCCCAATATGCTTTATCTACTTGATTTGATCGGGAAGTGATGTTGATATCTTTTAGAAAATGGTAATCAAAGAAGTTAATTCTTCCTCTAGCCTCAGTGTGCCAAAAGCGATTCCAAAGACATGATGCACATGTTGAGGGGAATTTGTTTCTAAAAATATCAAAACAATTAAGTACAAAATGCTTTGATAATATATCACAAGTATCTGATTGATTTTCAAATGGTTTTCAATTGGTTCCAATGGCAGATGAACAATACCAATAGACCGACCAAATTTACTTTATGTATGGTGATATAAGGATGATAAGATTAGGTATTTGTTCCCGATCCGCTTGAGAGCAGGAGGGATCTACCGAGGGACAATCCACTAGATAGTGTAGAAGTCCTTAGGTATGATGAAAAAGGAGAAAAGTAAGAAATGGGAAGAGTGCGACTAAGTGCGAGCTGATCTTTGGAATAAACCCAACAAGGTTCTAGTTATGAAGTCTCGGTAAGCAGAAGGGGTTGAAGAATGAAAAAGAATTGAATGTGAAAAAGGGTGAAAAGAAATAGCCCTCTAATTATTCAACCTTAGAGCGAAACGGGTTCAATTCATATGCTACTCTTGGTTACTAAGGTAACATGGTATTGAAGACAAGGCGTCATGGACCCGATGCGCCTTGCACTAAACTTCCCAAACTACTCAAGTTCCTCTTAAAAGGGCTTGTTTCATTCTCACGAGAACAAGCATTATCTATCGACTTTCTCTTAGAGATTGTTGATATTGAAGAAGGAGACCCTCTCCTTAGTCTCCGACATAGGAACCAAATGTGCACTATTGAGTCTAGAACCACGAGATCATCAATTAAATCTCTTTAGGAACGTCATTGAAGACTCTGTTTCACACAATGTGGAAAGTGAGATTATATCTTAAGAGTCCTACGCATTATCCTTGTGGTATTGCGGAACATCGAGTGATATGCAAACATATTCACAATGAAGATGGAAAGCCTTCTAGAGCCAACATCAAACAAGCTCTTGGTGGGTGGCATGTGAGATCTATTCAATTGATCAACCATGTGACAAGCTGAGACGAAACAATGGGCGATCATAATTATGAATCAATCACGGTTCGGTTATGGATTGTGGATACCTTTGAAAAACCCGATTGTTGTGCTTAAAAATCTTTTCTTTAGCACATCATTTGTGTACTAATATTTCAATTAAAATGTTTATGATTGATAATTGATTTTCATTAAAACCTTCGTTGTATTGCAAAAATAAATTTCTATTGAGCAATATCGATTGTTTTCAAATCTCTTTCATCAATCGGTGTGAATCTCAATTATTTGGTTCACTTTCATGTGTTGTCTTCTTTGAGGCGTTCGGTTTGAGAACAGTACTTGAAACCTGTCAAGGAAATTCTTGAATTATACACGATCCGCAGGCGTACTATGCTTGATCAGAGAACCGTGGGCGTGTACCTCAATTCAAAGAAAGTGATCAAAACACTTGCGCGGCTTTATGCTAACTGTTGTTATGCGAATGCGCCGGCGTTCGCGGTGATCGAGAATAAGCGTCAATCCATAGCCGCATGCTCACACAACACATTCATTTCAATAGAAATCATGATTAGTGCATCAATGACTCTGATATTTTCACTCCATGCTTACCTCTGTGTACGCCAATATCATGAATCAACGAAGGCTTCCATTACTCGATGAGAAGAAATCATGATCCGGAATGTGAGCATGTCGGTCCAAATGTCACAACATCACATAATACCAACACCACAATGGAAGAGTTAGAGATTTATGATAGTGATGATCTCAAAGCGGCTCAAAACTCATTATCGCGTGGATGGTTAAAGACCTCCACTTGATTTATCCAAACATGCAAACATGAAGAATCAAGACTACGAACTCTTGAGCAAAGACAATCAAGAATCCAGAACAATCTAATGTAATATCTGTTTGTATTCATTGTAATTTGAGGTGACCTCCCTTAGGGGGAGATTGTTAGGATTTAGTAAATCGAGTTATTAAAGTGTCGGTCACCTCAAGTATATGTAATCGTTAGAAAGCTTCGTGTCGTAGTTATTTCTGTTAAGTAGTATTTAGTTAAGTAACAGTGTGGAGGAGACAGACGGGTCTTTACCCATTGTATGCACGATCCGGCCGTAGGTGGTGATTTGTGTAATGACTATAAATACTCTCTACCTCCCAAGGTAGAGAGTTGGAGCTCATAATAAGATTTTCACTTTCTCTCACTAAGTTCCCAAACCTCTAACTCTTTCTCTCTTTAAAACCTAATATTATAAGCCTATAGTGATTATGGTTTTGTGTTGTGAAATCAATATGTTACAATATTGCAACCTAGGTTCTATATATGATGTGATACTTGATAAAGCCTTGTACATACAGAATATAAATCTCAACACAATATCGAGATAATAGTCTGTCCTTAGATACCGCGATAGCGGATGATACGAGGCGAGAAACCATGACAAACATTACAAAAGATATTAAAAAACATCTTAAGGGAGTAATTTTAACCAACATATCTAGATGAAGTCTGAAATATGGATGGTGTATCAATGATGGGTGAAGAGACCACTTTCAAGTTTGAACATAAATTTGCTATGATGTATCTGTTAATCAATCTATGAAAGGGAGAACCAAGCATCTTTATGTTCATCCCCCAAGTGGTATCTTGTTCATTGAAACCGTCTACTATAAAGGATCATAGATGTTCATCCAACAAGTTTCGAGTATGACCATAAAGTTTCCCTGGTGTCTGATACAGAGGGGTTCGGGGTCGAAAAGACTTCCTTTTCTACGAGCAAGTTTTTCAACCCCCTAAGCAGTGAACCTAATCGTTGTAGTGTAGTATATGATAAGCCCAGGGGATTGATTTCGTTCTCTAGGGAAATAAGAATGCTAGAAAGAGATATATGATGAGAAGGTAGGGTTGAGGGAGATTCTTTTTAGTCTTTTCTTTATGTTTTTTAGAAAGCAAAGGTAAATATCTCGGGGTATAAGAGTGGGGGGTGGTACTTCTACCAATTTCTACTAATTTTACTACTTATCTATTTATCTAATTAACTAGTGGATAAATTATGCTTAATTGAGGTGTGCTCGTATGATGATTAAAGATGTGTTTACTTAGATGTTCTTACTCCCTAGTTGTCTCTTATTGATTGGTTTAATTGTCACTTCCTTTATCTTAATTGGTGCGTTGTATTCCGTTTGGTCAAAGGGTGGTGCTAATTCCTTAGTTTTATGAATTGCAACTCTCCTCTAGACTACCCGGGATCGGCGAGTACAATGGTATCTCCCCCGTATACTCTACTATCCTTAAGCTACAATTCATGCAATAAACACAACGAATGGCCTAAGTGCACTCTTAATCTATTTTTGCTATTTAGGACGCTCAAGCTCGCAACAATTAAAGAAAAAGCCAATTTTCCTTAATCTAGCATCTACCAATTAAGAGAAGAGACAACCTAACAATAATCAACAACTAGGTTTCATAGATCTAAGCAAAAATAAGGATAATTTAGCTACTAATGTTAAACAAGCAAGCATACACACATACAATTGAACATGGGGTATACATAACGATAAATTGGATAAAAAAACTTATCTTGTGAAGTAAAATAGGGTATGGGACCCTAGAATATTGTCCAAGTCAGACTACAACTATATTAGGGTTTTCTCTCCAAAGTTCTATCTCCTTTAAAATAGACAAATCGAATTCTATACATAGATTTCCAAGTGCGACGGCGTCACCTTTTGCTAGTGACGCCGTCAGGTCGCCGTCATTAGGGTTTCGTTTGGGCCAAGTCATCGTTGGGATGACGTTAGTTGAGATGTGTGTCACTGTTAGTCTTCATGAAGGACGTCGTCTGAGTCTTGGTTCTTGGGCGTCTGGTGTGGAATTTGTGAGTGACGTCTTCCAGAGTTTAGGCGTGACACCGTCATGCTTTAGAACCAGAATTTCTGCTGAGCCGGCGCATGCACTTTTGTTCAAAACATCTATAAAGGGACGACATCGCCCTTTGGTTGGGACGCCGTCAGGTATGCCGGAGTGCCTTTGATCTTGACTTTTCCATTTTCTTCATGTTTTCGCTCCTTTTTGTCCTGTGAAAACGTAGAGGGGGTGAATACGTTTCCGTTTAAAACTTAAAACTTTTGTATCAAATATAGTATAAACCATTGCATTTTCTAATCTCGACGCGAGGATGCATTTAACGTATTACGGCATGTAAGGCCAAGCCCTTAATATCACATAAGATTCCGCAAGATTAATGGTTCATTATAAATCAAGTTTCACCATTATTAGTCCGGTTGCTTTTTCTTGATCAAGCGTGTCATAATATGTAAAGTGTTAAATATAGTTTGTGACTATATGAAAGACCAAGTATGTATCACAAACATAGACATCAACCACATAGAAAATAAACAATGTAATGCAAGAATAAGAGTAAAGAGGTAAGTAAAAGGATAGAAAAACCAACACGAGGATTTATAGTGGTTCGGCTACAAGGACACCTTCCTTGCCCTACTCCACTCCCCGAGTCACCTACTCGAGAGTTCGTAAACACTACACGATACCAACTCCTTATGGCGGAGAAGCCAACGTCGCCTACTCTTTTTCCGGTACTAGGCTAACCACCGGGTTCTTTCACCCCAAGGTGAACCACACCTACCACAACGTCGCCTACCCTTTATCCGGTACTAGGCTAAGTACCGAGTTCCATTACAATGGAGGAACTACTACCCAACACTACACAACACCTATACCCCTAAGGAGACCAACTCCTTATTACAACACCATCAAAGATATCAATACCCTTGGATCCAATACTACTCTATCTTGTACATCGAAACACACCATATCGAATGTACACCTTAGGCACCTTTCACTAATTCCCTTGGTTAGATTACTCAGCACCCTTCACTAATGCCTTCATCTTGACTCTTTTAGCATTCTTCACTAATGCCTTTGACACATCTATGACACCCGCTATGTTTTGTGGCCTAACATAACAAACCTTGTGTTTTATGGCACAAACACATAAACCATCTAGTCTAGTCATAGATATATAACACATCTATGATACCCGTTATGTTTTGTGGCCCAACATAACAAACCTTGTGTTTTATGGCACAAACACATAAACCATCTAGTCTAGTCATAGATACAAGAATATGATACTAGACAATATCCAAGACAATGTGTCTAATGGATACGAAATCCTAAACTAAACATCAAGAACAAAAAGCATGATGTAGTTAGTCTTCAATGAATGAAGATGACAAGTTTCCCAAGCTTGTTGTAGAAGATCTTCATGTGCTTGTATCTTGTGATGGGTGATCACTTAAGTAGGTAAGGAAGCAAGATCTCTGAGCTTGCTTTGGAGGATCACTTCAGGAGTATGCTTACAACAAATGAGAGTTAGAAGCATTATGATCATATGAGATGAGGGTGGTTTACATGTTTTCTAATGATCTAAATATCCTAGAAATGGTGGAGAGAAACTATGTGTGAAGGTGTGTAGAAATGGTAAGAAGTGGCTTGCTATTTATAGGCAAAAAGACCAAAACCATGTTCTGCCCCAAGGATCCCTTCTGGAGGGATCCGGACCTTGTAATGCTAGGGATCCATGGGCACTTTGAGGGATCCGTAGGACGCTCCCTTTTGCCCATGGGTTTTGGGTCATGGGTTATGGGTTGGTCCATGGGTATTTCATTAGATACAATGTATCTAATAGATGCAATGCATCTAGTCAAATGGGTATGGGTCGTGGGTCATGGGTTTTACCCAACACGTTTACTTATGTTTACTTAAGTGTTTTATAAACTATTTAACTAAACATGTTTAATGGTTTGTTAGGGGTTTGATCATAACGCAACATAACAAACATGTACGAACCTGTGTTGTAGCATACAAGGACTTGAGTCGTCGAGAGGTGTTGAGAGTATGTTGAGACAAAATCTAATTACAATTAACTTATACATTTTACGTTATGTATTACAAGTTACATGTTTGTCATCAACAAAACAAATGAGAATGTATAGATTAAATATCGTAATATTTGCACTAACAATCTCCCCCTTTTTGATGATGATAAAATATATGTAAACGTAATAGATAGGTAAAATGTCAAAGTTACTTGTGTCCGTACTTCCTATACATTACCTTCTTCATTTAGACTCTTCTCCCCCTTTTGTCGAAACAAAAAGGGTGTGT
Source organism: Chrysanthemum makinoi (assembly GCA_910596185.1). Lineage (NCBI taxonomy): Eukaryota > Viridiplantae > Streptophyta > Magnoliopsida > Asterales > Asteraceae > Chrysanthemum > Chrysanthemum makinoi. The sequence goes on along the minus strand of OU343217.1, from coordinate 198,353,482 downwards.
CCTTTAAACTTAATTTCTCCCAAGAATGGTGAGTTTGCATCATCCCTAATGAAGTTAAAATGAAAAACACTTATTGCTCCAATTGGCACACCACGCCAATACCTTCAACACGAAACACTAATGACGAAGCTTAGCAACTCATGACCTTGAGCTTAAACGTCTTCAAAAGGTGGTGATCTCGCCTTTAAGAGGAACCTAGAGAATCACACAAAAAAACAAAAAAAAAAAAAAAAAGAAAAAAAAAAGAAAAGAAAAGAAAGATCCTTTGAATTATAACCATTATTGCCAACGGCTCAATGGATCAATTTTTTTAGGCTTAACCTACATCAAGGTTAGTGTTAAGAAGAAAAGAAAAAGGAAAAATATATGATGAGAAAGAAATCTCCATTTTGTTGAAACATAAAGGAATTTTGAAGAATGAATATGTGCATGCTCCCCCTTGTTAAAGGCGTCAAGTATTTTAGGAAGGCTAAGACGAAATTATTGCAAAATTTGCAATGTTTTTGCTTTGCCAAAAAACTCCCCTTTATTGAGAGCGTCAAGTTCTCTTAGTGTGTTTTGAAAATCTACAAAACAAAAAGTTAGTGCAAAATTATATTCGTCCTTGGACGAGTAAGTCATATGATGCACTTTATAAATGTTCAGCGAAAGCCTATAGTGTTCATCAACTTATTTACTTTGTTGTTCCAACAACTGTTCATCAGTTTCTTTATACTAAAAATTGTGACAATTATATTTTGAGAAAGTACTAGTGAGGCTCATAAAGGGAAAAAACAATTAGTACAAATACATCCATATATAACCGCCATGGCTGCAATAATATTTGACCAAAATTGCCCTGCCAAGATACAAAAAATCTCATAATATGTGATGTGTTTCGTTGTGTAAAGGAAAATTATTATCATCATGATTTACATTTAAATTTAACCGACTTATCATATAACAAACACTAATGAGCAATATTCCCGATCAGTGTAGCTTAGTTGGTAAGTAGAGTGTTGATCACTAAGAGTGGAACGTTAACACTTAAATATCTATCAGTATTTTAACCATAAAGTTAGTCTAACTAAACCTAATCTAAGGCAAGGGGGTTTTCATCCTGAGAGACTGGCACGATGTTTAGATTAAGTAAAATAAAAGTAACAAGGTGAAAGACACACACGTACACATATAGGAAACATATGACAAATAAGAGGCCTGCCCGATAGTAAATTAGATTATATTCACTTAATTGCTTAGCTATATAGGATGAGTACTAATTCTGGTCTTTCTCGTTGGTTGTTCATGTGAGCGTTTTCTTTATTACATTTAACTTAGCTAAATAACCTATATTTAGTTTTAAGTATTATTACAGAAAAGCTCTGTCACAGCTAATCCCAAATCTGTAATAAGTGCAAATTTAATGATTATTTAGTTAAATTATTTATCCCGTTAGGACTTACATCAACTATCCTAGGATGTTAATGAAGTAATTGTGGGAGGCGTATGACAGCGCAAACAAGCCACAATAATCAAGAGGTGATCAAAGCATACACACGAACATCCAAATAAAAATCAAATAATGTAGGATATAGGATTTCACAAACACACTAAACCATAATCAAATGGGGCGTTCAATATGTTTAGAGAGAGAAAGTTCTAGAGAGAGAAAGGGAAGAGAGTTGGGAACTATGTGAAACAAACAAAAATGGTATTGAAGCTCCAACCCTCTACCTTGGGAGGTAGAGGGTATTTATAGTGTCTTACAAATAAATGCCACCTACGGGCTGTGGATCAGGCATACAGTGGGTAAAGACCCGTCCGTCCTCCACGGTGTTACTTAACAAACTACTTACTAACATATTATGACTACGACTACGAGCTTTCTATCGAATACATATACTTGAGGTGACCGACTCTTTAACGACTGAATTTTCTAATTCCTAACAATCTCCCCCTAAGGGAGGTCACCTTAATTTACAATGAATACAAACAGATATTACATTAGATTGTTCTAGGATTCTTGATTAAGTTCATTGCTCAGAAGCTCATAGTATTTGATTCTTCATGTTCAGCATGTTTGGATAATTTCAAGTGGAGGTCTTTAACTGATCCACGTGATGATGAGTTTTGAGCCAGCATTGAGATCATCAGCTAACATAAATCTCTGACTCATCCATTGTGGTGTTGGTATTATGTGATGTTGTGACATTTGGACCGATATGCTCACATTCTGGATCATGATGTATTCTCATCAGAGTAGCGGAAGCTTTTACTGGATCATGATATTTGCAGCAGCATAGCAGAAGCATGGAGTGAAAGTAACAGAGTCGTTGAAGCACTTATCATGATTTCTTTAAAGATGAATGTGTAGTGTGAGCATGCGGCTATGGATTGACCGCATCATTCTGATCAGCTTCAAAAGTCGGGCGTACCTGCATACAACAGTTAGCAATAGAGTGCACGTAAGTGTCTTTGCTCACTTTCGTTGAATTGAGGTACACGGCCCACGGTTCCCCGTTGATCAGTACAAGTACGGCCTGTGATCAGGTATAATTCCGAAGAATTTCCTTGACAGGGTTTCGCAGCTGCTCTAGCTGTTCTCAAACCGGAACGTCTCAAAGAAGACAACATAGAGTGAGTGAACCAGCGAATTGTAATTCACTTATTGATGAAAAGATATTTGAAAAACAATCGTGTATTGCTCAATAGAAATTGTTTTTGCAATACAACGAAGTTTTTAATGAGAATCAATTATCAATCATAAATACCTTTTATTTTTGAAATATTAGTACACAGTCGATGTGCTAAAGAAAAGAGTTTTTAAGCACAACGACTGGTTTCTCAAAGGTATCCGTCAATCTATAACCTGAACCAGGATTGATTCAATAGATTGAATCGCCCCATTGCTTCTGTTCAGTTGTCACATGGTTGATCTTTTGGATATATCTCACATGCCACCCACCAGGAGCTTGTTTGATGTTGGCTCCAGAAAGCTTTCCATCTTCATTGTGAATATGTTAGCATATCACTCAGATGTTCTGGCAATACCACAAGGATAATGTGTAGGACTCATAAGATATAATCTCTCTTTCCACATTGTGTGAATTAGAGAGTCTTCATTGACGGCCTCAAGAGATTTATATAATGATCTCGGGCTCTAGCTCAATGTGCATATTTGGTTCCTATGCCGGAGACTAGGGAGAGGGTCTCTTCTTCAATATCAACAATCTCTAAGAGAAAGTCGATAGATTATGTAGGTTCCCGTGAGAATGAAACAAGTCCTTTTAAGAGGAACTTGAGTAGCTTGGGGAGTTGTAGTGCAGGTCGTCATGGGTCCATGACGTCTTGTCTTCAATACCGGTGTTACCTTAGTAACAACTAGTAGCATATGATGACCGGTTTCTGCCCTAAGGTTGAATGGGGGCTATTTGTTGTCACCCTTTCTCATTCAATTCTTTTTAATTCTAACACCGTCAGTGCTTACGAGACTTCATAGCTAGAACTGTGGGTTTATTCAGTACTAGCTGTCTCACGCTTTCCCCATCTCTTTTCTCCTTTATCATCATACCTAAGAACTCTACACTAACTAGTGGATAGTCCCTGGGTAGATCCTCCGGTTCTATCATGGGAACAATACCTAACCTATCGCTTATATCACCCATACATAATGTAAAGTTGGTCGGTCTTTTGGATGTTCATCTCCATAGGAACCAATTGAAAAGCATTTGAAAATCATCAGAACTATGATATTTATCAAAGATTTGGTACTGAATTGTTTTGAATTGTTAGAATAAGTGCTCCACCTCAAATGTGCATTCAAATGTTTGAATCGTTTTGCATCGTGAGAATGAAACAAGTCCTTTAAGAGGAATGAGTGGTTGGGAAGTTGTAGTGCAGTGCGTCATGGGTCCATGACGTTTGTCTTCAATACCAGGGTACCTTAGTAACCAATAGTAGCTATGATTGTACCCGGTTATCTGCCCTAAGTTGGAATTATCGGAGGGCTATGTTTACCTTTTCACATTCTTTTTCATTGTTCAAACTTCAGGCTTACCGAGACATAACTAGAACCTGTTGGGTTTATCCAGTACTAGCCTGTCTCAGTCCGCACTCTCCCATATCTCACATATCATTTTTTCATCATACCTAAGGACTTCTACACTATCTATTGGATTGTCCTGGGTAGATCCCTCGGTTCTGGCGGATCATGGGAACAAAAACCTAACCTTATCATCCTTATATCACCATGCATAAAGTAAATTTGGTCGGTCTATTTGGTATTGTTCATATGCCATTGGAACCAACGAAAAACCATCGAAAATCAATCCAGATACTTGTGATATATTATCAAAGCATTTTGTACCTGAATTGTTTTGATATTTTTAGAAAAAGAGCTCCCCCTCAACATGTGCTTCATGTATTAGAAATTGTTTTAGCACACGGAGGCAAGAGGAAGAATTAACTTCTTTGATTACCATTTTCTAAAAGATATCATCATCACTTCCCTAATTAAATCAAGTAGATAACGCATATTTGAGAAGGATGAGGTTTTCAAAGGTTTGCTCCCTCTCAATATGTGCCTCGAGATTTGAAAACGTTTTGCACATACTAGAGGGAACCTGCACTTAGAGACAAATCAATCACGTTTCAATTCTTTATGGTTTAAAAAGATGCTCCCCCTCAACATGTGCATGGAAAATTTAAAATCGTTTGGCACATGTGGGGAGGAAAGCTTGCTAAACACTTATAAAACCAATTATCAAGTTATCAGTTTAAATCCAATTTAAATCACAAATTCTCCTCCGATCACACTTTCCAAATCCTTTGAAAGTTGTGATCTCTATTGATTTAAATTAAATTTGAGAGCTTTTGAGGAGAATAGTGACTTGCTTTTGAAAAAAAAAACATTTTTAACTGATAAGGATCAGATTTTCAGACTTTAAACTCCATTGTTTTAAACATGCAAGATTGTCTTTTGAAAACATTAACATTAGCAAAGGTTTTGAATCAACTGTATAAAACATTATTCTTTTTGATTTTTTCAACAATAAACCTTGCTCATTTACGTGTCAATTGTTTGAAAAATGACCTTTCAAAATAACCTTTTTAATTCGAATAAAATCATTCTCCCCCCTCAATCAATGACACAAGTTGTTGATTGAGAGATAGAGATTTTGACAGATGATAAGCACAAATGATTTACACGAATAATAGAGTACGAGGTATTTTCAAAGCAATTTAGTTTTCATTAGATGGCAAATATTTTTTAGAAGAATCATTAGACGGAAAAAGATTTGGAACGAGAAACATTTGTCTTTTTGGTGACAAACATTTGTTTTAAGAATCAGAGCATGAGATTTGAAAAATGAGATAAAGCATGGCTCTGTCCTTTACTTTTAAAAACGGGTTACTGCCTGAAATGACAATAAACCACCGTTTTTCTCCACCTCATTTTTTTCTTATTTTTTTTAACAAGACTATGTACATTCGAAGAACATCTAAAGACCCGTGACATTCTTTGAATGTCAACACAAAGTCCATAGATGATATCGAATAAGGAAAAACATGACAAAATAACAATATTTTTGGAATTTTTCAAGATTTTCTAATTTTTATGGATTTTTTGAGAATTTTATATTTTTATATTTTCTTTTGTGGGTTTTGAAATTTTGTATTTTTCTTTTTGAATAAATATATACAAGAAATAAATGAAGAAAGACCTTTTACTCCTCTTCTTCCTCTTGAAGACGTTTAAGTGTTTCCGGTTGAAGACTCTTTAGACCAAGTCGTGGGAGGATAAACTCAAAACGTTCTCTAGGAAGAGCTTTGGTGAAGATGTCTGCTAACTGGTATTCAGTCCTCACAAAATAGAGTTCCACCACACCTTTTTCCACTTGTTCCCGAATGAAATGATGTCGAATGTCGATGTGCTTGGCTCTTGAATGTTGAACGTTGTTGCAAGAGAGAGCAATGACACTTTTATTATCACAGTACAGAGGGATTTTGTTGAATTCAAAGCCATAGTCAGATAATTGGGATCTCATCCAAAGGATTTGAGCACAACAAGATGACATGGCTATGTATTCAGCCTCTGTAGATGAAATAGAAGTACTCATTTGTTTCTTTGAAGACCAGCTCACAAGCTTATCACCCAAAAAACTGAGCACCCAGGGACGTATTTCGACGAGTATCTTGACATCCTGCATGATCAGCATCAACATAGGCTGTTAGTGACATACCGGTGTCCTTCGGGTACCAAAGACCCATATTGATGGTTCCTTGGAGATACCGAAAGACCCGTTTAACCGCTTCAAGGTGCTTTTTGGTAGGCTTAGCCTGATATCTAGCACACATGCAAACAGCGAACAGAATGTCTGGTCTACTGGCTGTGAGGTACATCAGGGATCCAATCATACTACGATATTTCGTTTGGTCTACCATGATCTCTGAGTGGTTCTCATCCAGTTTAGTACGCTATATCATAGGAGTGTCAACAGGGTCACTAGAATCAAATCCAAATTTCTTTAAAATCTCATTTGCATATTTAGATTGATTTATAAAAATGCCTCGGGACTTTGTGAAATTTGTAATCCCAAGAAAAATGACATTTGTCCCATCATCGACATTTGAAATTTGGAACCCATTTCATTTGAAAAACGATCACATTCATTGGGGTCAGTCGAGGCAAAAATAATATCATCAACATATATTTGAACGTGAATTAAATGTTTGTCTGACTTTCTGGGGAACAATGTTGGATCAACTGCTCCTTTGCTGAATCCAGTAGATAGAAGAAACATAGATAGTGTATCATACCATGCCCTTGGAGCTTGTTTCAAACCATAAAGAGCCTTCTTCAAATGATAGACATGAGTAGGATGTTCTGGAATCACAAAGCTTTCAGCTTGGCTGACGTATACGACTTCTTTAAGATCTCCGTTAAGAAACGCCGTCTTTACATCCATCTGATAAACCACCATGTTCTTACTTGCAGCATTATCCAAGAAGATTTTGATTGCCTCGATACGAGCAAATGGAGCAAATGACTCTTCAAAGTCAATACCCTCCTCTTGACGGTATCCTTTTGCAACCAATCGAGCCTTGTTCTTGAAAACATCACCATGCTCATCAAGTTTCACTTTGAAGATCCACTTTAGAGCAATAATCATAGCACAATATGGAGCAGGTACTAATTCCCATACATCAAGTCGATCAAACTCATGAATTTCTTCTTGCATGGCATTGAACCAACTGTCTTCATTCATGGCAGTTTTAACATCATTTAGTTCGACCTTAGAGAGTACGGAGTTGAAAAAGCACCATAAGGCATCGGTTGCAAGTTGTTTCCATGTGGATACTGGACGAGAGGGGTTTCCAATGATGTTGTCCAATGGATGATCATGTGTCCATTTTCTAAGGTGTTCGTGTGGTTTTTGTTGAGGAACTGAAGTAGCAGAGTCGATTTCTCCTGATGAAGATGGTTCTGATGATGATTCAGGAGCAAATATGTTTTCAAATGGTGCATCTTCAGGAGTAGCAAAGGGATTCTCTTCATCAAGGGTGCCAGAAACATTTCCATGATGTACACTTGATGATTGATGATTTGTTGATGAGACAGAGTGATCGGCAGCAGGCGCTTCTTGACTTAGTGTCATAGAAATTGAAGGGTTAACTTCATTGACAGGGATAGTAGCAGCCTCTGATGATGGAATTGACAGATCATTAGCAGTTGGCTCATAGTGTTCATCAAACATTGGATCAAACAGTTTCTTCAGGTCATCTTCCGAAGGAGGTACATAAGGAGTTACTGGCGAAGAATCGTATACAAGAGTAGAACTGATTCGGGTCCAGAACTGGGTTGTCCTGGAGCCATTGGACCGGTCAGCTCATCGAACGTAACGTGAATTGTTTCCATGATATTTCGGGTTCTTTTGTTGTAGATTCGGTATCCCTTTTTGTTTGGTGCATATCCTACAAATACTCCAATGTCCGCTTTAGCTTTAAGTTTGCCTAAGTCTTGGCCCTCAATAGTTGGATAACACAATGCACCAAACACACGAAGGAATGAGAGATTAGGTTTTCTATTGTGGACAAGTTCATATGAAGTTTTTCCATGAGCAGTGTGAATTAGGGATCGATTTTGAGTGTAGCATGCAGTGGCAATGGCTTCAGCCCAGAGAAACATTGGAACCTTTGAGTAAATCAGCATTGTTCTTGCGACTTCCACAAGAGTTCGATTTCGTCTTTCAACTACACCGTTCTGTTGAGGAGTTCGTGGAACACTTCTTTGATGACTGATTACAACACTTTCATAAAACTCACTAAGTCGTTTATTAACAAACTCATTTCCATTGTCTATTCGGATGATTCTGACAGTTTTGTTAAGTCGAACCGCAGCTGTTTGATAAGTTTGATGATGATAACTAGAGTTTCATCCTTTGTCCTTAAGAACTTAACCCAAGTGAATCGAAAGTAATCATCAACCACAACTAACACATATTTCTTCCCAAAGATATTCTGCACTCTCATGGGTCCACATAAATCCATGTGAATGGTATGAAGAACTTTGAACGAGTTGTAGGTTTGGGTTTGTGGGCATACTTCTTGCTTTTTCCTAATTGGCATGCTGAACAAAGATGATCCTTTTCATACTTTAGTCTAGGTAAACCTACAACTAAGTCCTTTCTGGAGAGATCATTGATGGTGCCAAAGTTCAAGTGATTGAGACGACGATGCCATAACCATGATTTTGTTTCGAAGCCTTTGACAACAAGCAAATTGGAGAAGACTTCATCATATCTTCGATAGAGATGGTGTATAGATTTGAACCACGAGTTCCTCTTAAAAGTTCTTTACCATCAAGTTCTCTAACGAAACACGTATGTTTTCTGAAGGCCACTTCTAGATCAGAATCACAGAATTGACCGACAGAGAATAAGTTATGACCAAGACCTTCTACGTAATATACCCTAGAGATAACACTATCACCAACAACATAATCTCCATAACCCATAATTGCACCGAAATGATCATTACCGAATCTAACTGTCCCGATGAATTTGCTCACGAAGTTCATGAGCCGCGACCGGTCTCCAGTCATATGCTGGGAACAGCCTGAGTCCAGGTACCACAGAACGATTTGAACGATATACAGTTGAACACAGACAAGAATGGATAACTGGATAATGGGGAACCATGCAGAAATGGGTTCCCTTGTTAGTAATAGTAATTGGAACACCCACATTAGAAGTAGAAACAATGGAATCATCAGAAATGGATGCAGTGCTAATGTCCATATTTGACCTGTTCAAAGTATGTTCACTTCTTAAGGGAATAGTTATACCAGTAGGCATCCATTTTCTAGTGGGCATTGTCTTAGCAAATTGAGGGCAGAACTCATTAACCTTATGGCCAGAAGGTATCCATTGATAACCTATTTTACTAAATATTCTTCCTGTGGGTTTCCACTATTTTCTAACTTTCTTTCGCCTTTGCCTTTTAGCCTTCTTAGCTTGATTTTTAGCATTAACAGTTTTAACAGGGCATTTGATAGCATTAGACAAAACATTCACACCACATTCATGATTAGTAATAGAAATCAAGCAGACATCGTTACATGGTTTGCAGATAGTACCAGAATTCGAATTAATTATAGTACGCCTATGGCTAATACTAGAATCAACACGATTTGTTTTATTCAACTCAAACATACAGTTACTAGGGTGGTCTTCTACTCACTTCCAATGCACATTTTTAGCTTGCGAGGTCCTATCTTGCTTGGTATTGCCTGGAGGCTTTGACCCGCTTGCTCTTATGTCACTGATTACTCCTGTAGAGGGAATTATGGGAACATTAGTTGGTTGATCTACTTTTTGCATTCCTGAACTAGATGTGCAGGGATCTGAACTACTTGAGGGCACATTAGTGTTCACTTTCCTAACACTGGCATAGAATGGTTTGTATGCTTGGCACTAGGCATAGAACAAGGCATCATAGCTTTACCTTTCGCACCTAAGGATTTAGTACATGTTGCAATTAAACATTCTAGCAGCTCCTGAGATCGTTTGGCTAATGTATGCAAACCTAATTTCACTATCAAGAGGTTTATTAATGAAATCCTCTTCCACAATCTCACGGAGACATTCTAGACTATCTTTAAGGTGAGCGAAGTAGTTACTGAACACAAGTTCATTATTCCTAAGATGAGGAGGAATGTAGTTAACAGTCACAAATATTTTTTAGTCTGTAGATGACTTTGATTCAACATTCTCATTAAAAACAAGTGGCAATTTCCATCTTTCCGTCTATTCAGATTCTTAATTTGTTTTGTAAAGACGTTTTTTCGTTGTTCTTGTCACGAGTGATTTCATTGAATCAGATAATTCTTTAAAGTGTCGTTTAACTTTTTCATTTTCTTCTTGAAAACTCTCGTTTTCTTTTTGTAAAACATTAACCAGGTTTTGAAGATGAAAAGTTTGAGAATAATGAGAATCTAAAGGAGGAGGAATTTGGGAGCAGTCACATTGTTCTTTTCACCTTTAATTGAGAATTTGGGCTTTCAACTTTCGACGTGTTACAATGAGCTTGAATTGTTCGTCACGTTGTTTATCTGAAAAACTGCATCAAACTCTGGAACATCTGAGGATGTCTTGATATTTGAGGTTTGACATTTTCTTTAAGATGTTGATATTTTAGTTGCAAATCAAAATGTTCAACTTCTAGTTTAAAAAGATGTTTTACCAAATTATCATGATCAGATTGATCAATTTTCTCATTTAGTCTGAGTTTTTGTTTTCAAGCTCAATGAACGTTCATGGGGAACTTTCAATGCAATAGATAATTCATGAAATCGAGAAGCAGTAATAGAGTGCTTAGTAACAGTATAAAACACATTTTGAGCAACACAACTAGAATCAAATTTCATTTAAGATATGCAAGTTCTTCCTTTCAACTCATTATATTTGAGTTCTTGTCATAATCATTGACCTCAACTATCATTGCATCAAATTCCTTTTCCATTTCTTTAATAATATGAATTTATCCCTTTTTGAAGACTCTCAAATTAACCTTTTAATTGTTTGAAGAAAGCCATGACCTCAGTTAAATAACATTCTTTAGTTTGCTCAAAACCCCTTTCCCCCTCAGTTATCCATGTAGGTGTGATTCTCTTCTTACACGTTTTCTCAAAATCAACAAACCGCTGATAAACAACATACAGGCTGATTAAGGTCTTGCTATTAGTGGCAATAGATCTAGGAACTAAATACATTGGTGTATTAGGGGATTACAAGTTGCTTGAGGGAATTTCCTACAGGGGGATTCTTTACAACAAGATTTTCAGCTTTTTTGCATATCCATATCTTTCTTCCAAAAAAATCTGTTTGGGGTTAATTGAGTTTGAGGCCTAAACATGTCAGGGAGATCCAATTTTCCTTAGGTAATCAGAGGTTTGATAGTAATGTTTTTCTCTTTACATGAAGGATTGTTAAGTTTCTTATCCATTTTCTCCCTAGTGACTTCATCTGATTTCTTATCTTCCTCAGTGCGCTCAGCGCAACTAGGTTTCTGCCTAGGCTTAAGGATTTCATTACCATCATAAAGTACCTTATGAGCAGTTCTAGCCTTTTTAACTACTTCAGGATTTGGTTCCTCAACAAGGGGAATACTGTGCTTATCGTTTAAGACTCTATGCTTAGTGATCAAGTGAGCAGTCTGAATGGTATTCCCTTGTACGTACAACTTTTTTCAAGCTTGTTTTTCAAAGTTTTTAGATTGGAAAAATCATTCAAAGTTTTGATTCCTTAGCATTGAATTCTTGCTTAAGCATTTTAACATTTTCTTGAAGTTCTTGTTTTTGCTTAGCAATTTTAGAAAGCTTTTCTTGTAAGGAGTTTAACTCTTGTTTAATACTTCTTCTCTAAAATTACTTTTTCTAATAATTTTACGTATTTGGTCATCCATTTTCCTGCGTCGGGGTGGTTAACACAAACTTAGCACGTTGTTCATAAATAGCAACTTGTTCTTTATAGGCATTCAGTTCAGAGATAATAGAATCATCAGGGGCACATGTTGTGTATTCATCAAAAGCATAATCATCATTGACGCAGAAGATGCATTACTTGGTACAACCTCACTTTCACTTTGCTTCACATATTGATCATATGGCAAAATTGCTTACCCTCATCATCAATATTGATTCATTCAGTGATTCTAAGAGAACAGAGATGTATTTCTTTATTGCATCTTTGCTCAACATCATCATATAGTTTTAATACCTCTGAATGATTTAATCTTTGGATGGACTAGCTTGCTGTGATGATGAGACCTTAGGAGAGACAATTGGAGAAATGCTAGCATGAAAATGTTTGTGCACTAGGTTCATCATCGACGTCAGAATCGTATGCATCACAGTCAGCGACTTGAAAGGCATTCTGATGATTGTGACCTATCTCGAATTGGCTGTCATCAACATCAGCATCATAGGTTCTGGCATTTCCCTCAGCAAGAAACAACAACTCCTCTTCATCCAAAGCGGCTCTATTATCCTGAGCTTGCACAAGCAACATTTTGTCTCTGAAGTATTCTGCATTCTGTGGACGTTTTGGAGATGTGCAGTTCATCGCAATATGTCCCTCACACACAGTTGTAGCACTTAATTGGCTTTGCTTGACCTGATTTCCATTCCTTCCCGATTCTGATTTCCAACATAACCTTCCTACTCCACCTCTTCCCTGATCATTGCCTTATGAAATGGTTGTACATAACTTTTTCATCTCTGACAACTGCATGATGTGAAGGTGGATGCCGTTCTGATCTCATTGTTAGTGTGAAGACTGTTGGAATGTGGATTGAGAGTCAAGTTTTGTTTAACCATAAGAGCCAGTTGATTAATGAAGTGTCCCACGGCTGCATCAGCATCAGCTTGTTTGAACATTGGATCGGGAATGAGTTTGTGATTACCATTACCCGTGGGTATAAATTGAGAAGCTTTGGTGGTAATTCCAATTTTTTTGTAAAAGGCAGTTGAATCATTTGAAGAATTTGGTTCTCCTTGGTTGGGTTTGAACTGTTCAAGAATCTTTTTTTCAAACATAGCATGTCTCTCATTTTGAAGAAGAAAGGCATACAGTTGCTCATAGTTTCTATTCTTCAATTCTTTGGTTAGCTTCACGGTGGTGACAAATTTGTGCCATTCGGGATTCATGTTGTTCACAAACTTTGAGTTCAGTTGAATATTTGGCATGGTCATTTTGATGTTCCTCATATCATTCACAAGCTTATGAAATATCACGTAGTACTCATAGACACTCTCATCTGGTTTCATCTTGAAGTGCTTAAACTCATCATACAGTTGTGATTCTCTGTCTTCCTTAGTTAATTCAGAACCTGAGAGAGCATCTTGACATTATCAAAATGCCTTGGCCTCAGTGTTGTGATTGATAAGCTTGTAGATATCTTTTGGAAGACCCTGAAGTATAATGTTAGAAGTCCTGATATCAGCATCAAATCTCTTTTTCTCCTTATCATTGAGCTCATCATACATCTTTGGTCTGTCTAATTGTTGGGAATTATGTGAAGTAGGACTCTGCTGTCATATACCGAAGGTTTATGCTGAAGTAGAAGCAGTTTCTACTGAAGAAGTGATTCTACTGAAGAGTACAAGCGTTGCCATGTTACTGCTGAAGAGTGAAAGATGACTAGGATCAGCACTGCGCTTATGAATTAAATGCTAAACTCATTATTATCTTTTAACTGCCCAAGGTCAGCATGGGTATTATTGTACTACTCTATAGTTGTTTTAATGTATTAGACATTAAATGCATGCAAAGATGTTTAGTCGTTTGGGTAGTAAGAGATTAGGGTTCCTTGTATATAAAAGGAACCATATAGTTTGTAATAGGTATCGGAAACATAGAGTTTTAGTGAATAAAAGGATCCATAGAGGATCTAAGTGTTCTTAGTGATAACAGCTTGTGTTTACATTCCGCTTTAGAACACGAGTTGTAGAGATTTTCTATTAGTTTGCTTGATTACATAGGCAACACTAACGATCCACGAGTGCTAGATCTTTCAAGGTCTGAGTGTGTAAACGTCGTAAAGCGTTCGAAAGTGGTTTCAGACCTCGGGAGAGTCTCTACGATACTGAGAACCTTATTTTCCTCACCCACATACAACCAAAAACTTATTCACAATGCCTGGAACTGATGATGAATCAGATGTCACAAACACCAACAACAACAACATCATCAAAAACACCACCTCTATGCAACAACTTAGTCTCTCCAACAATAATGGCAAGTTTCCTTATCTGAAAAAGGAAGAATATGATCTGTGGACAATGAAGATGCATAACTGGATCTCCAATATGATTGGAATCTAGGGAGATAGTAAAAAATGGCAACAGCCTAAAGAAGAACATCCCAGATCTTGATGGTAAGTTCACCATTGCTTCTCCCAAAACTGCTGAAGAGGTTTTGGCTGTGCAAAGAGAGCACAAGGTAAGAACCATCCTCCTTCAATCAATTCCTAAAGATCACTTAGGTGATTTTCACCACATGGTTGATGCAAAGGACATCTGGATGGATCTTAAATCTAGTTTTCGTGGTAATGAAGAGTCTAGAAGAATGAGGAAGTCCATGCTTAGACAACACTTCCAAGAGTTCAATATTTCTGAAGAAGAGGTATCCACAAGGATACGTAGGTTTCATAAGATTCTGAGTCAGCTAAACCAGCTGAATGCAAAGCCTGACAATGATGATAGCAACTCTAAGTTCCTTCGATCTTTGCCTCCATCTTGGTTGCATGTGAGTATAGCCCTGAAAGCTAAAGGTGGGGCTGGACATGCTCACTTTTGACGAGCTATACAACAAACTCAGATCTCTTGAACTGATGTCAGATTCCCTATCGTGCAACCTCCTCTGGTCATTCAGCCTTTGTTGGGACATCCCACTCGAATATGATGATGCAAGCTTCAAGTCCATCTTATTTACCATCATCATCCTATCGTCCCACTCCTTCACATCCTCAAGCTAAGAATGGAAGTATATTGGAGGATGTCCTTCACTCCTTTGTTGCTGATTATGACACTCAGCAGCATGGTATATGAAGACTTGACCAAGTGGACCCACTTGAGAGGGAGGAGATGAAGCTGAAATGGCAAGTGGCCATGCTTTCAGTGGATATCAAGAGGTTTGAAGAGAAGGTGGGAAGGAAGTTTGGATTCAAGGGAAAGGATCCAGCTCGATTTGACAGGAGAAAGGTCAAGTGTTTCTCTTGCCACCAGATGGGTCATTTCTCAAGGGAATGCGAAGACAGGAAGAGTGAGAGAGAGAGAGTACAGCTACAATACCTATCAGCAGAATCAGAAAGGAGCTAGCACTGCAGCAACTCTAGTCACCTTGGATGAACAGGTCAACTGGGTTGCTCATGAACCTGTGAATGAGGAAGCTGATGATACAGAGAAGCTTGGTCTGCTGGCAAGGTGCACTTCAGAAGATAGGCATGATCAGTTTGCCTTCATGGGTCTTTCTCAGGTACACAACTGTATATTTAGTTGTAGTGAAAGATATATGAACTGAAGAAGCCTATGATACTATGAAACCTAAGTACAATGCATGCTATGTTGATAATGAAGCTTATAAACTTTCGTTAAAAACATTAGAATGACAAAAGGTTTGGTTTCAAAATAATCAGATAGCTTATGAAGAAAAGATTAAGGTGCTTCAGTTTGATCTAGAAATTTCTAATATTAACTTTAAAAGCAAATGAAAAGAAAAAGCTGCTACTATTGCTGAGATCTAGAGCTTAAAAAGAGAAACTTGCAGAGGAGATAGCAGACATAAACAATGGTTAATATCAGGAGACAATCTAGCTCAAGCTCTCTATAGTAGTCAGGCAGTGAGCTCAGGAATAGGATTGGTTTCAGAGTATGTAGGATTGGAAGCTAGGCAAGATGGGGTAAATCTACACTGAGGCCTAGAACACTTAGAAAAGAAGGTGATTAATGCGTCCCTGGTCTATTAGAGGAGAATTCATGCCCCACTGACTATCTGTAATATTGACTTTGATGGATCACACCATCTGTATGGCAAAAATTCAAAAGACTTGCCTGACAACGATGCTTCATCTTATGACTTTGTCTCTTTCTCGACAGGACAATTCATCGAATCAAGGATCTACTTACATGTGATTCAAGTGATAAGTCGGATCTTGTCAAGCCCTCACGGACCTTACACCCAAGCCTGCACCCAAGTCTATCTACAAGCCTTCTAGGATAGCTGCTGAGGAATCCACTTCCAAGCCTGTTTCCCTTGAAGACTTGCCTTTTAAATCTTTGAATAATATGTCTATTAAAAACAATCCATTTCTTGTTTTGGTTTAAGTCCTTCTACATGTAATCGAACATCTTCTTTGTTGAATCCATCTTCAAAAGGAAGACTGTTTTGTTTGAGGAAGTAAAATTTCATTTAATTAGGATTGTGATTTTCATGAGCAAAAGATCAGGTGCATGTGCTCTTCAGCGAAACCAAGACAAGTGTGGACCAATGTGCTAGATCAGGTGCATAGGCAACACTAACGATCCACGAGTGCTAGATCTTTCAAGGTCTGAGTGTGTACAACGTACGTAAAGCGTTCGACACTAATCCATAGATCATTGTTCCATCTGCAGTTGTATCATAGTCTCTGTAGCAACACGATAAGGTCCTTCATCAAGGATTTGAGAATGTTGACCCCATGTTCCTTTCCAGGCGGTACAATCGGATTCGTTGAGCCATGATCATAATCGGTTATGCTCAAGCATGGGGAGAGATCTGATCCAGCTGCATGAAAAGTCCTCAAATACATAAGAAACGATGGTAGGTACGATGTTTGACATGATTACAAGTTCTCACGGGATTTTACTATTCCTGATGAACGGGAAGGTAAATTTTATTCTTTCCGGGATTTTACTAAACCAAGAACAACCGTTTAAAATGTAGTACGAAGAAGTGACAAGTCTCAAAGAACAAGTAGAAAAAAGTAACTCGCTTTGGTATCAAAATCGCTAAGCAGACAACTCGCTTAAAGAAACAAGTCGTTAAAGCACCACTCGCAATAGCCAAGTCGCATATAGAGACAAATCGCTTAATAGCCAAGTCGCAAACAGAGACAACTCGCTTTAACTAACTCGCTGCTGTATAACACTTAATAGCCAAAGTTGCTTTAGAACTCAAGTCGCTTAAAGAAACAACTCCCTAGAACCAAGTCGCATAAGAGTCAACTCGCTAAATAGCCCATAGCATATACCAACTCATTTCCACTAACAAAGCCAGCGCTGCGAAGGAAACAAAAACACCGAGACTCAACTTGCTTCGTACAACTTTCACAAACAACCACTTTATCAATCAAAAACAACCAAACCACAATGATTTAAGCCTTCCAATCAAAACCCTAAACACATATGATGATCCTAAACACCAAAAGTACACACAAATTCAAACTTTAACATAGAATTTGTCCAAATGATTCAAACTCTCCTAACACTTAAAACCAAAAAAAACCTATGAAACACCAAAACCAAGAGCATGAAAGATGAGTGATCAAACCATGGCTCTTGATACCAATTGTAGGATATAGGATTTCCACAAACACATAAACCATAATCAAATGGGCGTTCAATATGTTTAGAGAGAGAAGTTGTAGCGAGAGAAAGGAAGAGAGTTGGAACAATGTGAAACAAAGAAAAAATGGTATTGAAGCTCCAAAACTCTACCATGGGAGGTAGAGGGATTTATAGTGTCTTAAAAAAGAAACGCCACCTACGGGATGGGGATCAGGATACGGTGGGTAAAGACCCTCCGTCCTCCACGGTGTTACTTAACAAACTACTTACTAATATATTATGACTACGACTACGAGCTTTCTATCGAATACATATACTTGAGGTGACCGACTCTTTAACGACTGAATTTTCTAATTCCTAACAAATAAACTTTAATCGATGGGAAAGCTATTATTAAATGCGAGTCATATGGCAGTGACAAGGCACGCAATCTTGAGGGATTAAAGAGTACTAATACAAATGAAGTGAAATCTACTTATGAATTAAAAAGTAATAAAGGACCTAATTATGCCTTTGAACCTTCTACTAGTCGTACCTAGTGGTTTGGTCATCACCTTCTCTATGTAATATGTGTGTATCAAGTATTGTGTGTCGAATAAGGATGGTCGTTCCTGTATTTATACTTTCTGGAAACAACATCGATACGGTGTATCAGTTTACTCGATACGTCGTATCTAGGTAACTTCGCGTGGGGTCCAAGATTATTTTATTCTAGAATATTCGTACATCGCCTTAAGATATGGCGGATCTTCAGTATTGATATGATGCATGTGTCTTATAATCTTGGTATTTCTTGGTGAAGTCTTCAAGGTTGATACGACACATGTAGAAGTAGTTATGCGGCGTATCTTGAGCGATAAGTCAATCTATGTATTGACCAAGGTTTCATATACGGTAGCATGGAAGAATTCCATCGGGTATTCTTCAAATTTAAGGCAATCGTCTTCACATTAGTTAAGGGTGGATGTATCGTATCTATCTAGAATGATACGGGTATCTTCCTTGATTTAGTAGACTTTAACAATATGATCTGTTTTGCTCCATTTTTACGTCCAAAATAGCTACACTTTTACCAAATGATTGTTTTCAAGAGATTTACAAAAAGTAAGCAATTAAGTATCAATTCTCATATAAAATAATACAAAACAAGCAATATATGTAGGATAAATGAGGCCAATAAACTATTGTTATTTGATATCATCAAATATCCCCCCCCCCCCACTTGAACTTTACTTATCCTCAAGTAAACTCTAGATTTAAACTTCTGAAAATGTATCCTAAACAATTGCTAAGGATGTTTTTATAATTTAAGCATTCATTCATTTAATCTCAATTGCACAGCCAAACACCTCACGAAGTAGGAAAATGGAATCACTCAAATCACTCAACTAATCTATGTGGTAACATTTAAGTAATTATCTCAATTTTTCAGTCGTGACGAATATTCTATCATAAGCTTGGCAAGGATACACATCTCTCCCACTAAAGCTAAGGAGTAACAAGTCTAAAGCGGTAAAATGGGTTAGTTGTGATAAGGTTATGCATAGCTTTTGTTCAAACATCTCCTACATGAACTCAATAGATCGCTGGCACAAATCCTTGATTCCTCAAACAACGGATGGTCACTAGTGTGTATCTTGGATCACTGGTGCGTTATTTAATTTCTCAAAAATTCAGATGGTCACTACTTTATTCATGTAATTGACATTGTCACTAACTTAAAGGGTAAGGATAAGGGAAACATATAATTGTTGTTAAAATAAAATCATAAAACAAATACATTAAGTCTATACAAATGAAACAATGTGGTTAATCACTTCCCGACCTTCCCATGAAAAAGACACAAATCATAGACTAACTCATGTTTTAACACAGAAACTCACGCTTTAATATGTAGACATGAATTAGACTCAATAATGACTCAATCAAAGAATAAACCTTAGTTGGCGTTCCTGTAACAACCAACTCCCTTGCAATCCATAAATATAGTACAACAAATAGTGGCAGTATCTCCACTAATACATAACTCTACATCGTTGATTTATAATACGTACCAACGAATAATCGATCATCGCATAATATAACTTCTGTTAGGCTTTTACAAACCGATTATCTCAATTTCTCACTTTTTGTTTTCTCAATAAATAAAACTAATGGTGTAAAATTCTACCATATCACCATCATAATACATCTGGATAATTTTTCCATACTTTTCGATACTTCAGATATGAAAATAATAATGATAGTAACAAACACACAAAAATAAAAAACTACTACTATCACATTCCCATTGCATTGTGCAATTCCTTACCAATACTTAGACAAGACACACACCTATTGCGATGTGCAATTCCCGACCTAACCATGACAAAAATACCACGAAAACATAGGAAATACATACTTTACAAAAAGTAACTAACCATGGACTTAATCTACAGGGTAGGCTAAGGTGTAACGAAACATATATTGGGTGAAACAAAAGAAAGAAATGGCTTTGAGGGTTTTTATAGGGGTATCTTAGTCTAAAAATGAGAGTAACAAAAGGGTTTAATACGGGGGTTAACTAACCAGTGTAGTTAGTTAATAAAACATGACATATAAAGGCTTTTTGGGTGTAATCCTAGAATTTTACATGTATAGACAAGTTACTTCAATTAAATTAATAATACTCATTATGGTGGTCTCGAATAGTATCCAAGCCAAGTTCTAAAGTTTACAAGTCACCGACACACTCATATTTTTGTGGAATTTGGGTAAAATATTAGGAAACGGAATAGGCTTAATCATTACAATATGGAAACAAGGGATATGTGTGTGGTCATGCAACTTTGATTTCACAAAAACATGCTAGAAAATTTTGAAATTTAGCATATATTAAGATCATATTAAGCATATTTTTGAAAAATAAGGACAAGTAATGTAATCTAATTCTCTATCCCCCCCCCCCACTTATGATAAACAACGTCCTCGTTGTGTAAAATAAAATTAGAAACAAGAAACAGGAAGAATTAGAACAGGAAACTCCCCTGAGATTTGCTCGATATGATCCTCCATGATGCGTATGTGAGCAACTTTTTATTTTCTGTGTTTGAAGGGCGTTCAAGCCTCCATGAATTGTGCACACAGAAAATACAGGGTACTTTGTACACCTCAGTTTCCTTCGTATAAATACCACTTAACCTGTATGAATGCATAAGAAATCACAACTAGTGCTTTTATGGTTAATTCATGGTTAGCTAAAAGAAATAAAATAAAAACTGCATATCATCATGTCAGTCGATACGCCGTATCTTACTAATTAAGATACGCCGTATCGAGTCTGGGATTAAAATAAATAACGAGTCAGATGTGATACCCCGCGTCCTAAACCAGGATGCGCCGTATCAAAAACCATCGGACAGAAAGTTTTAAAACTCAAAAGTAAAATAAATGTGCAGAAAAATAAAAGACATATATGACCAGTATGATCGATACGCCGCACCCTTATAGGAGATGCGCCTTATCGACGTGCAGGTCTGACGGACTCGAAACTAAAATAGTAAAAAAAATAAAACTCTGAGTTGTCTCCCGCTAAGCACTTCTCTTTATTCCAGAGTCTTCAAGTTAGACTGATAAGGATTTAAAAGGTACACTTTTGAGGGGTCATTTATGCCCTTAATTAATCACTTTTGTATCCGTTACTACTTAATTTCGTTCCTTTTCACTTTTTAGGTCTCTTGAAGGCAAATTGCTGGAACGACACTTATTCGGACGAAAAGGCGCGAATATACGAAGAAAATGGCCAAAGTCAAGAATCGAGACACTCAAGCTGCTGGAATTGAAAGGGGACAGCGTCACTGCTTAAATGCGATGCCGTCGCGACACATCTTGAGACGACTCAGTAGCCAAATTGCTAATTTACAAGTAACGGCATCAGGTTTAAAAGAGTAGGGCGTCGCAACTCAGACGACCTAGATTTGGATCCAGACGGCGTCAAAGGTTGAAGCCGACGGCATCACGAGCATAAGGTGACGCCGTCACATGGCATCACAATTAAAGAGTGACGCCGTCGCATTTTGTAACACTATATATAGAATCCGAATTTTTCAGTTTTTAGAGAGGTAGTTTTGTGGAGTAAAAACCTAAACCGAACCAAGGCTGTCTTGTGCAGTATCTTAGGGTTCCATAACCTATTTTACAACAAGATAAGTGTTTTACTTTATTGATTCAATCATGTCTTCAATTGTTTTTGTGTATGCTTGCATGTTCTCCATGTCGGGCTAATTTACTTGTGTGTTTGCTTAGATAATATGAAACCTAGTTATTGAATATTGATTGGTTGTCTCTTATCTTAATTGTGATTGGCCTAGTAATGCGATAGGTCATTCGTTGTGTTATTAATGCTTGATTAGTCTTTGTTGAACGTTAGCTTATAGTTACTAGTGGAATTGTAGGCTAAATATCCAAGGATAACCTTAGTGTTAAGTTTATGAATCCTAGAGATTTCGTGGTCATTAACCTTAGGTAGCTTCAAAGAGTTAGGGATAAACGCATACCCTACGACCTTAGAAACACAACGCATTAAGAATAAAGACGTGACAATTCAACCATCAATAGGATATAACTAGGGAGTAATAACATCTAAGTAAACACATTTTTAATCATCATAAGAGCACACAACAATAGACATAGACTACACTCACCTTAGTTTAGATAATTAGATAATTAGATAAGTAGAGTAATCGATAGAAATACCAACCCCCAAATCCAAACCCCGAGATTCATACCTTTCAATTTTCTAAAAAACATAAAAAAGATAAAAATAATCTTCCTCAACCCCAACCTTAGCGTAGTAATTTCTCTCTAGCATTCCTATTCCCCTAGAGAACGATATCAATTCCCGAGGCTTACCCTAATACTACACTACAACAATTAGGTTCACTGCCTAGGGTGTTGAAAAACTTGCTCGACAAAAAGGAAGTTCCTTTGACCCGGAACGCGCGTTGTACGCGTATCATAGACTCACGTTCAACTCCTATTTCATTTCATGTATACTCACATGTCCACGTGTGAGTAATACGACCATCTTCTCATCTTGAATAAATTCTTGTCCCAAATCAACGACACCCTTATAGAATCCCCTTAGCACTTGATATGGGTGCTTAATGCCTTGCAATATATCGAGTGTGCTTACTTATAGTAATGATTTAATTTTGTTGCACTTCTCATTAGATAGGTGTTTGAATTTTGGATTTGAGCAGGCCATTTGAAAAGTTACATTGTCTTTACCATTATGAAAAGTAATGAGCCCCGAAAATCTTTTTGCCTCGATGTAAGCTTTTCTGCAAAATGCTTTTCCAACAATCACATCTCCTATATCCTTGTCACGGTATGCATCCATGTCTTCTACAACCACAGAAACGGTAATAATTGAGAAATCACCAACAAAGATAGGTACATTCATAAAAACTCCGACCACATTCTTTACATTGTATTCCAGCTTTACGCTCATAATAGAGTTGTAGAAATCTTTAGACATTACGTTAATTGATAGAATAGGGAAGAAGTTAACATCAGCATGTTTGAAACCAACCATGCATGAGAATTTCAAATTATAGGCGCCATTGATGTGAATCCTATTTCCTATATCATAGAAACTAGGATACCTTTCAAATTCATCGTAATCCTTAGTAGTAATCATATTTATTACAGGTAGGTCCACAATTTCTCATTTTTACCCTCGAGCTCAGCATCTTGCATTACTTGATCATTAAGTTCAATTGGCACATTAAGGTCATTTAGTTCAACGTAATCCCCATATATTGGGTCATTCGATCTAGTTTGGGTCAATGTCTCACCCATTAATCGAGCTTCCAAGTCAAGTTCCATTCGCTGCCTTAGTCCTACGATAACATCAAATTAACCTGATATTTTATATATAAAAGTCCCGTGTTTATGACCTCATTTGTATTAATATGGTACTTAATTCGTTCAGATTAGTTCGTATTTTCATTTGAGGATAAATGAGGCGTTGGAGCGGAAACGTTGTGATATAAGGCCGAGAAATATATTCCAAAGACAATTTACGGTGTAAGTGGAACTTTTTACTACACCGTAACCCACACTACAGGGCCTGAAAATTATTTGTGAAGGTTACGTCGTAATTGCTTTATTGTGTTACGGCGTAAATATGATGCCAAGAGAGATACGGCGTAACCTCCTCTTAAGGTTACGCCGTAATTATTATTATGAAGGTTACGCCGTAACATGGTAATTTAGTTACGCCGTAGAAATAATTATGGAGCAGATAAGAATATGTGGAAAATGAATTACGGCGTAACTCGGTAACTAGTTAAGCCCTAATTATTAACTTGGGCGCAAAGTTTTGTAGTCCAGGGGCTGAAGTCGTCAATATTAAAAGAAGATTTTTACACATTTATGTGTAAATAATGAAAAAAGGCTCCAAGTGAAAAAGTGGTGCAAGTTCAAGAACCTAAGTTGCAAAGTTCTTAAACTTATTTAATATATATACCATGACATGTGCGTACAAATCATCTATCAATTGGGAGAATCTATTTTTTTGTTCCTGTGTGTGCACCGTACGAAACAAAGACGAGAAAACAAAGGCAACGCACGATTCGTTCTTTTAGGGGCAAACCTTTCGGGGTTTTTCCCCGGTACTCAACTATGGGATCGATAGCATTATAATTGGCACGATATGTAATCATTTTCTGACTCTTATTTTTATTTTGGTTTCATTATTTATTTAAATTAATTTTGATTATAATTTAATTGTTGGTGAATTGATGCTTATTGTATTCTTATTAATTGACCATTAATTTATTATTAGCCAATTAATTTATCGATGTCAATTCTTTGTTTATTTATTGTTTTATATGTTGTTTTATTAGTCATTCCACTAGAGTATCTTGGTAATGTGGAAACTAGGTGCTAGCCTAGTTTTGATTCTTTTATTATTAATTGTTTCTAGTGTATGCATGCATAGTTCGTTGGTAGTCACCCTAGCTTTGGTAGTTTTGAGTTGCGATCGTATTCATTTGCTTAGGAGAATTGACCAATTGACCCTAAGTAAGTAGGTAGAGAATGGGCTGGTAAGAATTGACCAAATGACTACCTTTCGTTCTTGTGAGAATTGACCAAAGGATCACCGTTCGTAAGGATGAACTTAAAGAAGTTAGGGATGTGTGTGTCTAAGATGCTAGCGCCCGGGCACACATTGTTTTGAATCTTGCATGTAGCAGTACTTAATATCTTTAAATAGGTTGCCAAATGATCCGAGGTGACCTGATCGTCTTGGTGAGGAATCTAGGAACCATAGGTCGGGCCGAATTGACCAAAGGAGGCCCGGCGAATTTAAACCCCACTTGAAGCAGGAATCTAGTGACTTTTAGAACCCATGTAATGCGATAGTAAAAAAGCGGCTCTTAATGACTGCTATTGGATTGCCGAATGATCCTGGGTAATCTGATCATCTTGGTGAGGAGTCTGAGAATAATAGGGTGGACGAATTGACCATAGGAGTCTACCAGCTTTTGTCATGATCCATTCGTGGATGATTTAAGAATCGCATCACTATCCTTCCCATTATCTTGTTTACCAAATAACCAACCCAATTGATCACGTAACTTATTAAATATTATCAATTAATCTATCCATTAAAAAATTTATTAGGTGACAACTTATATAATTAGACATATAGGAATCAACCATTCTTAGGACGACCTCAGTCTTGCCATTCCCTCACTACATGCGACCGGGTACACTGCCCGTTAGTGCATTAGGTAGGCCATAGGTATACGAGAATTATAAATGTAAAACCTGGTCGTCTAAAAATCCTGCATCAAGTTTTTGGCGCCGCTTCCGGGAAACGGTCTTCGTGTTTTCGGTTGTTTGATTAATATTATTCTAGAATTTTGTCTTCTATGTTGAGACTGCGGCGTAACCTATTCAATGGTTACAACGTAATCTATTCTCAGAATCAAGTTACGGCGTAACATAGTAATAATTGTCACGGCTTAACCTGTTCTTGTTATATGACAAATTACTTTCAGATTGAAGTTACGGCGTAGTTAGTAATTGGACTTACGCCGTAACCAAGTCTGAAACATCTTTAACTATATTATATTAACCTCACTTGTTGCTTATGAAATTATTGTACACATTTAATGCGCTGGTAGTTATAGTGTGCAGGTACAAGAAGAACAAGTGGAGGGAGTCTCACATGATCATAAGCCGAGATTAGGAGAGCAATGGACATGGTTGGATACGTTCATTTGATGCGTGTTGCAGGAGTCTAACTTAAATACTCGGGAAGATAAAGAAAAGTGCTCGTCGGGAGACTACCCGTCCATATCTTAGATTTAGTTTTCTTTGTTTTTATTCATAGACCTTTTTGGATATTTTTGTAGTTTTTAGATTTTTTTTTTTTTTTTTGGTTTGGCATGTTTTGTTTATCATGTTTGCAGGTTTAAAGACCAAGTATAGATGATAGGAGTTCCAACAATTCCTCTAAAACACGTAGGAAAAAGTTGACACTTGGGGCACAACGACATAAGTATGTAACTACGACGTAATGGGCCGATCCATTTACACCTTAACTGGATATCCGTAAGGCCATGTGCCCACTTCAATATAATTACGGCGTAACTAGGCCTACCCTAATTACGCCGTAATGTCTCTGTTCCAGGTATTACTTTTCTCGGGTTTCTAATTACGCCGTAACTAAGCCGATCTAGTTACGCCGTAACCCCTTCCAAGTAAACATTTTTCTTAAGTCAACATACCTACGCCATAGCTGGGCCGATCCAGTTACGCCATAACTATCCCCTGTGACTAATTTTTTTCTAAAACAAGTTTCAAACATTTTCATTACCTTGTATTAGTAGTTAAATGAACTTTGTGGGTGTGTTCCCTGTAAACCCTCATGAGACTTCACTCATCCACTCGGGACATCGTGTGGTTTAAAAGACTTGTTCATGCGCTAAATGCAAACGTGATTCCTACAAAATTGAGTTAGGTTTTATTTTGTTTTTATTTTTATTTTTCCTGATATTTTTGCTTTTTATCCGGAATTATGCTTTTTGGTATTAGTTTTTCTTGCAGCAATACAGGTTGAAGAATTATGGAGTAATGTACGGCTGCAAGGAAACACTTTATATCCGACTAGTTGAGTACCATTGATGATGGAGAGTTGATGTGAACATCGATGTTGCTCGAGGAGGCACATTTGGAGCATGTTTTTCAACATGCATTATTGATCATACTGAGCAAATCCAGGGGAATTTTCCGTTCCATCTCTAACCCTTCTCATTTTGTTTATTTATATGCTTAGTATGACCCAAGTGGGGGGAAAGGATTAGACATAGACACCCGCTTGATTTTACTTGCCTTTATTTTTCTAGTTTTTAGTGAAAAGTGTTTCATTTGTAAAATTTTGACATATTTTTCATTACTTAACTGGATTAATCTTAACTGAGCACACCTACCCTATATTTTCATTGTGTGAGGATAAGCCTTTCCGTTTTCCCTTTATACATAATTCCATAAATATGAGTGTGCCGGTGGCTGTAGTAGACTTTAGAACTTGGCCTTGCATATCTTTTCGAGACCATTATCATGATTATTACACTAAGGCAACTTGATGTGATCGGTGCAGCTAGGATAAAAGGCAATTTTAGGATTAAACCTAAATAGCCCATCATTTATGTATATTGACTTTTCACATCAATTAGTCAGTCCCCCTGTTAAACCTTTTTTGTTGCACTCATCATTAGTGCAAGATACCCCTAGTACACCCATCTAAGCCATTCCTTTCATTTTGTTCACCCAATATATGTTGTTTGTTACACCTATCGTCTAGCCTACCCTGTAGTTTCCTTGTCCGTGATCCTGACGCTGTTGGTTAATTTTGGTTCCACTGGTGAAAGTCGCGGGTTTTGAATAAATGGTTTTGGATGAAAATCAGGTTTAGATGATAGCTGATCTCAAGTGGGGGGATGATTTTTATGTTCGTATCGTTTTTATTCATGTATACCTTGTCTTGCATTATTAAAAAAAAATTGAAAAGGAAAAAGAGAAGAGAAAAAAAAACATGCAAGTAAGTGTTTGTTTATGATTAGTGTTCTTGCCTTGTTCAACTAGGCTCAATTTTTACATATCCGTTTTGTTGTTACGGATAAAATTAGAAACCCGTACATTTCTATCTCGCCTTTCAAATTTTAATTAATATTTGTACAATGGGGACATTGTACATTTCAAGTGGGGGATGGGAGATAGAAATGGTTGATTATATAGTTTTTTGGTTGAAATATGTGCTAAAATTACCCAAATTTTAAATTTTTTATAGCACATACTTTTTTCATTGATGATGAAGGCCTAGTTAATGCATCTTATTTGCCTACTTTATGGAGATTATGAGGTACTACGCTATATTTTAAATGCGTTGACTCGTGTATTGAAGACCCCTTGACTCTGTGCCCTCGATTTTTGCTATGGGATTCAATGCGACTAGTGGTGGGGCGATTGTGGACTTAGGAATCTATTTGTTTCGTGTCTTTTTATTTACACCCATTAAATGTTTTCCCATGTCTTATCCTACCCTTGGTCGTGAATGGAGTTTAGGTGAGGAAGCGAGCAATCATTAGTGTCTTGGCCATGGATTTGGTCATGTATCATTAGTTTTGTCCCCTTCGCCGTAGCTCGTTAGTAATGACAAAATAACCCCGTAAGCCTTTGTGTTGTGTCAACCCATTGCCTTTTAGAATAGCTGCATCTATTGACTCTAGTGGTGGAGATTAGTATCTTTTCCAAGCCAATGATAGAATGCTCGCAATGACTGAGCAGTTGAGTGATCACCCAAAAAAAATAAACACGTGAATTATGAGAGAGAGTGTGATTTCAATTCCTTTTTCGCGAGGTGCTCGGTTTGGAATTTTCTAGCTTAGGTGATTTTTTAAACTCATATCTTCCAAATATTCTTGGGAGATATGTTTTTAAGAATTATTTAAAATGTCTTCTTGAGGGCAAGTAGAGTTCAAGTGGGGAGATATTTGATAACATCAAATTAACCTGATATTTTATATATCAAAGTCCCGTGTTTATGACCTCATTTGTATTAATATGGTACTTAATTCGTTCATATTTGCATTTCAGGATAAATGAGGCGTTGGAGCGGAAAAGTTGTGATATAAGGCCAAGAAATATATTCTGAAGACAAGTTACGGCGTAAGTGGCACTTTGGACTACGACGTAACCCACACTACAGGGCTTGAGAATTATTTGTGAAGTTTACGCCATAACTGCTTAATTGTGTTACGGCGTAAATATGATGCCAAGAGAGATACTGGCTACAGAACCTCCTCTTAGGTTACACCGTCAGAATTATTATTAGAAGGTTACAATAAACATGATAATTTAGTTACGCCGTAGAAATGATTACGGAGCAGATAAGAATATGCGGATAATGAATTACGACGTAACTCGGTAAATAGTTACGCCGTAATTATTAACTTTGACGCTAAGTTTTGTGGTCCAGGGGATGAAGCATAAGTTTTAAAAGAAGATTAATTATGTGTAAATAATAAAAAAGCCCGTGAAAAAGGGCAATCAAGAACCTACGCATGAAGTTTGAAATTTAATTTTAAATTCTAAAAATTAAATTTGAATTTTTCTGTGGTATCGTTTGGTTGACAGAATTTATAAATATATTTTTTAATTTTTTTCAATATAAATTTCATAAATCATCAATATTAAAAGTTTATAAAAAAATTATAAAAAAAGTTTATAAAAATTTATTAAAATTTTATAAAAATTTATAAAAAAAGTTTATAAATAATTTATGAAAAAAGTTTATAAAAAATTTATAAAAAATGTTTATAAAAATTTTATAAGAAATTTATAAAAATTATAAAAAGTTTATAAAATTTATAAAAAAATTTATAAGAAATTTATAAAAAATTTATAAAAAAAGTTTATAAAAAGTTTATAAAAAAAGTTTATAAAAATTTATAAAAAAAAGTTTATAAAAAAAACATAAATATTTTATTTAAAAGTTTATAAAAAGTAAGAAAAATTTTATAAATTTTTTTTCAAGAATTAAAATTTCACTTTGGAATTTTGATTCTCTTCATTTTGGCAATTTGAGGAATTGTAAATTCCAAAGCCTAAATTTAAGTTACCAAACGCATTCAGGGAATTAAAATGCAAGCCCCAATATTCAAGCCCCAACCAAACGCGCCCTAAGTTGCAAAGTTCTTAAACTTATTTAATATATATACCATGACATGTGCGTACAAATCATCTATCAATTGGGAGAATCTATTTTTTGGTTCCTGTGTGTGCACCGTACGAAACAAAGAGGAGAAAACAAAGGCAGCGCACGATTGGTTCTTTTAGGAGCAGACCTTTGGGGGTTTTGCCCCGGTACTCAACTATGGGATCGATAGCATTATAATTGGCACGATATGTAATCATTTTCTGACTCTTATTATTATTTTGGTTTCATTATTTATTTAAATTAATTTTGATTATAATTTAATTGTTGGTGAATTGATGCTTATTGTGTTCTGATTAATTGACCATTAATTTTTTATTAGCCAATTAATTTATCGATGTCAATTATGTGTTTATTTATTGTTTTATATGTTGTTTTATTAGTCATTCCACTAGAGTATCTTGGTAATGTGGAAAATAGGTGCTAGCATAGTTTTCATTTTTTTATTATTAATTGTTTCTAGTGTATACATGCATAGTTCATTGGTATTCACCCTAGCTTTGATAGTTTTGAGTTGCGATCATATTTATTTGCTTAGGAGAATTGACCAACTGACCCTAAGTAAGTAGGTAGAGAATGATCCCAGGTGACCTGATCATCTTGGTGAGGAATCTAGGAACCATAGGTCGGGCCGAATTGACCAAAGGAGGCCCGACGAATTTAAACCCCAATTGAACCAGGAATCTAGCGACTTTTAGAACCCATGTAATGCAATAGTAAACACCGACTCTTAATGACTGCTATTGGATTGCCAAATGATCATGGGTGATCTGATCATCATGGTGAGGAGTCTGAGAATCATAGGGTTGACGAATTGACCAAAGGAGTCTACCGGCTTTTGCCACGATCCATTCATGGATGAACTCGGTTTAAGAATCGCATCACTATCCTTCCCATTAGCTTGTTTACCAGAGAACCAACCCAATTGATCACGTGACTTATTAAATATTATCAAATAATCTATCTATTAAAAAATTTATTTTGTGACAACTTAATTAATTAGACAGGTAGGAATCAACTGTTCTTTGGACGACCTCGGTCTTGCCATTCCCTCACTACATGTGACCGGGTACACTGCCCGTTAGTGCATTAGGTAGGCCATAGGTAGACAAGAATTATGAATGTAAAACCTAGTCAGAAATCCTACATCATCCTACCATGGTTTCAGCACGTTCTTCTTCAAACTGAGGTCCTTGATTAAAAATTGGATGAGAACTCCTGGTCATGCACTTCCTAATATCAAGGTAAAATCATCCATAGGATAGGTTTGAAAAGTATAACCACAGAAAACTAAGAACAAAACCGGAATACGAAAAATAAAAGCTCCTGATATTTGCAGACGATACGTCGTATCCAGTTTTCTGGATACGCCGTATAAAAATAAAATCAGGGTTTTAATCAGATAGAACCATACGCCGTACTGACAAAAACCAATGCACCGTATATTTAAATTTTATAAATTAAAATTGCTTAATTATAGAATATAAATACGCCGTATAAGCGAAAGCTTATGCGTCGTACTTCTGTTACGTCTAAAAAATTAAGCATGTAGATTTTAGAAAATAGATACGCCGTATCGAGTTTAATCGATACGTCGTACTTTATTATTTAAAATTTTGGATTTGTTTTTGAAAAATAAATAATACATTGTACAAGCAAAAGCTTATACGCCGTATAAATTTTTAGAGTTTTAATTAATTCTGATTAAAAATAGAATACGCCGTATCTATGATATTTGATGCGTCGTACCAGAATATTAAATAAAATATGTTGTACAAGTAATAAAAACGTGCTACGCCAAATCCATGAGATTAGATACGCCGTATCGTTCAGATCAGCAAATTATAGCAGACAACAAATAAGCAGAAAAACAGAAAAATACAAAAAATAATAAAAATGCATAAATCAAAAAATAAAAACAAGAAAAATGCAGAAAAACAAAAATACAAGCAATACAAATAGAGAAAAAAGATAGTAAAATAAAAATAAAAAGATTAACTAAGGTTAAAAATTAAAACACTAACAAATATGCAAGTATTAAACAATTCACTCCCCGGCAACGGCTCCGAAAACTTGATGTGTTTCGTTGTGTATAGGAAAATTATTATTATCAAGTTTTACATTTATATTTAGCCGACTTTCCTATAACAAACACTAACGAGCAGTATACCCAATCACTAAGAGTGGAACGTTAACACTTAAATATCTATCAGTATTTTAATCCTAAAGTTAGTCTAACTAAACCTAATCTAATGCAAGGGGGTTTTCAGCCTGAGAGACTGGCACGATGTTTAGATTAAGTAAAATAAAAGTAATAAGGCGATAGACACACACGTACACAGACAGGAAACATATGACAAATAAGAGGTTTGCCCGATAGTAAAGTAGATTATATTCACTTAATTGCTTAGCTATATAGGATGAGTACTAATTCTGGTCTTTCTCGTTGGTTGTTCGTGTGAGCGTTTTCTTTCTTATGTTTAGCTTAGCTAAATACCCTAGATTCAGTTTAAGTATTATAACCAAAAATCTCTGTCACAACTAATCCCAAATCGGTAATAAGTGCAAACTGAATGATTACTTAGTAAAATTATTTATCCCGTTAAGCCTTATATCAACTATCCTAAGATATTAATGAAGTAATTGTGTGAGGCGTATGGCAGCGCAAACAAGCCACGATAATCAAGAGGTGATCAAAGCATACACAAGAACATCCAAATAAAAATCAAATAAACTTTAATCGATGGGAAAGATTTTATTAAATGTGAGTTATATGGCGGTGACAAGGCACGCAATCCTGGTGGATTAAAGAGTACTAACACAAATGAAGTGAAATCTACTTATGAATTAAAAAGTACTAACAGGAACTACTTATGCCTCTTAACCTTCTTCTGGTCGTATCTAGTGTGGTCTGGTCGTCGCCTCTCTGTGGAATATGTGTGTATCGAGTATTGTGTGTCGAATGAGGCTGTTCGTTCCTATATTTATACTTTCCGGAAGCGGCATCGATACGACATATCAGTTTACTCGATACGCCGTATCTAGGTAACTTCGCATGGGGTCAAAGATTATTTTATTCTGTAATATTCGTACACCACCTTAAGATACGGCGGATCTTCAATAATGATATGGTGCATGTGTCTTCTAATATTGGTATTTCTTTGTGAATTCTTCAAGCTTGATACGATGCCTGTAGAAGTAGTTATACGGTGTATCTTGAGCAGATAAGTCAGATCTCTGTGTTCACCAAGGTTTCATATACGGCGCATGGATGAATTCCATACGGCGTATTCTTCAAAGTCAGGAAATGGTCTTCACATTCGTCTAAGTGTTGATGTACGGCGTATCTATCTAGAATGATACGACGTATCTTCCTTCAGTTTAGTAGACTTTAACAATATGATCGGTTTTGCTCCGTTTTAAGTCCAAAATAGCTAACTTTCACCAAATGCTTGTTTTCAACTGAGATTTACAAAATTAAGTGATTAAGTATCAATTCTCATATAAAATAATACAAAACAAGCAATATATAGGATAAATGAGGCCAATAAACTGTTGTTATTTGATATCATCAATATGCATCATTTAATCAAATATTTTTCATCACAACCTCTTTTCCCAAAAAAATAACTTGGACAATCACTGGCCAATTTGTTTCCAGGTTAGGATATGGCCATAGGTTCGCATAAGACAACACAAGCAGCAAAAATCAAACAATTATACATTTTTTCCTAATTCTCGTATGTAATAGTGACGCTCAGATCTGTATAAATCAATAATTTCAAAAAAATAACAAGATAACCGCCAAGGCTGCAAAAATATTACAATAGAATTGTCCCGCCAAGATATGGAAACTAGTATCACTTGCATCATTAAATAAGATATTTATCATCACAACCTCTTACATATCAATCCGAGATATATTTTTTGCTTTTTTGTTTTTTATACAATATGTGGAAAACTAGAATGGGGGTTGAATAGTTTTGCCGATTTTAATTTAGTTTCAAAAACTTTAGATTCGATATTATGTGAAATCGTATGGATGAAGAGAAAGTATAGATCTAATGATAATGCAAGTAAATAAAGTAAAGTAAGGGATAGAAATGACACAACCGATTTATAGTGGTTCGGCTACAAGGACACCTTCCTTGCCCTACTCCACTCCCCGAGTCACCTACTCGAGAGTTCAAACACTATGTCAACAAACTCCTTCAACTTGGCGGAGAAGCCTTCACAACGTTGCTTACACCTTTTTATGGTACAAAGCTAAATACCGAGTCCGTAACACGGTGGACCAAACCAACACGACTATTACACAACAACTATGTGAAATATCAAATACAAGATCTTTGCTACAGAAATCTTGTAAAGGAACAAATCAATCAAGGACCCCTTGCTTGGATGACTTGTAGAATGCTCGTGATCTCGCCTTAGAGAAGGACCTATATGAGAATCACTAAAGAAAGAAAGAAGAACAACTCTCTAGATCAAGTGATCTTTTGTTAGAAGAGAATGAGAGTATATGAGAGAGTTAGTAAGAAGAGGGGTAAGTTAGAATGAAGAAATGGCTCTCTATTTATAGGCAAAACTTGCCACTATTCCCCGGATCCCGCTGATCCCTCCCTTAAGGGATCCGTCTAGTGTAAAGCTAGGGATCCGTGGGACGCTCCTCTTTGCACATGGGTTTTTTGGTTATGGGTCATGGGTCATGGGTTATGGGTTGGTCCATGGAAATTTCATTAGATACAATGTATCTAATAGATGCAATGCATCTAGTCAAATGGGTATGGGTCAATACCATGGGTTATGGATATGATCCATGGGTTGTGATTTTTACACATCCTAATAAACTATTACAACAAATGATTTATTACAACAATTTGTATTAAGTGACTATATGTAAATGCTTTATGAAAATAACATGTATCCTTATAATTTTACTTATGATAACATTATATTTGTTATCAACAAAATACAAAGAGATTGCAAAATATTAATAAACGTTTTTACGGTTTATTTGTATTAACAATCTCCCCCTTTTTGTTGATGACAAAACATAATGTTATGATGAGTAAAACTTAAGTTTAGATGTATGTTTTCAAATAAAATGTGGAAAAATAGTCCACGTATCGCTTACTCCCCCTTGACGGTAGCTCCCCCTAGTTTTACTTCTTCACCCCCTTTTTGTCGAAACAAAAAGTTAACCCAACGAAGAAATAAAATGTGGAAAAATAGTCCACGTATCGCTTA
Organism: Chrysanthemum makinoi; assembly: GCA_910596185.1. Taxonomy (NCBI): domain Eukaryota; kingdom Viridiplantae; phylum Streptophyta; class Magnoliopsida; order Asterales; family Asteraceae; genus Chrysanthemum; species Chrysanthemum makinoi. The sequence continues at coordinate 198,318,377 of OU343217.1, read as the reverse complement.
CTCCCCCTTGATGGTAGCTCCCCCTAGTTTGGGGCGACAAGTGAGAAAAAAAAATCCCACAAGGAAAAGGTTAGTAGTAACATGCATAAATAATCTTGTGATTGACGAGAATCAAGATTGGGAGCCAAGGTATGTAAACAAGGCCTTGTAATAAAACAACAAAATGTAGTGGTATTTATGCCACATACAAGCACGTAAAAGTAAGAACAAGACTTGTTCTTAAAAATGACTCAAAGAAAAAATACTAAAAATAGAAAATAATAATAATGATTCCTTCCATGCTTGCATAAGGTTATGGATGGAGGTTTTGATGAGTAATGATATTGATGCGATCAAGAATGAGGTTGAGTATGAATCACATTTCTTCCCTAACTTTTATTGCAATATCCCTAGTGGATTGGCAATGTTCACAATGTAAGTGATGTGGGTAATGAGTGCGGAAGTTTTCCGGGTTGTTTTGATTTGTGACATGCGAAAGATGTGGTGGAAAAATAGGAAAATACGGATCAAAGTCTAGAATGTTTGGAAATGGTGGTGGAAAAGAACCTAGGTGTTCTTGTAGCTTAATGGGAGCTAAGGGTGGTGAGGTTTCAAGGCCTTTGAAAATTGTGTTTGGAGAAGTGAGAGGTGTCAAAAAGGCTATTTCTTTTTGTTTTGGTTGTTGAGATCTTGTTGGAGTCTTAAGGAGTTCCAAAAGAGTGACTTTAGGTGGTGAGTTGATGGGTGATGAAGTTGGTGTACTTGTTGGTGATGAAGGAGGTGCTATAATGGAAGCATCTTGTGGTGAGTTAGTGGTTGGTGATGAGCCATTCGATGATGGTTTTGCTAAGCAACAAGGCCGGATGCTAATCCGTGCGAATATCCTAGATTTTGATTGTGGTATTTTGGAAGGCGGAAGGACAAAAGTTTGGATTTCTTGAAATGGATTGTTTGCATTAGGTGATTCATCTAAGTTGGAAGATCTTTTGGAAGACATGGTGGTGTTTGTTTGTGAGGATGAGATGAATAGCAAGCAATGTTGGGAATCCTACTTATAGAAAAATAATTATGCATTGCAATGAATGCTTGACCGAAAATATGTATTAAAATCTAATGATTAGATATGAATTTAAGGCATGTGATCATGAGAAAACAAACATTAAATCACATACTCCAAAATAAAGTGAGAAAAATAGAAGTTAAAAATAGCTTCTGTCTCACGGATCCCACGGATCCTTCACTTGAGGGATCCGTCCAGCATTTAGGCTGGGATCCGTGGTACTGGTGATTCAGGCAACTCAAAATTTTCCTTTTGGAAACATTTGTGCCTAGTGTGTGCCTATATGCAAACAATTTGGAGTTGCGGTTATCTCGACTCCTAAAAAGAAAAGAAAAATAAACTAGAAGTGAAAAGGCATACTATTATGTGAGATAACCCGAGTGCTCCTAATTCATTGCTGCTTAAATGAATGTACCCGAAAACACATATTAGTTATGTGTCCTCTTTAGCGTTCAAAAGACATGAGATGTAATGAAAACGGGTTTTGACTTTTTATTAATAATGAAAAAGCGATTTGTCCTAGACGTGAGAAATTGCTTTTGTGAAATTGATACGGGTAGAGGTATCATTTTTAGAAAACGTTTTGAAAAGAGGTTTCTATGTGCGAATAAAAACGTTTTATCCTTTGAAAAGAAGATGTGTATGGAATTATGTGTTTGCAACTTGTACCTATTTTGAAAGAAAATAAGAAAAACTATGAGTTATAAGTGAAAAACTTATCTTGGGTTTTGAAAATTCCCGTATTGCTTGTGAGTTGTGCATGAAATAAAGATCCTAGACTCAGAAAGAAGAAGGATAGTGTTTACATACCTTGTAGAGTTAAAAAGTAAATTACGACGATTGTTCCATGAGACCAAGACCAAGACAAAGTAGGTTGAATTGTTCCCGCTTCAACGGTTTGGTGAGGACGTCGGCTATGTTGTTTTCGGATGCTACCTTCTCAATAGAGATGTTCCCCTTTTGAACATTGTCTCTTAAGAAGTGATGACGAATCTCTATATGCTTTGTGCGAGAATGTAATACCGGATTCTTGCTTAAATCGATGGCACCTTTGTTGTCACATAGAATAGCTATGTCACTTAGATGAATGTCGTAGTCAACTAACGCTTGTTTCATCCATAGTGCTTGTTGGCATGCTTTGCCGGTGGAGACATATTCGGCTTCGGTTGTTGATATTGCTAATGCCGTTAGTTTCTTTGAGAACCAAGATGTTAAACAACATCTCATAAAAGTACATACGCCACTTGTACTTTTTCGGTCAACATAATCACCTGTATGGTTAGAATCTGCATATACAATAGTTTCTACTCCCCGTACCCTTAGGATACCATAATCCTAATTGAGTCGTACCCTTAATGTACCTAAATATCCTTTTGACGGCTTCTAGATGTGATGTTTTAGGATCTTCTTGAAACCTAGCACATAGACAAACACTAAACATGATATCCGGCCTACTAGCCGTGAGGTAGAGAAGACTACCAATCATGCCACGATATTTTGTGTTATCAACGAATTCGTCGTCTTCATCTTTTGTGAGTTTAGTGTCGGATGACATTGGTGTCCTAATTGGTTTTGACTCTTCTAAACCGAATTTATTTAACATTTTCTTAATGTATTTAGATCTGATTAAAGAAGATACCATCTTCTACTTTTTTGATTTGTAGACCAAGAAAGAAACTAAGTTCTCCCATCATACTCATCTCGAACTCGTCATGCATGATTTTAGAGAAATCATCACACATGTCTTGACAAGTAGATCCGAATATAATATCATCTACATATATTTGAACGATGATTATATGTGATTATCTTTTCTTAGTAAAAGTGTGTTATCAACTAACCCCATGGTGTAGTTGTGTTTGATTAAAATGACTTAAGTTTATCATACCAAGCTTTTGGAGCTTGTTTAAGACCATAAAGGGCTTTCTTTAACTTATACACATGTTTAGGTTTTTCAAAATCGATAAAGCCCGGAGGTTGAGCTACATATACTTCTTCATTAATAAAACCATTTAGACAAGCGCTTTTGACATCCATTTGATAAAGCTTAAGATCATTAGCACAAGCATAAGCAAGAAGTATTATTATAGACTCTAATCTAGCCATGGGGGCATAGGTCTATAACAACTCGTAAATTTCCCTACCGATTTTTCGCGACTATATTTTTTTATTATTATTTCTTTTCTTTTTTTACTATAATCACGACCAGTTACGGCAAAAATATAAAAACGAACTATCAATACCAACGACATTATTTTTATATCAGTTTTTCGAAAACGCTTTCAAAAATATAATTTTTATATTTTTCGGACACTCGGAGAGTACGTTTATGCGGATACCAGACAACATACGCAGTACAACTTATACAGTATTAATAACTAAACAAATAAATAAAACTACCCACGCCCTACACCCTTTCTTTTTGTTCCTGTCTTCCTCAGGTTAACGCCCCACAACCCGCAACCCTTCCCTCCAATTCGCTCTCTCTCCCAACCCTACCTCCACCATACGCGCTTCACTCTTTCCCCAAAATAACTAACCTTTCAAACAACCTTCTCACCTCTAAGGACAACCATAAACGAAAATGAATCACTCTCTTGGCTTTTCCCATGAAAGAATCAAGGTCCCTCCTTTTCTTGTCTCTATAGTCGCAGCTGAAGACGAGAGAAGCCACGTGAAGGCCTGCACTTCGTGGGGTAGACTACTCAAAGAGGCTCCTTATCATCTTCAAGACCAAAAGTGGTGGTCCAAGCACTCCTCCATTTCATCTATTTATAGCTACGAGGTTTCACAGCTTCATCACTTCATCTCACAAACCAATTCGAAAATTAGGGTTCATAGAATCAAAGGGGTTTTTAAAATTAGGTTAGGGGTTTTGTTATTGGATACATAAGGAAGATTTCCCAAGTATTTAATTGCTTCAATTCGTCCCGAGCTTCTCAAATCTGAGCTTTTGGTGTTCGGTTGTTCTTCCATTCGACCCACGGTTTCATTGTAAGAACCATGTCTTGATTTGTTATTTTGATTCTATTAAACTCGAAATTTAATTTCATTATGTTCAATCTTTTTCTTATTTTATTGACTTGGTAGTGAATGAAATTATGAAACTAGAGCATTGCATTTTAAAATCAATAGTCAGTAGTCACATTAAATACTGAATTTAATTTTAACTCATAAAACGAACAAATTATAAAAGATGGATGACATAAAGATTCATACATTCATATTAGTAAAGACTTATTTGAAACTTTGAAAATTTGGATAAACAAATATGGTATGTCGACTTGGTACTGCGATTGGGTTGAGAAGCCCACATGGGTGTTCGGATTATTATTTTATTTTTTTTTTTTTTTATTTTCTATTTTATTAATCAAAAACTAAGGTGCCTAATCTCAAATTTGGAAATGCATAGTTGATCTACAATTATTATTTTTGCGTCGGCTTGGTTCACTATTTTAATCAAGAATAGCCTCAAACATTTTTTTTATTGATACTAACTTATATCCATTAAACTTAAACATATATACCTTTCAACGAAAACTCAAATATACATTTTTACTGAAATAATAGTTACTATTATTTTTAGAGTCCGAGAACGTTTATTTTTACTTGTCGTACAATGTCATTGTCTACTTTCGAACCGGTGCCGCATTCGTAATATATGTACTAATTATTTCGTATATTATCTTTTGGTCATCATTAAACCGAATCACATTCATCTTCGATATCTTTTCCAAGCCATACTTTCATAAGCCGGAGTATACACAAACTTTTGAAAAGCTATTTTAAAACTTAAACGCTGCCACACAAGCAACAACAACAACAACACAAACATTGAAAAACTATATAGCTTGTTAAACTTTATCGAGTCTTAAACATGAATAAAGACTAAACTTGCCGTACTAATCTAGGTTCCGGGTAGGAGCCACTGCTTTATCACACTCGATCTCTTTGTTCTTATTCACCGAACAGCTAAGGTGAGTTTATAGCCCCACTTTTACTCTTATTTACTTGCTTTATAAAACTATGGGGTGAGAAACATGCAAAACTCTTTTCGGACCTGAAACTGAAACCACTATTACGTGAAACAACCTTGAATCCCAACTATGCTACCGTTAGTTCCCTTTGGGGAGGCGCGATTGTTATGGATAGATCTATTGGGGATGACACCCCCGTTCGAGTTTGACCCGATAGGCAAACGTCGGGCGTATATCATATCGTATTGATTGAGTGTACTGGAAATACACTTGCTGGGCTTTTATTTATCATGCTTCTAGATGCATGCACACTGTCGTAGTTTCGGTCGCATGAACTTGGTACTAGCGTAATAGCCTTTTGCATATAGTGTCATTCACGGAGATGCTATATGTGCAACTGTGGTCCAACTTGATTTCCGAAACTTAAACCTATGAACTCATCAACCTTTGTGTTGACATTTTAGCATGTTTTTCTCAGGTTTACTTATTGGCGTGGGCAATGGCAAAGGCATTCGTTGAAGACTGGCATCCGAAGTGTTTCCAAACATTTTAATACAACTTTTAAAGGGACAACATATATTTTTATGGGCTTTACTTCCGCACTTTGAAACAATGTTGTAAACCTATTTCTCAAATTAATATATCTTTTGAAAATGGAATAGAATTTCCATTCTTTATTACCTTATGTTGTGTATATTGATTAAGTAGCACCCCATGACCCGAACGCTTCCGCTGTGAAATTTTGGGGGTGTTACAGATTGGTATTCAGAGCCAAGGTTATAGAGAATTAGGTATTTTTCAAAACCTAAACTATAACCAAATTTTTCTAAAAACACTTCAACGCCGCCACAGCTGCCAATGTCTGCCATGCCTTTCCTACTGTTACACGATGTAGTCGTGCTATGTGTTACTGCTATAATTTAGGTTCGTATATGCTCTCATTTGAATTAAATTAATTATTTCTCAAAGTCATTAAGTTTCTTAATTAACTCACATTTAAACTTTAAGACTGTTCTTGTTTGATTGGGTCGCGAACTTTAAATGAGAATAATGTTGATGTAACAAACTGAATGAGATTAAGAAATAATTAACTTAAGGAGAGTGTAGAGTAGACTACGAATGCTTATACTTGTTACATCTCTATGTTAAACTGCGTAACATGCCCACTATTACAATATCGCACTATGTTATGACCTTAATTGCTTATATGTTATTTATTTATGTAACATACAACTACTTGATTATATTATTTTCACCCACATATTTGAACCACCTCTGTTATTGATCACACCCTTTTATTTCACTCATACGTTCTCTTTTTCATACCCTAATACAACACTATTCCTTCCATTCTAAACTTAATTATCGTCTTTTCTTGTATCATAGAAGATGGCTAGGAGAAAGTCAACCAGAATCACCCGTGGCCGACCCGCCACTACTCCTACTGCTACTCCTACTCCCACTCCTGCACCTGCTCCTGTCGGGGCTGCTGCAAACCCACCTGCTATGAGTCAAGCTATGATTGATCAATTGGTCAATGAGCGCGTGGCAGCAGCGCTAGCTGCGATCAATTCGAACAACTCAACCACTGATGCTGGAACTTCTAGGCCTACTGATAACAAATGCGGCTGCACGTACAAGGAGTTCCGTAACTGTATGACTGGCGGTTATAATGGAACGGAGGGAGCTGTTGTTTTGACCCGATGGTTGAAAAACTGGAAACTGTGTTTAGGATCTGCAACTGTGAAGATGAAGATAGGGTGAAGTTTGCTTCGTTCACTTTTCAAGAGGTTGCCTTAACTTGGTGGAACAATTACCTGAAGTCTGCAGGCATTGATGCTGCTTATGCCATGCCTTGGGAAGAATTCAAAGATATGGTGCTCAAGAAATATTGCCCTCGCAATGAAGTCAAGAAGCTGGAGAATGAGTTCTGGAATCTTAAGGTGAAGGGTACCGATATGGCATTCTACAACCAACGTTTCCAAGAGTTGGCCTTGCTATGTCCGGAGATGGTACCAACTGAAACTCGTTTGATAGAGCGATACATCGGAGGGCTACCTCCATCTATTAAGGGAAATGTGACTACCTCCAAGGCTGCTGACCATCACGAGACTATTGAAGTGTCAAACAAGTTGATGGATCAAGTGATCGAGGATGCCGCTGAAGCAACAGATAACAACAAGCGGAAGTGGAGTGATAACTCCAAAGATAACAACAACAATCAAAACAAGAGGCAAGAAGTAGCTAAGGTCCGCTCTGCTGGAACAGAAGAGAAGAAGGGCTATGAAGGGAAGCACCCTTTGTGCAACCGCTATAAACTCTACCACAGTGGTCAGTGTAATGTGAAATGTCGCAACGCCAGTAAGATTGGGCACATGGCCAAAGACTGCAAGTCAAAGGATCTTGCTAACATAACTTGCTTCAGGTGTGGAGAACGAGGACACTACAAGAGTGAGTGTCCCAATCCAAGGGATCAGAATGGAAAAACCCAGATTGAACCAACCCGAGGAAGAGCTTATTTCCTTGGAGAAAAAGAAGAGAGTCAAGATCAACTTCAACACTATCTAAACTGACGACAACAAAGAAATTATCCGCTTTCTTATATTGCATTCCTTTAAGTTTCCTATCTATTGTACTCTTTTATGTAACCGCGTTGTATTCCGAATATTTTGCTTAATGAATCCTTTATCTTTTATTTACTTACTGCCTCATGTTACTAAATCTTCCTTGAACGACTAGCCTCTCTTCCACGTCACGTTTTAAGTATATATACTCACATCTCGTCACCGTATCAACCTCGACGATTCTCGCATCTTAAACCACGAGGACGTGGTTTCTTTTAAGGGGTAGGTACTATAACAACTCGTAAATTTCCCTACCGATTTTTCGCGACTATATTTTTTTTATTTATTATTTCTTTTCTTTTTTTACTATAATCACGACCAGTTACGGCAAAAATATAAAAACGAACTATCAATACCAACGACATTATTTTTATATCAGTTTTTCGAAGACGCTTTCAAAAATATAATTTTTATATTTTTCGGACACCCGGAGAGTACGTTTATGCGGAGACCAGACAACATACGCAGTACAACTTATACAGTATTAATAACTAAACAAATAAATAAAACTACCCACGCCCTACACCCTTTCTTTTTGTTTCTGTCTTCCTCAGGTTAACGCCCCACAACCTGCAACCCTTCCCCTCCAATTCGCTCTCTCTCCCAACCCTACCTCCACCATACGCGCTTCACTCTTTCACCAAAATAACTAACCTTTCAAACAACCTTCTCACCTCTAAGGACAACCATAAACGAAAATGAATCACTCTCTTGGCTTTTCCCATGAAAGAATCAAGGTCCCCTCCTTTTTCTTGTCTCTATAGTCGCAGCTGAAGACGAAGACAGAGAATCCACGTGAAGGCCTGCACTTCGTGGGGTAGACTACTCAAAGAGGCTCCTTATCATCTTCAAGACCAAAAGTGGTGGTCCAAGCACTCCTCCATTTCATCTATTTATAGCTACGAGGTTTCACAGCTTCATCACTTCATCTCACAAACCAATTCGAAAATTAGGGTTCATAGAATCAAAGGGGTTTTTAAAATTAGGTTAGGGGTTTTGTTATTGGATACATAAGGAAGATTTCCCAAGTATTTAATTGCTTCAATTCGTCCCGAGCTTCTCAAATCTGAGCTTTTGGTGTTCGGTTGTTCTTCCATTCGACCCACGGTTTCATTGTAAGAACCATGTCTTGATTGTTATTTTGATTCTATTAAACTCGAAATTTGATTTCATTATGTTCAATCTTTTTCTTATTTTATTGACTTGGTAGTGAATGAAATTATGAAACTAGAGCATTGCATTTTAAAATCAATAGTCAGTAGTCACATTAAATACTGAATTTAATTTTAACTCATAAAACGAACAAATTATAAAAGATGGATGACATAAAGATTCATACATTCATATTAGTAAAGACTTATTTGAAACTTTGAAAATTTGGATAAACAAATATGGTATGTCGACTTGGTACTGCGATTGGGTTGAGAAGCCCACATGGGTGTTCGGATTATTATTATTATTTTTTTTTATTTTCTATTTTATTAATCAAAAACTAAGGTGCCTAATCTCAAATTTGGAAATGCATAGTTGATCTGCAATTATTATTTTTGCGTCGGCTTGGTTCACTATTTTAATCAAGAATAGCCTCAAACATTTTTTTATTGATACTAACTTATATCCATTAAACTTAAACATATATACCTTTCAACGAAAACTCAAATATACATTTTTACTGAAATAATAGTTACTATTATTTTTAGAGTCCGAGAACGTTTATTTTTACTTGTCGTACAATGTCATTGTCTACTTTCGAACCGGTGCCGCATTCGTAATATATGTACTAATTATTTCGTACATTATCTTTTGGTCATCATTAAACCGAATCACATTCATCTTCGATATCTTTTCCAAGCCATACTTTCATAAGCCGGAGTATACACAAACTTTTGAAAAGCTATTTTAAAACTTAAACGCTGCCACACAAGCAACAACAACAACACAAACATTGAAAAACTATATAGCTTGTTAAACTTTATCGAGTCTTAAACATGAATAAAGACTAAACTTGCCGTACTAATCTAGGTTCCGGGTAGGAGCCACTGCTTTATCACACTCGATCTCTTTGTTCTTATTCACTGAACAGCTAAGGTGAGTTTATAGCCCCACTTTTACTCTTATTTACTTGCTTTATAAAACTATGGGGTGAGAAACATTCAAAACTCTTTTCGGACCTGAAACTGAAACCACTATTACGTGAAACAACCTTGAATCCCAACTATGCTACCGTTAGTTCCCTTTGGGGAGGCGCGATTGTTATGGATAGATCTATTGGGGATGACACCCCCGTTCGAGTTTGACCGGATAGGCAAACGTCGGGCGTATATCATATCGTATTGATTGAGTGTACTGGAAATACACTTGCTAGGCTTTTATTTATCATGCTTCTAGATGCATGCACACTGTCGTAGTTTCGGTCGCATGAACTTGGTACTAGCGTAATAGCCTTTTGCATATAGTGTCATTCACGGAGATGCTATATGTGCAACTGTGGTCCAACTTGATTTCCGAAACTTAAACCTATGAACTCACCAACCTTTGTGTTGACATTTTAGCATGTTTTTCTCAGGTTTACTTATTGGCGTGGGCAATGGCAAAGGCATTCGTTGAAGACTGGCATCCGAAGTGTTTCCAAACATTTTAATACAACTTTTAAAGGGACAACATATATTTTTATGGGCTTTACTTCCGCACTTTGAAACAATGTTGTAAAACTATTTCTCAAATTAATATATATTTTGAAAATGGAATAGAATTTCCATTCTTTATTACCTTGTGTTGTGTATATTGATTAAGTAGCACCCCATGACCCGAACGCTTCCGCTGTGAAATTTTGGGGGTGTTACAAGGTCTCATCAAAGTCTATTCCTTCTTGTTGGTTATATCCTTGGGCAATGAGTCTAGCTTTGTTTTTAGACACAATACCGTTTGCATCTAACTTGTTTTTATAAACCCATTTGGTTCCTATTATGGTTTGATTACTAGGTGGAGGGACAAGTGTCCAAACGTCATTAGAAACAAATTGATTTAACTCTTCTTGCATGACCATTACCCAACTTTCATCTTTTATGGCTTCTTGTGTATTCTTAGGTTCTATGGTTGAAACAAAACAAAATAGGCTACTTTGGTTTTGGACTTGAGACCTTAAGGTTCTTTCGTTTAACTTTCCTATGACCTTATCTACGGGGTGATCTTTGGACTCTTTAATATTTATGAGTTCATTATTTGAAGGGTCTTCTTCTTCTTCATTTATCTTTTCCTTTATTATAATCGCTTCACTTTCTAGAATCTCGTCATCGACAAGAGGTGGAGTGGGTTTGGGTGGACTCTCATCAAATTTTACATTTAATGACTCTTCTACTTTCATTGTTTCTTTATTTAATATGACGTAAGCTTTGCTATTAGGAGAGTAACCTAAAAAGACACCTTCGGTTTATTTAGGATCAAATTTTGTAAGGTAATCTTTAGTGTTGAAAAGAAAACATTTGCTACCAAAGACTCTAAAGTGATCTAACGTAGGCTTTTTGCCTCGAAGTAACTCGTATGGAGTTTTACCTAAAATTGGTCTAATTAAGACTCGATTAAGTATGTACGTTGGTGTATCAACGGCATTGCACCAAAATTTTTGTGGTATGGATTGTTCATTAAGCATGGTGCGGCTCATTTCTTGTAGGGTTCTATTATTTCTTTCAACTACCCCATTTGATTGTGGAGTGCGAGGAGCCGAGAAGTTGTGAATAATACCATTAGCGTCACAAAAGGCTCTAAATTGCACTTCATTATCGAATTCCCTACCATGATTCGTTCTAATAGACACTATACGACTTCCTAGTTGTCTTTGGATTTTCTTACTTAATATTTCAAAGTAATTAAACATTTCAGTTTTGTTCTTTAAAAATTTAGTCCATGTGTACCTAGAGTAATCATCCACTATAACCAAAGTGTAGTAGTTGCCTCCATAACTTTGGATAACGGATGGACCAAATAAATCCATGTGTAGTAATTCTAGACACTTAGTTGTAGACACCATGTTTTCCTACATTACAAGCATCACAAAAGTGATGTTCATATTTTAATTTAGGTAGATCTCTTACTAGATCTTTGGATGATAGCGATTGAAGAAGTCGCATATTGGCATGACCCAATATTCGATGCCAAAAGGTTGAAGTATCATCCATAGAAGTAAGACAAAGTTTGTCTTTAGGTTCATTACCAATTTTAATGACATAGACTCCATGTTTCTTAATTCCTCTTCCTATGGTTATGCCATTTTTTAATATCTTACTACCGGTTTCGGTAAAAAGTACATTGCACTTTTTCTCACATATTTGTCCTATTCTTAAGAAGTTAAAGTTTAGGTTTTCTACGTGACACACATCGTTAATGATTAGAGATTTGTTAGAAATCGTACCTTTACCGATGATTTTGCTTTTGCTATTTCCAAACACCATATTTCCTCCATTGAAAGATTCATATGTGGAGAATAGATCTTTATTTCCGGTCATGTGCCTCGTGCACCTGCTATCCTTGACCCATTCATCCGGATCTAGGTCGACTTTTAAGCACACCTCGTCATTTTCCATGAGACAAATTTCTTCGTCCTCCTCCTCACTCATTCCCCATGAGCCGCTCACAAATGCCTTTTTATCATCCCGTTTGGGACAATTACTAATAAAGTTGTTTGGGTCCCCACATTTAAAGCAAGCACGATCATCCCTCGGCTTCTCGTCCTCTTTGCTTTTCTGGAATCCTTTCTTGTCGTCATACGGTTGTTTGACGTATCTTCCCTTCCTTCTAAAGAACTTTTTAAAGTCCCTTACCGCCATGGCATACTCCTCGTCATCACTATCCGAAGAGGAGTTCTATTCATCGCTTGAGACCTTTTTGGCGTTAAGTGCAAGAGATTTGTGTTTCTCTTTACTTTAGATCTCCGGAATCTTTAGCAACTACAAGCTCATAGACTTTTAAGTTGCCTATGAGTTCATCAAGGGTGAGGATTGTCAAATCTTTTGACTCTTCGATTGCCGTCACCTTAGATCTCCACTTGGATGAAAGTGCCCTTAGATTTCTCCTAACATATTTACGGCTAGAAAAAGATACATCAAGTGCTTGGATGGAAGTGCCCTTAGATTTCTCCTAACATATTAGCAAAAGAATGATCTATAGTTTCCTCATCCGATATTGAAAATTGTTCATATTGTTGAACAAATAAATCAATTTTATTATTTTTAACTTATTGATTGCCTTGATTGTTGGGATATGAAAGTACTGAAGATGGTCAAAGTACTGCTTATGCGAAGGTCAAAGTACTGCTCAACATCAAAGTACTGCAAAGCTTAAAGACGGTTATAATAGAATGTTTTATGGAAAGTAATGTTTATCTAGAATATTCTTAGTTTAGTATTACTTGCCGTACAAGAATTATAATTGTAAACCGACTAGGGTTATCCTTATGCCTATAAAAGGACCCCTAGATTGGCATTAGAGATATGTTCTTAGAATACGATTTTAGAGAGAATATTAGAGTTTATCAAGTTCGATATTAGAGTTGTTAGGGTTGTTAGTGAATCTGTGTATCAAGCAGGTTCAAAGTATTAATAAAATCATTGAAGTTAAAGTTATTCTTCTTAGCTTTATTGAAGTAGTTTCCGCATACTTAATAGAGTAAATTCAGTGTTTCATTGTTAGTAACTTAGGATTTATCTGAGGTTGCTAAGCCCTTACAAGCTACATAGTTAGTTTGGGCAGAGTATATCGATCCAACAAGTGGTATCATAGCTTGTGTGGAAACTCTGATTAAGAGGAAACCCTTAAAACCGATTTAACTACAAACCCTAAAGATGTCGACTGAAGCTTCACCACCCCCATCCATCACCACACTTAGAATTCCTATCATCAAAAAAGGAGAATATGATCTCTGGAGCATGAAGATGAGGCAGTACATTGCTATTACAGACCATGCACTGTGGAATGTAATTTTCAATGGTAATGAAGTTATTGAAGACCCTGTAGAAGTTCCTGGACAACCTAAACCACCTAAGGCCGTCTTGCCAGCAGCTACAGTAAGAAATCAAGAAAAGGCTCTCAACATACTATTGTGTGCTATTCCTTATGGTCACCTACTCAAGTTCCATGATGCTAAGGATGCAAGACAACTATGGGCTGCTCTCAAGATAAGATTTGGAGGTAATGATGCTTCCAAAAAGATGCATAGAAATCTGTTGAAGCAACAGTTTGAAACATTCACTGTTGGTGAAAGAGAAGGTCTTGATGCTGCCTATGACAGATTCCAAAATCTTCTTAGTATGCTGGAGTTATACAAAGCAGAGGTATCTGTTGAAGATGCAAACCTGAAGTTCTTAAGAAGTTTGCCATCGGTATGGCATGTGATTGCTACTATGATCAGAGGACAACCTGGTTTGGACACTATGGACTTTGATGATCTTTACAAGCACTTAAAGGTGTATGAGCATGAGATGAATGGCCAAACAAGTTCAAAATCTCACAGTATTGCTTTTGTGTCTTCTGAAAAGAAAGGCAGTACTTCCACTAAAAGTATTGTTTATCCTACTCAAAGTACTGTTGCTCAAAGTATTTTTGCCTATCCTAACCCCACCTCATCACCAACAAACACCATCCATTCTGATGAAGTTGGTATGCTCATTCTTTGCTCAGCCAGCCACTTTACCCGTCACTTATGAAGAAGCTTTGTCACAAATTGAAGAAGATGCTCTTGAAGAAATTGATATAAGGTGGCAAGTTGCTATGATCACTGCTAGGATCAAGAAGTTCATGAAGAAAACAGGAAGAGGCATTGACTTCAAACCCAAACAGGGTATAACGTTTGACAAGTCCAAGATTGAATGCTTTAATTGTCAAAGAACTGGACACTTTGCAAGAGAATGCAAGTTTGCTAAATATCAGGCAAATAGAATGATTGAGAAACCCAAGCTTGAACTCAAGGAAATTCCTATCACTGAAACAAAAGCTTTGGTTGCTCAAGAAAATCTATTAGAGGTTGATTGGAGTGCTGAATTTGATGATGAACTAGTAACCTACTCTATGGTTGATGAGTATGTAAATACTCATCATTTTTGGTTAAATCTGATCTGCAAAACACTTAAAAATGCTCAGAAATGTATCAAAATACTGAAAATATCTCAAAATTGCATTTTATATGTTTCAGATGCAAAATGTTTAAAATCAGATGAAAAATGAGCTAAGTTTGCATAATTGGCAGTTTCAGTCCCCCAAGTTTCAAAAGTTGTCAGAAATAGTCCCTGAGCACTTATTTTAAAAGAAAAGTCACCAAAGGTCCTTTTAAAATCATAAATTGTCAAAATTAGTCCTTTGGTGAAAAATATCAAAAGTTTTGAGAAATTACAACTTTAGTCCCTGAAATTTCAGAAATTGACAGAAAATATCCTTTGAGTTTCAGAAATGACAATTTTGGTCCCTTAATTATTGGATGATGGCAAGAAAAGCCTTGGATTACATTTTCAGAAGTTACATGTATGGTCCTTGGATTTCCAGCTTTTACACCTTTGGTCCTTGTGTTACTTGAATATCAAATCCAAACCGGATCCAAATAAAACCCAAACCCATAACTTCCCAAGCCCAATACCATTTTAACCCAACCCGGTCCAATTCCAATCCAACCCGTCCAAACCATTTTACCCGGTCAAATAATTAACCAAACCCACCCCTTTTTCCCGCCTTTTACCCTTCTTCCTCACCCACTCCTCTGCCAACACTCAACCTCTCCTCCAGCTCACCCTCTCCACACCATGTTCCCTCCACCTCCACCAAACAACAAGAAACATTAAATGCTTCCCTCCCCCTTGCACTCAACCCCCACTAGTTGCAATATCAATTTGGCGCCAAATCTCATCAATGGCCAATATTATCTCAAGTCATCCAATGGTCCCAAATGAAAGTGGGAAATGCTCAGGAGAGAGAGAGAAGACCTTTTGGATGTATAAATGAGAAGGAAGAGAAGCAAGAAGGGGTGTAGTCTTTAGTTTTAAATTTCTTGCAACTCGTTTTCATTATCAATGTATTAGTTTAAATCTTAAATTGTTATTTTCAGTTTCTATGTATTAAATGTAAGTTATTTAAACGTTTGTAATCCAGTTCAAGTATTAATTCAAGTTTATCCAAATTTCTAGTTTTTAAATTTTCTGTTACTTATGCAGTTTAAATAATTTAAAAGCCAGGCTTCAACAAGCCTTATTATAATTCTAATAAGCTTACTAAAGCTACTAATAGCTTTTAGTAAGCTTATAATCCAGTTTTAAGCTAATTCTCAATTTGGTCAATTAAAGTCAAACTGAAGCTCAAAATGGATTTAGTTATGAAAGTGGGTTGATTCAGAGTTGGATATGGGTTGAAATGCAGAGCTGAATTGGGATTGAATTTGGTTTAGGCTAGTGATAATTGGGTCTCAGTTAAGCTGCAGTTGAGTAGAACCATTTGTAAGCTCAAATTCATCTCACTTGAATCTGTTTGATCTTTTACTGTTATTATTGCATTTGATAGCTGCATTCTCTCATTGATCATAGTAGTAAAGCAGTCTTGAATTGAATCTGAGACTAGACTAGTTTAGCTTGCATTTCAATATTTTAACTAGTGTTTGGATTTTATAGCAAACTGAGATTAAGGCCAGTTCAGTGGTTAAAACTATTTTCTTTAGTTTTACTTAGGTGTGATAGAGTCAAATTGGTCAGTCATTTGCACCCTAGAATAGCCAAAGTCAATATTGCATATAACCTGTCCTTGTGATCAGAGTTGCTTGAATCAGTTGGTCATAGTGAGCATTTAGGTTTAGAAATCATAGATATAGCTTGAAGTAGGTTTAGTCTATCATCAAATATCATTTTCAATCATTAAATCTAGTTTCAAAGTTCATTAAAGTCAAAATCTCAAAATCTGTCAAATAGTCAAAGTTGAAAATCTCAGTTTTTACCAAAGTTTGTTGATTTTTCATAGCTTCAATTTTGGGTCAATTCAAGTGAAATTATAGACTTAACAAGTTCAGTTGGTCAAGAATTGAAAAGTGATTTTTGGAAATTTTTTGTAAGTCTTCATAAGCTCCAAAGTAGCTTGTCATAGGGGCTTAAAGTGCCCTGTGCACTGACTCAGTATTCACTGAGTCTGCACAGGGTTTGTGCAGGCTTGTCAAAAGCTCCTTAGAGCTTATCTTGGTCTGTGCTTTGGTTTACAAGTAGCTAACCAGGTCTACTTTAGGCCCCAACTTCTGGTTTTGATTTCCAGCTTATTGGGTAGCTTATTTTTAAGCTACAAAGTAGCCCCCAAAACTGTTTTTGACACTTGATTTCAAAACACCAAATCTTTGTAGTTTGCATGTCAGTGGTATAGAGTAGTTGTAATTAGTTGCATTTGAGTATTTTTAGCTTATTATAGCTTCTGTAATCATTTGGTGGTCTTTTGTGCTCATTTGCTTATTCCAAGTGCTTATTTATAAGCACTTGTAACTGCAGTTTCATTTCCTTCACATAGGCCAATTTTTTTATATTTTTCATAGAATCAGAATATTAATTTAGACTTATCTTGAATTTTTCATATTTTTCTAGGTCTGTTTGCTATTTTTCTTCATTTAAATCAGTTTTTAGTACTTCTTAATTAGCATTTAATACAATTAAATCAGAAAAACTTCAAAAAAATAAATTTTCATTTTTCCTAGGTTAAGATAAATATAAAAAGTTAAAAAAATATTTTTCCAGATTTTACTTAGTTAAATTTGTATTTTTAAGCAATTTAATTAGTTTTAAATAGTTTTTAATTCATAGAAAATAGATAAATAATCAGAAAAATATAAAATTAGTTTTGAAAATTCTCTTTAGTCATTTTAGATTTTTCTAAATCATAATTTCATTTTTCTAGCTTTATTTTATATTTTCTTGTATTTTAGGTTATTATTTAATAAGTAAAAATAGTTTTTAAATAATAATAATTAGATAAATAGTTTTAAAAAATAATTTTCTTTTTCTAAAAACTTTCTCTTATCATTAGGATTGTAAAAATGTCATTTTCATATTTTTAGGATTTATATTGCTTCAGTTTCACATTTTCTTTTGTACGTCACGTAGTTTTTAAGTTAAATTTATAAAAGAAAAAAAATCAAAAACATCAGTTTGCAAATAGTGATAGCGTTTATTTAATATAGTTTATCTTTTTAATTTTCTTTAATTTGCATTTAAGCCCTGTAATTTGTAAACTTTTCCTTTAGGTTTAATCAATCACAATCTTTTTCCCATTCAAATTCTCTCGATCACTATTCGTTTGATTATTCTCGCACAGCTCGTTGGGACATAACGACCTGGGGAAATACTATACTCTCCTGATCTTCATTGCATTTGGTTCCAGACTGTTTGAAGTTTGTTACGGTTGACCATTCACAAGTGGTCAGCTTGTGTGACAAAACTTGACGGTTTGCCACCAATCAAATTTTGGCGCCGCTGCCGGGGAGCTGTGCTAATTATCTTCCGTTTAGCAGATTAGTGATTTGAATATTCACTCCTTGTTCATACCATATATATATATCTATATTTTCTTATATAAAAATCCAAAAACCCAAAAACATCCAAAAACGTATAAAACACAAAAACATTTTTCTTTTGTTTCTATATATATATCAAAGATAAAAATACAAAAAGATTTGTCGTTTTCTTTGTTTAATAATAACAACATAAAAAATTACCACCGCAAACCAAGGCAGTGTACTACCTAACTGGGGGTACGACCATAATAAGTTCCCGAACCAAAGATTAAAACTTGCCTTTGTGTCCTTGTGATTGGTGTACCTTTTTCAAAGAAGCCATTCATCTTGTGATTATTGGTTTAAGTTCACTGTTGTTTTGCCTCGATTTTGTTTTAATTGGATTTGTTGTTATATCTACTTGTCAAAACCAGAAACTCAAAAAGATTCTTCTTACCCCATTTTCATAATTCATTTTCATAATTCCCTTCCTTAAACTCTGAGATTCCTTAGAGTTAACTTTAGTGTATGCGCACTCGCTCTTCTAGATCTGTAAGCCCATTTCGTGAGCTCGTCAAGATTCCAAGAAGGCGTGTCCGTAGACTTTCTGCTCCATCAGTCGGATCTGAGATCCGAACTGCTCACGCTACTTCCGCTATCATGGCGGAAGATCGTCCTATGTGTGAGCTTCTCCAGGCACCCATCGACGGGTATGGAGATGCTATTGTTATCCCAGCCATTGTGGCTGAAAATTTTGAACTCAAAACCGGGTTACTGAATCTTGTAACCTCAAGTCAATTCTATGGTTTTGAGCGGGATGATCCTCATGCTCATATTCGATGGTTTAACAAGATTGCATCTACCATCAAATACAAGAATGTCCCCACAGATGCTGTCAAGCTTCTTCTGTTCCCATTTTCTCTTGAGGGGCAAGCCCGGATTTGGCTTGAAAAACAACCCCCTCAATCAATCGAGACATGAGAAGACCTGGTGAAGAAATTTGTGAATGAATTCTATCCACCTTCTAAAACCACGAGTCTTAAAAATGAAATCATCAAGTTCACACAAAAGTTTGATGAATCCTTCAGTGAATCGTGGGATCGTTTTAAGGAGTTGCTTCGCAAATGTCCTCACCACGGTTTCTCCGAGTTAATGCAACTCGATACTTTCTATAATGGAGTGAGTCAATCTGATCAAGATTCTCTCAATTCCTCCGCTGGAGGAAATTTCTTGAGCAAAACTGTAAAAGACGCTTTAACGATAATTGAAAACAAGTCTAAAGTCCGCACTGCACGAAGCAAACCGGTTGTTTCCCAAGTCAGTGTTGGTCCGTCTTCTTCGTCACCCGTGAGTCAATCTAGCACCGATGCTAAGATTGACAAACTCACGAAAGCAATTCAAGCTTTGGTTCTCTCCAACCAAAAGAAAGTTTCTTTTCCACAAACTTCACCTCCTGCTGAAGTTAAGAAAGTGGAAGTCTGTGTTACTTGCGGTGGCCCCCATGCCTATTACAACTGTATGGCCACCGATGGTAACCCTTTTGAAGCAAATGCTGTGGGCGGGATTTCTAATCCAGGAGGCAACCAATACCGTGCTCCTATGGACCCGAACCACCGTCCTAACCACTACCCTGGACCACCCGGTTTCAACCAAAACAAAAACCGTAATCAAAATCAGAATAGAATGAACCAAGGTTTTCAAAACCAAGGTAATTTTAGTCAAAATAACGGTTTTCAAAATCAAAGTCAAAACTTCCAACACCAAGGAAATTTTAATAGAAACCAAGGTTTGGGAAATTTCAACCCTGGGTACTTTCATGGCAATAATCAAGGAAATTTCCAAAATCAAGGCCCTAATCCAAACAATAGAGGCCAGAATTTTCCTGTGCAAACTCAAGCAATTGTTCCAACTGGACCATCATCTGATGAGTTGTTGAAGCAATTCATGAAATCCCAAGAGGAAATGATAAGGTTGTTGGTTAGCCGATTTCGACATTAAGAAGTCTTTAAATGATCGACCCTCGGGCTCCGGTACTTTACCTAGCAACACGATCGCTAATCCGAGGGGCGATGCAAAGGCGATCACAACCAGAAGTGGTGCTTCATATGATGGACCTGCTATTCCTACTACCTCTTCTTCTTCTCTCCCGAAGGTAGTGGAAAGTGAACCTGAGGCGACAAAGGACCAAGTGCAACCTACTAGCCCACAAAGTACAGCACATGTCCATCCTCAAGTTGTCCCGAAACCCAAAACCAAACCTGCAGTTTTTTTTGAACCTCCAGTTGAAAACCCCAAATCAAAACTTCTATTCCTTACCCATCACGTTTAAATGAGCAAAAGCTCCGCGAAAAAGCCAGTCATCAAATGGAAAATTTTTTCAAATTTTCCAAGAACTACATTTTGACATAAGCTTTGCGGATGCTATCATGCCGATGCCCAAGTTTGCATCAACTCTCAAACACATGTTGAGCAATAAGGAAAAACTGTTTGAAATGGCCAAACCTCCTTTGAACGAGAACGCTCAGCAGCTTCTGTTAAAGAAGCTTCCCGAGAAGCTAGGAGATCCTGGAAAATTTCTTCTCCCTTGTGTCTTTCCAAGAATGATTGAATGCTTTGCCCTTGCCGATCTTGGTGCAAGCATCAATCTGATGCCTTATTCAGTATGGAAGAAACTTTCTCTTCCTGAACTTATTCCTACCGCATGACTCTTGAGCTTGCAGATCGTTCTATATCGTGTCCTCTTGGCATCGCCGAGGATGTATTTGTGAAAGTAGGAAAGTTCCATTTTCCAGCTGACTTTGTGGTTGTTGATTTCGATGCCGATCCTCGAGTTCCCCTCATTGTTGGAAGAGGATTCCTGAGAACGGGCCGTGCTCTTATTGATGTATTTGAGCAAGAAATCACGTTACGTGTGGGTAATGAAGCTGTTACCTTTAACCTTGATCACACTTCGAGGTACTCCTCAAATTATGATGCTGAATCAGTTAATCGAGTCGATTTAATTGATATTGCTTCAGAGGAGTACTCTCAAGAATTTCTTGGTTATCTTCATAATTCTGTGAGTGGGGATTCCACCACATATTCTAAACCAATCATTGCCGAATCTTCCCCCTCTCTCACTCCGTTTGAGGGAGGTGACTTTTCTCGGAAGAGATCGATGAGTTTCTTGCTAGTGAAGAATCAATTCCGCCGGGAATTGATGGTGTTTATGATTCGGAGGGGGATATCCTTTATCTTGAGCAATTGTTAAATGAAGATCCATTACCTTCACTCCCTCCGAAAGAGATCACTAATGAGGAAATCAAATCAGTACAAACATCTACTGAAGAATTTCCCGAGGTTGAACTTAAGGACTTACCTCCTCATCTCGAGTATGCATTCTTGGAGGGTGATGATAAATTACCCGTCATAATTGCTAAAGACTTAACTGAGGAGGAGAAAACCGCTCTCATAAAGGTCTTGAAGTCACACAAGCAAGCAATTGCTTGGAAACTCTCCGACATTAAGGGTATCAACCCCGAGTTTTGTACTCACAAAATCTTAATGGAGGATGACTTCAAACCAGCAGTCCAACATCAGAGAAGGGTGAATCCTAAGATTCATGAGGTTATCAAACAAGAGGTTCTCAAACTTCTTGATGCCGGTTTGATTTACCCGATCTCTGATAGTCCTTGGGTTAGCCCAATTCACTATGTTCCAAAAAAGGGTGGCATAACTGTTGTCACAAATGAAGAAAATGAGTTAATTCCAACTCGATTGGTTACGGGATGGCGTGTGTGTATTGACTATCGCAAGTTAAACGAAGCCACCCGTAAAGACCATTTTCCTCTACCCTTCATGGATCAGATGCTTGAGAGATTAGCAAGGAACGAATACTATTGTTTCCTTGATGGTTTCTCGGGTTATTTTCAGATCCCCATTGATTCGCTGGATCAAGAAAAGACCACATTCACCTGCCCATACGGAACTTTTGCCTACAGACGTATGCCTTTTGGCCTATGTAACGCTCCTGGCACGTTCCAACGATGTATGATGGCAATTTTCCACGACATGATCGGGGAAACAATGGAGGTGTTTATGGATGACTTCTCGGTCATTGGGGACTCATTTCACACATGTCTCTCCCATTTAGAAAAATGCTAAAACGGTGTGAAGACACCAATCTTTGTCTAAATTGGGAGAAGAGCCACTTTATGGTCAAAGAAGGCATAGTCCTTGGCCATAAGATTTCCAAAAACGGGATTGAGGTAGATAGAGCAAAAGTTGATGTTATTGCCAAATTGCCTCATCCTACTACCGTCAAAGGTATTAGGAGTTTTCTAGGTCATGCCGGGTTTTATCGCAGATTCATACAAGATTTTTCTAAAATCGCTCGGCCTATGACCCATCTTCTTGAAAAGATGCTCCTTTTATCTTCTCACCTGAGTGCATCGAAGCTTTTGAAACATTAAAGAAAAAGCTTACGGAAGCATCCATTCTAGTTGCCCCGACGGGATTTACCCTTTGAGCTCATGTGCGATGCAAGTGATTTTGCTATCGGTGCAGTCTTGGGGCAACGTAAAACCAAGCATTTTCAGCCTATCCACTACGCGAGCAAGACTATGACTGAAGCTCAAACCCATTACACCACTATAGAAAAAGAATTATTAGCTGTGGTGTATGCGTTTGAGAAATTTCGGCCATACCTTATATTGACCAAATGCGTGGTGTATACGGATCACTCGACTCTCAAATATCTCTTTGCAAAACAAGATGCAAAGCCGAGATTGCTCCGTTGGGTTCTCCTCCTGCAAGAATTTGATATCATTATACGTGATAAAAAAGGAGCCGAGAACCTGGTGATCATCTGTCCCGTCTAGAAAACCCTCACCAGGATGTGTTCGAGAAAAAGGAAATAAATGAAACATTTCCTCTCGAAACACTCAATGTGGTTTCTTTTCGTGGAGACTCTTCTACCCCATGGTTTGCTGACTTTGCAAATTACCATGCGGGTAACTTTGTGGTGAAAGGGATGTCGTCCCAACAGAAAAACAAATTCTTTAAAGATGTAAAACATTACTTCTGGGACGACCCCTACTTATTCAAAATTTGCGCGGATCAAGTCATCAGGCGATGTGTGTATGGTCAGGAAGCCAATGACATTCTCAAGGCTTGCCATTCTGGACCTACTGGGGGACATCATAGCCCCAACTACACCGCCAAGAAGGTGTTTGATTCCGGATTCTATTGGCCCACAATCTACAAGGATGCCCATGAATTTTTCAAAACCTGTGACGCTTGTCAACGTCACGGAAATATCTCACAAAGCAATGAAATGCCGCAAAACACCATTCAAGTGTGTGAGATTTTTGACATCTGGGGCATTGACTTTATGGGGCCATTTCCTTCGTCTCGCGGTAATAAATACATACTCGTGGCCGTTGACTATTTGTCAAAATGGGTTGAAGCTAAGGCTTTGCCTACCAACGATGCCCGAGTTGTTGTAAAATTCTTAAAATCTCTTTTTGCTAGGTTTGGAACTCCACGAGCCATAATCAGTGATCGTGGTACGCATTTCTGCAATGACCAGTTTGATAGAGTCATGCAAAAGTATGGTGTAACTCACCGTCTCTCTACTGCGTACCACCCCAAACAAGTGGGCAAGTGGAAGTTTCCAACCGAGGATTAAAGAATTCGGAAAGGACAGTAGGCGAAAACCGTGCCTCTTGGTCGGATAAGTTAGATGACGCACTCTGGGCCTTCCGTACAGCTTATAAAACACCTATCGGGTGCACTCCATACAAGCTTGTGTACGGGAAGGCGTGTCATCTGCCGGTTGAGCTTGAGCACAAGGCATACTAGGCCTTGAAACATGCCAACTTCGATATTCAGACAGCTGGTGATCACCGGAAAGTTCAAATGAATGAATTAAATGAACTCCGTGATCAAGCATACGAGAACTCTTTGATCTACAAACAAAAGACAAAGAAGATTCATGACTCTAAAATCAAGAACCGCGTTTTCAACGTCGGTGATCGAGTCCTTCTTTTCAACTCAAGATTGAAGATTTTCTCGGGAAAACTAAAATCCCGCTGGTCTGGACCATTCACCATCACTAAAGTATTTCCATATGGAACCATTGAGTTATCTCAACCCGATGGTCCAAACTTTAAAGTGAATGGTCATCGGTTGAAGCATTATTTTGGAGAGGACATTCCTCCTGTGGTTGTCCCGGATCTACAAACTTTCCCCATGAACCAATGAATGCGGGGATCGAGTCAAGCTAGCAACTCGGGAATCAAAAACAGTAGCATGCCATATGGGTTTTCACCCATATTTCTGACTTCTTTCTATTTTCTACCACCCTAATGTGGGGGAGTTGCCCCACATGTTGTGTATATATACAAGTTTAAAAAAAAAAATCACAGAAATAATGGCCGTAGTATTTCCCTTTTACGTTCTATGTTTCGGCATAACCGCCGGTACTTTGAATATTGAGGGCAATATTCATTTCTAGTGTGGGGGGAATTCTCACGAATTTTATCATGTAATTATACCACCCAATTCCCCCAATTTTGGCCAAAATTTTTTTGGAGTAAGTGTTTTGCACTTACTCAGCTTATGGTTATCAGTCCGCCATGTCTAATAAACAAAAGGATTGGCTAATCCAGGAGCAAACGGCTCTTGGTAAAGATATCTCAAATCCGTTGACGGCTTGCAATTTGCCCAAAATTGTATGGTATTCAACTCACCATATCCTTAAAAGTGAAGAGTTGGCTAGCCCGCAAGATTATGGCTTGTGGTAAAGGCAGTGGAAAAACCATAATTGGTAATCAGCTCACCAAAGATAATATTGATAATTTATCTAAGAGTTGGCTAGTCCAGAGCAAACGGCTTCTGGTAAAGACAAATCAAATCCGTTGGAAGCTGGTGGTTTGCTCAAAATCACTTGGTTATCAGTGTACCAAGGTTCTTACTTGAACTGAAACATTTGGCTACTCCAGAAGTAATGGCTTTTGGTAAAGAGATTCAAATCCATTAAGTTTTTCTCAAAAGATTGCTAGGGACTAGCAATAGTTTAGTGTGGGGGATTGATGAGTATGTAAATACTCATCATTTTTGGTTAAATCTGAACTGCAAAACACTTAAAATGCTCGAAATGCATCAAAATACTGAAAATATCTCAAAATTGCATTTTATATGTTTCAGATGCAAAATGTTTAAAATCAGATGAAAAATGAGCTAAGTTTGCATAATTGGCAGTTTCAGTCCAACAAGTTTCAAAAGTTGTCAGAAATAGTCCCTGAGCACTTATTTTAAAAGAAAAGTCACCAAAGGTCCTTTTGAAATCATAAATTGTCATAATTAGTCCTTTGGTGAAAAATGTCAAAAGTTTTGAGAAATTACAACTTTAGTCCCTGAAATTTCAGAAATTGACAGAAAATATCCTTTGAGTTTTAGAAATGACAATTTTGGTCCCTTAATTATTGGATGATGGCAAGAAAAGCCTTGGATTACATTTTCAGAAGTTACATGTATGGTCCTTGGATTTCCAGCTTTTACACCTTTGGTCCTTGTGTTACTTGAATATCAAATCCAAACCGGATCCAAATAAAACCCAAACCTATAACTTCCCAAGCCCAATACCATTTTAACCCAACCCGGTCCAATTCCAATCCAACCCGTCCAAACCATTTTACCCGGTCAAATAATTAACCAAACCCACCCCTTTTTCCCGCCTTTTACCCTTCTTCCTCACCCACTCCTCTGCCAACACTCAACCTCTCCTCCAGCTCACCCTCTCCACACCATGTTCCCTCCACCTCCACCAAACAACAAGAAACATTAAATGCTTCCCTCCCCCTTGCACTCAACCCCCACTAGTTGCAATATCAATTTGGCGCCAAATCTCATCAATGGCCAATATTATCTCAAGTCATCCAATGGTCCCAAATGAAAGTGGGAAATGCTCAGGAGAGAGAGAAGACCTTTTGGATGTATAAAAGAGAAGGAAGAGAAGCAAGAAGGGGAGTAGTCTTTAGTTTTAAATTTCTTGCAACTCGTTTTCATTATCAATGTATTAGTTTAAATCTTAAATTGTTATTTTCAGTTTCTATGTATTAAATGTAAGTTATTTAAACGTTTGTAATCCAGTTCAAGTATTAATTCAAGTTTATCCAAATTTCTAGTTTTTAAATTTTCTGTTACTTATGCAGCTTAAATAATTTAAAAGCCAGGCTTCAACAAGCCTTATTATAATTCTAATAAGCTTACTAAAGCTACTAATAGCTTTTAGTAAGCTTATAATCCAGTTTTAAGCTAATTCTCAATTTGGTCAATTAAAGTCAAACTGAAGCTCAAAATGGATTTAGTTATGAAAGTGGGTTGATGCAGAGTTGGATATGGGTTGAAATGCAGAGCTGAATTGGGATTGAATTTGGTTTAGGCTAGTGATAATTGGGTCTCAGTTAAGCTGCAGTTGAGTAGAACCATTTGTAAGCTCAAATTCATCTCACTTGAATCTGTTTGATCTTTTACTGTTATTATTGCATTTGATAGCTGCATTCTCTCATTGATCATAGTAGTGAATCAGTCTTGAATTGAATCTGAGTCTAGACTAGTTTAGCTTGCATTTCAATATTTTAACTAGTGTTTGGATTTTATAGCAAACTGAGATTAAGGCCAGTTCAGTGGTTAAAACTAGTTGCTTTAGTTTTACTTAGGTGTAATAGAGTCAAATTGGTCAGTCATTTGCACCCTAGAATAGCCAAAGTCAATATTGCATATAACCTGTCCTTGTGATCAGAGTTGCTTGAATCAGTTGGTCATAGTGAGCATTTAGGTTTAGAAATCATAGATATAGCTTGCAGTAGGTTTAGTCTATCATCAAATATCATTTTCAATCATTAAATCTAGTTTCAAAGTTCATTAAAGTCAAAATCTCAAAATCTGTCAAATAGTCAAAGTTGAAAATCTCAGTTTTTACCAAAGTTTGTTGATTTTTCATAGCTTCAATTTTGGGTCAATTCAAGTGAAATTGTAGACTTAACAAGTTCAGTTGGTCAAGAATTGAAAAGTGATTTTTGGAAATTTTTGTAAGTCTTCATAAGCTCCAAAGTAGCTTGTCATAGGGGCTTAAAGTGCCATGTGCACTTGACTCGGTGATTCCACTTGAGTCTGCACAGGGTTTGTGCAGGCTTGTCAAAAGCTCCTTAGAGCTTATCTTGGTCTGTGCTTTGGTTTACAAGTAGCTAACTAGGTCTACTTTAGGCCCCAACTTCGGTTTTGATTTCCACTTATTGGGTAGCTTATTTTTAAGCTACAAAGTAGCCCCCAAAACTGTTTTTGACACTTGATTTCAAAACACCAAATCTTTGTAGTTTGCATGTCAGTGGTATAGAGTAGTTGTAATTAGTTTCATTTGAGTATTTTTAGCTTATTATAGCTTCTGTAATCATTTGGTGGTCTTTTGTGCTCATTTGCTTATTCCAAGTGCTTATTTATAAGCACTTGTAACTGCAGTTTCATTTCCTTCACATAGGCCATTGTTTTTATATTTTTCATAGAATCAGAATATTAATTTAGACTTATCTTGAATTTTTCATATTTTTCTAGGTCTGTTTGCTATTTTTCTTCATTTAAATCAGTTTTTAGTACTTTTTAATTAGCATTTAATACAATTAAATCAGAAAAACTTCAAAAAAATAAGTTTTCATTTTTCCTAGGTTAAGATAAATATAAAAAGTTAAAAAAATATTTTTCCAGATTTTACTTAGTTAAATTTGTATTTTTAAGCAATTTAATTAGTTTTAAATAGTTTTTAATTCATAGAAAATAGATAAATAATCAGAAAAATATAAAATTAGTTTTGAAAATTCTATTTTGTCATTTTAGATTTTTCTAAGTCATAATTTCATTTTTCTAGCTTTATTTTATATTTTCTTGTATTTTAGGTTATTATTTAATAAGTAAAAATAGTTTTTAAATAATAATAATTAGATAAATAGTTTTAAAAAATAACTTTCTTTTTCTAAAAACTTTCTCTTATCATTAGGATTGTAAAAATGTCATTTTCATATTTTTAGGATTTATATTGCTTCAGTTTCACATTTTCTTTTGTACGTCACGTAGTTTTTAAGTTAAATTTATAAAAGAAAAAATCAAAAACATCATTTTGCAAATAGTGATAGCGTTTATTTAATATAGTTTATATTTTTAATTTTCTTTAATTTGCATTTAAGCCCTGTAATTTGTAAACTTTTCCTTTAGGTTTAATCAATCACAATCTTTTTCTCATTCAAATTCTCTCGATCACTATTCGTTTGATTATTCTCGCACAGCTCGTTGGGACATAACGACCTGGGGAAACACTATACTCTCCTGATCTTCATTGCATTTGGTTCCAGACTGTTTGAAGTTTGTTTCGGTTGACCATTCACAAGTGGTCAGCTTGTGTGACAAAACTTGACGGTTTGCCACCAATCAATGGTCGCAGTGGAAGAGTTTGATTGGAGCACAGCTTTTGATGAAATCCAAAAACCCAAAAAACCCGGATTTCTGCTATATATTGGGATCAAGAGATGGTCTTAGAAGCTTTGATTGGTACTACCTAAGAATAGAAAGTGAAGAAAGAACTTGTTCTTTGTGCTCGCTATGGTAGCTACTTCACCAAGTTCACCCCTATCTCTGAGGTATGTTCTAAGTGTCATGATTTTTATCAAAAAGTGCTTACAGATTATGTCAAAACCAGAAACTGAAAAGATAATTATAGAAGGGTTGGGTCTGAGGTAGTTGGTTATCAAATTACTTTAGAGTCTATGGAATCCAAAATTATAACATATGAAAATAATGAAATGGCTTGGGCAGAAAAGTATGAACAACAGGATTATCAGTTGAAACTAAGTGAATGGAAGTTATGGTTTTGGCGGGATGTAAGATTTCGAAATGGAAAAGTGACTAACAAAGGGATGAACTGTTAGAAAAGTTTGCTGCTTGGGAAGAATTTGGCCTTTCACATGTTAGTTTTGTTGAAAAACATAAAAGAGCACACATTAAAACTGGCCTAGGTTTTGGTATGAATTTTAGTAGCACAGAAGAGAACTCACCTAGTGATAAGGAACAACTTGATTATGAGGATATAACAACTAGTGATGATGAACTAATTAACTATGTTGAGAACACATCTAGTAATGAGGAATCAATTAGTCAAACACCTCCTGAATTTAAGAAAGACAAAGGTTATCATGCAGTTCCTCCACCAACTGGTAGTTTTCAACCACTTAGGACAGATGTTTCTTGTTTTGGAGTAGACAACTTAGAGTTTAGGAAAAAGCTTACTGGTCAATCTAATTCAGGTCCATCTAGTTCTGAAACCCCAAAAGAAACAGTTGAAAAACCTAAGGATGATAATGTTAAGAGTCAAGCAGTACCTTCAACTCAAAGTACTGCTCAACATTCAGCAGTACCTTCAAGGAAAAATTTTCAAAATAATGCTAAACCTTTTTGGGATAATTTTGGTCAAAATAATTTTCATAATTCACCAAAAAGTCAGGTTTGGTTTGGTCATAGAATTAAAGGAAGAAATTTTGGGAGTATGGGTCAAAATTTGAGTTTTGTTTGTTATAGTCCTGATCATTTGATTAAGAAGTCTTTAAATGTGACTTTCGCTTCAGATTATCTAAGCAAATTCAAAAGGCCAAAGAGTGGTGCCAGATCTACCAACCATAAGTCAAGGGAGACTAAACCAGTTTAGAATAATTCACATAGGGTTAACCACAGCAATTTCTCAAAACTATAGGTACCTCACCAGTGAAGACCTTTTTCAAAATCACCAGTACCTTCAAGCACTTTTCAAGGTACTGATAAGCCAAAAGTTTCTCAAGCAGTACCTTCTCAAAGTACTGCTAAGTTTTCACCTAATCAAGGTATTGCTAGCACTTTTTGGAATGGAAGCCCTAGGAGATCCAACTACTATCAATCTAGAAGGCGTTATACCTCAAAAAGAGTATCTGGATCAAAGAAATCTACACAAAAGGTTAAAATTTCTTCTCCCAATTTGGGTTAGAAGAAGAAAGTGCCTTGCCGATGGGGAACAAACAGTACTTTCAGCAAGTAAAAGTGAAACAGAGATTTTTATTGAAAATAATAAAGAGAATTTTGATGAAAAAGAGATTTTTGAAAAACCAACACAAGTTTTGGAACAACCAAAGATAATTGATCATGTGCTTAAAGACAGTGGAAATTACATACTTAAAGAATTTAAGTATGTAACTCCACAAGGGGAACACAAGTCAGTAATAGCTTGGGTTTCTAAAAATAACTAACTCTTTTATCTTTGTGCAGGGCAACCTAGAAGAGGAGCTTAAAGATCATTTAATTGTTGATAGTGGTTGCTCTGGAAGCATGACAGGAGACAAAGAGATTATGTCAGACTTTAGATCTTATTTTGGAGGAAGAGTTGCATTTGGGAATGATCCTAGTGGAGGTAGAATTTCTGGCAAAGGAACCATCAAGGCAGGAAGCATAGATTTTGAGAATGTTCGTTATGTGAAGGAGCTCAAGTTCAACCTTTTGTCAGTCTCTCAGATCTGTGACAAGAAGCACCCTGTGTTATTCACTAACACATAATGTCTTATTCTTTCCCCTAATTTCAAGCTTGTTGATGATAACTTGGTGATACTGCGAGTACCAAGAACCAATGATGTGTACAGTCTGTGTTGGGAATTAAGGTAAACTACTGGTTCTGCCGAAGAGATTCTGCCGAAGAAGAATGGATTCTGCTGAAGTTATACTTCAGCAGACGTGCTAAAGCAGATATTGAGGTAAACTACTGATTCTGCCGAAGACTCTGCCGAAGAGATTCTGCCGAAGAAGAATGGATTCTGCTGAAGTTATACTTCAGCAGAAGTGCTAAAGCAGATATTATGTTGCTGCTGAAAGTGCGTACCACGTAGGGAGATAAGCTCGTATAGAGTAAAAAGTCAGTGCGTATTAAAGATAGGTTGGCCGGTATTATGTAGAGCTTAATCAGAATAAACAATATGATGAACAAAACAAAATGATTAGTTGCATGCTTGTCTAGATGCATGCTTGGTCTATGTTAGTATTAGGAGCGTACATTGTAAACGCTCATTTTAAGGTTTCTTGCCTATATAAGGAACCATTGTAGTTTGTAATAGATAAGCTTTTAAAAAGTCTTTCAAGTCTTGTAAAACATCTGAAACATAGAGTTTCTATAATCAAAAGATCCATAGAGGATCAAAGAGTTCTTAGTTATTGTAACTTGTATTTTATTTCCGCTACAAAATACGAGTTGTAGAGATCTTCTATTAGTTTGCTTGTGATTACATAGGCAACATTAACGATCTCCGAGTGCTTAAAGATCTATCAAGGTCTTTGCTTTCATCACGTGGTATCAGAGCCTCGGGAAGTCTCTACCATACTAAGAACCATTCATACCCTCATACAACCATACATACCGTCACCATGCCTGGATCCGATAATGAAACTGAAGTCACCAACACAAACAACACCAACACCACTTCCATGCAACAGCTCAGTCTCTCAAACAGTAATGGTAAATTTCCTTATTTGAAAAGGGAAGAATATGAACTTTGGACTATGAAGATGGAAAACTGGATTTCCAATATTGATTGGAATATGTGGGAGGTTGTAAAGAAAGGAACATTTAAAGAAGATGATTCCTACAGGGATGGGAAGTTTATCATGGCTCCACCAAAAGCTGCGAAGAGGTCTGGCTATGCAGAGAGAGCATAAAGTAAAAACTATTCGCTTCAAGCCATACGAAGATAAACGCCATCTATGTGATTTTCATCATATGGATGATCAGAAGGACATATGGACTCTCAAAGCAAGGTTCGAGTGGAAATGAAGAATCAAAGAGAATGAGAAGTCCATCTGAGACAACAATTTCAGGACTTTAATATCTCTGAAGAAGAAGGTATTTACAAGGGATACGACAGGTTCCATAGGATTTTGAGTCAGCTAAACCAGCTGAATGCAAAACCGTGCCTCTGATAATGATGACTGCAACTCAAAGTTCCTTCGATCCTTGCCTCCATCATGGTTGCATGTAAGTATAGCCCTCAAGGCTAAAGGTGGGTTAGACATGCTCACCTTTGATGACTGTACAACATGACTCAGAACTCTTGAACTCCTGATGTAAGAACTCCTACCGTACATCTTCTTCTGGCCATGCAGCTTTTGTTGGGACATCTTACTCCAACATGATGGTACCTGCTCCTAGTTCCAACTATTTTCCATCATCTCCTAGTTCCGACTACTTTCCATCATCGGTTGAAGCATTATTTTGCTCTCCCACTCCACCACATAACACTCGTCCCATGCCACCATCTTCTCAATCTAAGACTAGTAGTGTGATGGAGGATGTTCTTCATTCATTTGTTGTTGACTATGATACTCAGCAGTATCTTGCATATGAAGACTTTGATCAGTTGGACCCACTTGAAATGGAGGAAATGAAACTGAAAATGCAAAATAAGGTGGCATTACTGTCAGTGGACATCAAAAGGTTTGAAGAGAAGTCTGGAAGGAAGTTTGCTTTCAAGGGAAAGGAACCAGCTCGCTTTGATAGGAGAAAAGTCAAGTGTTTCACTTGCCACCAGATGGGGCATTTCTCAAGGGAATGCAAAGACAGGAAAAGTGGAGATGGAGCTAATTGCCTTTCCTATCAGCAATTTGCCCAAACAGGAAGCTGGAGCTTCAGCAGCTCTCCTCACCATGGATGAACAGGTCAACTGGACTAGCCCACATGAACTGTGAATGGGAAGCTCATGATTCGATAAGCTTGGATTGCTGGCAAGGTGTACTTCGGATGAAAGGCATGATCAGTTTGCCTTGATGGGACTATCTCAGGTACACAACTGTATATTTGGTTGTAGTCTAAGATACAATGAACTTAAAGAAGAGTATGATGCTATGAAACCTAAGTTTGATGAATGCTATGTTGAAAATGAAGCTCATAAACTAGCATTAAAAACAGTAGAAAGACAAAAGGTATGGTTTCAAAAGAATCAAATAGCTTATGAAGAAAAGATAAAGGTGTTACAGTTTGATCTTGAAGTTGCTAATAATTATTTAAAACTGTCTGAGAAAGCTAAGGATGAAGCTGTGTCTGAAAACCTAGAGCTTAAAGAAAAGGTAGCTGAGGAAATAGCTAGGAATAAACAATGGTTAATTTCAGGTGATAATCTAGCTAGAGAACTATATAACAGTCAATCTGTAACCTCTGGCTTAGGATTAGGCTTTCAAAAGTATGTAGGAGTAGAAGCTAGGTATGATGGTCGTAAATCCACACCAGCAGGGTTAGCTAACTTTGTTAAAGAGGGTGATATGCATCTTTGTCCCTGGACCTATTAGAGGTGAATTTATGGTCCTGGACTGTCCATCACTGTTGACTTTGATGGATCACATCATCTATATGGCAAAAAGTCAAAAGACTTGCCAGACCCCGATACCTCATCGAATGACTTTGTCTCTTGCTCTGACAGTGACAATTCATCGGATCAAGGGTCTACTTCCTATGAAAGCTGTGATTCAAATGAGAAGTCTGACCTTTCCAAGCCTGAGCCCACACCCAAGCCTGCACCCCACCTCTCCTCTACTTACAAGCCTTCTAAGGAAGCTGCTGAGGAATCAACTTCCAAGACAGTTTCTTCTGAAGACTTGTCTTTTAAATCTTTGAATAATCAGTCCGTTAAAAACAATTCCTTGAATGTTTCTAATTTAAGTACTTCTTCATGTAATCAAACATCTCCCTATTTGAATAAATCTTCCAAAAAGAAGACATGTTTTGTATGTGGAAGTAAATTTCATTTGATTAAGGATTGTGATTTTTATGAGCAAAGATTGAGTGCATGTGCTACTCACAGAAAACACAAATCTAAATGGACCAATGTTGCTAATATTCCACCTTATGTCCCACAAGCAGTAATCTTGACTCTCATTGGAGAGGATCAGTCACCAGACCTTATGTGCAACCAACTAGCCCATACTTTAAACATGGTTATTGGCCTACATATGTTGACTCTATGTATGCGGGGATGGGATATGGGAGCACTGCTGTGAAGCCCTCAAAGTTGTTCTTGGACTAACAAGGGACCCAATTATCAATGGAGGACCAAGAACAATGGTGGATCCTCTAATTACTCTTGTCCTAAACTTGATCCAAAGGCAGGTTCAAGTCAGTAATGACTTGAACCTCCATTGTTTACTAACTGTATGTATATATTTTATTGTTGTTTGTAGGATCATCCCCTTAAGCATAAGAATATTGGTATTGTTGATAGTGG
Organism: Chrysanthemum makinoi; assembly: GCA_910596185.1. Taxonomy (NCBI): domain Eukaryota; kingdom Viridiplantae; phylum Streptophyta; class Magnoliopsida; order Asterales; family Asteraceae; genus Chrysanthemum; species Chrysanthemum makinoi. The sequence goes on along the minus strand of OU343217.1, from coordinate 198,283,932 downwards.
TTGCTCCAGAAGCATGTCTGGAACGAGGGATATGATGCACAATTTTGTCCCTATAGAAGGAGGAGGCAATGTGACTTTTGGAGGAAGTGATGGTAGTATCACGGTTCAAAGAAGGCACCATAAAGACACCTCATCTAGATTTTGAAAATGTGTACTATGTTAAGGAACTTCAACATTTCAACTTGTTCTCTGTTTCACAAATCTGTGACACTAAGAACAAAGTCCTCTTCACAGAGAATGAATGTCTTGTGCTGTCTAAAGACTTCAAACTCCCAGAAGAAACTTCAATTCTACTGAAAGTTCCTCGCACTCACAACTTATACACATTCAACCTTAATGAAGTTCAACCTGATGGTGACCTCACATGTTTGGTGGCTAAAGCATCACTTGATGAATCCACAAAATGGCATAGGAGGATGGCGCATGTGAATTTCAAGACCATTAACAAACTCTCTAAAATGAGTCTTGTTGAAGGTCTTCCCACCAAAGTTTTTACCAATGATCATAATTGTGTCGCTTGCAATAAAGGAAAACAACATAGAGCCTCTTACAAAGCTATCAATGCTATGAGCATCATTTCTGAACCTCTTCATTTGCTTCACATGGATCTGTTTGGTCCAACTCAAGTCAGAAGCATTGATCATAAGTACTTCTGTTTGGTTATCACTAATGGCTATAGCAGATTTTGTTGGGTTTTCTTTCTCAGAACCAAAGATGAAACATCTCAAGTGCTGATTGAATTCATCACCCTTGTTGAAAATCAGTGAATAAAAAGGTTAAGGGAATTCGATGTGATAATGGACAGAGTTCAAAAATGCCATTCTTATAGAACTCGTGGGTCAAAAGGCATAAAAGGGACTATAGTAATCCAAGAACCCCACAACAAAATGGGGTGGCTGAAAGAAAGAATAGGACCTTAATAGAAGCTGCTAGATCCATGCTTGCAGACTCTAAACTGCCCACTATGTTCTGGACATTTTATGAAAGCTGTTGGTACTTGCTTGCTATGTGCTAAACAGGGTGTCCATTACTAGACCACAACTCAAAACCCCATATGAACTTCTCTTTGGGAAGGTTCCTGTCATTCACTACCTAAAACCTTTTGGTTGTCAAGTGACCATTATGAACACAAGTGATCCATTGGGAAAGTTTGATGAGAAGGCTGATGATGGTTATATTGTGGGCTATTCAGTTCATAGTAAGGCATACAGGGTGTACAACTTGCAAGCCAAGAAAATAGAGGAGACGTTGAACCTAAGATTTTTGGAAGATAAGCCTAATGTTCAAGGACAAGGTCATTCATGGTCCTTTGATCTTGACTACTTAACTGATTATTTGGGTTACCACAGACATTTGGCTAACCAAAATGCGAGGTCCTCAAGTGTCTCAAAATACAACTAACAATGCAGTCCCCTAGATGATGGCTCTGAAAATGAGTTTGAAGATGATGAGCAACCCATACTTGTACCTTCTTTTTCCCCTAACAATATTGCGGTACCACCTCCAAGGATACTGCTGATTCGAGTGATGAAGATGACTCTCATTATGCTGAGGACCTTGCTAGGCTCCAGACTCAAGAATTTGCAGCTAAGCTTGAAGCAGAGAAACTGAATGGAGAGGTTGCTAATGAAGGAGTTGGTGGAAACCATGTTTTGCTGAAGATTTGATTCTGTCACACCTACCTTCCCCAAATCTGCTGAAGGCTATGCTGTTCTTCTCAAGTAAAACCCAAACCCATCTTCAAGACTTTGGTGAACCCTATACACGCTTTCCAAAACCTTCAGATCTTGGAAATCATCAACCCAAAGCTGGCATCTTCACCTCACCCTCGTATGATGCTGAATTTGAGCCAACCATCACTAATCTTGACTCATCCATTGAAATCAACCCCACCACTACTCGTAGGATCAACATTGCTCATCCTCAATCCAACATCATAGGTGATCTTTTGGCACCTGTTAGAACTAGAAGGGCTATCACCAGTCCTCAGTTTGGACAGATTGCTTTTCTCTCTTATGTCTCCAACCAGCAAAGAGACAATCACACAGACCTCAAGCATTGTCTGTTTGCTTGTTTTCTCTCTCAAGTGGAACCAACTAGTGTTTCTCAAGCTCTCAACGATTCAAGCTGGCTCGAAGCAATGCAAGAAGAAATGCAACAATTTCACAATCAGCATGTTTGGATTTTGGTTCCACTACGATGGCAAATATGCCATTGGGACAAAATGGGTTTTGAAGAATAAGAGAGATGCTAGGGGTGTTGTGATCAAAATCAAAGCAAGGTTGGTAGCTCAAGGCTTCAGACAAGAGGAAGCTCAAAATGGATTGATTATGATGAAGTGTTTCACTGTTGCCCGAGTTGAAGCAATTCGCATTTTCTTGGCATATGCTTCATACATGGGTTTCATGGTGTATCAAATGGATGTCAAGGGTGCTTTTCTGTATGGTGAGATTAAAGAGGAGGTCTATGTCACTCAATCAAGGATTTGAAGACCCTGATCACCCAAATCATGTCTACAAGGTGGTTAAAGCTCTTTATGGCTTACATCAGGCACCTAGAGCTTGGTATGCTCGGCTTTCATCGTTCTTGCTGAAGCATGGCTATAGAAGAGTGCTATTGATAAACTCTGTCAGAGAGTCCTCAAGAAGAATTACTCAAACATCATTCTGGTGCAAGTGTATGTGGACGACATTATTTTTGGTTCCACAAACGAAGCTTGGTGCCGGGAATTCGAGGAACTTATGAAGGGTGAATTTCAAATGAGTGCTATGGGAGAGCTTACTTTCTTTTGGGTCTCCAGGTTCAGCAGAAACAGGATGGCATCTTTATCAGGCAAGATAAATATGTGAGGACATTTGAAGAAGTTTGGTATGGAAGGTGTTAGGACTGCCACAACACCTTATGAAGCTCCAAATGCTAAAGCAAATAATGAACCAGATCTACCTGTGAATGTTCATCTGTATAGGTCCATGATTGGTTCATTGATGTATTTGACAGCTTCAAGACCTGATATTACATTTGTTGTGAGTGTTTGTTCTCGACATCAAGTCACTCCACTTGCTTCCCATCTCAATTCTGTCAAGAAGATCTTTAAGTACCTCAAAGGCCAACCTCTTTTAGGCCTTTGGTACCCAAAAGAATCTCCTTTCAAGTTGGAAGCATATAGTGACAGTGATTATGCTGGTGCAAATCTGGATAGAAGATCCACAACTAGGGGCTGCCAATTTCTTGGCAATGCAAGAAACAAACCATCGTGGCCACCTCAACTACTGAAGCAGAGTAGTTTTGCTGCAGCAAATTGCTGTGGACAAGTCCTTTGGATTCAGAACCAATTGCTGGACTATGGGTACAACTTTATGAACACTACAATTCATATAGATAATCAAAGTACCATCTGCATAGTCAAAAATCCAGTTTTTCACAGTCGAACGAAACACATTGAAATCAGGCACCACTTTATAAGAGATGCTTAGGAAAAACATTTGATAAAGTGGCTAAAATCCATACTGATGATAATGTGGCAGACTTGTTAACAAAAGCGTTTGATGGACCAAGGGTTCAACACCTCGTGGTCAATATTGGAATGTTAAACCCTTGACTGCATAGTTTGAGGGGAGGCATAGGCCTCAGGGGAGGCATATGCCTCAGGGGAGGATTTTGTGCAAACTCTGCATTATTTTTGTATATTAGTTTGTATTCTAACACTAACTACTAATATTTCTCTAGTTTGTTTGTTTTTGTTGTTGTGTATGTTTTTGAGTATGCTTTAACACTGGTGGGATTGATCAAAACTCAACTCCAACAACTGCAATAGGCCTATTCTTCATCCATATCAGGACACTTGGTACTCTCTGCATTACTTTGTTTTGTTCATTTAGTTTGCTTTATTTATGTTGTTTGTCTATTTTGTCTAAGTTTTTTTTTAAGTAAAAGACTTTCATAAAAAGAAAACTCACAAAAACATCTTTTTAAAAAATAGTGATAGCGTTTATTTAATAAAAATTAAGTTTTAATTTTCCTTTTCAACTTATTATTAATCTTTTTCAGTTTTATAAATTATTCTTGTAAAAAAAACTTTTATGCATTTGGTTCCGGTTTTGTTTGTTGTCCAATTCAGATGGTCTTTAACTCACCGGATGTACCTTGTGTATGTCAAAGAGTTGGCTAGTCCAAAGGGTACAGCTTTAGTAAAGACACATCAAATCTGTTGATAGCTGTAATGGTTTGCTCAAAATCATAGGGTATGCAACCACCCGTGCTTAACTGCTGAGGGTTTGTATGGTATCAATTCACATGGTCTATTCCTCTTTGGAATCAAGAATTTGGCTACCACATGTATATGGCATGTGGTAAAGGCACCTGAATCCATATTTGGTTCTCAATTCACCAATTCTAAGAATTGACTAGTCCTGAGCAAACGGCTATAGGTAAAGACAAGACAAATCCGTTTATATGGTTGCTAGAAAAGGTTTGCAATAAATCAGATGGTTATCAATGTACCATAGTTTTCGAACTCAAACATGTGGCTACTCCAGTAGTAATGGCTATTGGTAAAGAGACATCAAACCCATTAATTTCAATGATTCACCTCTCACAGGAGTTAACACACCTGGAAGTGATGAGAATAGTATGAAACTTATTTGTTTTGATGTACATGATGTCATATGTTGCTAAGAAAGCAAAGATCTGCGTATCACAGTTCAGTCATCATAGAGATGTTTCCTCTTTTTTAATCTTTGTTGCTGATGTTCGAACACAATCCTCAACAATTTTACAGATCTATCACTAAACGGAACTTAACCTTGTCAAATTCCAGTTTAGGGAGGTTGTTGGGAATTAAGGTAAACTCACAAAAGTGGGTTTGGTTTGCGAAGAGATTCTGCCGAAGAAGAATGGATTTGCTGAAGTTATACTTCACATGACTTTCCTTTCTGCTAAAGCGTCTCTTCGCAGATATTGAGGTAAACTCTAAGATTCTGCCGAAGACTCCTGAAGAATAATTCACATAGATTTTGCTCCGGAAAGAAAGAATGGATTCTGCTGAAGTTATACTTCGCAGAAGTGCTAAAGCAGATATTATTTGTGCTGTCGCGTGCCACGTAGGAGAGATAATCTGGCGTTATACCTCAGTATAGAGTAAAAGTCAGCGCCGTATTAAAGATAGGTTGGCGCCGTATTATGTAGAGCTTAATCAAAATAAACAATATGATGAACCAAAACAAAAATGATTAGTTGCATGCTTGTCTAAAGATGCATGCTTGGAAATTACATATATAAAGAATTTGTAGTATTAGGAGCGTACATTGCTCATTTTAGGTTTCTTTTGCGGGAGCCTATATAAGGAACCATTGTAGTTTGTAATAGATGACAAGCTTTTAAAAAGTCTTTCAAGTCTTGTAAAACATCTGAAACATAGAGTTTCTATAATCAAAAGATCCATAGAGGATCAAAGAGTTCATAGTTATTGTAACTTGTATTTTATTTCCGCTACAAAATAACGAGTTGTCCAGGAGATCTTCTATTAGTTTTCTTGTGATTACATAGGCAACACTAACGATCTCCGAGTGCTTAAAGATCTATCAAGGTCTTTGCTTTCATCAGTCTGGATATGAAGAATCTTAACTCTTCTGATAGAGCAACATGTTTAGTAGCAAAGGCAACACTTGAGGAAGCACATCTGTGGCATAGAAGATTAGGCCATGTGAATTTTAAGAATATCAACAAGTTGGTTAAAGGAAATTTAGTTAGAGGTTCACCTTCCAAAACATACAAGAATGATCATTCATGTTTGGCATGCAAGAAGGGTAAACAACACAAAGCATCATGCAAGAAGATTGAGGAAAGAACTATTAGAGAACCTTTAGAATTGTTACACATGGATCTGTTTGGACATGTCTCTGTTGCAAGCTTAAATAGGAAGAAGTACTGCTTAGTTGTAGCAGATGATTCCAGTAGATTTAGTTGGTTCTTTTTCTTGGGATTTAATGATGAAACCTTTGATGATATTCATGATCTTATAATATCCCTTGAAAACCAATTGCGACTCAAAGTAAGAGGTACTTGATAACATCAAATAGTCCTGAATATTAAGTGTCAATTTCCCCCGTTAATGCTCGTTATTTATATCATTTATATGGATTTACGCTTGTTTTCCATTGTTTTACACTTTCAGGTAAATTGCTAGCATTGGAGCTAAAGAGACGCGGAAATGGAAACGTTACTAAGGATTTATCACAGTATGCTTATTTTGAAGAGGTTACGGCGTAACTCGTCTCTCACATTACGCCGTAACTATTGCGTGACCCCGAAGTCCAACTCATCAAGAGGTTACGGCGTAACTCCTTCCAAAGATTACGACGTAACTCCATTAGGTCAAAAGAGGTTCCACGCCGCTGATACTTACGCCATAACTACTGCATCACTTACGACGTAACCATGTTTATTGAAGACTACGGTGTCACCACTTATAAGGTTACACCGTAACTAGCAGATCTAGTGCATTTATGGAGAAATAGAAGGTTACGGGGTAACTCATCTTTTGGTTACGCCGTAACCCAGACCTGGCCTATAAATACCCTATGAATTCCAGCATTTCTAATAATCCCATTTCACATGCAACACTCTGAGAATGTGGGAAAAAGCTCAAGGAAGGTCTAGGGAAGCATACGGAGCTGTTTCCAAGGGAGAAGTCACACCATTACGATAAGCTTTAGCGTTTATTATTTATTTTACTTTCAATTCATGTATTTCGTACCTTTGAATATTGAATTGATGTGCATGATTAATATGAGTGGCTAAGCACCCTTTGGTGCTAGCCTAGTTATGATTCCTTAATTGTTTTTTTTGCGTTTACCTTTACTTCCTACAATTATTTCTAAGTGTATGCATGCATAGTTCTTTGGTAGTAACCCCTGGTTCGGTAGTTTTGAATGGCGGTAGAGGCCAATTGCCTAGGAGATATGACCAACTGACCCTAGGTGAGCGGACTGAGACGGGAAGGGTAAGATATGACCAACTGAAGACCCTTTCTACTTGTGCGATTTGACCAACTGATCACCTATCGTTTGGATGAACTTAAGAATTGGGGGTGTAGTGTCTAAGTTCCTAACGGCCGGGCACTCACTATTTAGAATCTAGCATGTAGCGGTACTTAATGACTCGGCTTAGGGGACCAGGAACAACAGGAATTATGACAGTGCGCTTGATTTCTCCTGTGGTGGCATCTTTGCTGATAGGTTAGGGCGAATTGACCAAATGCTGTCCTCTCGAATTTGACCCCACCTGAAGTAATTGGAAGTAGGTAGACGTAAACATTACTAGTTAGGAGGATTAACTAGGTTAGCACCACTATTCCTCTATTGATTTCCCTTCTACCATTTATTTGCTTTCATATTCTGCATTAGTAGTTTAATTAATTAAAACCCTATCAAACCATTTATATTCTGTGACAATTAGACTTAGTAATTATCCGACACACATAGCTCTTGGGACGACCTCGGCTTTACCATTTACTACACTACACACGACCGGGTACACTGCTCGTTAGTGCATTAGGGTAGACCATAGGTATAGCGAGACACTATAAATGTAAAACCTGCATCAGTACTAGATGTGATAATGGGACTGAATTCAAGAACATGTTTATGGATGAGTTTTGTGCCAAGAAAGGAATCAAGAGGGAGTTTAGTATTTCTAGAACTCCACAGCAGAATGGTGTTGCAGAGAGAAAGAACATAACTTTGATAGAAGCAGCCAGAACAATGCTTGCCGATTCACTATTACCTATTCAATTTTGGGCTGAAGCTGTAAGTACTGCTTGCTATGTGTTGAATAGAGTATCAGTCACTAAACCTCAGATGAAGACACCTTATGAGTTGCTTATGGGAAACATACCTAACATACATTTTATGAAACCTTTTGGATGTCCTCTGACTATTCTCAATACTATTGATACTTTGGGAAAATTTGATGGCAAGTCAGATGAAGGATACTTATTGGGATACTGTACCAATAACAAAGGATTTAGAGTGTACAACAAGGTTACCAAAAAGGTTCAAGATTGTCTTCATGTTGAATTTTTAGAAGATCAAGAAAATCAAAAGGGTAAAGGTCCTGATTGGATGTTTGATCTTGATGTTTTGACTCCTTCTATGAATTATGTTCCTGTTAGAGAAGCAAATCAAGTTGATCACAAAGAAGAATATTTACAGTACATTGTTCATGGAATAAATATTAGACCTGATGCTATTCCTGATAAAGAACCTATAACCGTTGAGAAGGAGAAAAGTACTGATGAACCTAAATCCACTTTGTTTGCTGAGGATCAAGCTATTCAAGATGAACCTAATAGGATGCTTTTTCAAGAAACAATAGCACAATCTTATGAGGATGAACAAAGAAGAGCTTATGAAGAGATAAAGAAAAAGGGTAAGTCTACAGAATACCCTCACAGTACTTTGGATCACAGTACTTTGGATCAAAGTACTGCTGCACCAATTGACAGTACTTCTGATGATTTGAACGATCCGAACATGCCTGGGTTAGAAGATACTGATTATGAATTAGATGATGAAGGTATTTTCTCAAATTCCAATGAAGGAGCTGATTTCACAAATTTGGATGATGATCTTGAAGTTCCACAGACTCCTACATTAAGAGTTCATAAAGATTATCCTGCTGGTCAAATCATTGGACCTTCTACTTCTGGAGTGCTCACAAGAACCAAGGCTAAAAGCTTCTCTAAGCCACATAATGCTTTACTTAGCTTTGTGTATAAACAAAACAGGATGAACCATAAGGATCAAGATACGTGTTTATTCACTTGTTTTATCTCTCAAGAAGAACCCAAGAATGTAGCTCAAGCATTAACAAAAGAGAGTTGGGTTGAAGCTATGCAAGAAGAACTTCTTCAATTCAAACTTCAAGAAGTTTGGGTACTATGTGATCTACCAGATGGAAAGAAAGTCATTGGTACAAGATGGGTTTTCAGAGTTAAGAGAGATGAAAGAGGGAATGTCATCAAGAACAAAGCAAGCTTAGTTGCACAAGGATATAGACAAGAAGAAGGAGTGGACTATGATGAAGTGTTTGCTCCTGTAGCAAGGATTGAAGCCATTAGAATATTCCTTGCTTTTGCATCATATATGGGCTTTCTTGTTTATCAAATGGATGTCAAGAGTGCCTTTCTTTATGGCAAGATTACAGAGGAGGTCTATGTCAAACAACCTCCTGGTTTTGAAGATCCTGCACATCCAAACAAAGTCTACAAAGTTGTTAAGGCTCTGTATGGCCTTCATCAAGCACCTAGAGCTTGGTATGAAAGACTCTCCACTTTCTTATTGCAACATGGTTACAGGAGAGGAGCAATTGATAAGACTCTATTTATCAAGGGAGATAAGAAAGATATCATGCTTATTCAAGTCTATGTAGATGATATCATCTTTGGAGCTACAAAACAGTATTTGGTGAAAGAATTTGAGAAGCTCATGCAACAAGAATTTCAAATGAGTTCCATGGGTGAATTAACTTTGTTTTTGGGGCTTCAAGTTAAACAATCAAGGACTGGAATCTTTATTAGTCAAGACAAATATGTCACTGACATTCTTAAGAAGTTTAACTTTGATGCTATGAGGCCAGTCACCACACCTATCAAAGCAATCAACTCATTAGGAAAGGATGAAGATGGACAACCTGTGGAAGTCAAGCTTTACAGATCAATGATTGGCTGTCTTATGTACTTAACTGCATCTAGACCTAATATCATGTTTGTTGTCTGTTTATGTGCAAGATATCAAGTCTTACCCAAGGTCTCTCATTTGAATGCAGTCAAGAGGATTTTTAGTTATTTGAAACAACAACCAAAGTTAGGGTTGTGGTATCCAAAGGATTCACCTTTTCACTTGGAAGCTTTTTCAGATAGTGACTATGCAGGTGATAACTATGATAGAAGATCAACCACTTGAGGATGCCAAAATCTTGGAAGAAGATTAGTTTCATGGCAATGTAAGAAACAAACCATTGCAGCAACATCATCCACTGAAGCAGAATATGTTGCTGCTGCAAGTTGTTGTGGACAAGTACTGTGGATGCAGAATCAACTCTTGGATTATAGATTCAACTTCAAGCATACTCCTATCAACATTGATAATGAGAGTACAATTTGCATTGTGAAGAATCCAGTTTATTACTCCAAGACCAAGCACATTCAGATTAGGCATCACTTTATTAGAGATTGTTATGAGAATAGACTCATTAATGTTGTCAAGGTCCACACAGATGACAATGTAGCAGATCTACTCACAAAGGGCTTTGATGTTTCAAGATTCAATCACTTGGTGGTGAGTATTGGTATGATTAACTCTTAAGCTACACTTAAGGGGAGGACTTATTAGTTAGTCAGATAGTCCTATGCATTGTTTAAAGGGAGGATAAACTATGTCTTTTTAATGTTTTTGCCATTGTCAAGAAGAGGATGGAAAAATACTGCTTATTGCTTATCTGAAAGTACTGCTGTGAAAGTACTGCTTTGGAAAGTACTTTTTACGTGGAAAGCACTGCTAGTCTTGTCAAAGTATTGTTCCAACGGTCAAAAGATGGGGTAAAATTCAAATAACGGTAATTGTATTAATTGGGCTGTGATTTTTTAAATCTTACCTATAAATAACTACTCTCTATTTTTCCCTCTCATCTTTATACTTATCAACCTTTTCCTTATTTCTCTCTTATTCACAATCACTATTCATCGAACTATTTTCTCTTATACCACAACAATGGCTAATCGAAACACAGTTAGCAAGCATAACATGGTGGCCAACTTAGATAAAACACCGGCCAATGTTGCGTTTCATGACATAATTGATTTTCTCGCTGGATCATCAATAAATTATGCCCTTTTGGTTGAACTTGATATTATTGAGCCCTGGATTCAACAATTTTGGGCAACTGCTAGCTCTCATATGGACGACGATGAACCATACATTCAGGCTAAAGTTGCTGGGAAGATTGTTAAAGTTAATGAAGCCTCTATTAGAGAAGATTTGCTGTTTGATGATGAGGAAGCGGCTATTCGTTTTGACAAACAACTTCTTTGGGATACCTTACGGGATATTGGGTATGAAGGGTCTTTAACTGAAACAACTTTCAAGAAATCCTTGTTTAGTCCACAATGGAAGTACCTCGTTCATGTATTACTTCATTGCCTAAGTTCAAAGAGTACTTCCTGGGAGCAATTTGGATCAAATATTGCATCTGCTTTAGTAGGATTAGCTACCAATCACCTCTTTAACTTTTCTAGACTGAATCTTGATGGTATGCTCTCCCATATCTCCAATGGTTCACCATGGTTAATGTATCCAAGATTTGTTCAAGTTTTCTTGAACAAACAACTTCAGGATGACCCAAAACCTTCGAGCTTGTTACCTGTTGTGGTACAACCCCCAAAGATATTCACTTTCATGGCTAGGAAGAGTGATAAATTCTCTGGAAGGAATACTCCTTTGACTACTTCTATGATGGAGATAGTGCAAGCAGTTAGAGCTGAAGCTGCTGCAAGTGACTAACATGAGCTTTCAGAAGGAGAAGGTACTACTTCTCCACAAGGAACTGCTGCACAACAAGGTACTGAAACACAAGGTACTGCATCTCCACACGATATTGCTCATGGTGATTTAGAACCTGAGGTAAACCCACCATCTTCTCCCAATGATTATACTTCCACAGATGGGTCTCAAACATCTGGAGGAGATGAGGGAGATATACCTCCTGAAGGCTTAGTTCTGGATAACTATGTCTTAACAAGAGAATTGGTGAGATTCAAGAAAGCTACTAAGGCTCAAGTTGCACAACTGATAAAGTTGAACAACAAATTTAGAAGATTGAAGAAATTTGTATGGCCTTTGGTTCAACATCACAAATTGTGGGTGAAGTCACAAAAGAAGAAAGGACAGAAGTTTAAGAAGGCTTCTAAAAGCAAGAAGGTTCACAAGCATTCTTCGTTCCAATTGGGGAGGATATTGGAGCAAGAGAATTTGAATGAAGATGCTGAACATTATGAAGAACCAGAAGTTGAACCTCAAGGTACTAAAGCTCAAGTTAATATTCAAAGTACTGAGCCTACTGAACCTCAAAGTACTGGCGTACAAAGTACTGATGATCAAGGTGCTGGTGATCAAGGTGCTGCTGCTCTTCAAGGAACATATAGACAAGAGCTTATTACACCAAGGACTCTAAATTTTGAAGAAGAAGCTGGTCCTTCAACAATCCTACCAGAAGAGGAAGCTGATATACCCAAAGTAGAGCACACTGCAAGTGATGATGAGACTGTTGCTCAAATATTGCAAAACCTATCAAGACCAAGAGGTGTTAGTATTCCAGGAATTGCTGAAGAACAACCTCAAGCTTCTCAACCTGCTTTAGATCCAAAGGAAAAAGGAAAAGGCAAACTGGTAGAAACAAAGAAGAAGAAAAAGCTTACTTTGGCAGAACTAAGAGCTATTGAAGTGGCTAAGAATGAAGAAGCTGCTAGGAAGCTACAAGCAGAATTGGATGTTGAAGTTGTCATACCAGAAAAGCCAACAGTTATACCACAAAGACCACCTAGTATCGCTAAGGAAAGAAATGCCATGATGGCTTATCTGAAGGGTCAAGGATATACTGGATTACAGAAGCTGAAGTATTTAGAAATGAAAGATTTATATGATGATGTTAGAGAAGCTTATCAAAAGCAAGTTGATAGTATTATTTCTTTTAAAGATGATGATAAGCTGAAGGAGGATGCTAGAAAAAGAAGCTTAAAGAGAAAAAGAACAACTGAAGATGAACAGCCATCAAAGAAGGTAGAATTGAGATCAGATACAGTTGATGAGCTGAGAAATTACTTAAGAGTTGTAGATTTTGAGCATCCTAAGTCCAAAGAAGTCTAAGATGTCTGCATTTGAAGTTGTAGAATCAAAGGATGGAGACTACCTTATGTTCCATAGAGAGGATGAAAGCTTCAGAAAATTTAATCTTTTATGGGACATATTACACATGATAGATAGAGCTGATCTGTTTCATTTATACCAACTGGTGCAAGAATATTTTGAACACATTCCATCAAATGGAATTGGTTTAGCCTTGCTTGGAGACCTCACAACCATCTGGAAAGGCGAAGAAACAAGCACTGATGAAATTTGGCAAAACCAAGAAGTTTGGGAAATTACTAGCTAGAGATTCTTTGAAGAATGGCTGGTGCATGTTTTGAGAAATGGAAGATGGAACCATGATCCATATGTTAGCAGAAAGAAGATATCCACTTACAACAGATCTTATGAGAAGAATGCTAGATAATGGTATGGAGGTTGAAGAGGAGAATGAAACGACTCTCATGGTCATTGAACTATTCATCAAATGGACTACTATGGCTAATAATGAAGCATAAGTATCTTGGTATGGTTTTAATTATATAAATTTTTGAAAAAATGTTACTTTATCAGTATCAAAGCTGTGATCAAACATTACTTTAACCAAAACTCTTTGCTTGACAAAAACCAAAGCGATTTTAATAAAGAATAAAAAACTTTTGTTAAGTGCAAAATATTTTGAAACAAAAGATAACAGCAACAAATGGTTTTTGAAATGGAAGGTTATCAGTCCACCATGTCTAACAAAAGGACTGGCTAATCCATGAGCAAACGACTCTGGTAAAGATATCTCAAATCCGTTTTTGGTTGACAACTTGCCAAGAAGTTGTATGGTAATCAACTCACCATATCTGTAATAGGGAAGAGTTGGCTAGCCCACAAGAAAAATGGCTTGGTAAAGGGAAAATGGAAAAACCATTTATATGGTAATTAGTTCACCATGGTTGTAAGAACTAACTAGTCCAAAAGAGTACGGCTTTTGGTAAAGACAAAACAAATCCGTTGATAGCTGATGATTTGCTAAAAATCATATGGTTATCAATGTACCATGTTTTTACACACCTAAACATTGGTTACTCCAGAGTTAATGGCTTTGGGAAAGAGACATCAAAATCAATTAAATTTTCAATGATTCACCTCTCACAGGAGTTTACACACCTGGAAGTGAAGAGAATAGTATGAAACTTTATGATCTGATGTACAATTTGCCATATGTTTTTGAGTAGCTGAAAAGATGAAGATTGCTGAAAAGGATTGCTTATAAAGACTACTTTGATGATGATAATACAAGCACAGAAAGTACAACATAAATCTGAAGATAAAGACACAATCTTTCCTTGAAGACAAAGATGTTAAAGATACAAATACAAAAGAACTTGAAATCAAGCAAGTAGAATTCAAGTTAGGGGAGGATTGTTGGGATATGAAAGTACTGAAGAATATGAAAGTACTGAAGATGGTCAAGAATCTGCTTATGTGAAGGTCAAAGTACGCTTCAACATCAAAGTACTGCAAAGCTTAAAGACGGTTATAATAGAATGTTTTATGGAAAGTAATGTTTATCTAGAATATTCTTAGTTTAGTATTACTTGCCGTACAAGAATTATAATTGTAAACCGACTAGGGTTATCCTTATGCCTATAAAAGGACCCCTAGATTGGCATTAGAGATATGTTCTTAGAATACGATTTTAGAGAGAATATTAGAGTTTATCAAGTTCGATATTAGAGTTGCTAGGGTTGTTAGTGAATCAGTGTATCATGCAGGTTCAAAGTATTAATAAAATCATTGAAGTTAAAGTTATTCTTCTTAGCTTTATTGAAGTAGTTTCCGCATACTTAATAGAGTAAATTCAGTGTTTCATTGTTAGTAACTTATGATTTATCTGAGGTTGCTAAGCCCTTACAAGCTACATAGTTAGTTTGGCCAGAGTATATCGATCCAACAAGTGGTATCATAGCTAGTGTGGAAACTCTGATTAAGAGGAAACCCTTAAAACCGATTTAACTACAAACCCTAAAGATGTCGACTGAAGCTTCACCACCTGTAACAATTCGCATTTTCGGGTCACTATTCATTTTTACTATTCACTGTTACTATTCATTTTTACTATTCATCATATTTTGGGTCATTATTTAAACTCAAACTTTTTTTTTTCATAAAATTACTATTCACAAATTACTATTCACGAGTTACTATTCACCGTAATTTTTATTATTTACTGATTTCGCCTAAATTGAACAAGTAAATACTTTTACACAATTTTCATGCATAAACAATGTACTCTGTACTCATAATATATAAATATCTAGTTACTATTTTTAAATATCTAGATATTTTCAAAAATATCTAAACACTATTCATCAAAATATCTAAACACTATTCATCTAAATATCTAGATATTTTCAGATATTTTCCCTATAAATAGAAAGAAAACTAATTCATTTTATTTCACAGAAAAACACACACATTTCCCTCCTCCTCCTTGATGTCGCCACCCTCCATACACCCTCCATACTTGATTTTCAGGCTCCGAGTTATACACATAAGTTGAAGGCATTAGTATTCTCTACGTAAAAATTAAGTTTATTTTGTATTTCCGCGGTTGGATTAAGAGCTACACAATGGTGGGTTGGAGCTGTGGGTCCTAGGAAATTCTCAAAACTTTTGCAAGAATAGATCGGGCAATATTAAAGATGGGTTTTTGTTTTTGAAGCTATTGGGATAGTTATGGGGTAGATATGAGGTGATTTAGAGGTTTTTATAGTTTAGGAAATGGACTTTTGAATTTAGATGCGGAGCCTGCCCAATTTTCTAGTATCATTCATCAATTATTATCAGGTGAGTCATAGCCCCTACTCTTTTAATGCTTGTTTTACAAACTCTTTGGGGAGATACATGCTCAACTATTTTCATTTACTTTCATAAGTACTCTAAACTTTCTTGATTCATAAGTTTCATAGCCTCTACTTTTATACATTTTGAATTACTTTTGGGAGATACATGCTCAACTATTTTCATTTACTTTCATAAGTACTCTAAACTTTTACTGATTATCGTGAGTTCGTAGCCCCCCTTTTACTCGCTTAATTGTTTTACAAACTCTTTGGGGGAGATACATGCTCAACTACTTGCTTTTACTTGTATAAACACTCAAAGCATTATACTTGATTGCATTATACTTGATTGCGTTATACTTGATTGCATTATACTTGATTGAGTTATACTTGATTGCGTTATACTTGATTGTGTTATACTTAAGACGATGATAAGTCTCCCAATATAAATGGAGCAGTCCCCTAGTTACGATAAGTCGATGGTAAGTCTCCCACATACACGGGCAGTCCCTCATTACGATAAGTCGATGGTAAGTCTCCCAACATACACGGAGCATCCCCTCGTTCACGGGAGTCCCTCGTAAACTTGAAAGTCTCCCAATATAGACGGAGCAACACTAAGTGCAATAATGTGAACTATTATGATTGTATGTGTGCTTGACTATAAAATGTACTATATTTTAGCAGTGGGTTGTAAACACACAGGTTGCAAGTTCTTTATGGCGGAACTTGGAACTGAGTGGATTTACAATGCCTTTGCTGTGGGAACATTCTTTAAAGGCTTTTCAGCTTATTCAAACAAACTCTATGAACTCACCAACCATTGTGTTGACACTTTTTAGCATGTTTATCTCAGGTTATAAGGTGATAGCTATTGCATGGAACTTAGAGTCGCACGACATATTTTGAAGACTTACGCTTTTATCATTTACCATTCGAAACATTTTGTAAACATTATATATTATACTTTGGGACCTCATTGTTTGTAACTCTGATTTCATTAATCGAATGGTAACTTTTCAAAACGTCTCATTTAGAGGTCGTTTTCTATAACTTGTACTTTGTATTATGAAGTAGCACCCCAACGACACAATCTTCCGCTGCGATATTTTGGGGGTGTTACATATTGGTATCAGAGCATTGGTTATAGAGAACTAGGTTGCATTTAAGAGCCTAGACTATAACTGCTTTATCCGTTAAGACTCTCCACTATGATTGCCTTACACACACTTTGTGCGCATATGCTTCTTGTTAGTTATTTGTTTAGATCCACGTTGTTGGATGATATGACTTTAGTAATAATAAGAAACCACATAATTTAATCGAGTCATTAAAAATATGGAGCTCAGTAATAACTAATTATTTAACTTGATCTTGTGACAGTTCTTGTTTGATGAGACATGAGATTTGAGTTAAATAATATTATTACTTAGCTTTAGACATTTGATGACTTGGTTATCTTATTATCTATGCGAGAAAGAGAATTTTGTGTCTGGAAATCTTAAGTAGGATGATTTATAATCTCCTTATTTGAATGGATTGGGATGCCTCTTTATTCAAATAAAGAAGTTATAAACCACCGAACCATAAGTTTATAATCCATTAATTACATAAATTTGGACGCTTCTTTATGTAAGTAATGAATTATAAATAAGTGGGCTTATTTGCATCCGATACGATTCCCTAACCACATTATGGGTGTATTACAACGTAACCCATACACTATTCCTGTTGAATAAAAGAGAATCCCACTGTTTTAGAGACCACACTTTTCTTAGACACGCTATAAGTAGTTAACATCAACAGAACTTCGGGACGAAGTTCCCATAAGGGGTAGAGACTGTAACAATTCGCATTTTCGGGTCACTATTCATTTTTACTATTCACTGTTACTATTCATTTTTACTATTCATCATATTTTTGGTCATTATTTAAACTCAAACTTTTTTTTCCGAAAATTACTATTCACGAGTTACTATTCACCGTAATTTTTATTATTTACTGATTTCGCCTAAATTGAACAAGTAAATACTTTTACACAATTTTTATGCATAAACAATGTACTCTGTACTCATAATATATAAATATCTAGTTACTATTTATAAATATCTAGATATTTTCAAAAATATCTAAACACTATTCATCAAAATATCTAAACACTATTTATCAAAATATCTAGATATTTTTAGATATTTTCCCTATAAATAGAAAGAAAACTAGTTCATTTTATTTTCACTGAGAAAAACACACACATTTCCCCTCCTCCTTGATGTCGCCACCCTCCATACTTGATTTTCAGGCTCCGAGTTATACACATAAGTTGAAGGCATTAGTATTCTCTACGTAAAAATTAAGTTTATTTTGTATTTCCGCGGTTGGATTAAGAGCTACACAGTGGTGGGTTGGAGCTGGGTCCCAGAAATTCTCAAAACTTTTGCAAGAATAGATCGGACAATATTAAAGATGGGTTTTTGTTTTTGAAGTTATTGGGATAGTTATGGGGTAGATATGGGGTGATTAAGAGGTTTTTATAGTTTAGGAAATGGATTTTTGAATTTAGATGCTTGAGCGCATTTGCCCAATTTTCTAGTATCATTCATCAGTTATTATCAGGTGAGTCATAGCCCCTACTCTTTTAATGCTTGTTTTACAAACTCTTTGGGGAGATACATGCTCAACTATTTTCATTTACTTTCATAAGTACTCTAAACTTTTACTGATTACCGTGAGTTTCATAGCCCCTACTTTTATACGTTTTGAATTACTTTTGGGGAGATACATGCTCAACTATTTTCATTTACTTTCATAAGTACTCTAAACTTTTTCTGATTATCGTGAGTTCGTAGCCCCACTTTTACTCGCTTAATTGTTTTACAAACTCTTTAGGGGAGATACATGCTCAACTACTTGCTTTTACTTGTATAAACACTCAAAGCATTATACTTGATTGCATTATACTTGATTGCGTTATACTTGATTGCATTATACTTGATTGCGTTATACTTGATTGCGTTATACTTGATTGTGTTATACTTAAGACGATGATAAGTCTCCTAACATACACGGAGCAGTCCCTAGTTCGATAAGTCGATGGTAAGTCTCCCCATACACGGAGCAGTCCCTCGTTCACGATAAGTCGATGGTAAGTCTCCCAACATAAACGGAGCAGTCCCCTCGTTCACATGATAAGTCGATGGTAAGTCTCCCAACATACACGGGCAGTCCCTCGTAAACTTGAAAGTCTCCCAATATAGACGGAGCAACACTAAGTGCAATAATGTGAACTATTATGATTGTATGTGTGCTTGACTATAAAATGTACTATATTTTAGCAGTGGGTTGTGAACACACAGGTTGCAAGTTCTTTATGGCGGAACTTGGAACTGAGTGGATTTACAATGCCTTTGTTGTGGGAACATTCTTTAAAGGCTTTTCAACTTATTCAAATAAACTCTATGAACTCACCAACCATTGTGTTGACACTTTTTAGCATGTTTATCTCAGGTCATAAGGTGATAGCTATTTCATGGAACTTAGAGTCGCACGACATATTTTGAAGACTTACGCTTTTATCATTTGCCATTCGAAACATTTTGTAAACATTATATATTATACTTTGGGACCTCATTGTTTGTAACTCTGATTTCATTAATCGTATGGTAACTTTTCAAAACGTCTCATTTAGAGGTCGTTTTCTATAACTTGTACTTTGTATTATGAAGTAGCACCCCAACGACACAATCTTCCGCTGCGATATTTTGGTGGTGTTACACCACCCCCATCCATCACCACACTTAGAATTCCTATCATCAAAAAAGGCGAATATGATCTCTGGAGCATGAAGATGAGGCAGTACATTGCTATTACAGACCATGCACTGTGGAATGTAATTGTCAATGGTAATGAAGTTATTGAAGACCCATAGAAGTTCTGGACAACCTAAACCACCTAAGGCCGTCTTGCCAGCAGCTACAGTAAGAAATCAAGAAAAGGCTCTCAACATACTATTGTGTGCTATTCCTTATGGTCACCTACTCAAGTTCCATGATGCTAAGGATGCAAAACAACTATGGGTTGCTCTCAAGATAAGATTTGGAGGTAATGATGCTTCCAAGAAGATGCATAGAAATCTGTTGAAGCAACAGTTTGAAACATTCACTGTTGGTGAAAGAGAAGGTCTTGATGCTGCCTATGACAGATTCCAAAATCTTTTTAGTATGCTGGAGTTATACAAAGCGAGGTATCTTGAAGATGCAAACCGAAGTTCTTAAGAAGTTTGCCATCGGTATGGCATGTGATTGCTACTATGATCAGAGGACAACCTGGTTTGGACACTATGGACTTTGATGATCTTTACAAGCACTTAAAGGTGTATGAGCATTAGATGAATGGCCAAACAAGTTCAAAATCTCACAGTATTGCTTTTGTGTCTTCTGAAAAGAAAGGCAGTACTTCCACTAAAAGTATTGTTTATCCTACTCAAAGTACTGTTGCTCAAAGTATTTTTGCCTATCCTAACCCCACCTCATCACCAACAAACACCATCCATTCTGATGAAGTTGGTATGCTCATTCTTTGCTCGGCCACCACTTTACGTCACTTATGAAGAAGCTTTGTCACAAATTGAAGAAGATTCTCTTGAAGAAATTGATATAAGGTGGCAAGTTGCTATGATCACTGCTAGGATCAAGAAGTTCATGAAGAAAACAGGAAGAGGCATTGACTTCAAACCCAAACAGGGTATAATGTTTGACAAGTCCAAGATTGAATGCTTTAATTGTCAAAGAACTGGACACTTTGCAAGAGAATGCAAGTTTGCTAAATATCAGACAAATAGAATGATTGAGAAACCCAAGCTTGAACTCAAGGAAATTCCTATCACTGAAACAAAAGCTTTGGTTGCTCAAGAAAATCTATCAGAGGTTGATTGGAGTGGAATTTGATGATGAACCAGTAACCTACTCTATGGTCGCAGTGGAAGAGTTTGATTGGAGCACAACTTTTGATGAGGAACCCGGATTTGCTGCTTTGGGATCAAGAGATGGTCTTAGAAGCTTTGATTGGAGCATAGAAAGTGAAGAAGAACTTGTTCTGCTCGCTATGGTAGCTACTTCACCAAGTTCACCCCTATCTCTGAGGTATGTTCTAAGTGTCATGATTTTTATCAAAAAGTGCTTACAGATTATGTAACTGAAAGAGATAATTGTAGAAGGGTTGGGTCTGAGGTAGCTGGTTATCAAATTACTTTAGAGTCTATGGAATCCAAAATTATAACATATGAAAATAATGAAATGGCTTGGGCAGAAAAGTATGAACAACAAGATTATCAATTAAAATTGAGTGAATGGAAGTTAGGATGTAAGATTTCTGAAATTGAAAAGCTGACTAAAGAAAGGGATGAACTGTTAGAAAAGTGTGCTGCTTGGGAAGAATTTGGCCTTTCACATGTTAGTTTTGTTGAGAAACATAAAAGAGCACACATTAAAACTGGCCTAGGTTTTGGTATGAATTTTAGTAGCACAGAAGAGAACTCACCTAGTGATAAGGAACAACTTGATTATGAGGATATAACAACTAGTGATGATGAACTCATTAACTATGTTGAGAACACATCTAGTAATGAGGAATCAATTAGTCAAACACCTCCTGAATTTAAGAAAGACAAAGGTTATCATGCAGTTCCTCCACCAACTGGTAGTTTTCAACCACTTAGGACATATGTTTCTTGTTTTGGAGTAGACAACTTAGAGTTTAGGAAAAAGCTTACTGGTCAATCTAATTCAGGTCCATCTAGTTCTGAAACCCCAAAAGAAACAGTTGAAAAACCTAAGGATGATAATGTTAAGAGTCAAGCATTACCTTCAACTCAAAGTACTGCTCAACATTCAGCAGTACCTTCAAGGAAAAATTTTCAAAATAATGCTAAACCTTTTTGGGATAATTTTGGTCAAAATAATTTTCATAATTCACCAAAAAGTCAGGTTAGGTTTGGTCATAGAATTAAAGGAAGAAATTTTGGGAGTATGGGTCAAAATTTGAGTTTTGTTTGTTATAGTCCTGATCATTTGATTAAGGATTGTGACTTTCACTCAGATTATCTAAGCAAATTCCCAAAGACCAGATCTACCAACCATAAGTCAAGGGAGACTAAACCAGTTTAGAATAATTCACATAGGGTTAACCACAACAATTTCTCAAAAGACTATAGGTACCCTCACCAGAGAAGACCTTTTTCAAAATCACCAGTACCTTCAAGCACTTTTCAAGGTACTGATAAGCCAAAAGTTTCTCAAGCAGTACCTTCTCAAAGTACTGCTAAGTTTTCACCTAATCAAGGTATTGCTAGCACTTTTTGGAATGGAAGCCCTAGGAGATCCAACTACTATCAATCTAGAAGGCGTTATACCTCAAAAAGAGTATCTGGATCAAAGAAATCTACACAAAAGGTTAAAACCAGCTGGGTTAAGAAAGAAAGTACTGATGGGGAACAAACAGTACTTTCAGCAAGTAAAAGTGAAACAGAGATTTTTATTGAAAATAATAAAGAGAATTTTGATGAAAAAGAGATTTTTGAAAAACCAACACAAGTTTTGGAACAACCAAAGATAATTGATCATGTGCTTAAAGACGGTGGAAATTACATACTTAAAGAATTTAAGTATGTAACTCCACAAGGGGAACACAAGTCAGTAATATCTTGGGTTTCTAAAAATAACTAACTCTTTTATCTTTGTGCTTGGCAACCTGCAAGAGGGAGCTTAAAGATCATTTAATTTTTGATAGTGGTTGCTCTGGAAGCATGACAGGAGACAAAGAGATTCTGTCAGACTTTAGATCTTATTTTGGAGGAAGAGTTGCATTTGGGAATGATCCTAGTGGAGGTAGAATTTCTGGCAAAGGAACCATCAAGGCAGGAAGCATAGATTTTGAGAATGTTCGTTATGTGAAGGAGCTCAAGTTCAACCTTTTGTCAGTCTCTCAGATCTGTGACAAGAAGCACCCTGTGTTATTCACTAACACAAAATGTCTTATTCTTTCCCCTAATTTCAAGCTTGTTGATGATAACTTGGTGATACTGCGAGTACCAAGAACCAATGATGTGTACAGTCTGGATATGAAGAGTCTTAACTTTTCTGATAGAGCAACATGTTTAGTAGCAAAGGCAACACTTGAGGAAGCACATATGTGGCATAGAAGATTAGGCCATGTGATTTTCAAGAATATCAACAAGTTGGTTAAAGGAAATTTAGTTAGAGGTTTACCTTCCAAAACATACAAGAATGATCATTCATGTTTGGCATGCAAGAAGGGTAAACAACACAAAGCATCATGCAAGAAGATTGAGGAAAGAACTATTAGAGAACCTTTAGAATTGTTACACATGGATCTGTTTGGACATGTCTCTGTTGCAAGCCTAAATAGGAAGAAGTACTGCTTAGTAATGTTTATCTAGAATGTTCTTAGTTTAGTATTACTTGTCGTACAAGAATTATAATTGTAAACCGACTAGGGTTATCCTTATGCCTATAAAAGGACCCCTAGATTGGCATTAGAGATATGTTCTTAGAATACGATTTTAGAGAGAATATTAGAGTTTATCAAGTTCGATATTAGAGTTGTTGGGGTTGTTAGTGAATCTGTGTATCAAGCAGGTTCAAAGTATTAATAAAATCATTGAAGTTAAAGTTATTCTTCTTAGCTTTATTGAAGTAGTTTCCGCATACTTAATAGAGTAAATTCAGTGTTTCATTGTTAGTAACTTAGGATTTATCCGAGGTTGCTAAGCCCTTACAAGTTACATAGTTAGTTTGGTCAGAGTATATCGATCCAACATTGATGAGTTACAACTAAAGAATTCCAAATTTCTTTAGAGGTTTTAAGCATAGAAATTCTTTCGAATTCTTTTTTGGATAAAGCATTATATAAAACCATTTTAGCTTCACTATTTTTGGAAAGCTTTTTCTTAATGTCATCGTTAAGTTTATCATGAGGTATGTTAACTAAATTTCCTTTATCAACTTTTGATGTAGCTTCAAAATCGCCTTCAACAATGATGTTCCAAAGATCAATATCTTTTGACTTCACATACGTTTCGAATCTATTTTTCCAATATATAAGACCATTAGTTTCAAGTAGTGGTGGTCGTTTCATAGATTGCCCTTCCTTGTAGTTTTCAGAACCCATATTGATCGAAAAGTTTTTAAAATACGGTTTACTTTAAAACTTTTATAAACTTAGCTCTTGATGCCAATTGTGGAAAACTAGAAGGGGGGCTGAATAGTTTTGCTGATTTTAAGTTAGTTTCAAAAACTTTAGATTCAATATTATGTGAAATCGTATGGATGAAGAGAAAGTATAGATCTAATGATAATGCAAGTAAATAAAGTAAAGTAAGGGATAGAAATGACACAACCGATTTATAGTGGTTCGGCTATAAGGACACCTTCCTTGCCCTACTCCACTCCCCGAGTCACCTACTCGAGAGTTAATGCACTATGTCAACAAACTCCTTCAACTTGGCGGAGAAGCCTTCACAACGTTGCTTACACCTTTTTCCGGTACAAAGCTAAATACCGAGTCCGTAAAACGGTGGACCAAACCAACATGACTATTACACAACAACTATGTGAAATATCAAATACAAGATCTTTGCTACAGAAATCTTGTAGAGGAACAAATCAATCAAGGACCTTTTGCTTGGATGACTTGTAGAATGCTCGTGATCTCCCTTTAGAGAAGGACCTATATGAGAATCACTAAAGAAAGAAAGAAGAACAACTCTCTAGATCAAGTGATCTTTTGTTAGAAGAGAATGAGAGTATATGAGAGAGTTAGTAAAAAGAGGGGTAAGTTAGAATTAAGAAATGGCTCTCTATTTATAGGCAAAACTTGCCACTGTTCCCCGGATCGCACGGATCCCTCCCTTAAGGGATCCGTCTATTGTAAAGTTATGGATCCGTCGGACACTCGTCTTTGCCCATGGGTTTTTTGGTTATGGGTCATGGGTCATGGGTTATGGGTTGGTCCATGGATATTTCATTAGATACAATCTATCTAATTGTCACACCCCCAAATTACCTGTTTTGCAGCGGAATGGAATTCCTGGGGGTTGACTGTCATAGCATCACAATCACAGTTATATTGAACGACCTAAAGTGTCGTTTGGAAAACACATCGTTTGATTTAATAAAACAATCAGAGTTTACAAAAGATAGGTCCCAAATGAAAGTCAACATATGCGGAATTAAGTTTGTTACAAGTCAAACGATGTTTTTAAAGTTCATAAAACCCAAGTGAGACGCGTCGTCACCGCGACTCTATGATGTGTCCATATGCATGCCATGAAGTGAATGCCTTAGATACCTGAGATAAAACATGCTAAAAAGTGTCAACACAAAGGTTGAGTGAGTTCATAGAGTTTGTGTTGAAATGTAAAGCCTTTCAAAATCGTTTCTGTAGCAAGGCATTGTAAATCCACTCATTCAAGTTCCGCCCATACAAAACTTGCAACCTTGTGTTCACAACCCAGCCAAAATATGTATAGTTTATGTTCAAGCACATGATGTCAAATGAATTCACAATAGTACCTAACTCGACGTAGAACCATAGCACATAATCAATAGTACATGACTCAATGTATCAGTAGTCAACTGATATAGAACATTATTCGACGTAGAACTATAGCACATAATCAATAGCACATGACTCAATGTATCAGTAGTCAACTGATATAGAACGTTATTCGACGTAGAACTATAGCACGCAAACAAGAACAATTGATATAGTACAACATTCGGTTTTAAAACGATGGTGATCATGATAGAAGTTATCCTTAAAAATTTAAAGTACTTATCAAAGTAACTGAAAATAGTTGAGCATGTATCTCCCCCAAAAATAGTACAAATCGATTGAAAATGGGGCTATGGAACTCACGATAATCCGTAAAAGTTTAAAGTACTTGTGTAAATAAAAGCAAGTAGTTGAGCATGTATCTCCCCCAAAATATAGTACAAAACAATTGAAAGTGAGGCTATGAAAACTCACCTGGTGCAATGTTAATGATGACAAAAGTGAGTACACTGAAACGAGGCGCAACCTCTAACCGCGACCTATTATGAATGATATGTTCTAATGTAAATCATAAAACAATGTCGTGCATCCAAATCCACATGTAATCTATACCACTTGTACATTTTGAAAATAGAATTTATCGTCGAAATATATGTTTATGACATCTCGTCATGTTATAAAATACTTTACAAGTATATACGTTGAATCAACATCCTACGATAGTCATTTAATGATTTATTATGAAATTATAACTTTTCGTCGTAAAACAATATAATTTGACAAGTCATGAGAGTGACTAAATGGCCATGAAAAGCTAGTCGTAAATGGGCACATCGAGTGTTAGGAAACAAACTCAACGGTTTTGGGAAGCTTGTATCATTATCTCAAAGTTTTAGCATTTAAGTTTTCATCATAGAGGTCTCGATCATGGAGAAAAACATAGGTGAAGTATGGTACTTGTGACCAAAATATTATGTAAGGGTGGTTTTCGGCAAAATTCAAGTGACCGTATTTTATTTGTTACAACTCCGCTTGACGACCGGTTGGACATTTTAGAAAATATGCTAGGCGAGCTTACTTTTACTAGAAGACATCTTGTTATAAAAAGTACTATATCAATGTTAAAAACGACCCTCAACATGGTCCTTCGTGGCCGTAATGTTTGTCTAATAGAAATATATTAGTTTTGCTTATATAGTATAGTTACGGCAACTTTGTTTAACGCGTGTAATTTAATCGTTACAAGTCCGTTTTCGACGTATTCTATATCTTTATCTTCGTATTAAAGTATACTAATATATTTTTGATAAGTCGACACATTTTATAACGCTTAAGACCCATTTTTGACTCGTAAAAAGTTAAAATAATATGCTGAATTTTCTGAATTTTATAGTTCTCGTCGTCAAACTTGAAAATAGCATAACTTCTTCGTTATAACTCCGTTTAAACCCATTCAAGCGGCCACGTTTTCGTTTTAAATTGTATTTTCTAAATATCTAGCCCAAAATTTTTTATCAACTGACGAAAATTACAGATTTAACAAAAACCAACAGACCCTTAATTATAGTTGTCGGAATGAGTTTTTCTCGCGCAAAACCTATTCTAACCAATTCAAACCAACGCCGAAGCTATTCTAATCCTACCATACACCTTCTTAGGGTGTCATGGGTTCCTAGACATCACCAAAAGTGATATGTTTCAAGGAGTAATTATAGGATGATATATATAAATTTATAGTACTTAAAAACAATTAAAGTGGTATAGATAACCATATAACTTGCATGTTTTACTCAAGCATGATAAAATGACAATAATATGAATATGAAAGATGAAAATGAACATGAAATGCTTACTAGTTACTTGATGAGGTTTAATGAACAAAGGTTTATCCTAAATACCCTAGGTTTTTATTCCAAAACCTTGCTTAATAGTATGTTAATGTTGTGAATTTAACTTGTCTTGAAAAAAAAAATATGAAGCCCTTGCCTTTCTCTTCTATGGCCGGTTGATAAGAAGGAGATGAGAGAGTATTTTGTTTCTTACAATTTCATATTATGTTTTGTATGTGTAATTTTGTGAATAATATATTATGTATGCAAGTGTATGTCTAAGATATTTAGTACTCAATATGGTTGAGTCATTCCCTTGTCGACATACATAGGAAATAAAATGACTAAATGTATTTTGTATACTTAAGTATGTATAGGTAGAAGTAAATGTGTAGTTATTTAAAGATAATTGGTAACTTGTGTACATATTTAAGCATTCAGGGTAGCGTTAGCTAAAAATAAATTTTAACGGATCAAAATAAACTATATTGAAGTCATAAAAATTATAAAAATACCTTTCTTACAAAAATTGAGTGAAATAATAATTATCGTGTAGTATTTACGAAAACCGTCGTAATTATATAAATATAACAATTTATATACAAAAATAATTTAAAACACCGGGTAAACTCATAATATTATTTTTATAATCTTAATATGAGTATAAAAATATATCGGGAAAATTTTTGGAAGTATCGGATCAAATGTTCAAAATAATTAATTAAGCGATAGCGTTTATTTGATAAGAAATTATGCGTTTAACGTAAAATGCAAAAACATGCATGAACTAATATGACGATAATGATGCTAATGATATGTAGACTAAACCTAGTCTATATGAATTGTCCTTGATGATTGTTCATGAATTCGCAGCTAAACCATTAAGGTTACGCGAATTTGATACTCGTAAACCTAGTTTACGATAAACGATGAAATAGTGAAGCATGAATAGTGATTTTCTCCGGGAATGAATAGTGTTTCGTGAATAGTAAAGTTTTGAAATATGTTCTCAGAATATCATATCGACTTCAAAAACGATGAATAGTAACCAATGAATAGTAAATTCCCGAGATGAATAGTGAAAATTTTAAACTTTGTAAAAAGACCTGAAATTACGAGTTGTCACATTCGCCCATCCAAAAAGGAATTCAGTCCCTGAATTCAGTTCGTGTTGGTCTCTCCGGTTTAGGGTTTGATGTGGCAAACTTTCCCATTCTCGAGCAAAACCCTCAAAAGACTTTTAGGTAACCAATTTTTACTTAATCTCACAACTCATCAAACGAGAACTGTCGTGAGATTAGGCTAAATTGGTTTGAAGGAAGTCTTTTGAAAATTTGCTCGATTACGAATTGCTACACATATGAGACCACTACTCCCTTCATTGCATGATTCTTCCTGAATTAGACATAGGTGATCAGGCTATGTATAATTTAGGAGTAACAATGCAATGCTTGGACTAATCGACTCATATGATGTTTGGTGTTGAGCCTACCGATGTTAAAATTGTGATAGGGAATGACAGGGCATTCTCCACGTCAGAGTGATGTGAGTATGATGGGATGGGTATCTGAAGGCATCTATGTGACAATCGATTTGAATTGAAAGTAAAAAACTCGCAAAATATGCGTATGAAACCGCATGTATAGTGACTATGCACTTATGATGAAATGATGAGATGCTATGATGATGTAGTTATAGTCTAGGGTCAATGATGCAACCTATTTCTCTATAACTGAAGCTCTAATGCCAATCTGCACCAAATTACGTTTTGCTTGTGGAATGGAATTCAGGGTTATTGTCATAGCATCACAATCACAGTTATATTGAACGACCTAAAGTGTCGTTTGGAAAACACATCGTTTGATTTAATAAAACAATCAGAGTTTACAAAAGATAGGTCCCAAATGAAAGTCAACATATGCGGAATTAAGTTTGTTACAAGTCAAACGATGTTTTTAAAGTTCATAAAACCCAAGTGAGACGCGTCGTCACCGCGACTCTATGATGTGTCCATATGCATGCCATGAAGTGAATGCCTTAGATACCTGAGATAAAACATGCTAAAAAGTGTCAACACAAAGGTTGAGTGAGTTCATAGAGTTTGTGTTGAAATGTAAAGCCTTTCATAATCGTTTATGTAGCAAAGGCATTGTAAATCCACTCAGTTCCAAGTTCCGCCCATACAAAACTTGCAACCTGTGTGTTCACAACCCACTGCCAAAATATGTATAGTTTATGTTCAAGCACATGATGTCAAATGAATTCACAATAGTACCTAACTCGACGTAGAACCATAGCACATAATCAATAGTACATGACTCAATGTATCAGTAGTCAACTGATATAGAACATTATTCGACGTAGAACTATAGCACATAATCAATAGCACATGACTCAATGTATCAGTAGTCAACTGATATAGAACGTTATTCGACGTAGAACTATAGCACGCAAACAAGAACAATTGATATAGTACAACATTCGGTTTTAAAACGATGGTGATCATGATAGAAGTTATCCTTAAAAATTTAAAGTACTTATCAAAATAGCGAAAACTGATTGTACAATCGATTGAAAATGGGGCTATGGAAGACAAATGTAAAAGTTTAAACTTGCTAAAAAAGTGAGGAGCATGTATCTCCCCAAAATATATACACAAAAGTGAGGCTATGAAAACTCACGGTGCAATATGAAAAACCTACCAGCTCTAGCGACCTATTATGAATGATATGTTCTAATGTAAATCATAAAACAATGTCGTGCATCCAAATCCACATGTAATCTATACCACTTGTACATTTTGAAAATAGAATTTATCGTCGAAATATATGTTTATGACATCTCGTCATGTTATAAAATACTTTACAAGTATATACGTTGAATCAACATCCTACGATAGTCATTTAATGATTTATTATGAAATTATAACTTTTCGTCGTAAAACAATATAATTTGACAAGTCATGAGAGTGACTAAATGGCCTTGAAAAGCTAGTCGTAAAATGGTGCACATCGAGTGTTAGGAAACAAACTCAACGGTTTTGGGAAGCTTGTATCATTATCTCAAAGTTTTAGCATTTAAGTTTTCATCATAGAGGTCTCGATCATGGAGAAAAACATAGGTGAAGTATGGTACTTGTGTCCAAAATATTATGTAAGGGTGGTTTTCGGCAAAATTCAAGTGACCGTATTTTATTTGTTACAACTCTGCTTGACGACCGGTTGGACATTTTAGAAAATATGCTAGGCGAGCTTACTTTTACTAGAAGACATCTTGTTATAAAAAGTACTATATCAATGTTAAAAACGACCCTCAACATGGTCCTACGTGGCCGTAATGTTTGTCTAATAGAAATATATTAGTTTTGCTTATATAATATAGTTACGGCAACTTTGTTTAACGTGTGTAATTTAATCGTTACAAGTCCGTTTTCTACGTATTCTATATCCTTATCTTCGTATTAAAGTATACTAATATATTTTTGATAAGTCGACACATTTTATAACGCTTAAGACCCATTTTTGACTCGTAAAAAGTTAAAATAATATGCTGAATTTTATAGTTCTCGTCGTCAAACTTGAAAATAGCATAACTTCTTCGTTATAACTCCGTTTAAACCCATTCAAGCGGCCAAGTTTTCGTTTTAAAGTGTATTTTCTAAATATCTAGCCCAAAATTTTTTATCAACTGACGAAAATTCCAGATTTAACAAAAACCAACAGACTCTTAATTATAGTTGTCGAAATGAGTTTTTCTCGCGCAAAACCTATTCTAACCAATTCAAACCAACGCCGAAGCTATTCTAATCCTACCATACACCTTCTTAGGGTGTCATGGGTTCCTAGACATCACCAAAAGTGATATGTTTCAAGGAGTAATTATAGGATGATATATATAAATTTATAGTACTTAAAAACAATTAAAGTGGTATAGATAACCATATAACTTGCATGTTTTACTCAAGCATGATAAAATGACAATAATATGAATATGAAAGATGAAAATGAACATGAAATGCTTACTAGTTACTTGATGAGGTTTAATGAACAAAGGTTTATCCTAAATACCCTAGGTTTTTATTCCAAAACCTTGCTTAAGAGTATGTTAATGTTGTGAATTTAACTTGTCTTGAAAAAAAAAATATGAAGCCCTTGCCTTTCTCTTCTATGGCCGGTTGATAAGAAGGAGATGAGAGAGTATTTTGTTTCTTACAATTTCATATTATGTTTTGTATGTGTAATTTTGTGAATAATATATTATGTATGCAAGTGTATGTCTAAGATATTTAGTACTCAATATGGTTGAGTCATTCCCTTGTCGACATACATAGGAAATAAAATGACTAAATGTATTTTGTATACTTAAGTATGTATAGGTAGAAGTAAATGTGTAGTTATTTAAAGATAATTGGTAACTTGTATACATATTTAAGCATTCAGGGTAGCGTTAGCTAAAAATAAATTTTAACGGATCAAAATAAAATACATTGAAGTCATAAAAATTATAAAAATACATTTCTTACAAAAATTGAGTGAAATAATATTTATCGTGTAGTATTTCTGGCAAATTGTAATTATATAAATATAACAATTTATATACAAAAATAATTTAAAACACCGGGTAAACTCATAATATTATTTTTATAATCTTAATATGAGTATAAAAATATATCGGGAAAATTTTTGGAAGTATCGGATCAAATGTTTAAAATAATTAATTAAGCGATAGCGTTTATTTAATAAGAAATTATGCGTTTAACGTAAAATGCAAAAACATGCATGAACTAATATGATGATAATGATGCTAATGATATGTAGACTAAACCTAGTCTATATGAAATGTCCTTGATGATTGTTCATGAATTCGCAGCTAAACCATTAAGGTTACGCGAATTTGATACTCGTAAACCTAGTTTACGATAAACGATGAAATAGTGAAGCATGAATAGTGATTTTCTCCGGGAATGAATAGTGTTTCATGAATAGTAAAGTTTTGAAATATGTTCTCAGAATATCAAATCGACTTCTAAAACGATGAATAGTAAAATGATGAATAGTAACCGATGAATAGTAAATTCCCGAGATGAGTAGTGAAAATTTTAAACTTTGTAAAATGACCTGAAATTACGAGTTGTCACTCTAATTGATGCAATGCATCTAGTCAAATGGGTATGGGTCAGGATCAATACCATGGGTTATGGATATGATCCATGGGTTGTGATTTTTACCCATCCTAATAAACTATTACAACAAATGATTTATTACAACAATTTGTATTAAGTGACTATATGTAAATGCTTTACAAGAATAACATGTATCCTTACAATTTTACTTATGATAACATTATATTTGTTATCAACAAAACACAAAGAGATCGCAAAATATTAATAAACGTTTTTACAGTTTATCTGTATTAACACAATACAATGTAATCAACCTCAAAAAGTGTGTATTCATTCATTTTGCCCACAAGTACACATATGACTCAATTAAAGCCACTATATTCGATCGAAATAGTTCAACTAATACCTAAAACTTATCGATAAAGTAGAGTTTATATATGTGAAGTAGTTAGTTAAAAAAGTAAAGGTGTGGGTAGTAGGAAACGTGTCGAATGAGATAATGAAGGAGTGTGGTTTATCATAAAAAACAAACTACAACATTATCGCAGTCAACACGATTCATACTACTCACACTTTTTCTCGAGTCATTGACTCTGTCATACTGTCCACTACAGATTATCGGTGGACACACTTAGGTACTTTGATCCTCCCTTCAAAATCCCATTGCCATGACGACGTAATATGTGAAAAGGTTTCACCAAACCCATTGTTGTGACGTTGACATAGGAATGGGTTTTCGAGGGGAAGCTCAAAGTACCCATATGTGACAAATAAAAAAAAGTGGAGCATGCCAACCAACTAAGTGGATTTAGATTACCTAAAGTATGATAAAAATGTCGATTCTAGAAAAGAGTGTGAGTATTAGGGCTTGCGTTGAATGGGACAATGAAGGGGTGTGGTCTGTCATGAACAATACACACTATATCATATCGCAATCAACACGCCTCAATTATCAGGGCCCATCTATCTAACGATGTAGATGGGTTCCATTGCTTAATTTGAACACCGTCCCTAATACCATTTGTGTGCTTGATCTTTATTACCCGATTTTGCTCTTTTTGTACCAAAACTTGTGATCAAGATCAAGCACACAAATGGTACTAGGGATGGTGTTCAAATTAAGCAATGGAACCCATCTACATCGTTAGATAGATGGGCCCTGATAATTGAGTTTTTTTAGATGAAGCTCAATGTAGCAAGGTGTGTATGGCCTCATTACTTTATGGATGGATAGTTTTAGATCATGAAAAAGAATGAAATTAAAAAAAAGAACTTTATAATAGTGTTAAAGAACACTTTCTAAATCCCATTCTCATTTATGAAATTAAACCATTCACCAGCAAGTAATGCGGACACCTATTACATACCTTGATACTTTGAACTTCTCGTTGAAACAATTTTATAGAATCCAAAACTATATCATACTGAACCTTAACATATATAAAATATAGTTTTTCGCTAAGTGTTACAAACTTAATTCTTATACTACTCGCTATACAATAGTGGATACAAAATACTTCAACTACTTTAGGCATCTTCCATAGTATCCACCAGATGCACAAAATTGGTTCTCAAACGATATCAGTACAGGTTAAAAAATGACGTGTGAAACAAAAAAATGATGTTACTCAATATTTTTTATATTTGTACTACTAAAAGCAGTAAAGTGTCTAAGTCGGGAATATACATTTCCTTGTTGTTGGACATGAAATTTATGAACGTGTATTAAGGTCCTTTCAGAAATTATTTAATGCATTTGGTGGATACTATGATAAGATGCCTAAGGTATTTGAAGTAGATGTTGGACCTAGTGGACATAATTATAACTTTCTTCTAAAGATCTATTATACGGATAATCGCATCATTTGCTTGATCAAATAAGATATTTTTCATCACAACCTGTTACATATAAAAAATACACAAATACATAAATTTCAAACAAACACACAAAACAAAACATATATGTAATTCAAAATCAGTTTGCTTATCTAACACACCACCAAAAAACCAAATATAACCTAACACATACAATATCTAACCCATGCTTCATATTGGTATGTAATAGCTAGGCTCAGATCTGTAAAAATAATTAAGTACAAAAACATCAGGATATAACCGTCATGGCTGCAAAAATAATACAACTAAATTGCCCCGCCAAGATACGGAAAATCGCATCATTTGAATGATTTTGAATTAGATATTGTTAATACAAATATCGCCTAAAAAACATTATTTATATTTTATGATCTTTGCTATGTTTTGTTGATAATAATAATAAACTTTATTTAAGCAAAGTATAAATTTTGTCAAATCTTTTTATTCATATAGATATAAGTTTTACTTAACATCACTAAAAAGCTCAAACCATATATTAAACAATGTTGATTTTTGTCACGTGTACACTATGCTTCATGAGTTGTACATTTTTTTCAAAGAAATGATCATTACATATTTATCTAAGTCATACACTAGCATAAGTAATCAAACATTGTTAGTAAGTTATAAACCAACATTGTACAATCTATTAAACACATTTTAGCTAGTTACATTTTACACTTTACAATTTAACTTTGTTAAATGTTTTAATCAAAATGAAATTGATTTATAGCATCACTACTTGGATCATCCTGTACTAGAAAAATATGAGATAGCAAAATTTAGTAGGATTATAGAGAATATTTTGGAAAGATTTGAACTAGATTCGGAAGATTTGAAAAATCTTCTGTCAAGACTGGCAGAACCAAAAATTAAAAGGGCGGACCCTTTTTTTGGTTTCGGCTAATCTGTGGGGCGCTGAGCCAAATGGCTATTAGCAGCCCAAATTCAGTTGTTTTTCTTATCACTTACATACGTAAATATTGTACATTCTCTCTCACTCATAATTCCCTATATCTAACTCTTTAATATTCATTTTAGTGAACTTCTTAAATAGCAAGAAGATCAAAGCATTATTGAAGACTTACAAGCTTCAACAAGTGTTGCAAGTCTTGTGTATTCATCACAGTGTATATTGTAATTTCTCATATATCATTTTTGTACCAAACCATCATAAAACCCATGTAGTGATTGGTTAGTATTTTTGTCCTCAAAATACGTAGTGTGACGGGAGTGGTTGTACCCTTGTAAAAGAACTCGACATCTAGCTTTGTGTCGAAAATAGTATGTAAGTGACGTGTTGATGCAGGTTTTACTGACCAGGTCTTAATATTTATAGTGTCTCGCTATACCTATGGTCTACCCTAAGGCACTAATGGGCAGTGTACCCGATCGTGTGTAGTGTAGTAAATGGTAAAGCCGAGTTCGTCCCAGGAGCTATGTGTGTTGGATTATTACTAATAATAATTGTTTCGATAGGGAATTAATTAGTTAAACTACTAATGTAGAATAAAAGCAAGTAAATGGGAAAAGAGAGATCAATATAGGAATAGTGGTGCTTACCTAGTCAATCCTCCTAGCTAGTTATGTCTACGTCTACCTACTTCCAATTACTTCAGGTGGGGTCAAGTTCGAGAAGACAGCATTTGGTCAATTCGCCCTAACCTATCAGCAAAGATGCCACCACAGGAGAAATCCGGCGCACCGTCATAAGTCCTGTTGTTCCTGGTCCCCTAAGCCAAGTCATTAAGTACTGCTATATGCTAGATTCTAAATAGTGAGTGCCCGGCCGTTAGGAACTTAGACACTACACCCCCTAATTCTTAAGTTCATCCAAACGATAGGTGAACAGTTGGTCAAATCGCACAAGTAGAAAGGGTCGTCAGTTGGTCATATCTTCCCCTTCCCGTCTTAGTCCGCTCACCTAGGGTCAGTTGGTCATATCTCCTAGGCAATTGGCCTCTACCGCCATTCAAAACTACCGAATCAAGGGTGACTACCAAAGAACTATGCATGCATACACTTAGAAATAAGTGTACGGAAGTAAAGGTAAACGCAAACAAAACAATTAGGGAATCATAACTAGGCTAGCACCAAAGGGTGCTTAGCCGCTCATATTAATCATGCAAATCAATTCAATATTCAAAGATACGAAATACATGAATTGAAAATAAAAGAAATATAAAACGCTAAAGCTTATCGTAATGGTGTGACTTCTCCTTTGGAAACAGCTCCGTATGCTCCCTAGACCGCCTTGAGCTTTTCCCACTTTCTCAGAGAGTTGTGTGTGGAATGGGATGATTAGAAATGCTGGAATTCGGGGGTATTTATAGGCAGTGTCGGGTTACGGCGTAACAAATATAAGAGTTACGCCGTAACCGTCTATTCCGTCGTAAATGTACTAGATCTGCTAGTTACGGCGTAACCTAATAAGTGGTTACGTCGTAGTCTTCAATAAACATGGTTACGTCGTAAATGATGCAGTAGTTACGGCGTAAGTATCAGCGGCGTGGATCCTCATTTGACCTAATGTAGTTACGTCGTAACCTTTGGGAAGAGTTACGCCGTAACCTCTTGATAAGTTGGTATTCTGAGTCACGCAATAGTTACGGCGTAATGTGAGAGAGGAGTTACGCCTTAACTTCTTCAAAATAGGCATACTGTGATGAATCTTTAGTAATGTTTCCATTTTCGCGTCTCTTTAGCTCCAATGCTAGTAATTTACCTGAAAGTGGAAAACAAGCGTAAATCCATATAAATGATATAAACTACAAGCATTATCGGGAAATTGACACTTAATATTCAGGACTATTTGATGTTATCAAATATCCCCCACTTGAACTCTAGTTGCCCTCAAGTAGACCTTATTAGATAGATTCCTAAAAAGATATATCCCAAAACACGGAAAATATGAGTTTACAAATCCTTATGCTAGAATAAAACAAAGCCGAACACCTCACGAAAGGGGAACAAACACTCAAATCTCTCAACTATTCTAAGTGTCAATTTCGGGGTGATCACTTAATCGCACAGTCATAGCATGTATTCTATCATAAGCTTGGCGGTTACACAAATTTCCACCACTAGAGTTAAGGGCTAAACAATTCTCGAAGGCAATATGGGTAGACACGACAAAGGTTAAGGGGTGACTCGTCATTACTAACATGTCACGGCGAAGTGGAAAAAATCAATGATACATGACCAAATCCATGGCCAAGACACCAAAGATTGCTCGCTGCATCATCTAGACATGCTTCATGACTAAAGGGTAGGATAAGACATTGGATATATAATTGGTGTAAAATGAAAAACAAACAGGTAGTCTAAATCTATAACCAAGTCATCACCACTTACCGTCCGCCCAAAGTTCAAGTTTAGAAGTCCAGAAACCGGATCATGAAATGCTATGTAGATGTGTCATTAGAGGACGTCGTGATGGGCACACCACCTTTTCTTCTTCTGTTGGCAAAACTACCAACTCCAATCTTCAAATGTGACCGAGGTGGCCTCCTCGATAGTAATCAATAATGCTCAAACTAATATTGCTTATAACAACGCACTTTACAATATCATAACTCAATCTTTTTTTTTTTTTTTTGAATCATAACATAATAACATAACATCCCCCCACTTGAGATGAACAATGGGAATTCGGGGGGTCTTCAATGATCTTCATGAATGTTGTCGATGAAAGCGTGATTTCCAAACCTTTCCACTCGAACCTTGAACTTAGGCAAATGATGACTTCCTAATCACAAATAAAGACTACAGGGTAGGCTAAGGTGTATAGGTGCAATGAAACAATATATTGGGTTGACAAAATGAAAGGAATGGCTCAGAAGGGTGTATCTAGGAGTATCTTGCACTAAAGGTGAGTGCAACAAAAGGGTTTCACATGGGGGTCGAAAAGTCGAGGTGACTAATCGATAGACTCACAATGGTCGGCTGTTTGGGTGATAATCCTATAATATTGCCTTCTAAACTGAAAAGTCCAAATACATCGAGCTAACTCAACATACCTCGTCTATGGTCTCGAAATGATGCATAGGCCAAGTTCTAAAGTTTACAAGCTACCGGTACACTCATAATTTGGTGGATTTGGGGTAAAATATTGGAAACGGATAAGGCTAATCTCACTATGTAATGTCAAGGGTTGTATGTGCTCGGCTAAGGTCTAATCTAGTTAGGTTCGGAAAAACATGTCAAAATTTTAAAAATGGCATAGTTTTTCAAAATAAACTAGAAAAATGAGGGTGAAATAAAGTTCAAGAGATAATTCTACTCCCGTCCCCCCACTTGAATTGTACAAAGTCCCTTTTGTACTAGGCATTTAAAATAAAGGTGAAGAGAAAGGTAGAATTAGAGCGAGAACTTCCTTGAAATTTGCTCCAAAAAGAAGAAGGCCCACGAAAAAGAACCGTGCCTTCGTTAAGCGTCATGAACAAACTTCAATCCCTGAAATCACAATACCGACAAGCATAATTCTAAAAAGAAAAAAAATAAAAATGAAAAACAACCTAACTAACTTTCGTAGGAATCACGGTTGCATTTAGTGAATGCAATAAGCCTTTTAAACCACTTGGTATCCCAAGTGGACGAGTGAAGTCTCGTGAGGGTTTACAGGGAACACACCCACAAAGTTCATTTAAAAACTAATACAAGGTTACTGTGTTTTAAAATGAAAGAATTAAAGCAGAGGAGAATTACGTCGTAACTCCTATTAGGGAGTTA
Source organism: Chrysanthemum makinoi (assembly GCA_910596185.1). Lineage (NCBI taxonomy): Eukaryota > Viridiplantae > Streptophyta > Magnoliopsida > Asterales > Asteraceae > Chrysanthemum > Chrysanthemum makinoi. The sequence continues at coordinate 198,245,069 of OU343217.1, read as the reverse complement.
CGCCGTAGCTAAACAAACTGGTATGTAAGCGAGTAGTTACAACATAACCGAGATGGTATTACGTACGTAATTAGTAATGCGTCAATAGTTCTTTTGCTAAAACGTTGGTTACGGTAATCACCAAGATGAGTTACGCCGTAACTTTGTTCAGATCGACAAGCTGCAGACAATTCGTTACTCGTTTCCTGCAACAATGGTTAGAAAACACAAAACCCAACAGAAAAGAAATAAAACAAAAGAAAGGTATAATTCGGGTTGTCTCCCGAAAGAGCACTTTTCTTTTTTAACGAGTCTTTAAGTTAGATTCAGAGCCGCGGGGCTACTAGACCAGAGCGAAGAATTCATCTCCTGATAGCTTGCTAACATCCTGCCCATAATAAATCTTTGCACGGTGTCCATTTACCTTGAAATATACTCCTTCCTTGTTATGAACTTCAATAGTCCTGTAAGGGAATACCTTACTTACTGTGTATGGGCCAATCCAACGAGATCTCATTTTTCCAGGGAATAATTTAAGTCTTTAGTTAAAAATGAGAACTTCCTGTCCCACCTCGAATTTTTTATCCTTGATTCGCTTATCATGCCATCTTTTGGTCCTGTCTTTGTATGCTCTGGCATGATCATATGCTTCATCTCATAATTCAGCTAAACAGTTTATTTGGGAAAATCGGTGTTCCTTGATTATATCAGCCTCCAAGTTGGCATTCTTGAGAGCCCAATATGCCTTATGTTCCAATTCTACGGGAAGATGACATGCTTTTCCGTAAACAATCTTAAAAGGGGTGCTTCCAATAGGAGTTTTGAAAGCTGTCTTGTATGCCCATAATGCCTCATCGAGTTTTTCGGACCAATCTTTTCTGTTACTGCTGATGGATTTTTCTAAAATTCGTTTGAGTGCCCTGTTGGTGTTTTCAGTTTGCCCATTGGTTTGTGGGTGATAAGGTGTAGACATTCGGTGGAGTACCCCATATCTATTCAGAACTTTCTCCATAATAGCATTACAAAAGTGTGTCCCTCAATCGCTAATGATGGTCTTAGGGATCCCAAACCTAGAGAATAATTTTTTCAGAAAGCGAATGACACTCCTAGCGTCACAAGTCTGCAGGGCTTCGGCTTCAACCCATTTTGAAATGTAATCGACAGCTACAAGGATATAACATTTATTCTTTGATGGAGTAAAAGGTCCCATAAAATCGATCCCCCAAACATCAAAAACCTCACATACCATAATATTGTTGAGTGGCATCTGATTCCGAGAAGAGATGTTCCCTGCCCTTTCAAAAGCGTCACAATCCCTAAGATGCTTTGTGGCGTCTTTGAAAATTCTCGGCCAAAATACTCCGGCCTCATAAACTTTTCGAGCAGTATTGTCGGCTCCATAGTGTCCTCCAGCAGGTCCGTTGTGGCAATGTTTCAGAATCTGTTTTTGCTCTTCCCCAAATACGCATCTCCGAATAATACCATCAGGGCATGATTTGAAAAGGAACGGATCATCCCAGAAGTAAAACTTAAGATCTGAGAAAAACTTTTTCTTTTGATCGTAGGTTTTGTTGCTTGGAAAAACTTTTGCTGCTAGGTAATTAGCGAAATCAGCGTACCATGGATCGATACTAGAATCTTTAATTCTAACTGCCATGAGATGTTCATCGGGGAAGGAGTCCCGGATAGTTTCATTTTCATGTTCCTCGAGCTTAGGGTTTTCTAATCGTGAAAGGTGATCAGCTGCTAAGTTTTCTGCTCCTTTCTTATCCTTGATTTAAATTTTAAATTCTTGGAGCAGTAGTACCCATCTTATCAATCTTGGTTTGGCATCCTGTTTATTAAATAAGTACTTCAAAGCAGAATAGTCAGTGTAGACAACAGTTTTTGACATTACTAAATAAGATCTGAATTTATCAAAGGCATAGACTACAGCAAGGAGCTCTTTTTCAGTGGTTGTGTAATGCTCTTGTGCCTCATTTAAGGTTTTACTAGCATAATAAATGGGTTTAAATTTTTTATCCACCCTCTGTCCTAAAACAGCACCCACAGCATAGTCACTAGCATCGCACATGAGTTCAAAATCGCTCCCCCAGTTAGGAGCAATAATAACCGGGGCAGTAGTCAGTTTTTCTTTTAAAATGTCAAAAGCTTTTTTGCAATCATCGTTAAAATCAAATTTAGCATCTTTCATTAGGAGTTGGGTCATAGGTTTTGCAGTTTTAGAAAAATCTTTTATAAATCGTCTATAAAATCCTGCATGCCCAAGAAAACTCCTACTGCTTTTTAGGTTAGTCGGATAGGGTAGTCGAGAAATGACGTCAACCTTAGCTTTATCAACTTCTATCCCAGTTTGAGAAATTTTATGCCCCAAAAAAATCCCTTCTTTAACCATAAAATGACATTTTTCCGAGTTAAGGACAAGGTTGGTTTCTTCACACCTGGCAAGCATTTTAGATAGATTATTAAGACAAGATGAGAAAGAGTTACCAAAAACCGAGAAGTCATTCATGAAGACTTCCATAAAATCTTGACACATATCAGAGAATATAGCAGTCATGCACCGTTGGAAAGTAGCAGGAGCGTTACATAGTCTAAAAGGCATCCTTCGGTAGGAGAATGTTCCGTAAGGACACGCGAATGTTGTCTTCTCTTGATCCTCAGGGGCAATAGGAATTTGAAAGTAACCTGAGAATTCATCGAGGAAGCAGTAATACTCATGTCCAGAGAGTCTTTCTAACATCTGATCGATAAATGGAAGGGGGAAGTGATCCTTTCGTGCAGCATCATTTAATTTTCTGTAATCAATTCACACCCTCCAGCCGATGGACTGTCCTAGTTGGTATCAGCTCATTATCTTCGTTGGTGACCACGGTCATTCCTCCTTTCTTTGGCACAACATGAATGGGACTAACCCAAGGGCTATCAGAAATAGCATAAATTAGACCCGCATCCAGGAGCTTAATGATTTCGTCTTTCACAACATCTTGTACTTTAGGGTTTAATCTCCTTTGTGGTTGCACTACAGGTTTAAAATCATCTTCCATAAGTATCTTGTGGGAACAATATGAAGGGTTAATTCCTTTAATGTCAAAGACTTTCCATGCAATTGCCCCTTTGTGCTTGCTCAAAACCTGTAGTAATGACTTCTTCTCTTCGTTAGATAAAAGAGAGGAAATCACAACAGGATAACTTCGATCTCCATTGATAAATGCATATTCCAAATGAGGAGGTAACTCCTTAAGTTTTGGGGGAGCTTCAGCTTCTTCCGGGGTATTTTCTAAACATACGTCTGATTCTTTGAGGTCAGTTTCTCTGTTTCGCTTTCTTCATCGCTAGATGTCCCATCATTATCTTCGAATTTTAATGATCTCAAAGGGTCAGGAAGAAAACATTCCTGGGCATGTTTCTGAGTGTTAGCTTCGATAAGGTCGAGATCATCAAGGTTGTCATCAGTGAAGGAAGCATATCTCATTGACTTTTCAAGATCGAAGGTGATCTTATCATTACCGATCTCCAACGAAATCTTCTTGTTAAAGACATCAATCATAGCGTGTGCGGTTGCAAGAAAGGGTCTTCCGAGCAAAATAGGGATATCATCTTCTTCCATATCAAGGACCACGAAGTCGACTGGGAATACAAATTTATCGATCTTGACAAGAACATTTTCAGCGATCCCTTTTGGATATTGAGTAGTTTTATTAGCCAGCTCAATACACATTCTAGTAGGTTTAAGCTCTTCCAACTCCAAACGTGAATAAAGAAAGAATGGCATAAGTCTAATGCTTGCCCCAAGGTCGGCAAGGGCCTTGTTGAATAAAATTCCCCCGATAGTGCAAGGTAAAGTGAAACTCTCTGGATCTTCTTCTTTAACAGGCATGTCTTTTAAAAAGCGCGAGCATCTTTGATTTAAAGTTATCTGCGTCCGTCGAGAAAGTCTTCTATGGGTAAGGAGATCCTTCATAAATTTGGCATATTTCGGCATTTGCTCCAAAGCTTCAACGAGAGGAATATTAATGCTGAGTTGTTGTATTTTCTCCATGAATTTCTGAAATAGCACCCGTTCTTGTTCCTTCTTAATTCTTCCCGGAAATGGAATTGGTGGAATTTAGGGACGGACTTTTTTGACAGAAGGTTGAGCCTCCTCGGTTTCTTTATTGTCATATTGGGGTGTTTCGTTAGTCAGATCATTCGAGTTCGAAGGATAAGCTGGTTCCTTATAGTTTAATCCACTCCTGGTTGTAATAGCGTGAGCCAGATCTCGAGGATTTGTTTCTGTCGTGCTAGGTAAGTCCCCTTCATCTCTTACTCTGATAGATTCTGCGAGTTTTCCTACTTGATTCTCAAGTCTTCTAATAGCAGCTGCTTGTGTTCTTAGTGCTTTGTCATAATCTCGCTTGAGATTCCAAACCAATTTTTCGCTCTCATCATGTTTTCTGTTAGATTCTTTAACAAGCATTTTCACAGCCTTTTCAAGATCCGTTACTCTCCCATCAATGGGTTTATTGAAATTGTGCTTTACAATCTTCACTTCCTCAGTTAGGGAGTGCATATCTTTTTCAAATTCCTCCAGATTTTTTATCACTGATTGTATCTTGATAGGATCTTCATCTCGATCTTCATTCCATGATGACGAATGGAGCGCAACCTCCTCAACTCTTGTCCATCCTTTATCAGCAGTCATCAAAGGGATAGGTTCTTTAGAGTTTAACAATTGCCGAGTCTTTATATTCAACCCGTTGTAGAATATTTGCAGTTGCTCGTGTTTGTTGAGTTTATGCTCGGGGCATTTTAGGATGATTTCGTTAAATCTTTCCCAAGCTGTAAATAGTTGTTCATCATAGAATTGGCTAAACCTCCTAATTTCATCAACTTGTTGAAGGATTTTTGCAGGGGTTCGGTATTTCTTAAGAAAAACCTTCTTAAATGCATTCTACATTGTGATAGATCCTGATGGAAGTTTCTTTAACCAATCTCTAGCTCTTCCTTTTAAGGTAAAAGGGAAAGCCCTCATCATAACATGATCTCTGGAGATTCCAGGTGCATGGAATTAATTGGCGATCTCGCATACTTTTGCGATGTGCTCGTGTGCTTCTTCGTCTTTAGTTCCATAAAAGCAGCATCTTTTCAGTTCATCAAGACAGAGTCCCCAAAATTCGAATTTAACATTTTCTTCAAGAGCTGGAATGGTGATCCCCTGTTTACTTTTTGAGATGGTGAGATAGTCATTCATAGTAAGAGCCATAATATCAAAACGAAATTTTTAAAGGACTTAAATAAAAATCCTAATATAACTCCCCGGCAGCGGCGCCAAAAACTTGATGCAAGTTTTCTTGCGACAGTCTTAATATTTATAGTGTCTCGCTATACCTATGGTCTACCCTAATGCACTAACGGGTAGTGTACCCGATCGTGTGTAGTGTAGTAAATGGTAAAGCTTAGGTCGTCCCAAGAGCTATGTGTGTTGGATTATTACTAAGTCTAGTGTCACAGAATAATAATTGTTTCGATAGGGAATTAATTAATTAAACTACTAATGCAGAATAAAAGCAAGTAAATGGGAAAAGAGAGATCAATATAGGAATAATGGTGCTAACCTAGTCAATCCTCCTAGCTAGTTATGTCTACGTCTACCTACTTCCAATTACTTGAGGTGGGGTCAAATTCGAGAGGACAGCATTTGGTCAATTTGCCCTAACCTATCAGCAAAGATACCACCACAGGAGAAATCAGGCGCACCGTCATAAGTCATGTTATTCCTAGTCCCCTAAGCCAAGTCATTAAGTACCGCTACATGCTAGATTCTAAATAGTGAGTACCCGGCCATTAGGAACTTAGACACTACACCCCCCCCCCCAATTCTTAAATTCATGCTAGATTCTAAACAGAGGCCTAAAACAACTATTCATAAATACCCCTTTCTTAAAAGCAACTACAATGCACAACCTAATTATCAACACACCAATTGGAACCAAAACTTCCCTAGACCATATCAAACTCCCAATTACATGTCATGGACCCCATATCCACCATTTTGATACATAAACCAAGTAAATGGCATGTTTAACCCAAATAGATCCATGAGATATTGGGGACCAAACGCTTGAGTTTTATGATTCATATGTATGCTTGAAAGCCGGTTTGGAACCAAAAGAATGGATAAAAGATAGTGGTTTCTCGAGGCACATGACGGAAATAAAGTCTCTTCTCATCATATCAAGAATATGATGGAGGTAATGTTACATTTGGTAGTAACCTTAAAAGCAAAATCATCATAAAAGGTACGATCTCTCATGAGACCCTATTTATTGAAAATGCTGCTCATGTTGATAAACTAGGATTTAACTTACTTAGCATTAGTCAACTATGTGATAAAAAGTACAAAGTCCTATTTGATAAACATGGTAGTGAAATCCTAAAAGATGGAATCACAATAGCAAAAGGAGTTAGGAAAAACAACATATATGTCATGAAAATTGATAAAACATCTAGAGGTTAACTTTGCCTTGCCACTTTAGACGACAACTCAACTCTTTGGCATAGACGCCTAGGTCACGCCAATATGAGACTAATCCAATCCTTATCATCAAAAGAACTTGTTAGAAACTTACCTAAGTTAAGATATGACCAACACTTCTGTGATGCTTGTAAAATCGGAAAACAAGTTCATAGTAGCCATAAGGCTAAAAATATGGTATCTACGTCTAAGTGCCTAGAACTTTTGCATATCGATTTATTTGGTCCATCCGCTATACAAAGTTATGGAGGTAAATTCTACAATTTGGTCATAGTAGATGATTAATCAAGATATAATTAGACAAAATGTTTTAAAAATAAAAATGAAGCCTTTGATGAATTTGAAATAGTAAGCAAGAAAATTCAAAACCAACTTAGTATTTGCATTGTGTCAATCCGAACGGATCATGGTCGTGAATTTGATAATGAAATACAATTTGGAGCTTTTTGTAATGCCAATGGCATAACACATAATTTCTTAGCTCCTCGAACTCCTTAATCAAATGGTATATTAGAACGTAAAAACCGGATTGTTCAAGAGATGAGTAGAAAATGCTAAATGAACAAAATATACCTCAAGAATTTTGGTGTAACGCGGTCGACACATCTACTTATATTTTAAATAGAGTCCTAATATGACCATTCTTAAACAAAACTCCTTATGAGTTGTGTAAAGGTAAGAAACCTACACTAGGATACTTTAGAGTCTTTGGAAGTAAATGTTTTATTCTAAACACTAAAGACTACCTCACCAAACTTGACCCAAAGTCTTATGAAGGTGTATTTCTTGGATATTCACAAAATATCAAAGCTTATACTGTCCTAAAAAAAGAAATTATGAGAGTCAAAGAATAGTTAAATGTAACATTTGACGAAAGTCCACCTCCCCCTAAGACATCACCTTTGGTAGATGATGACTTAGTTGGAAGCCAACTTGCTGAAAATCAAGAAAACCTAGTTAATGACACGGAAGATGAACCATTAAATAAATAAATATTCAATATCAAGGAATCTAAAAGTCATCCTTTGGATAGTGTCATAGGACAAATTAATGAAAGAACCTTAAGATCAAAAGTTTAAAATCAAAGTAATTACTTTTGCTTTGTATCAACTATTGAACCTAAAAATATAAATGAGGCAATAAAAGATGAATCTTGAGTAATACCTATGCAGAGGAACTAAACCAATTTGTTATAAATGATGTTTGGACATTAGTTCTTCAACCTAAAAACAAACTATAATTGGAACAAAATGGGTTTTTCAAAATACAATGGATGAAAATGGTGTAGTGTCTTGAAACAAAGCTAGGCTAGTAGCACAAGGCTAAAATCAACAAGAAGGCATTGACTACGATGAAACCTTTTCCCCGGTTGCTAGGATCGAGTCTATTAGAATCTTACTTGCATATGCATGTGCACATGACTTCAAACTTTTTCAAATGGATGTCAAGAGTGCATTTTTGAATGATTTTATCATTAAAGAAGTCTATGTTGCAGAACCACTTGGGTTCACTGATTTTAAAAAACCAAATCACGTTTAAAAACTTAAAAAGGCATTATGTGGACTTAAGAAATGTATCTAAATATTCGTTTCACGGCTTCAAGATGTGATGTTTTAGGATCTTCTTGAAAGCGAGTACATAGACAAACACTAAATATAATGTCGGGTCTACTAGCCGTAAGATAGAGTAGACTACCAATCATTCCTCTATATTCAGTATTATCTATTGATTCACTTTCCTCATCCTTGGTGAGTTTGGTTTCCGAGGACATAGGTGTTTTAATAGGTTTAGAACCTTCAAGTCCAAATTTTTAAAGAATATATTTTTTGTATTTAGATTGATTAAAGAAGATTCCATCTTCTAATTGTTTGATTTGTAATCCCAAGAAAAATTTTAGTTCTCCTCATTTCAAACTCGCCGTGCATGACTTCTTAAAAGTCATCACATAGCTTTTGACGAGTTGACCCTCATAAGACAACATTGCCGACATCTTAACAAAACCTCTTGAACGAGAACCCTTTAACCTTCTTAGACTTGGACTAGAACTAATGGAGCCCAATCCGTAGTTATAGGAAAATAGAAACTTACTTCAAACCAAAACGAATAAAATCGACCAAATCAAAATTTGGCCCAAGGTACCCTGCAATAACACGGACGGAACCAAAAATTTGGTTCCGCCCAATCCGCGTGTTCCTGGTCAAAAGTTTGACAGCTTAAAACAAACACCCCCTTCTCAATAATTAAACATATTCGACCTAAACTCCATCCCAGCTAAATAGAACTCACAAATTGGTGAATTACTCTATCAAATCTCTGCTCCAAACACCACTGTAGGTACTTTCACCAAATTCTTCTTCCAATTCTGAGTCTAGGGTTTCTATTTTATACACAAAACCAAAACTTGAGGATTATGCATTATGAAGTACATTTGTTAATTATACAACTAATTATGTTTCCCTTAGTTAGGAATTGCATCAGGAAGTACATAAAACTAATTTCCTAAAAAACCCATGTCAAATCATTGTAAAAATTTCTCACAATTAGGATACAACATTTTTCTACACATTGTTTATACAAATAAAAACGTTATGTTTTAAACATCACTCGCATAATGTCTCTTGAATGCTAAAGGAAGTACATAATAAATATGTATTTTCGGGTACATTCAATCGAAGCTACATTGAGTTAGGAGCATTTGGGTTATCTCTCATTTCGTTACAAATTACTAAAGAATTTATTTTGTGCATTAAAAGAGTCGAGATAATCGCACCTCGACATTGTCCCCATGTAGACACACACTAGAACATCACAACATGGTTTTCGCGTATTTTAACTAAAAAAATGTGAATTATGTATCTCTAGGAACAAAATTGCCTCTCTTTAATGCTTATGACCACAAGGACACTCTCGCCTATATACCTCCTCATCATAGGACTAAGGGACTTAGCAAAACAGAAGTCAAAATCTTTAAGGCTCTAGAAAAACGTTACTTTCATGGAGGTAGAACCATACACCCATCCTTTTTAGAAGCCACAAACATTTCTCAAGAACTTTCAACAATCAACTTTGGTTGTCTCCTAAACATCGACGAACAAATTTGTCCTAGATTCGTCCTTGAGTTCTATGCTACCATAGTTCTCGTAACTGAGGATAATAGATTAATGACAATTCACTTCAAAGAAAACCAAAATGAGTTTCACTTACCTCTTTGTCAATTTTTCAAAATCCTTGGAGTCCCTTGTCAAGGTACATGCCTTTACTCAGATAAATTGTCACTCTCATTTCTTGACACAATCATTGATCGAACTCCTCCATAAAAAACTCCTTTAGTAGACAAAGAAACAATCCAAGAACTGAGTTTCTGGGACTAGAACTACTTGTTCGGGTCAAGAAATCAACTGAGATCCATTCGGAATGGAACTCAATGAACTCAAACCTCAACTTAAAAAATGAGAAGAAGTCATTCGGGCAAACGTCTTGTGCACCATTGGAAACCGTGATCACATCAATGCTTGTCTCTATTACATTCTCTATAGTTTATCAACTCGCCAACCTTTCAACCTAGCTTACTATGTTGCTAAAAGGATGGCCGACATACCGACTCTAGGAACCACTACTCTTCTTTATGGGATGCTTCTCACTCGCCTCTTTAGAGCCTTTCCACCAATTCCACCAAATTCTAAAGGAATACATCTTGATTACTTCCTTGTTGATCATGTTATGGTACCTTTGTGTGATAAATGGTAGCTAAGACCCAGTCCATAGGAAAGCTTCCTCAATCTCCAACTTCCTCATCATCGTCCAATAGTTCGGATGATGGACTTCCTAACTCGAAGCTTCATCCTCTTAAATACATAAGGCAACTCCCAGAGATTGAACAACCATCGGAAGAATTCAAGCAAACTAAAGGAATGCTTAAATATCTTGGAAGATTTCTCACCAAGATAAATAAGAAGTTTGATAAACAATGAAGGTTTCATAAATGTTTGGTACAATACTTTAAAAACAAAGATATATGCTTTATGCTACTATTCCTATGATATTAACTTGTTAAATGCTTATCTAACCAAGTGTCGTGCAGGTAGATAACATTTGTATGTTACCTATTTTCCCTTTTCACGTTCTCATGAAATTTCTATCAAATTGCCTGTTATATATCTCTACATATGTATACATTTGTTTCATTCCTATTTTTTATCACAATTAATTAAATACACATACTCCAGGAAAAATCACGAGATTAGAACGGGTTTTCGAGGGAAATAAATTCCCTCTATAAAGAAAACAGTCACCCACGGATGGGGTGGACACAAAAATTTGGTACCGCCTTTTGAAACTTTTGGCACCGCCAAAAATTAAACCACGGTTTGGTCGGTACCAAAATTTTGGGTCCTTGCTATAAATTTTGCAGTACCAGAACAGGAAAACTGCTCATTTTTTGTTTTAATTCCCAACTTAAGATCACTTATATATTTTCATTAGAACCATTCTCACTTATATTTACACATATTTGGAACATAGTACTACATTTGCACCTATAGAATATGAATTTCCCACCAAAATTTGAAAATTCACAAAAATCACTCAAGGTACCTTTCTCTATAAAGGGTCTCTATAAAGGAAGGAACCCTTTATTTGGTACCTTGCAATCCGTGGATCACCGACTTCATAGATTTAGCAATCATTACACAACATTTACTTCATATCTTCTTCACTTTACTCAATCCATCGTCATTAGCTTAACTTCTATTTGACCAAATCCACGGTTCTTGACCATTTTAAATTAGAAACTCTAGGATCTTCACTTTTCATCGCCTTCACCACAACTTCCTGTGAATCTTAGCAACATTCAAAATAATTCACAATGACAAAATCTACAAACTCATCACCATCCAATAGGGCTTCTAGAAGAATCGCTAGAATCAGCGTGCGACCTTATCGTTTCGTTAACCTAAACTCTTCATCCTCTGATTAATCTCCCATTAACATATCATCACATATTCATGATGAAAATATCATCAACTTAAGCACTCCAATACCTCAACAAAGATCACCAATCATTGTGACAACTCCACCTCCCACCAAAACTCCAGTGGCAACTACACCACCTCCTGCTCCATCACAACCACCAAAATCAACATCATCGAGGTCTTCAAACCTTGAACCTATTGAACTACTCACTACTCAACTAACATATCCTCATCCATTTATGTAAACCTTGGAAGACTTGCCACCAAGGATATCCAGTCCACCACCTTTACCATCATTTCCATCCATTGAGTGTATTGCTCATGAACCACCCCGTGCCTCATTCATGCCAAATTAAATGTTTCTTGATCAAACTCAACCCTCTTTCCCTACCTATAGGGAAATTTATGAACCCATTTGGATAGAACCTCCACAATCTCAACAACAAATCACTCATGAACTCAATGGTCTTTATGCATTCTTAAACATGGTGGACTCCCACCTTCAAGAGGCCATGAATCTCCAAACCGTTGTACTATCCTCAACCATGGAACCACCACAAAATTCGACCACTCATCCAAACAATGCACAACTACCACCTCACAATCATGCTATATCACTCGACCTTACTCATCATAGATGTAAACATTGTGAAAGGACTGATAGGATTAGTGAGAGAATCCGTATCATGGTTCATGAGATTCAAGATGAAATGAGGTTCATTCTCACTAACATCCTTGAGCATCTTAATGCTCTCTCCCATCCTCCACCACCATAGATTAGAATAGGAAGGATAATGTAATAAGTCCAACTATATTAGGACTATCTTTATTTCTCTAGGAATGTTTTCTCTAAGTTATTTTTATTATTTTTCATTTTCTTTAATCATCATTATTATTGTCTCCTCATTGTGACATTAGTCATAATGAAATTTTACATAATGTATGATGTTTTATTACTTTTGTGGGTTGGTTGTTATCTTAGTTATTTATGTTATATATTGTATGAATGGTGAATTACTTCACAGACTTGTTTTGGATTAATTGTCACTAACCTTTGTTTCGTAACTTTCAAAATCCATGCATCTCATACTTCGCACCCCAACAAGGGGGAGTATTGGCCAAAGGGGAGCACACAAGCTTGGGATCATTTTGCATTTCCGCTTCGCTTCTCTTTTTGTTTCGACAAAAAGGGGAAGAAAAATAAACTTCACATTTTATACAAAATTTTGCATAAAAATAAGTTTAATTCTATATTTTTAAAATACTTGCACATTCTTATCTTAGTGGTTAAAAATGAACTTTATGTTTTGTCCTCAACAAAAAAGGGGAGATTGTTAATACAAATATCACATGAAAACGTTATTTATATTTTATGATCTTTGCTATATTTTGTTGATCAAACATTGTTAGTAAGTCATAAACTAACATTGTACAATCTATTAAACAAACTTTAGCTAGTTACATTTTACACTTTACAAGTTAACTTTGTTAAATGTTTTAATAAAAATGAAATTGATTTATAGCATCACTACTTGGATTATCCTATACCAGAAACACGAGATAGCAAAATCTAGTAGAATCATAGAGAATATTTTGGAAAGATTTGCAAGATTTGAAAAATCTTCTGTCAGGACTGGCTGAAACAAAAATTAAAAGGCGGAACCCTTTTTTGGTTCTGGCCAATCCGTAGGTTCTTGAGCCAAATGGCTATAAATAGCAGCCCAAATTCAGTTGTTTTTCTTATCACTTACATACATAAATATTGTACATTCTCTCTCACTCCTAATTCCTTGTATCTAACTCATTCATATTCATTTTAGTAAACTTCTTAAATAGCAAGAAGATCAAAGCATTATTGAAGACTTACAAGCTTCAACAAGTGTTGCATGTCTTGTGTATTCATCACAGTGTGTATTGTCATTGTTCATACATCATTGTTTGTACTAAACCATCATAAAACCGGTGTAGTGATTGGTTAGTATTTTAGTCCTCAAAATAAGTAGTGTGACGGGAGTGGTTGTACCCTTGTAAAAGAACTCGACATCTACCTTTGTGTCGAAAATAGTGTGTAACGACGTGTAAAGGTTTTCATCCACCGGTTAAAGGAGCTTTTTGACTAATAAAAGGATAATCTCGATTTGGATACTCGGGGAGTGGATTAGGGAAAGGAAAAAGAGTCATTGTATACCGAACCAGTATAAATCCTTGTATTGTGGTTTAATCATTTCTATCTTTACTTATTTGCTTGTTATTATTTACATCTCGAATTCACATAAAGTTTTCAAAGAAAATAAATTTAAAAACGGTAAAACTATTCAACCCCCCTTCTAGTTTTCCACAATTGGTATCAGAGCGGGATTACTCAAGAGTTTCTAACATATATTGTATTTTAAAACTTGGAACGATCCATGGATTCTGAAAACTTTAAAGAATGGCAATTTATGCAAAGACCACCACTCTTTGAACCCAATGGATTTATCTATTGGAAAAATTAATTTGAAACTTATGTGAAATCAAAAGACATAGATCTGTGGTATATAATAATTGGACGTGATCACAATCCTACATTTAAAGATATTACCAATTATTAGCAAAAGAAATTGATTGGCAAAAATAATAAAAAAAAAATGATGCTCCACCATGCTCTACCTAAAAAGGAGTATAAAAGAGTCTTTATGTGCAAAACCGCCAAAGAAATATAGGAATCCTTAATAATCACTCGTCAAGGGAATTCACAAGTCAAGAATAACAACATTGATCTTCTTGTTCAACAATATGAACAATTTGTTATTCGAGAAGATGAAACCATTGATAGTGGATTTGCTCATTTTAACACTGTCATTACTTCTCTTAAAATACTTGATGAATCATTTTGTAGTAAGAATTTTGTCAGGAAATTCCTCAGAGCACTCCATCCAAAATGGAGAGAAAAAGTGACAGCCATTGAAGAATCTAAAGATCTTTTAAATATGTCACTTGACGAGATGATTGAGAATCTCAAAGTTCATGAAATGATAATGGAGAAAGATTCAAAGATCATCTAAGGAAAAAGAGAAAAGTTCAAGTCTGTTGCCTTAAAAGCAAGAGCGGAATCAAGTGATGATGAAGAATCTAGCTCGGGAAGTGAAGATGAAGAGTATGCCATGGCCGTAAGAGATTTCAAAAAGTTCTTTAGAAGATGAGTAAAGTTTCTAAGTCAACCTCGAGATGACAAGAAACCTTTTCGGAAAGACCGTGATGATAAGAAAGGAAAAGGTGAAAGAAAGTGCTTTAGATGTGGAGATACGCGCCATCTAATAGGAGATTGTCCCAAGCCACCTAAAAGCAAAAATCAACGGGATTTTGTAAGTGGTGCTTGGAGCGAAAGTGAAGATGATGAGGAGCAAAGGAGGAAATCGCTCACATGGCTCAAGAATTAAACGACGTACTCTCTGATTCATCTTGCTCTTCTATTGATGATGACACGTTACAAAATCAATACAACAAACTATGTGAACTTAGCTTAAAAATCATAAACAAAAACAAGTTTTTAAAAACTATAAAGGAGACTTTATGGGTTAAAAGAAAAAGCAAAACGTTTAGAAAAGAGTAAAGAAAATGACGATGTATGCAAATCATGTCAAGAGCTTAGAATTGAAATTGAAAAACTAAAACTCACTTAGGATACACTTATTAAGCATAAATTTAAGTTTAAAAGATTTGATAAGAAAATTTCATGTGCGGATGAAATAATGAGAATTCAAAGATTAGCAAGCAATAAAACTGGACTAGGCTTCAATGACCTAGAAACTTCAAGTAGTAAAACAAAATGAGACGAAAAACAAAAAACTGATCCAACTCCCATAGGAGACCAAGGATCAGACGGAGCCAAAAATTTGGTTTCGTCTATTGATCCAAAAGGTTCCGTGGGGTTGGAACTGAATGTTGACAAATCGGCTTGTAATGAGTTCGTTAATGTTACTAAGAAATCTAAAACTTTAACAAATCAAACCAAGCAAAAACCGGTACATTAAAAAATGAAATTAAGTACAAAACTACTCAACAGATGCCTAAAACACCTATTTCCAAACACCCCTTTCCTTAAAGTAACTACAACACACAACCTAATTATCAACACACCAATTGGAACCAAAACTTTCCTAGACCATATCAAACTCCCAACTACATGTCATGGAACCCATATCCACCATTTCCATACATAAACCAAGTAAATGGCATTTTTAACCCAAATAGATCCATGAGATATTGGGGAACAAGCGCTTGAGATTTATGATTCATAGGTATGTTTGAAAGCCGATTCGGAACCAGACGAATGGATAAAAGATAGCGGTTGGTCAAGGCACATGACGGGAAATAAAAGTCTCTTCTCATCATAATAAGAATATGACAGAGGTAATGTCACATTTGGTAGTAACCTTAAAATCAAAATCATCGGCAAAAGTACGATTTCTCATTACTCCCTATCTATTGATGATGTTGCTCATGTTGATAAACTAGGATTTAACTTAATTAGCATTAATCAACTATATGATAAAAAGTACAAAGTCCTATTTGAAAAATACGGTAGTGAAATCCTAAAAGATGGAATCACCATAGCAAAAAGAGTTAGGAAAAACAACATATATGTCATGAAATTTGATAAAACATCTAGAGATAAACTTTGCTTTACCACTATAGACGACAATTCCACTCTTTATGACGCCTAGGCTACGCCAATATGAGACTAATCCAATCCTTATCATCAAAAGAACTTGTTAGAAACTTACCTAAGTTAATATATGACCAACACTACGTGATGCTTGTAAAATAGGAAAACAAGTTTATAGTAGCCATAAGGCTAAAATATAGTATCTACATCTAAGTGCCTAGAACTTTTGCATATGAATTTATTTGGTCCATCCGCTATACAAAGTTATGGAGGTAACTTCTACACTCTGGTCATAATAGATGATTATTCAAGATACACTTGGAAAAAAAATTGAAAAATAAACATGAAGCCTTTGATCAATTTGAAATACTAAGCAAGTAAATTTAAAACCAACTTAGTAATTGCATTGTGTCAATCCGAATGGATCATGGTCATGAATTTGATAATGAAATACAATTTGGAGCTTTTTGTAATGCCAATGGCATAACACATAATTTCTCGGCTCCTCGAACTCCTCAATCAAATGGTGTAGTAGAACTTAAATCCGGACTCTTCAAAAGATGAGTAGAACAATGCTAAATGAACATAATATACCTCAAGAATTTCGGTGTAACGCGGTCGACACATCTACTTATATTTTAAATAGAGTCCTAATACGACCATTCTCAAACAAAGCTCCTTATGAGTTGTATAAAGGTAAGAAACATACACTAGGATACTTTAGAGTCTTTGGGAGTAAGTATTTTATTCTAAACACTAAGGACTACCTCACCAAATTTGACCAAAAGTTTTATGAAGGTGTATTTCTTGGTTATTCACAAAATAGCAAAGCCAGAAACTATAAGAGTCTAGGAATTGTTAAATGTAATATTTAATGAAAGTCCACCTCCCTCTAAGACATCACCTTTGGTAGATGATGACTTAGTTGAAAGTCAAATTGCTGAAAATCAAGAACACCTAGTTAATGACAAGGAGTGTGAACTATTAAATAAAGAAATAATCAATATCAAGGAATCGAGAAGATAACCGCACCTCCACATTGTCCCCATGTAACACTCTAGAACATCACAACATAATTTTCCCGTATTGTAACTAAAAAATGTGAACTATGTATCTCTAGGAACAAAAATGCCTCCCGCCAATACTTATGACCACAAGGACACTCTCGCCTACATACCTCCTCATCATATGACTAAGGGACTTAGTAAAACACAAGTCAAAATCTTTGAGGCTCTAGAAAAACGTTACTTTCCCCATCCTTTTTAGATGCCACAAACATTCCTCGAGAACTTGCAACAATCAACTTTTATTATCTCCTAAACATCGATGAACAAATATGTCCTAGATTCATCCTCGAGTTCTATGCTAATATAGTTCTCGCAAGTGAGGATAATGGATTAATGACAATTCACTTCAAAGCAAACCAACATGAGTTTCACTTACCTCTCAGCCAATTTTCCGAAATCCTTGGACTCCCTTGTCAAGGTACATGCCTTTACTCGGATAAATGGTCACTCTCAATTCTTGACACAATCGTTGATCGAACTCCTCCATACCAAAATCCTTTAGTTGACAAAGAAAGAATCCAAGAACACTTGTTCCTTCCTCGAGTTTATGGAACCAGAACTACTCGTTCGGGTCAAGAAATCAACCGAGATGCATTTGGAATGGAACTCAATGAACTCAAACCTCAATTCAAAAAATGGGAAGAAGTCATTCGGGCGTCACGTCTATCATTGGAAACCTTGATCACATCAATGCTTGTCTCTTTACATGCTCTATAGTTTATAAACTCGTCAACCTTTCAACCTAGCTTAATATGTTTCCAAAAGGATGGTCGACATACCCACTCTAGGAACCACTGCTCTTCCCTATGGATGCTTCTCACTCGCCTCTTTAGAGCCTTTGCACCAATTCCACTAAATTCTAAGGGAATACATCTTGATTACTTCCTTGTTGATAATGTTATGGTGCCTTTGAGTGATAAAAGGGTAGCTAAGAAAAAGTCCATAGGAAAGCGTCCTCAACCTACAACTTCCTCATCATCTTCCAATAGCTCGGATGATGGACTTCCTAACTCGAAGCTTTCTCCTCTTAACTACCTCATATTCATTTTAGTGAACTTCATAAATAGCAAGAAGATCAAAGCATTATTGAAGACTTACAAGCTTCAACAAGTGTTGCACGTCTTGTGTATTCATCACAGTGTGTATTATAATTTTTCATATATCATTATTTGTACCAAACCATCATAAAACCCATGTAGTAATTGGTTAGTATTTTAGTCCTCGAAATACGTAGTGTGACGAGAGTGGTTGTACCCTTGGAAAGAACTGGACATCTAGCTTTGTTTCGGAAATAGTGTGTAAGCGACGTATAAAGGTTTTTCTCCGTCGGTTAAAGGAGCTTGTTGACTAGTGAAAGGAAACTCTCGGGTTATATACTCGGGGAGTGGAGTAGGGGAAGGAAAAATAGTCCTTGTAGACCAAACCACTATAAATCCTTGTGTTGTGGTTTGATAATTTATATCTTTACTTATTTTCTTGTTATTATTTACATCTCGAATTCACATAAAGTTTTCAAAGAAAAGAAATTTAAAAACGGTAAAACTATTCAACCCACGTTATAGTTTTACACACTTTATTTTAAAAACCTAATAGATACAAAATGCGAGATAATATATACATAAACAACACAATCATAACAATAAAATTCTCATAAGATAAATACTTAAAAGAGAAGCAATATAAACAAAACCCTAAAATAATAAACTTCTATGATGTCCCCAAATCATAGTAAAACCCTAAAATAGACGCAATACAAACAAAACCCTAAAAGAATAAGCTTCTACGATGTCAACGGACAATACTAACAACCAAAGATACGAAATAAGCATATGATAACATCCATCGAAACAACCCAACCATAAAATAGAAGGAATACAAATAAAACCCTAAAAAGAACATAAAATGACGTTTAAAAAAAATTAATAATATTAAAACCCACAACGTATAGGGTTTCGTAATATATTATCCTAAAAGTATGATATAAAAAAAGTAAGGTCACATAGGGTTTCGTAAAATATGAAAAAACATTCCCTAGAAAACATTTTTTAAGATATATCGGTCAGAGTTAAACGTCAAAGAAGATGAACAGTTACTGCGTGTCTAGAGGAAGAAGATGAACAAGGATTGTGATGTGTGGGTGTGTAGATGAAGAAGATGAACAACTAATAAGTTGCATTTTAGATCTTCCCTTTGTGTGTGATTGGGTTAGATCTTCCCTTTGTGTGTGTGTGTGTTTGAGTTAGATCTAGTGTGTGTGTTAGTGCAAATATTACGATATTTAATCTATACATTCTCATTTGTTTTGTTGATGACAAACATGTAACTTGTAATACATAACGTAAAATGTATAAGTTACTTGTAATTATATTTTGTCTCAACATACTCTCAACACCTCTCGACGACTCAAGTCCTTGTATGCTACAACACAGGTTCCTACATGTTTGTTATGTTGCGTTATGATCAAACCCCCAACAAACCATTAAAACATGTTTAGTTAAATAGTTTATGTATAACAACTATTGTTTACATATTGGGTAAATATATACATAACTAGTATGTATTATAATGGGTAATATAAATGGGTAGAAACTTAAGTATTTGACCCATTGACCAAATACATTGAATGTAGTTGGGTAAAACCCAAAGTCCAAGACCCATACCCAATGTCTAGATACATTGTACCTTGGTGGGCACTCAAAACCATGGACTAGATGCATTGCATCTTGTAGATACATTGAATCTACTTGGTACCCAGAACCCATGACCTATGACCCAAAACCCATGGGTAAAGGGAGCGTCCACGGATCCCCATGATACCCGGGCGGATCCTCAAGGGAGGAGGGATCCGTGGGATCCGGGGAACAGTGGCTTACTTTCTTCTATAAATAGTGAGCCATTTCTTCATTGTTTCACACACCTTTACACATAGTTTCTCTCCACCATTTCTAGGATATTTAGATAATTAGGAAACATGTAAACCACCCTCATCTCATATGATCATAATGCTTCTAACCTTCATTTGTTGTAAGCATACTCCCGAAGTGATCCTCCAAAGCAAGCTTAGAGATCTTGCATCCCTACCTACTGAAGTGATCACCCATTACAAGCATACAAGTACATAAAGATCTTCTACAACAAGCTTGGAAAACTTGTCCTCTTCATTCATAGAAGACTAACTACATCATGCTTTGTGTTCTTGATGTTTAGTTTAGGATTTCATATCCATTAGACACATTGTCTTGGATATTGTCTAGTATCATATTCTTGTATCTATGACTAGACTAGATGGTTTATGTGTTTGCACCATAAAACACAAGGTTTGTTATGTTGGGCCACAAAACATAACGGATGTCATAGATGTGTCATGAATCTATGACTAGACTTGATTGTTTATGTGTTTGTGCCATAAAACA
This sequence comes from Chrysanthemum makinoi, assembly GCA_910596185.1. Taxonomy (NCBI): domain Eukaryota; kingdom Viridiplantae; phylum Streptophyta; class Magnoliopsida; order Asterales; family Asteraceae; genus Chrysanthemum; species Chrysanthemum makinoi. The sequence goes on along the minus strand of OU343217.1, from coordinate 198,224,475 downwards.
CAAAGTTTGTTATGTTGGGCCACAAAACATAACGGGTTTCATAGATGTGTCATATTGGTCTGGTAGTGGTTCCTCCTTTGTAATGGAACCCGGTATCTAGCCTTGTACCAGATAAAGTATAGGCGACGTTGTGGTAGGTTTGGTTCTACCTCGTGGAAGAACTCGGTGTTTAGCTTACTGGGAAAAGTGTAGCGGCGTTGTGTAAGTTTTCTCCGCGAGAATGGAGTTTGTTGATCTAGTGAAGCAACTCTCGAGTAGGTGACTCAGCGAGTGGAGTAGGGCAAGGAAGGTGTCCTTGTAGCCGAACCACTATAAATCCTCGTGTTGGTTTGTTTATTCTTTCACTTATCAGTTTACTTTTATTCTTGCATTACATTGTTTATTTTCTATGTGGTTGATTTCTATGTTTGTGATGCATACTTGGTCTTTCATATAGTCATAAACTATATTTAAAACCTTACATATTATGACACTTGATCAAAAAAGTAAGGACTAATAATGGTGAAACTTGATTTATAATGAACCATTAATCTTGCGGAATCTTATGTGATATTAAGGGGTTGGCATTACATGCCGTAATGCGTTAAATGTATCCTCGCGTCGAGATTAGCAAATGCAATGGTTAATACTATATTTGATACAAAAGTTTTAAGTTTGGAACGAAAATGTATTCAACCCCCTCTCGTTTTCACAAAGGTGTTTAGATCGGAGTTGTGATGGTGTGTTAGATACGCTAAGTAATTTGAATATCCGGTGGTGTGTTAGATACGCTAACTTAAAAAGTTGCATTTGTTTGTGTTTGATTTTTATATAAATAAGAAAATTATGTATTTATTTATTTGTGTATTTGTATATATTTTTGTATAAAATAAAAAATACTTAATTTTTGAGGTAGATATCACGGTATTTTAGAAAGTGGATCAGAAAAGTACACTTTTCTACCGACAGGTCGTCCAATATATTAAATGCTAGTTAGCCGAGGAAAGCAATTCGACCAATTGTATTGTATCAATATTTTTAAGTTTGACTTTTTTTCACAAAACGATAAAATTTGGTCGCCAGGGGTGCTAATCGCGACATAACAGTAATCGCCAAAACACAAGTCTTACACACTTGTACCTTGTGTACTTTCAAAAGTGAAGACGTGTCATGGTTTTAACTAAGTAGTCCAATTTCAAAGAAGCACATGTTTATTTGAAAAAATCCCCTAAAAGATCATAGAAAACTATCTAAAGGTAATTTAACTATAAATAGCATATTTAAAAATAGAAACGCATATAATCACTAGCTAGTTATTTTACTTTTACTAATATGTCTAATATTGGTTATTCTTATTATGTTCAACTCATGTTATAGCTTGTTCAAAACAAGTAAGCAAAGTTAATATACTATCACCACGTTATAACTTATTAATTTTTATGGTTATTAGCAAGGAACTCGCGTAATGTGACGGCGGGTATTCTGACAGCGAACAAAGTTATTCGATTATATATTTTTCTAACAGAATGAGGGGTTGGGTGAGGTTCAAGGGCTAGAAGAACCTTGGATGGCTAAATCTATTGTGTGTGAAGTATGATTAGTTTGTGTTGTAACATTTTTTTATTCTTCTATAAACTATGATATTTTTTTATATTAACATTTCATAACTGACATTTTAATGTGCATCAATAATTTTTTTTAAGTTTTATATGTTACAAGTATTGATATGGTGGTTATACATTATTTTCCTCATTAAATCATTTATTTGATCATTAGTATAACGGTTCCAAGGTTTGAGATTACAAGTATTGACCAAGTTTTGAAATCCTTTTAGAACAAGCAAGTTTAAAATTTTGAATTTTTAAGCTTTGCTAATTATAAAATAGTTCTAAATAATTAATATATCTTTTATATAATAAAATATAAAAGAATTACATTATTTCAGAGTGTTTTTGGAAAACCCTTCTCATTGAAAAAAATTGGGCCAATAGGAGAGTTCAATTTAGCCACGTAAGCAAAATCATGTGATGTGATTAGTTAATAAAAGTCAAAATTAAATTGATTTTTGTCAAAATTTAATAAATTTTGAGGAGAAATTTGGTTGATAAAAAAACACATAAAAATATAGGTGTCTAATTTGTTAAAACAAAAACTTAAAAAAAGAGTAGGTGAAACTTTAGTGGTTGATTTTTAAAAAATTATATAGAGTTAAGTGTAATATTATAAACCTCCATGTTTTTTAATAACTTTGATTATAAACAAATATCTCCTTATACTTTATACACTTTAAATTTTATATCTTAAAAAATACAATGTATATGTGTTTTAAAATAACAACATATAAATTTACATAAGATTATAAGTATCAATTTTTTACTATATACGTTCAATAAGAACTCATTTATTTCATTTTTAAAATTATCTACGTGGACACAAGTTTACATTTTAAATACAATTACATTCTTGAAAACGGGAAAATAACTATCAAATTGTAAGCACTGTTTACTTTAATATAAAAATAAATATACGCGATTGTACTTATAACAATAATTCATGTAATTCTTATTTATTTATATAATGCTATCTAGAAAAAAAACATTTTTATAAAACATCAACATAATATCAACGCTCATTATAAAATAAGTATACTTTAACTTTATCAATATTCATTATGTGCTATTAAACTTGCATTTGTGTACAACATAATATCAGTAGTGAAATTTAAATAACAATATCAACATCTTTGTCAGGTAAATAAAATTAAATCTTGAGTTACCTAACAATTTTTATGTAAACTTCGTGCGTCTTGCCGAAACTTATAACTATATAATTATATGCAATTACCTTTAAAGACACAATATTCAATATTAATACAGAATAAATTTTTTTATCAAAACTCTGTGCGTACACAGGTATTATAACTAGTTAGTAAAAATAGAGATATATAAAATTACTTTTGGTACTTAATGGATTATCCAATGCATTACAGCATTACATCCAATGCATTAAACATTTGTATTCACATCTATATCCAGTTATCCACTATTCATCCTTTTACTCAATCGATATTCACTAATAATGAATGGATTTGTATTCACATCTGTATCCGCTATTCATCCGTTTACTCAATCAACTACTCAATCAACATTCACTAATAATGAATGGATCGGATGAATATATATATATATATATATATATATATATATATATATATATTAATATATTACAGAATTTGGTCAAAAACGTAGACTACATGACGAATTGACGATAGTTGAATGGCTCTCGGTGCTTGCGTAGAAGTTAAAGGGAAATCAACATTCATGTACCTCGTATTCATACGTCAACTAAGAAATATTTTATTTAAAAGCTATTTTCTAACTTGGGAAGAAATCCTCTCAAGTTACTTATAACTTGATTGATCAAGTTAAACAATTATCAATCATTTGATCAAATTTAATGGTTTAAATAAAAAAAACACATAATTTGAGCTATTGGATTTAATCCAATGATTGATAATTGCAACTTGATCAATCAAGTTAAGAATCTCTACCCTTCTAACTTAGGCTTTCTAGGAGTTCAATGATAAATCCCAGATTCCAAAATAAATGGGTTGATATTTCCTTGGAGATGAGCTACCTTCTACTCTTTCTTAACCGGTACCAAATTAGTGGTACCACATTTTTTCCAAGCATAAAAGTGTGTATTGATACGGCGATACCGCACTGAACGATATCACGGTACCGGTTCCGGTACTCATTACTTAGAAAACGGTAAATATTCGGTTTTTCTCTATTTTAAAAACCAAAATAAACAAACCAAAGATAAAGATAAATGTTGTTACTTATGTTTCGTCTTGAACAAAAAGATTAATTAACACTATGCACAACTCATTAAATATTGTGGGTGAATAATGTCGAGTTTGTATTTAACAAAGATACATATCATTATATATGATTGGTGATCATCTAGATAGTTTATGGATGCAAAATTGATGATTTTAGTGATTAATAATAGTTTACGGTTTAATTTTTGAGATGGTTGTAAAGGGTAAATGGATTTGATAGTTTATTCAAAACATAATCCTTTTGTATTCGAGTATCAAAACCGGGACTTCTCATTAAATCCCGAACCGTTTTTGAAGGTACAGTCAAATTAAGACAATGAGTTTGTAGTCTGATACAAACTACAATGAGTTTGTAGTCTGATCCCCTTAAGTTTGTAGTCTGATAGCGTACCATGTAGTGGGAACCATACGGTTTTGTGCGGTTCGGTTCGGTTCTGTACGAAATTAGTGTCAAAACGCTCATCCCTACATTTAACGAAGATAGCACCTAAACTAGAGCACCATATGTGGAATCGGTGAGTTAACACATACTGTGTCCATCACTGAAAGGAAACTTTCTTTGCCATATCGACATGTTAAATCAGTAGGGTTGGATGGAAAACGATTCAAAACAGATTGGGTCATGTTGGCATTGTCGTGTAATCATCCACTGTTTTTTACCCCCCAAAAAAATGTAGAAATGAGCTTCAAGGCTCTGTCTAAATATACGATCATTACCAAGCATTGAAAATCCAAAGTTAAATCCAATCCATACATACATATTTTCTTTTATAGCAGCCCACTAAAATCATCAAGTAATATTTCACCTTTCAAGTATGATGGTAGCTTAGCTTCCTCACCATCCAATCAATAATATCTTGCGCAATCTCTTCACGCTCGGGTTCAAACAGAAGATCGTGCAAGAACCCGTCATACAACCTAATATGCTTGTACTTTGAAGCTGCCTCATTGTACAAATCCTGAGAAGCAAGTGGATCTGTGACTTTATCGGCAGTTCCATGAAGAACGAAAAAGGGTACAGTGACAGACTTAAAATTACGCATCAAGTGAGATGAGATTCTAAGAATTTCATGACCAGTTCGGATTCTCATTGGCCCAGTGTACACCAATGGGTCGGTGTATTTGGCAACAAGAGCTCTGGGTCTCTTTGAAACTGGTATACCCCTTTTGTTAGCACCTTTGAATTGGTATCGTGGGGCTACAAGTGAAAATATAGGAGCTACAGCCTGAGTTAAGAGATAAGAGATAAGTTATCATCAAGTAAAGCAAAAACTTTAGTATTGTGAATAGTAATTTTTTATTTTTTAAACTTTCAAGTGAAGGCTGTCTATTTCACGGGCTATGCAATGGAGCCAAATTCTAGTTGAAGCTGGTCCAGTCTATTTTTTATGCTTATGGCAGGTTTAAAGTTGGTAGTTGAGAATGACCATTATTTTGTCTTGTCCACTTTCTGCCTTGTTTTCTTCTTTAAGAAAAGGCCACATTATTTTGTTACTCAGGTTGTAACTGTATCATAATTCAAGGACCTTTATATAATAGAAGTCTAGCAACATTCATGATTATAAGCACTTGGCTTAAGCACATAAAGACGATGTTTCGAAAGTGGTGACGGTGACAGGTGGCCACATATTGACATATTGGTTACAGTAATGATTAAATAGAACATATGACAATGTATTGCAACGGTTAATTTGATTTGCATAGTAATAGGAGCCTAGACAACCTTAAGTCGAAATATTCATCTTTGAGGTAGGTTTGAAACTATATATCTTTTTAATAGTAAGAAGAAGCAGGATGTTATAGTCAATAGAGCCTGTTAATATCACCGACTATCCATTAATTCTCTTTCAACTGTCAATCAATATTGTAGTAGGTAGGACTTAAACAACATTATAGAGTATGACCATAGAAGTTTCTCGTATGTGTGTGTGTGCATGCATATGAAATTCATATCAGCTTAATAAATCTACTCGACTCAATGTTGCTCAACTCCCATCTACTAGCACAAAGAAATGTATAATGACAAAGGTAGATGGAAAAACAGCTTTAAACTTTGCTTTCAAATTATTAAGTTTGACATAAACTTTGCTGGTAATAATGAGAGCTATCCTATTCGCTTTCGGCATATTATTGTGTTCGTTTTCTGGGGACCCATTTGTAAGGTGCTAGAAGAATTAAAGATAGGATCCCACTGGAACATATTAAATGGTTTAAATGAACAACGGCTGGAATATATGCATTTTACTTATCACCCGTGAATATAATATAACCGGAGGAGAAAGTAAGAGACTTACCCCAACTATGGGATGAGAAGGAGTAACACGCAATGCTGGTGACGTTATTATTACTCCTTCCACAAGCTCTTCAATGTAAGGATAACTAGCAGCCTAATTAAACAAATATATCAAGTTTCAACCTTCAGAATCAAGAATGGTTCACACATATGTTAGGTAGCCTTACCTTTAAAACCACAGATCCACCTGTCGAGTGTCCATAAAGAAAGCACGGTATCCCTGGGTGATCAGATTTTATCTTCTCCAGGAAAGAACCCTAAGAAGTTGGAACAAATATGGTCATAAATGTGAAAGTATCGAGTATGTAAGGGGATGTTTGGCAAAACTTATTTGAAGTATTTATAAGCTTATTGACTTATTGTATTACCAAGTGAAAATAAGCTTGTCGAAACACCAGATGGAAAGTGCTTAATAGCTTATTTAGGAGTTAAAAAGGGCTTTTGCAAAAGCACTTTAAGAATGGCCTTTCAGAAAAGCCATAAGCTTGTATAAGCCAAACACTTCATAAATCACACATAACAAAAAAAGTATGAGAGTATAGAAGTAAACTCACAGTATCTGCCACAACATGATCCAATGAAGCATTATCCATGCAATCCGTCACTCCCTCCATGACCTAAAATATGGATAGAAATATAAAAATCGCATTAAGTATTGAGAGTCTATGTGATCCTTCCGAAGTTACCTCGCATTCAAATGTCAGGCAGCAACAAGAACCTTATTTGGTTCGATTCTTGAATGACAGACGACAAAAGTCATCTAGTACCAATTGTATTACACAACATACCTACCTATCCAGTCCATTGCATACACCCCAAAGTTACAGGAATTAAGTTGCCTTGCAAAATCAGTATATCTTCCACTGCAAATATGTATAACATAAAATTTTAAATAGAAACTCTTTTACAAGCTCGATGATGATATATTTTGATAACGTAATATATAATATTAATGAAAGGGGGGTTACTTACCTATGCTCATTCAATCCGTGTATGATGATCAAAATACCCCTGGAAAGAGAAAAATTCCGAAAAATTAGAAACAGTACTATGCTTCTTCGACTAGAAACAGGACAAGCTAGTGTTTTAACAGTGTGTCAGATAGGTCATAGCTTATACAAATGTACTGTGTTAGCAAAGCATGACATGGAAAGAAATAAGCGGTGTTCACAGTTTATAATAATCAACAAGACAACATAGGTGATCAAAAAAGCCACTTAAAGAAGTGCAGCAAGATACTAACGGCTTAAGGTCCTAAGAGAGAAAGAAGTATGAACTTCTCAGGACTGCCATCCAAACATAAAGTTTTAAAAAACTGAGCAATCAAGCATTTAAGCAAAACCAAACTCCGTTTCAAGTGTAAACTGAGATGATTAACAATTTAATTATTTCTCAAGTCAGGATTCATTCAGCTTCCAAGAATTACATAATGAATTATACTTCACATAAACTTCAAAAAGTACAGCCAAATTAAGACAATGAAGTAGAATTCTTATATCTCAAACCTAAAGTGAGCTATTACGTAAAGCTGAGAGAATACTTAAATCCACAACTAGCCACTGATGAACTATAAGGGGTATGTTTGGCAAGTAGCTTTCAAGAGCATTTAGCATTTAGAATTGTAGGCTCGTTTTGCAATTTGCAATTTGCCATATAGCGATTTGCATTTTTTTTTTTTTTTAAATCGCTACGTTTCAAACAAGAAATTTAAAGAAGCGTTCAGCATTAGCATTTATCTTTTGCGTCATTTTACACTTTATAATTCCTGATAAAGCTATGTTACTAAGCACTTCTATAAAACAACTACTGCTTGCCGATAACACTAATTCCTAAGCAAACACATCAACATTCCTTTAAACCACTCATTCTAACTAAACATCCATAAATTAAGTTAGGACTAATTGTCTGAAAATGTATTTTATTTGTCACTTTTTTGAGTTGTATTTACCATCGTTAGGATCGGACTATTCAATAACTAACTTTTTGAATTTCGATTATTCTACTCTATCGATTCCCAAAAATACGTAAATCGAATTATCCCATACACAAAAAAGTGACAAGCAACATATTTTTTGGGACAATTAGCCCATTAAATTATATCTCACATCAAAACACAAATTATCTTGACTTATTATAATCTAACAAGCCAGCATACATCATTTCATTGCCTCATCTTTAATCTCAATATGTTATTTCCATCACATTAACATAATGAAAATTGTAATAATCTTATATCAATTAATCAAATCCAATAAATCAAAAAAACAAATACCTAATCTCATGATTAACCGGTAACCAAGACCGGCAAAACAGCGCGTTACGTCCAGTACCATAGAAAAGCCACGTGGCACATTGACACGTGTCACCAACCATCATCTGAATTCCCTCAGCAAGACTTCTCCGTCTAATCACATCTTCCTCCAATTCTTTTCTTCTGAAATAGAATTTCCCCCGTTTTGGCAAAGAAGAAGGAGTGCGACGACGGAGATGAAAAATGAACCATAGAAAGATTGATTGGATGAAGAGTATGATTGATTGGCGTATGTTAGTGAAGACGGGTATGATTCGGTTGCTTGCGCCGGAGGTTAATTGTTCAACGTGTACTGCACGTTGTTCCATGGTTAACCGGAGCGAGAGGAGAGGTGTTGTTAAACAGAAGAAAATGCTTGTGTTTTTCTTATGACGCGGAGAGGGCCTGAAAGTGAAATATATACTTCTCAAAATTATTGTCAAAATTAGTGTGAGAATACAAAAATCACACGGTTTTATAAGAGTGAGACTTTTATACTTCTAAACCAAATGATAAGATATTCTCTCATAAAATTTTCTTTTATTACTTACCATATTTAAAAGGCAAGTGAAATTCGCGGGTATTTTTAATAACGTCGAAGAATGAATCACGATAAATGACATTCGCATATTATGAAGTTATAAAGTTAAAAAACCTGTCTTGATAAGCAAGCGTAAAGTATCTGATTGGTAATTATCAAACATCACTTTATATGAAACACAATTATTCAAAAATAATAATAATAATAATAATAATAATAATAATAGTAAACATCTTCATCCTTTATTCATGAATGTGATATAAATAATATAGCGTA